>OX442358.1:2454867-3079867 GCA_949357725.1 Hyperoplus immaculatus | reverse complement strand
GATGTGTTAACAAATCAAAGTGCAAAGAAAGAACACAAGACAAGTTATTCTCTACATGACACAGATACAAATCCCCTCACTATCTAGCAGTGTCGACTAACTGGTTCAACAGCCTGGCGCTGCACACACACACACACACACACACACACACACACACACACACACACACACACACAGTCCCTCACCTGTCACGCAGTATGCCAAGACCCATGTGCAGTAAGGGACTGAAGGATAATGTTCTTGACAGGTAAATGACTGTGGCCTGGTCCAAAGTCTATTCAGCTGTGGTAGGGTCCTTAGGTATTACTGTCTATGTAGAATAAATAGATCTGATGCCTGAGTGGATCCCAGCAGACTCTATATGTCTCTGCTCTCTGGTTGTGATGCTCTCATGGTGGAAAGAGAGTGCACATTGGGAGATTCTTGAAAATGTTAACAACAAGTATTCTCCAGAATCGCCGTCTCCATCTTAAAGAGACAAAAAGACCGTGACTGTAGATCACAAACCACTGACACTCCCTACACAACCTGACAGACTGGAAGAGCATTCTCCAGACCCTGACCTATCACCTTTAAGCTGCCTCTTAGTCCCATCCTCACTCCAGCAGAGAATGTTTACCGGGCAGGTTCCAATAACCCCAATAAGCATCTCCTCTGGGAGGGACACTCTTTTGAATGGTGTCCCTTGAGTCAGTGATTCTGGAGAACGCTTGTTGTCAAAATCACTTTTTGTCAAAATCAGTGATTAGCTCCTCATGATCCACTTTACCTGTGTTATCCAGTGTTAATACAGAATAGAGCCTTGGGCTCTGTGAACAGGCATGTTGCTAAATACGGTGGCTCCTTTGTTGACATACCGTTTGTCTACATGCCAGTTTACAGAGCCTAGGCTGTGTATTACCGTAACACTGATTTTTTTTCAGTGCACACACAGTAAGGACAGGTATTGGATCGTGAGGCGATACTCACTGAATTTGACAACCAGCATTATCCAGGAATTGCTGACATCTTAAAATAAACTAAAATGGCAAACTATTATTTTGTCTGTGAATGTACATGTGAGGGAAAGTCACACCATACCTGTAAGCACAGCCCTCCATAGCAAGTCATTCCATTCTGTCTGAAAATACTCAGATCCTTCTACACTGGCCAACAGGTAGATAATGGTAGAGGGAGTACCAAGTGAGTACCAGGTCAAATCATGCTTCAATGCTTTCACTAACACAGGGAGGGTCATGATTTTAGCCCCCGGGACAGCCTTTATTCAGCTGCACCTCTCCAGTCTCATGCCTGAGCCAACACTGCTGGTCCGTAGCAGCGACCCATAGGAGCCGGGGAGCAGGATATTCACCTGCAATATGTTCAAACAGGCTTGAGTCACAAAGTACAGCACGTAACTAATTCACCTACCAAACAGTTAAGGTGGGTCCTTCCTGTGGTCTAGAGTTGGCTTCCATGCATTTCACAACTGATATTCTGTGGGAACTGTCGGCTGGCTGACTGGCCACAGCAGACAGTGTCTGCCAAGTAGTTTGATGTGTGGTGTGTACAATACACAGTACAATAGAGGACATTCTTTACCAAAGGATGTTTATGTCCACCACAGATATCCACATGTGGTGTAACAATGCACATTTTCCACGTTTTATTTCTTAATCAACCTTATCATTTTGTATTTTTACATAGTACGTAGTCAGCAACATACCAGTTTACAGAGCCTAGGTTGTGAATGAACTCTGATTGTTATTCAGCGCACACTCAGTACTGACAGGTAGTGGGATCATGAGGAGATATTCACTGATTCTGACAAAAAGTGATTTTAACTAGAAGCGTTGCCCGGAATCGCTGACTCCACCTTTAACGGACCCCACCACCCCCCTCCCTCCCCGCCGTGTGTAGGGTTTAATTGAACAACCTTTGCCCTGGTTCACACATGTTTACATGACATCCATCCACATTTTCCAGGACGTCTATTCTGTGGTCAGATGTTCCATGAGTGAATGCTCTCCCTTCTACACAGACACTGTCCTGGCTCTGAACCCTGCTCCAAACGTGCCACACACTCTCAGCACGTTGGCTCCAACATGCGACGGCATGTCTCCACCAATAAAAAGTCACGGAGGAGAGGAAGAAAAAAAGAGCCAGGCCTTTTGGAAAGTCTGACGTCGCTCTGAAGAAAGTCAACAAAAGGTTGCCGGAGAAATCATTTAGGAGAACTACCCTATACTAGGGATTGTTCTCTTAATTGGTGATGAGAGCTGAAACTCTTCCACTGATGACCAGCAGAGCCCTGCGTTAGCGTCCCCCTTTGTCTGGACAGGAGAAAGAACTTCTTCTATCTACAGTGTCTCATCCTCCTCCGCCCTCACGCCCTTAAACCATGCAGCGCTCACTCACACACACACAGAGTATTTCTCACTGAGCCATGAAGCCTTGTTAAAGACTGCTCTGGTGGGGAATAGCTCTCTGACTCACTGCTTCATGGGTTATGTGAAACACACACACACAGACGCAGACACACACACACACACGCAAACACGCACACACGCACACACACACACACACACACACACACACACACACACACACACACACACACACACACACACCTCAACTCTCTCTCTCAGACAGGGAAGATTCACATATTTGATAATAGGAATGCATTGCAAAAACCCTTTTTTTCTTCCTTCTGATACACACACTGCCTGGGCTATGTGCCAACACCCGTGCTCCCTTTTTTTTTGTCTCTTCAATGTAAACCCATTGTGTGTGGAGCAGCTGATTGGGATCCTTCTTCTGTGGCTGGAATCACACTTGACTTCTTTACTGTAGTAGAGAGACACTAGTATTACACTAGCAGTAGTACATTAGCATTCTAGAGGCCCCTGGTACATTTTAACCAGGCTGTTCTACAAGCCTTATGAAGTCGTGATGTCCAATTTTGAAACAGTGACTAAGAAACAGGATGTAATGTGCAGTGGTCATCTTCGGTTATAACTGTTTTTTTGTTGCGGTCCAAATCACCAATCCAGTATATATAATGTCAGTGCATCCCAGGCTATGAACTAATTCAGGTTGTGGTCTTGTCTCCCTTGTCAACCCCATGCAATAGGTTCCAGTCTAAACAACCTTCAGTTTTAACGGACTGTGCTCTATACTCACAGGCTCCAATAACAAACCTTAAACTTTGGAAAGATCCACAAGCCTCTGCCTCATCAAATCAATTTCACTCCATTGTCAGTAAAAAAACAGGTGTTCAAAGTTCAACAAGGGGAACACAATACAGAAATCACATTATACTTACCGCGTAGTTCAACCAGGTACATAACTAATTAGTAGTACTGTAATAAACTATATATATGTGTAGTTGAGTGCAGAAGCGGAGACAGTGCGACCCTCTCACGGATGCTTTAGAAAGAATCGTCGACCCTATCCAAAAGCAGAGTTATTGATGGCGGAGAAGAGTTTTTTTTAATGACATTAATGACATCACTGAGGGCCCTCTGTTGCTTAAAGCAATTCTTCACCCATACGGAACCGTCATTCTATCATTATAAAATCGCTATTCTAATATAATGAATGAGGTTTTCACACTCCCCAGTGCTAAGGAACTCCCCAGCATAAAGGGTCAGACTGTTGAGTGTGTAGACAACTATAAATACCTTGGGACCATCATCGACAATAAGCTAAACTTTGAGACAAACTGTGAAGCTGTGTACAAAAAGGGGAATCAGCGTCTATATTGTCTGAGGAAACTCTCCTCGTTTCACATTGACAGTAAAATGCTAACCATGTTCTACCGCTGCTTCATTGAATCTGTCATATGCTTTAGCCTGGTGTCTTGGTTCAGTAACCTATCCCTAAAAAATAAGAATTCCCTGAACCAAATTGTAAGGTGGGCTAGTAGGCTGATTGGAGAGCCACAGCTGAACCCAGAATCCCTGCATACAAGGCAGCTACAGAGACTAGCTGGGTCTATCTTAGAAGATGGATCCCACCCACTATATGGTGAATTTCAGCTTCTCCCATCAGGCCGTAGGTACAAAATGCCTGCCTGCAAAACAAAGAGATACAGAGGCAGTTTTGTTCCCTCAGTTGTCAAAACGTTAAATAGTAAGTAATTAATTAAGCTACACACTAACTTATTAACCTATGGACTGTACGGCCTTCTTCATCTATCTATTTATTTATTTATTCTGACCCTGTTTTTTGTATCTGCCATGATGGCTTGTATTCTGTGTTTATCTTTTGTTACCTTCTTGTTTGCTTTTATTCCATGTTCCCATGTCTGGAGCACTGTTGTCACTGTTATGTCACTGTCTGTCGATGTCGTTAATGTTGTCTGTGTCTGTGTGTGTGAAAGCAGCCAATTATTTTTAACTGCAACCACATCTACCCTCAGGTACAAATAAAGTTACCTTAACCTTAACCTTTTTCTTCCCTCAGTCTTCCTTTGGCCCAGCTGTCCTGTTAATCCTAACCCTACATTTTATCATGTGTGATGTCACACATGGGAAAATGTAGGGTTAGACAGTGAGACCATAAAACACTCTTTCTGCCTTTTCTCAGGCTAAGATGAACCAATTTCTAAAATATTTGCACACAATACTACATAGGATCTCAAAGTTCAATACACCTTCATATTTTCACCGCTGAAGTAGGTCTTTAATGGCCCCTGGGCATGTTCACAGGTTGCTCACATGGTAGATCTAAAGAGTCTCTGCCATTGTTTATACCATGAGCCTCCAAAACAGTGTCAGTGCTCCTTGTCTTGTCATAGATTCTCCTAAACGGTGAGGAACTCTGCCAGAGTGATGGACCCACACCTTCCACACCTTAAGCCCTATAAAACCTCCCATAGTTCAGTTGGTTACTGTGAAGGCCATACTGTAGCAAATCCCAAGAAAAGAAATGCACATGAGTGGTTGTAACGTGACAAAATGTGGAAAAGTTCAAGGGGTATGATTACTATTGCAAAGCATTGTATATGGAGAAAAGTGCTACATTCACTGTCATAACGTTTTTATTTGAAGTTGCCAAATGTCTGTCACACAACCAGACATGTGAAACAACTCCACAATGGAGCCATTCTGTCTCAACCCATGGTCCATTCAACTGACAAGAAGTACGACAACACAAAGGGAGACCCCTGAGCTTTTCCTCTTCCTCTACTGTGGCAAATGTGCGGAGAGAATGGCTGGTGTGTGTGTGTGTGTGTGTGTGTGTGTGTGTGTGTGTGTGTGTGTGTGTGTGTGTGTGTGTGTGTGTGCGTGTGTGTGTGTGTGTGTCAGTTACAATATCGTTGCAGCAATAAGTGTTCAAAGGATCAGCAGCTTCTACCAATGCAGTGCTGCAGACTCCTCTCTGTGCTAGTGGGAGGAAAAAACATTCTAATATTGATTCAGAGGTGACAGAAGTATAATTACAACATGGATTAGGTTAACTAAATCCATGCCCTTAGGCCCAGGTTGTGGCACTATGTCAGATCCCTGTATAGGAAAACTTTGGATGAGTTTTGAAGAAGCTCCACTTCTAAAGGCTCTCTGATGCTTAACATGTTGTCCTGCTGGCATGTATGAATGTACCTTTAAAAGTCTGATAGATCACACAGTTATCTGGTTAAATGCAAAACCAGTGTTGCAGACTTCTGCACAGTGACTTGGTGTAATTTGCATGCTAAAGGTTGGGGTAGACTCTAGCCCTTTAATCCTCAACAGAATGGGCAGGTATTGAACATGGATGGATGGGCTGATGTAGGGATGCAAAGATAAGGCGGATGGATGATAGGCGTCTTCAAGGGTAGCAATAAAATGTTGTGCTTTTCATAGAACACAACATGTCTCACTTCATTCAAGTATATAATACTGATTATCAACTGCCAACACTACAACTACACATGTTCTCTGACAAAGCATCCAACACTGTGGTACATTATGAGACTACTTTACTAGCTGAAGACTGGTTGACCATGTGCATGTGTGTGTGTGTGTGTGTGTGTGTGTGTGTGTGTCTGATTTTGTGGTCTTTGGTTAGGTTAAAGGTGGAGTCAGCAGCTTTTGGGTCAAAATAACTTTGTGTCAAAACCATGGAATATCTCGTCCCGAGCAGCTACCTGTCTGTACTGTGTGTGTGCTGAAAGAATCCAGTGTAAATGCACAACCCAGGCTCTGTAAACGGTCATGTTGCCAGCTACAGTGAGCCCCTTTGTTTACATACCCTTAGTTTACAGAGCCTAGGCTGTGTATTGACACCAGATTGTCTTTCAGCGCACACACAGTACGGATAGTTAGCGGAATATGAGGAGATATTCACTGATTTTGACAAAAAAGTGATTTTGACAACAAGCGTTCTCCAGAATTGCTGAAGCCCAGGTTAAGGGAAGCACTGGTTGTGTTTAGGGTAAGTCTCCAGGAAATGAATGTAAATACCCCATCGATGACATAACCTTGTGTGTGTGTGTGTGTGTGTGTGTGTGTGTGTGTGTGTGTGTGTGTGTGTGTGTGTGTGTGTGTGTGCGTGCGTGCGTGCGTGTGTGTGTGTGGCAACGACTGGCCAACATCTTTGGCATGTTTCACTTCCTCTGATTCAGTAGAAAACAGCAGACAGAAACACTGAAAGTTGTAGCTGGTGACATCCTGTCAGGAGACACATCACACACACACACACACACACACACACACACACACACACTGAACCTTTTATAACTAACCAGACCACAAGTATGCCCCAGCAGAAAGATTGTCTGATTCAAACTGTGTATGCATCAGCTGGTGTGTAGAGCTAGAGATATAACTGTGGGTGGGACTCTATATGTTCTATATTTGCCCAGTGTAAAGACTGTGGTTGATGAGATGTGAACCCTGGATCAGTGAGGGAGATTAGCAGGTTTAATCTAGGCTATGTATTGTGGGCTCATGTTTTTTGTATGGGTGGGATATGCATATGTGTTGTGTTGTGTGTTTCTATGTATGCTGGCTGCTGGAACACCTACATTTCCCTGCTGGGAGGAATAAAGTATATCTTATCTTTTCTTATCTTATCTTATCTTATCTTATCTTATCTTATCTTATCTTATCTTATCTTATCTTATCTTATCTTATCTTATCTTATCTTATCTTAGGTTAGCCACCTGTCTTTGGGTTGCTCCAACGCATCACAAATGTTTGGCTCAAAGACTTGGTCAAGTCATTGGGAAAATGGAGTGTCATTTTTTAAAGTGGTCTCTGTATTACAAAGGTACAGAGACCACTTTCATTTGTTCACTTCATTCATACACCTGAAAGTTCACCACACTTGAGCAGTATTTACTGTTGCATATTGGACAATGTTACTTAATAACACAGCAGTTATTCTACAGTCCATACATGGAACACTGTCAAAACACAAAGCTAATGTAATATAGTGGGAATGACACAGCATAGGCTACCGCATGTTACATTCACTGGTTATTTCCCCACCACAGTTGGACGCTGCCTGCTGCTATCCCACATAGATACAGGGTTGGACACATGGCCTCGCACCACATCACAGACACAGTGAGTCTCAAAAGAGCTTTAAGAGCAGAACGGTCTCAAGTTTTGGATAAAATGTTTGGTGAAGGACGCTGTAGCTCTTTAGTGTTTATTTGTTTTCTAAGTTGATTTTTGGTTTACAACACAATATTTATTTTTATTTTTCAACAATAATATTTTGTGACGGAGAAGAGAGAAGTATTATATCTTTGGTTATCTATTTATTCATGTTGCTTATATTGTTATTTGTGTTCAAATCTGGTCAGGTTATTTGTTATAAATGTTACATTATGTTCAATTTTATTCTAAAAGTTATGCTTTTCAAGTTTCAAAAATCTTTGTATGTATCGAATCGTGGGTCAAAAATCGCGATACAAATGGAATCGTGAGTTTTTGTATCGTTACAACCCTACGTGTGTAGTGAGGCAAAAAGCAGCTAGGACAGGAAATAGTTAGTGTCCCACCTTTGTTATTGCTGCCAGCTGCCACCTCTCACTGGACTTCCATGTGTCATGATGCTAAAGCTGGCTGGAGCCCATCAGTGGTCATAGTTAACACTTGCCATGTCGTTAAAGTAACTGTAACTGTTGAAAATGTCCCTGTATAAGCTACTTTTTGCCACATGTCATGTTACGGAATGGTTGCGGACATGAGACAGGCCTAACACTGTTCCAGAGCTATAGCCATGCTGCCAAACAAACAGCTGCCATGGGACTTGAGAATATCATGGCAGATGAATGCTGCTGTAATTGTTGCATATATGACAAATAAACAATCTTGAATCGACAAAAAGAAAGTGCATGTCATTCCTTCTTTCTACAAAGTGTTTCCTGACAGATAATAAATGTTTAAAGACACATCTAACACAAAATATATAAGAAGCATTTAACATAACACTGTCAATGATTCATCTTACTGACATCTTCATGGCCCTTCCACATTCAAATGATTACGGAGCAAATTCCAGTGTGACTGCACCTTTAAAGGTGGCGTCAGAGATTCTGGACAATATCAGTGAATATCTCCTCATGATCTGCTACCTGTCTGTACTGTGGATGTGTGCACTTTGGGAACATATCCTATGTTAATACACAGTCTAGGCTCTGTTAACTGTTATCTAAACAAATGGCATGTACACAAATGGGGGCCACTGTGGGGCGACTGTGCCTCAGGTGGTAGAGCGGATCGGCCCATGATCGAAGGGTTGGCGGTTCGATCCCCGCCCTGCCACTTGTGTCATGGTTGTTGTGTCCTTGGGCAGGACACTTTCGCCCGATTTGCCTGGCTTTGATTGCCTAGAAAAGCACTATATAAATACAATCCATTATAAAGCAACATGCCAGTTTACAAAGGCTCTGTAACACTGGATTATTTTCCAGCACACACCGACAGGTAGTGGAACATGAGGAGATATTCACTGGTTTTGAGTAAAGTAATATCAACAACAAGCATTCTAGCAGAATTGTTGACTGCACCTCTATGTCTGCATTGTCAATGTCATTACAGGGTAACTAATGGCGCTTTTCCACCGCATGGTATCAGCTCAACTCCACTCGACTCAACTCGCATTTTTGGCGTTTCCACCGCAATTTCATGGTACCTGGTACCTTTTTTGGTATCGCCTCGCTCTAGGTTCCAAGCGAGCTGAGCCGATGCTAAAAGGTGACGTCGGCAGACGGCCGGCCACTGATTGGCCAGAGACTATTGTCTGGCCAATCAGTGGCCAGAGACTACCGGCTTCATTCTGTTGTCTATTCTACCCTAGTCTCGCAAAGCCAGACCAAACTACAGCAAGTAGTATGGTCTGGAAGCACTCCGTTTAGAGCCGTCTATTCGGGGGGAAACTGGGCTGGCCTGTTTTTATTTATTTAAACCAATCACAATCATCTACGGCGGGGCTAACCCCGGGAAGCAGCCAATGGAGGCGTAGCGTTGTTTGCCGACGCCAGCGCTTAATAGACGCTGGCGGGAGTGGTCAAGCCAGACTAATTCTACCCCAACTCTCTGGGACTTTTGAGTGTATTTACGCCGCGTGCAGCCTTCTCTGGCTCTCTTTCATTTCATTTGCATCACAGATCCGAATTTATTTTCCATATATTCGCTAAGCTCACCCAGTGTTGGTTGTTGGGGAAGTTACTTACATACGAGAGGAGACATAGGGCAGCTAGCAGCTAGGCTAAATAGTAGCCAGCTGGGACAGACATGATAGCAAGCGATTACATTACAAGCCTCGGACTGAACTGATTACCTCAATAAAATATTCAGGCTGAGACACGGCTTGCATTTGAAAACACATATCCTGAAACAAGCACTAAACAGTCAACTTTATCATGCCCGTGTTTACGTGCATAGGGATGTACGTGACGCATCCCTACAGCTGACTGTGTGGCAGAGTCACACATCGGGACAACAACCATCCCTTTTAATGGCCCGTAGCAATATTCTTCTACTTCTTTTAGCAAACAGATACAAGGGGGGTATTTCTTAAACATTTTTCATCCGTGTTTTTGGCGGTTGGTTCAGTTAATAGTGCAACAACTGCTCGTAATTTCTGCTTTGCTACTTTGCTCCGGAGTAGGCTTTCAGCCCCTTACGACGACCCCGCCCACGTTCAGCAGGTACTATTTGCGGTGGAAAACGACCCGTGCTGCTACCAAACCAAGTTGAGTCGAGTCGAGTTGAGTCGAGTCGAGTCGAGTCGAGTTGAGTCGAGTCGAGCTACATGTGCAGTGGGAAAGCACCATAACAATGAGGAAATTCAACTAGAAATGGAAAATGGTATTGCTCTGACTGGGATTAGGACAGCAACTGGCTGCACCACGAGACGAGCATGAGGACGACCGCTGACAGCCCATCTCTTCTGACTCATCTGAATAACAGGGTTTAGTCAGACCTAGCTCTGTGCCCCAGACACACACCTTTAAGAAAACACACACCGTGACAAGGTCTGGCAGTGAGTGAGTGCCCTGCTTCACACAACGTATCCCGATCTGAACCTGTCTCACAACTGTTTAGGAACTCTCTTTGCATATCTCAGCATGAAAGATTAGGCTACTTATGACCCCATGTCTCCCCTACTTTATTATTTCTGCTAATAGGCTGTTATTCCAACCAAAGCAGTGATCAGGATATATTTCATTTTGTCCACACGTGTCACCGACCGCAGCCAGCCTTCCCATTTGACTTGTGGAAAACCCCAACTTAGTCACAGGTCTGCAGCTCCCATAGTATGAAGCCACATCGATCGCACTGTCTAAGTCTGCACTCTCACACACACACACACATACACACACACACACACACACACACACACACACACACACACACACACACACACACACACACACCAAGAAAGAAAACTGGAAATATGTCAGTGCGTTACGAGTTTCCCGGAGTTACTGGGTGGTCACAGTGAAACTAAGTTGTGACACGTGCTTTATGGTTCCAGTCATTTGAAGTACAATGTTAGGTCTTCTTACCTGTCAACAGCCCGGTGGGCAGCAGAAGGCAGTAGAACAGCCACACGACCACCTGAAGATCCATACTCGCTCCCCCTCCCTGCGCTAAAACTAGAGCCGAGATCAGGACACTAACCTAAAACACTCCATCGGGGTTTGATCCGATTGATCCAAACGCGAGAGGAATGGAAAACAAGCATCACTCCGATACTCTCTCATGATCTCCCATTGAAAGAGAGACACAACAACAAAACACAAACTTCAGTGGAAAAAGGTCTTTAAGTTCAAACTGAAGTTTCCATATAATCCACGGTGTCGTTGGAGCCCGGAGAGAAAGAGATCTTTAGTCTTTAGCATGTTCCTTACGGAGGGGGCCCGCTCTGAAGTAACAGAGCTGTAGGTGGAAAATGTGATTCACAACAGGGCGTTCATAGAGGAGCCATTCTCCAGTCAGCCGCGCGGTCTCCTCCCTGCTGCCTGCCTGCACACTCCGCTCAACACAGGCCTGCGAGCACACACACACACACACACACACACACACACACACACACACACACACACACACACACACACACACACACACACACAACTTTTAACTCTGGAGTTATGAGGCAATTCAGTGTAAAGTGTGCCAGGCAAAGACATGAATGGAATCTAGGCTACATGAGTTAGGCTTAGGTTACTAGCCTACTGGAACTGTGTTGAGTTTCAAAAAGTTTTGCCTGTTTATTTAGAGATTGCCATTCCTGGACACGAAATCAATGCGGCGCTAGAAAAAAAGATCTTCCTTGCAGCTACAAATAGAGCTGCTCCAACTCGACACCGTGTGTGTGTGTGTGTGTGTGTGTGTGTGTGTGTGTGTGTGTGTGTGTGTGTGTGTGTGTGTGTGTGTGTGTGTGTGTGTGGTAGTGGCGCCCCCTACTGTAAATATAAATACTGTATGGAGCCGGTGAAGGCAGTGGGTTGTGTGTGGGAGAAGTAGCCCAAGTCAAGCGGTTACTTTCCAGGCCCTTAAAATGAGCCAAGGGTTACTGTTGACAGAATTCAGACTCTTCCCTCTTTGACTCCTTTATTTTAACCCTTTCATTCATGAATTATGACGAAAATCATGTCGTTTTTTATTTAAAGTTTTTATATATTACCCAAAATCATGCTAACATTGAAATCCACTTACATTGATTTTTTATATTGTTTTTTTTTTAAGTTGTTTAACTCTGCTTATGTGAAGCCTATACACACCATGCAGCAAAGGTCTTACAGTTTTTTTCGATCGCTAAACCACAGTGGGCACAACTGTAACTCAATGTGCAAAACTCTAACTACAGTCTGCACTACCAACAGTCACTGGAGCTGAACAGTTCACTTCACCTGCAAAACAGGTTCAGTGCAGCAAACACTATGAACCAGCCTCATTGAGATAACACACACTGTCACTCAGAACCTGCTCAGAGTACAAACACTAGCATCAAACCCCAATACACAAATGACAAACTTTTAATCTTTACAGTTTGAATAACTTGAGTTATTTCACACAAATTACATAATATTTTCTTTGATGAAAGGGTGAAATTCTTACACATGAAATTGTTTAATTTATAACATACTAGTTTTTTTAGGAAAACAAAAATAAATGAAAATCAGAATTTTGCTTCAATAGATACACATTTTGTATATTTTATTGAAAACATTTCCAAATGTAGTATTTAAATATTCTATAATTGTAATATGTTGTCATTTACTGTAAGGATGCAACTCTAAGCTGTTTGTTTGCTGGAAAATTCGCATTACAGATGCAACTTTAGATTTTTGCAGATTGGGTTGCACTCTCAACCCTGCCTCTCTCAATGCGAGACCATGATTCACAACAGGGTATATCAGTGTTGCCCTTACTGTATTTCATCAGTCATTACAGCTCTATGTCTTCTAGGTCTTCCTCCACACATCCACACTCTCACTGCCACTCTTCTCCCTCCAACAACCTGTCTTCATTGGTCCATTTCCAAAAAATATATATTTTTGAGCTTTCCCTTTATACTGTATATGTTCACTAACAAGTCTAAAACAAGACATCTTAGTGTTTCAGTTGGAATTGCAATCCGCAGTGTTTGAAAGGCATTCATTCTGTTTTGAATGTGTGGTTCACAGTTGTGGCAGCAGTGTGTTAGCATTTGAAAAAAAGTGCTGGAAATCCACAGTGTTGTGCAGGCTGTGGTTAAGCCATGAGATAGGTGTGTAGAGTTTTGAAAATTGTGTTTAAGCAATGAAAAATGAGCTACAGTTTGGTCCGAATGAACCGCTGCTCTGCATACTGTTGTTAGAGTTTTGCACTTGTCGCTCCAGTTGTGCCCACTGTGGTTTAGCAATCGTAAAAAACTGTAAATATCTGTTTACAACGTGTAGGCCTACACACTAAAGACATTTATATCCCCTAAACCCCCCATATTCACTTTATCATCCTGATGACCCTTCAGATTAGTATTGGGATGCCTTAAGGGACCGTGCTGCAGGTTGGGAATCATTGCCATATATTCTAATCAATAGCTGCTTCAGTTAAAGCTGTGCTAGTGCAGTGTCAACATACTCCATTCATTATTACATTTGCGAAGGAGAGAAATGACTTATTGAGTTGAATGCCCTGTAAGCCTTTCAGTTGAATGAGCAGTGCTCTTACAGGCTGGATTCAAGATCTATTCCCTTAGCTTTCAAAGCAAGAAGAAACTGAATCGCAGAAGTGTGAGTTTATAGAGCGTGTGCATTAATATGAATAGATGATTAACACACAGTCGGTCTACTCAAAAGTAAAAGGACTCATTAGAATGGGGAGTGATACAGTTGTGTTACTACTAGGATACTAGATCATACGGCTGAATGTTGGGAAATGAATCACACTTCCATTTGTCTTCTTGCATCATGTTTGGAAATTCAAATGTTGGTAATCTCTAAAATAACTCTGTCTTTATCCTGTAAGACACATGTGATAAGCATGACAGCATGTATTCAAAGGGCAAAACAGACACAGTGTGAGCATGATATGAATATAATATAAAAAGACAAAAGCTGGCTGACGGCTTGTTGTCAATGAAGATCTGTGGCAGCACTGTGTCTGTGCTATTGATCAGGATATTTGAGGTCAGGTGAGGATTGTCCAAAATGATTAATCATGCATTTACATTTTTGGGGCATTCAGTTATCATCAACATCAACAACAACTGATGACACCTTCTCAGCTCTATAACTATGGCTGCTGATGAATGAGTGAGGGCCCTGGTCATTCATCTGCTCAGCTTCAGATGAGCCCCAGATGGGAGGAGTTAACGCTCTCTTTACTAATGTCCCCACCTTTTATATACTGTCTACTGCCACATTGTTCATATTGCAGCAGCTGATTTATCAAGGGATTAGCACCAGATCACATGATAACATAAGAGATAAAACAAGATAGGAACATTATTCATTCCCAAGGATTATGCTTATAAATAAGTGTTATAAAAAATATAGGCCTATACAAGTGTAAAGTATAAATTCAAAGAAATAACGCCTAATAGTGATTACAATTACATCCAAAGATGCTTCTCCTTCAATCACTTTTGGTGAATGTGGCCTTGGCCAGAAGGTGTTGATGTCGACAGGCGGTCTCCATCGATCATTGGGTGTTTCCACCCTGAACCGCAACACCCTCCCGATGGTGGGTCGGCAGTGGTGGCCAAATCACTGCCCATCAACTCCTCCTGGCTTCCAGCCAAACTCCTCCCTCCTGCTCCACAACCAGCAAGAGGCTCTTTCTGCTGCCTCCCTCAACCTGCGAGCTGCCGTATTTCTCTCCCTCCCCGTCACCCCAAATGCTGTGAGCATCCTCCACACTGACTGGGCAGGGAATAGATAGCCTATAGATAGATAGCCTATGTTGGTGTCATATTGCTCATTAAAGTATAGGCTATTGAACATTACAGTGATCATAATTTCTCCTTCATAAATGATATTGGAGTTGAAGTAGGTACTAGTAAATAAAAGTAATACTATTAATAGGCTAATAGAATAAGTAGCCTACATAAATAAAAGTAATAATAAATCAAAATCAAAACATAAGAGATTGGCTTTAAAGATTAGCCTACATTTATTTAAGAAGTTCTTGTAACATATTTGATGTAGGCTACGAGAACATTTCTTACTTTTTTGTTGAATAGATTCAAATTGATGTCTTAATTCAATTCTAAAACACTGTTGCCTCTGTAACACTATAAAAAGAGAAGGATGAGACAGTGTCATATAGCCAACACTGTCTAAATAAAACTAAAAAAGTGAAACATCCAATCAGTCAAAGTTAAAATAACAGGGCCTAATGTGTAGCCTATAGTAGGCCAAGGCTATTTCTGCAATATGTAGGTCTAAAAACATACAACATTATGTCGATCAAACAAACAACCCGTGTTTAAATCATAGATAGTATAGGTTTAAATCATAGCTTTTACATTTAAAACGTGTGTGTATAACTTTAAGTGCTCCATTCATCAACATGTCCCCGCCCCCTCACTATCCCCGGGGGCGGGGCTTCAGTCAATTCGCGCGAAATTTCTTTTCTTCTTCCTGTGAAGTGTGAACATTTCCGGAGATCTGTTGTTGATGGCCGCTATATATATTTAAACGAGTTGTGTTTACAGTACATCAGTGCAGTTTTTCACTCTGCGGTTCGTCTGTCTACTTCCAGCAGCAAGCATGTCTCAGGCTCGAGTGACGGATTTCTTTTCTCAGAGAAAGAAAGGCATCGCTGGCCCGGTTAAAGGGACCAAGGAGCGGGGTACTACCTCTGTGGTCAGCCGGGGCACACGCTCGAGATCCATTAAAAACAACGACGCTCCTTTCCTTCGTCAGTCCTCCGTCCATGAGGAGTTTATCCGAGTTTTAGACGAGGCGGTGGGGCTAGACGATGGACCAGCGTCCCCTAGCAGCAAGACCGTGAAACCCCTTCTGTCCAGCCCGGGGACACCCAAGCGGACCGCGGCCGACTCGGGCTTCGACCTCGGGGCAGCGGTGTTCTCAGCCACCGCCGACCACAGCACGGCCAAGAAGAGACGGCAAGCGGAGGCTAAAGCTAATGTTCCCGAGAAAGCGAATATTAAGAGGAAGGCCAGGAAGAAACTGGACCTGCCTCAGGACACAGCAGCACAGGTAAAGAATGAATGAATGCTCTTCTGTTTGAAGCCATCTACTGCCAGACTGCTACATGTAGGACAGTAATGTCTGTTAGCTTCAGGTTGTGGCCGCTGTTATTTTCCCGTTCTAGTTTTAAAAGGGTCGTCTTTGATTGACCCAAATAAACATGGCAATGAGTAAAACTTTTTTTTTATTAGTTTCACTTTATTTAGCAAATGTCACACGTTGACACAATAGTTTTATTAATTTTATACTGTAGGCTTTGGTATATGGCAGTGTAGATAAAGACAAAGATTAAATAAAAAGATATAATAGCTAAGGGTACTGCGTAAGGTTCAGGTCCTTTAATAAGTTACACATTATCAGTGCATTATTTTTCTCAATACATTTCAGAAGTGACAAAGTAATGGCAAAGCTCCTTTTGATAAGCATTATATCAATAATCTATTTTAATGTATGAAAAACCTTCCCAGAAAAAAAAGTTGTGTGTTTTCAATGTGTTCATCACAGAACAAACAATAGTTATGATCTAAAACCAAACCATGACAATTCAGCAGAGGACGCACTGACTATCTTAAAGTCAACCTCCTTTCACTCTTGGTGCAAAAGGAAAACTTGGAAGAATTCTTTGAGAATGAAATATATTTATTTAACATGGCAACCCGAGAACCCTTTAACACACAGTATATTATACATGGACATATGTAAGCGCCACAGACTGATGTCTGGGTTGATGTGTTGTGTGTCCAGGCATTAGCCAGCCCCCTGACCGTTGAGCTGACTCCACAGCCCTGTGTGTCTGGACAGAGAGACCAGAGCCAGCTCACCAGCTCTCCACAGAGGGGCCTCGGTAAAAACAGCATAGGGCAGGACGGCAAGGTAAGACCGGCCAATCTAGACAACATGTGGTGGTGATACCCTGTGCCCACGCAGCATTGGAACTGTGTTTGCATTGATTAGGTCACTAAACATGCTGTGTTAATCATGTTGAAGCTAGCACTGGCATGAGTATGGCTAACCATGGTGTTGCAGTGAGTGTGGAGAGCTATATTCTGCCACTGTCCTTTTTCTATTCAAAGTAAATGGAGTCTGGTGTTATTCAAACGGCTAAGAAAGATCAAAAGAAAAAATGGCACATCTGCTAGTGTTAAGCAAAGGGGAGGGAGGGGGACATGAAAGTCTATGTGAGATTGAATCAAAATAAATTACAGTGTGTGTGTGTGTGTGGGGGAGGAGGGGTCGTGGTGAGAGAACATGTCATCCAGTGTGGCCCAATTATGTGTTTTGAAATGTTCTTTGGACCATTGAGCTCTATGGCCCGTGTACTGTATATCTGAACACAATGCTTCTTGGTTTCATGCGCTAGTTTCAGGGCTCCTTTCATGAGAAAGGCAGTACTGCTACTTTTTTTATTTTAAAAATGTCCTCAATTGATCCTTTCAGGCTCTGTGTAACGAGGGCATCGCAACACTCAAGTCTCGCCTCCACAGGATCAAGAAACAAGCAGAGCAAATAACCAGCGCTGCATCCTCTGCTCCCACCTCTCCGGCTGGCTCAGCACCTGACCTGTCTGCTGCCCCCCCTAAACCCCACACTGTCCCCAGCCCTACCCCCCTCCCTGGTCCCCACACTGTCCCCCACCCTGCCCCCCTCCCTGTCCCCCACACTGCTCCAGATGCTAAGGCGGCTAAGTCTCTAGCCTTCACTATAGCCAGAGCCAATGAGCTCGCAGCTAAAGCTCAGAGGAGGAGAGAGGAGAAGGAGGCAGAGGACAGCAAGCCCAGAGAGACACAAACTCAGGACAGGTGAGCGAGCACACACACACACACACACACACACACACACACACACACACACACACACACACACACACACACACACACACACACACACACACACACCCCAACAGTGTGGTTACAGAAGTAGTAATGCCATTCCTTTTCTCCATAGCGGATTTGATTTTTAGCCATAATTTCATAACCATCAGAGGCAGACTTACCACGAGATACAGAGTGTGACAGGATGGTTTAAGCTCCTGTAGATGACACAGGTTTGCATGACCTCAACCTCTTTTAAGAAAAACTTGGTTAATGGCCATCTGCTGGAGAGGAACTACATTACCCACAAGCCTAGAGTGTAACAGTGACGTCTCTGGCTGGTGGAGCCCGCTAATGCCACGGAAATGTAGACAAATGGATTGTGGGATTAGTAGTTATTTTTTTTAATTTAACCTTTATATTTCCAGATAAAAAATTAAGAACATTTCTCCAGTTTTGCGGTCCCATTTTTTTTAGCGCCAAATATAATTTTTCATAGTCACGAATCTTCAGGTAGGTGGTTTGCTTGGTTACATGTTTAAGAAAAAAAAATTAATATAAGGAAATGTCAATGGAAGTTTTGAATGGTGAAAATACTATTGAGCTCTATTGCCAGTGTGTCTTCTATGCTGTATAAGTCAAAGAGCTGTTTCCCCTTCTGTTGTCCCTCAGCTCTGAGCAGCAGCCAGCCTACCAGCGCTACCACACCCTCTCCCAGGCCGCCCCCCCCGGCCTCTCCCTGCCCTACCACTACAAGCTGCTGGCCGAGATGTTCCGGAGCATGGACACAGTGGTGGCCATGCTCTACAACCGCTGTGAGACGGCCACCTTCACCAAGATCAAGAAGGGAGTCCAGGACATGACACACAAGTAGGTGGTTAGGATGGAGAGATGGTCTGCGTTCTAAATCACATACTTTGTCTTTTTACTACACTACATGGTCGTACTAAATAGTATGGACGTATGGGGATTGGAACGCAGGGATGGTCTGGGTAAAGGTGCACTATGCAGTTTCAGGGTAGGCGGCTTCTCTCTTCAGGTAACTCTCAGTATCAGGATCAGGCACCTCAAACCAAACGTAAGACTAGAATATTTGTATAAACAAAACTGTCTGGCCCTGCTGCTCTAAACCCACAAACCCTAACTTTTAAGGTAGCTTGTCTTTTAAACAATGTTCCAGGGATCCAATTGTCCTCCTAAGGAAAGTCTGTTTATTCAGTTATGAGAATATACCTTCGAACATGTTGACTTCTCTGACACACCCAAAGTGACATAGTGAGGCTTTTTAAAATGAGCATGGTGTTTCTGTCAGGGTTGGGCCATGTGTCGGAGCATTCCCAGGTGTGTTGTGCAGAAGCTAATGTGTCCCCTCTCTCCTTGTGCAGGCGCTTTGAGGAGTGCCATGTTGGCCAGGTGAAGACGGTGTTTCCTGAGGCCTACACATTCAGACAGGAGAAGAACATCCCCACCTTCAACAGCAGCATTAAGAAGGGCAGCTACCAGCTGACTGTGGAGCCCCTCATCCCCTCAGGTACACACAGACTATGTGTTCATCTGGTGCATCACCTGGAACCAACAAGGTTTCTCTTTAATGTGTTGTAAGTCCTTTACAGGGCTGTGAACATTTACAAACATGTGTAAACGGTGACACAGTGGAAATGTTACCGTGTCACACCCATAGCCCCTCCATATAGGCGCTCTTGATAAGGTGTTCTACTATGATTGTTAACGTGTGTGTGTGTGAATTGTGTCCACAGACCAGAATGAAGCCCGTCCAGTCCTGTCTGCCACTCGTCTCCTGGACAGAAGACAGCTCTTCCACCTGAACCTGGTCTCTATAGTCAAACAGCACCACCAGGTAAGCAGCTGCTCCGGGACTGATCCCAGATCAGCATCGGCTCAGAAATTAAAGGTTCAGTAAGCGGAATGGTTCTTTTAGCTAACTACCTGTCAGTTACTGCAGTTAGCAGTCCCCTCCCTCGTCACCACATTAATGCACTGTGGTCTTCAAGCAGCGAGTTATCTAGCATCATCTCAGATCCATAAGTGTGATAAAACATGATTGCTGTATTTTCCGCACTATAAGCCGCACTGGACTATAAGCCGCAGGTGTTATGATGTTTAATTACCATATGTAAGAGTTTGTGCACAGAGGGGATTGTCAGGAAAGAGATGGCTGCTTGAGGAAGCTCACATTTATTAACATTTCAACAAACAAGTTGCATATTTGCATAACGTATTCAAGTGTTACCATTTAGAGCAATAGTAGCTACTAGGGATGGGCACGAGTGTTTTTACTACTCGTGTGATCGCTTGCATTCCTCGAGGATCAATCGATTCCTCCTTAAACTTGTTTCTATTTTTAGAACGCAACACATCTGTCTGCAGAACAACGGTTCACCGCAATAAAGCGCTCAATGCTTATTGTCAAACAGTCACCATATGATATTAAGGATTTATTCCCACAAGTTTAAAACACATTTTCCTCACTGAAAGTAATTAAATAGACGGGCCACAATTTAATCCGATCGAGTAGGTCTGAACAAATTCATTTGTTTATTGTGCTCCTGCATTGAGTGTACTGTATATTGGTTTTGATTGTACAGTGTCCTTGAGGGCCATGAAAGGCGCCTTTTTTAAATATTTACTGTAAAGCAACCAGTGAGCTGAGTGTTCTGTTGTGGTGTGTGTGTGTGTTAACGTTCCTTTATGCTTGCCTGGTCCTCTCCTCCTGTGTGCAGGTCTTTCTGTCCTCTCTGGTGCCTGCAGTGTGTGTCCCTGCAGAGCGGCTGACGCGCTGGCACCCTGCCTTCAACGTGGACACAGTGCCAGGCCTACCCACGGCCCCTCTGCCCCAGTCCCCAAACACTGACAAACTGTCCACAGCTCAGGAGGTGCTGGATAAGGCCCGCTCCCTCATCACACCCAAGGTACTGCAGCTGTTTTACACTCACTTATATAGACACACACACACACACACACACACACACGCACGCACATCAAAAATGAGAATATCCTCAAAGTCCATTTAAAAAACTGAAACTTTCATAAATTCTAGATTCCTTACACAAAGTGAAATATGTGAGTTCTGTCTTCATTTAGATGATGACGGCTTACAGCTGATGGACTAAAGAATGCAGTATCTCAAAATCTCAGAATGTTAAAGGATTTCTAAAACAGAAATGTCAACCTTCTGAAAAGGATTTTTATTCTAGGTTCATTTCACTTCATGTGTTATGCATTAACACAGCTTGAAAGTTTTACAGAAATAAAATTGACTTTTCACTGATCTTTTCTTTTATAGCTGCACCTGTATTTATTTAGATGATCCATCAATCAGTATTCTATGTAACGCAGTGCCTGATTTGAGATTAGTTTTATTCTTTAACGGGATACGTTCTTTAACGAGCACACTGAGCAGAGCTGTAAGTGTAATGTGTTGTGTTCAGATGGAGAAGGCTCTGGAGTGTCTGGCCCTGAAGACAGAAGACAAAGCTGTAGAGAGCAAAGAGCCAGCGCTGCCCCAGCCAGCAGCCACCCCGCTCCCCACAGCCCTGAAGGGAGTGTCCCAGTCCCTTCTGGACAGGGTAGGTACACCATGGAGGTCAAATTGACAATTTACAAGTGATTGGAAATTACAACAAAATATATAACTAAAAAAAAAATCTGTGGTAACACTTTCTATTAATTGGATTGGATTTACTTTATTGATCCCCAATAGGGAAACTGGTTTGCCACCATGGTCTGAAAAACAGAACATACAACACAGGAATACAGTAACGACATAAAACCAGCATGGTCACGGGGGGAGTATGGTCCACTACCATGGTAAAAATAGAAGGTTAAAAAAGGGAATAAATAACAATATTATGATGTGCAAAAATCAAATCAGTAGTCCTGATTTAAAAAGCCTAGCTGCTGCAGGAACAGCAGACCTCCTATATCTGTCTGTAGAGCATCTCGGTAACAGGAGACGTTTGCTCCTGCCACTTCTAACAAGCCACCGTGCTCTATGTCCAGGGTTTAAAGGATAGCTTTGTAAATGACCATCACCTTCACAGAGTTGAACCAGAGCTCACTTTACCCCAGAGAGACATCTAGTCTGGTTAACTAAAGCTACTTTAGAAGAAGTAGTTCAAACTAGCTTTAAAAGAAGTGGTCCAATTACCTATGTACAAGTAGTTTGAAATTCTAACAAAATATAATACAAATAAAATCTGTGGTAACACTTTCTATTAATGGTACATGAATCATCATGAATGAATGTATCCATGTAGGCACTTAGAAAGTGGTGACCTTGAATGAAATGGTTTTGAATAAGATGAACAGGTCACTACATTATTTGAGGGGCCACGAACATGATGAAGTCATAACATATTAATGCTTAGTTCATCATGATAAGTTAACACTTGGCATTCAACAAAACACGTGTGTTTGTGTGACTAGTCAGACAAGATCATCAGTAATAACTCAAATATCATGATGATTGAAATACCTTAGCTGATGCATTCATTAATGTATTTGTTCCTGCATTACTGAGATAGCATTAATCCTAGTGTGTTACTGATAGTTCATCAAGTACTACATGGAGGAATTCATGCATTTTCATTCATTCATTCAGACATGAATTCATGAGGATTCGTGTACCATTAGGATTAAGGATACGACACGATGGATAAGTTTTATATAATAGTGAAAAATGTAAGGCCAAACCAAACTGTATGAAATGCATTGAAATGTGCAAGATGAGGAACATTAGTAGCAATATGCAGTAACCTCAAGAAATGGAAAGTGTACAATATAAGAGCATAACAGTGTGCACACTGAGTATGCATAGATCCAATTGGAAAGTTTCCCTGAGAATTAAGCAATGGTAAAATAAAGAAAAACATTCCTTTCCTTTTTATGGCTCATAAATGTTTGTATTTCAGTTTGGGTAGTTAACATGAATCACTAAGCAAACATGAATGTCATTTAACTACACGCAGACACTGCAAACTGAAGTTAAACTACTACTTTAATTACGTGTAGTTCACAATGTTTCTGTGTGTATCTGCATTGTTTAATGTTTCTGTCCCTGCGTTCCAATTCCCATACTTCCCTACTATTTAGTATGCCAGAAAAAGATTTAGGATGTCCCAATACATGCACGACAATTGTAGTATGCTGAAAATACATAAATGCCCCACTAACTCCGATAGCGTTTTGCAGTATTCGTCTTTATTCTTCACATTTCTCGAGATAATGAAACTTCCTTATTTGATTTTTCTTTTTCTCCTGTGGCCCTAAAACTCTTCTGTACTTTAGTATGTAGTGTAGTAAAAGAAAAAGTATGTGATTTGGAACGCAGGGTGTGTGTATCTGCATGGTATAATGAGCCTGTGTGTACCTGCATGGTGTAATGAGCCTGTGTGTTTGTTTCAGATCCGAGCGAAGGAGGCCCAGAAGCTCCATGCGTCCATGACTCGTGACCCGGTCCAGGAGGGGCGCCTGCTGATGCTGTCCAGGCTGCCAGAGCTGGCCCGCATCCTGCGCAGTGTCTTCATCGCAGAGAAGAAGGCTGCTCTCATCATGGAGCTGGCCTGCAAGAGGATGGTGGGCAGCTACAGGTCTGCTCTCAGCACAGGTGGGTTCACACAGACTAGTACCCTCGCCATCCATTCATGTGGAAAAAGCATCCCATTAAAGCTTTGTATAAGGGGCTAAGTATGAATAATACTAAAAATTCAACTCATTGCTCTCTTTTTGGGTTTGATTAGAAGTTCATAAACTGAACTTCCTTTGCATTCACTTAATTCCAATCAAGATAACCCAGTAAAAATTGCGTTAACATTTTTAATATGATGTGAAATGCAAAATAATTATTTTGAAGATGTGATAAAAATGCGACAATAACTTTGACAATTCTACGATTTAATTGTATTAAAAAAATTCTTATTCTGCCTTCTATCGTCATTGAGAAAAGAACTGTAATGTGATTGGCTGCTGTTCCTTTCTATTGAACAGGTGAAATGGAGAAACATATCCGTCTGTTGGCCGAGGTGGCTCCCGGTTGGCTGACCGTCCACCCAATCAGAAAAGACTTGTACCTGAAGCTGAACAAGAACATGGAGCTCAACATTGTAGTGGACAAACTCAACAGCAGGCTGAAGGAGGAGGAGAGACTCTGAACGCTCACAGACTGAGGCTTTAATGGGACAGCTTTTTATATCAAGTGATGCCACTGCTTTGTTGGGCCGTGGACACATGAGGGTGACATTTCAGATATACACTGTTTGTGCTCTGGCCTGTGAGTGGGGAGAGAGTCAGTTGGATTTTGGGGACAGCTCCAGGACATCATTCCCTGCGTTCCAATCCCCATATTTCCATACTATTTAGTATGCAAGGAAAGGATTTAGGATGCCCCAATACATGCACGTCAAATCCAGTATGTCAACAAACACAGGAAGTCCTAATACATCAATTACATTTTGTAGTATGCAAACCTGCATACTTTAATATGTAGTAGAGTATGAAGAAAAGGTATGCGATTTGGAACGCAGGGATTGTGTCCCTAAGCTTGGGCTCACATGGGACTAGAGCCAGACTCCCGTTTTGGAAAACATGTTTTTAACCACACTTCTGTTATTGTGAGGTGCTTTTTTTTTTTTCTTTTTTTCTCCACAAAGTGTGTAATGTGTGTGTGTGTGTGTGTGTGTGTGTGTGTGTGTACAGGTGGGCTTCCAGTCTTGGGAAAGCTTTTTCTACAACGTAGAACTGCTAAAATGTTTACACTTTCAAAGCTCATTGTTTGATAATTTTTAAGAAACACAAGCGATTGTCAGAGCTCCCTGCCTCCTGTTTTTATATGAATGCAATTCGTTAAAAAAAAACTGACCATTCCAAAAGCGTTGGGACGCTGGGTAAAACGTTAATAAACCAGATTGTGATCAGCTGCTAGTCCTGTTTGACATGCATTCAAATTGAAGACGGTACAATGACAATATTTTGAATGTTCTACCTTTTGGACATTTTATATTTCTATGTAAATATGCTTATTCTGAATTTGATGCCAGCAACCCATTTTAAAAAGCAGGGACAGGGGCAACAAGACTGGTCAAAGTTCAAAAACAATGTACACTGAATAAAAAAAAACAGTAATACACAGCCTAGGCTCTGTAAACTGGCTAGCAAGAAAAAAAACATTTTATCTCTTAAAATACTTGTATTTTGTGGTAGTCATCCATTAGTGTATTCTGTAATGTAGAAAATTCATGGACTATCTTTTGTAAGGACAACATCAGTCTGAGAGTAGATTTTCCTGCTTGGCTTTATTATCTCCACAAACTGTTATCCAAGAGTCAAAGCCACTGGAATCCAATGAAGAGCACACACATCCAAATACATACTCGGTGTGCAAATGTAAGACTTACAGTATATACTCTTTGAATTTTCAAAAGAGAAAAGAAATGTCATTAAATATTGCTAACCACAGTAAACAGTTTTATTGGATAATTATTTTTTGGGCCAACATAACGGGATACAGTTAGTGAGCTGTAGCGTCACTTGGATATCATAGCATAGGTCCTCCAAACACATTTCTGACAAGCTAAAATGACACATCAGTCACACTTGTCTACCATAGTGAATAATGTACAGACGAGGGGATAAAAATATACTGCACAAAAAGGTAGGAGTGGTCATTCAGTCCGTAGCAGATCTAAAGATCCATCATTCTGTTGAGGCACACATGGCTGGAAGGGCCGATCCCACAATGCATTAGGTGAATGGAACGCAAAAGTCTAGAATTTTTGTTTTTAAAGGTGAAGTCAGTGATTACGGAGAACGCTTGTTGTCAAAATCAGTGAATATCTCCTCACCAAATGCTACCTGTCCGTACTGCGCTGAAAGAAATCCAGTGTTACTACACATCCTAGACTCTAGACGTATGTAAACAAAGATGGCCCACCGCAGCTAGCAACATGCCAGTTTACAGAGCCTAGGCTGTGAATGAACACTGGATTTTTCAGCTCTCTCTCTCTCTCTCTCTCTCTCTCTCTCTCTCTCTCTCTCTCTCTCACACACACACACACACACACACACACACACACACACACACACACACACACACACAAACGCATTGTGAAGAGAAATTCACTGGTTTTGACAAGCGTTCTCCAGAATCCCTGACTCCACCTTTTTAAGGACCATGGAAACCAAAGCTGCATGGTAAGGTTCTCGTTAGCAACCAGACGTTAAGGAAACATGTGACTGAATGCATTTTTTTTTTTTTAGAATAGTCTATGGCTGTGTTCAGAAAGTCATACTAACGTCCTACTTATACTCATTTCGACGTCAATTTGAGTATGTGACGGTTGTGTATGCGAGTTTGGGTATGCGAGAAATCCCCGGACGAGTACTAACTTCCGGGAAGATTTTGGGTATGAATCGATTGTATACTTTTCCTACACAACCGGCCCACAATGCATTGCGTCTTTTTAAATGACAAGGAAGTTATTTTTTTTATTCTTTATTTACAATCCTGCATTTCCTGCACAACACAGGACTGTATGTAAAAATCTAGTTCTATATCTAACCTGTAGAGGGCGGTAATACGCTAAACAGCGTCTAAACGGCCGGAATCTTATAAGAAGAAGAAATTCTTTATTGCTTGAGTATACTTCAGTGCGAATGTTTCGACGCACCTCGCATACACAATCGATCTTTGAGTAGACAGTATGTAGTATATAGATGTTGAGTATGTAGGAGGGAGGACGTTAGTATGGCTTTCTGAACACAGCCCCAGTGTATAACACCGACTGAGGTGCTGAAATGTGCGTGAGCAGAAAGTCCTGTTTGCTGGTGACCGTTGTTGTGCAGTAGTGTGTGTTGTGCAGTGTGCTGGTCCCACAGATAGAAGATGGCTGCTCCTCAGTACTGCACCAGGGAGAAGAGACTGTGTGGCTTGAGCTTGTCACTGCCGTTCAGCTCCAGCAGCTCTATGACCACCATGCAGCCCACGATCTGGGCCTGCTGCTGCTTCATCAACTCGCATGCTGCATACAGGGTCCCTGTTGAAAAATAACACACACACACACACACACACACACACACACACACACACACACACACACACACACACACACACACACACACACACACACACACACACACACACACACACACACACACTATTTGGGTTAGTTGATCACAGGTAGGTCAATGAAAGGTCAGTCTGGTAGATATGCTACCACAACGGACTTTGGTTTTATATGTGTTCAGCCAAACTCAGCAACAGTGCAGAGTGTAAGGGGGAGGGGACACTGCCTCAATTCCACAGAGTTCGGTTCGGCACGGTTTGGTAAGGAAACGTAACCCCAGATATGGCTTACGTTTCCACTGCCGAAAGCACCCTTACTTGGTAGGCTGGGTTTATGCTGGACTCATTTTGGTGCCATTCCCACCTTTGACAGTGGAAACGCAAATAAATGAACCGCACCGCTCAGTGGAAATGAGGCTTCATATGCTATAGATGCTCAGGCCTCAGACTGACTGAAGTGAAGGTAACAGTCTTAGATGTCTGACCTCCAGTAGCCAGCAGGTCATCGATGAGCACAACCTTCTGTCCTGGAGACACTGCATCGTCCTGGACCTCTGCCTCTGCCTGCACACAAGACAAACACTGTCCAGCTTCAGCAGAGTGAGGAATGCTGCTCAGTCTGGCTCACCATGACAGGGGAACAATGCAGATTATTCAGTGTACATACTGTATGATTGTTGTGTGGCCTGTCAGTATGTTGTATCAAAGATGGAACAGTAAGCAAGCTGAATGTGTTACTATGCTGTCCACTAGCCTGGAAATCAAGACACACCTAGAACCATAGAGGGTCTGACCACGATCAATAGACCTTCCCAACTCAAGGGGCGGCTCCTACTCGTGCATTTCAAATACCACTGCACGCAATTGGATAGAACAACAACCAATCAGAGCAATGAACAAGGTGACGTATTTAGCCCTGTTCGTTTAGCGAACAGCGGGTTAAGTGTTAAATTAAACTTTTGGCGTGGTCGGTCGGCAAAACAGAACATTCCTCTTACTTGCTAATGAAAGATTTGAGTGCCGTCAGCGCATGCCCAGCACTATCGTCATCCGGTTACATCCGCCCCACATGGATACACTCATGAAATGTTGTCAGTTGATTACTTACATAAAAAAAAGAAAATGTATTCCAATTTTTCTGAAATATTTGAATAAATATGCAAATCTGGCAATATGTAACTAACCATGCCTACATCTGCAGCTCTTTAAAAACCTCTAGATGTTTGATAAAGCCAGAGTTAAAAATCTTTATTTCATGTTTACAATATATGGGCGTCCACAGTCTTTACAGAACAGATTTTGCATAAAGCCTTTTTTCATTTTATAAATAAGAAAAAAAATACTATGTACAGTTCCTAACAGTGTCTCACCCTACACACAATCCTTATCATGTGTGTGTGTGTGTGTTCTTTACCGTGTGTGTGTGTGTGTGTGCTTTACCTTGCCATACTCCAGATCATAGGCCACAGACACAGTGGCTCCAGGCAGCTTGCCTTTCTTTCTGACCAGGACAAAGCCAACACCAAGCCGCTGGGCCAGCAGAGGCCCGAACAGGAAACCACGGGCATCTAAACCTACACACACAGAGACACACAGAGACACACACACACACACACACACACACACACACATTTAGCTATTGTCCTCTGCAACCAATTTTAACAGAGCTTATCTCACTCATAAACTCGGATCACTGTTACTCTAGAATCAGCGGTGCAAAGGTCACTCTGCCAAAAAGTGTTCTGGATTTAATCACTTCGTATGCCTTTAAGGAGTAGACACCATTTTTCAGTACGATCCAATTCCGATATCTAGATTTTGGTTATCGGCCGATACCGATAGTGTCCCATATCATAATTATCATAAATGTCTTTGTTGGTGGTGATTTTGGTTCCCTTCCCAACTTTTGAGCGTGGAAACGCAAAAGCCAAGACGCAGCAAACTGCTCAGTGGAAACAAGGCTTTAGATGAGCCATCAGCTAAAGACTAGACTATTCCATTAACATGTGCTGCTGTCTGCCCTGTGTGTACTGACCTACGATCAGATCTACCTCCGGGTGGCTCTTCCTCACATGCTCTTCAAACAGGTCGATGACTGCTGTCAGAGCAGCTGGGTCCTTTAGGATGGGACAGATATCTCTGCAGGACGCGCACGCACGCACGCACGCGCACACACACACACACACACACACACACACACATACACACACACACACATCCTTTGGGTTAAATAAGTGTAAAGTTCTTCTCAGGCCTCATCATCAAGTGTGTGTCAGTCATGTTTCTTGTTATATGCATTGTATTTTTTGTAATATCATATTGTCTGTATAACCATTTCTGTTTGTTAAACATGTTCAAAATGAATTTCAATCCAATAAAAAATAAATCTAATCTAGAAAAGTGAGTGGTCGATGAACCAGGAGATGGGACTTTATACTTCAAGTAGCCCACGCCGCTACAACTGGAATTTGAATAAGGTTTGCTATTGATTCAGGTTTGTGTCATAGATAGTTTATAAAAACATATTGTTAGCCTCATAGCATAATTACTCTACTCTACTTTTACTCTATTCTACATCTACTCTACTCTACATCTACTTTTCGTTAGCCTAACAGCATAATTGCCTAAGTCATATTTTACGGGTTATAGAGTATGGTAAAGTAATAGTCAGTTTAATGACAAAACAAACATTGAATTGGAACAAACTGACCCTGGGCCTTCAACTGAAAGACATGCAGCCTGCAGCGGAAAAACTATTTGTGACAAGCCAACAATACAAACTGCCACTGGAATACTGAGGAGGAGGCTGCTATAGGCACGAAGCCACACCATCACATCACCTGCTCCACCTTTACCTGCATTCTCCTGACACTGTAGTAGCCTTATGTGTTTGACTAGCCGGATGACTTGGAGAGTAACTAGGGCACTGTAGTAGATGCACAGAGACTTTGACTCTAACTCTATCATAGACTTTAATTACTGTACGGACCAGGTACGGACCTTCAGCTAAAGGCTCATTTATGCTCCAATTCCGTGCGTAAATAGAGACGTACGTTTACAACGTTATATCCGTTGTTGCACCGAAAGCTGTGACCTGTCAGAATGTGTGACCCTAGAGGGCGCTGTTCTTATTGATTAACCCAGTCTCATAGTGAAATATAAGATATGTAAAAACATTGGTCCATTGCGCAAATCATAGAAGTTTCTCAAAATTGGCACTGAAATGGTCAGATTGTTTTTTGTTTTTTTTAAAAGGTGAATAACCAACCTAGTTAGCCATCACAGTGAAATGTGTAGGCTATACTTTTTCCACTGCACAATCATTTTAAATTGGAAGCAAACAACTTAATAATCTCAATTGCAGGGCTGTTTTTGTGAAACTATGTTTTGAGCTGTGGACCAACATAATTATTGAAACATTTCACTGTGAGACTGGGTTGTTATATGCCTACAGTCTATTGAAATCAGTTAAGAAATAAGAACAGCGCCCTCTAGGGTCACACATTCTGACAGGTCACAGCTTTCGGTGCAACACCGGCACTTCTCTATTGCTGACGTCTAGCTGACAGCCTGCCTTCTAGCTGACATTCCTCCCCGTGCGATCCCCGCTCATGCTGCTCTGTTGTAGTTGTAGGCTATGTCTCTGTGCCCCGGCCGTGTAACTTCATAGATAGATAAATGTGTATGTCATTTCGTACCAACTCACACAAACCTCTCCTCAAAAGCTAAGACATTTTCTAAAGTATTATGTCTTTCGTTTGTGTTTGTGAACAAATGTACAGTAAGTGAAAGTGAACTGTTGGCTATGCGCCCCCCGTGATCTTCGGTGATACTGCTCCATTCTGTGCGTTTGGTACGCATCCGCAAGCTTGCAGGATACGTGCAGAAATACGGACGTAATGTACGCAGAGTACGTACAGAAGGCTCCGTCCTTATCCGTATCGTAGAGCATAAATGAGCCTTTACGCCTCGTTTCCACATACGTACATTCTCGTATGCGATCCAACCGTCTCCGACCGAAAGTCCATTCATTCCTATGTGAGTCTCCGTAATGTCCGTTTTGCGTCCGAAATTCCTCCCCTCCGTAATATTTCTGTCCGGTATGTCCGTAATATACGTTCTAAAAATTGAACTTTCGCCGTGGTTTTACGGAGATACCGTATGAAAGTTTTGCTAGCTCGCTTTTGATTGTCAGTTTGGGTGAATAAAAGGACAAATTGTGAGTATTTTTATTTTCCTTTCCTCTATACTTCATAATTTTGATATGAAATGGTTATAGCCTATTTTATCAGTTTAATATATCACATGTTTTACATAAATAACAGTAGATCAGTTTGATCATTCGCTTTTATAACTAAATACTGTCAGTTTGAATGAATTAAAAGACAAATTGTGAGTATTTTTATATTCCACAGGACCGGTCTCCTAAACACTGACTTAGGCCGTGTCCGGACTGCCATACTAACGTCCTACTCATACTCATTTTGACTTCAATTTGAGTATGTGACGGTTGGGTATGCGAGTTTGGGTATGTGAGAAATTCCCGGATGAGTACTAACTTCCGGGAAGATTTTGGGTATGAATCGATTGTATACTTTTCCTACTCAACCGCCCCACAATGCACTGGGTCAATTCTACCCGCCCAGGAAAATTAAATATTTTCGAGCAAGTTACTAGGCAACGACATTGTTTGGGGTCCGCGATCTGACAGCTGTACGTGCAGTCATTCATAAACTCTTACAATAGATAAGAGATGAAGATAAATACCTCACAACATTAGAGTTACTAAGTGAAATGAGTGATGTGAGTCTGATAGTGGAGCGAGATTAGAACAGATCGCTATTCCACACACCGCGGCTCGTCCAGCTCAACTCACAGACAGCTGAGTGCTGATGAGCCGGACAGAGAGCGTCGGAGGGATCCTCCGCCTCAAAACATAACTATAAAACAAGAGGTCTAAAACACAGATGATGAACACAGGACTGTAAAAATCGAGTTCAATATCTAACCTGTAGAGGGTGGTTATACGCTAAACAGCGTCTAAACGGCCTGAATCTTATAAGAAGAAGAAGAAATTCTTCATGGTTTGAGTATACTTCAACTGAAAACGTTTCGACGCACCTCGCATACACAATCGATCTTTGAGTAGACAGTATGTAGTATATAGATGGTGAGTATGTAGGATGTAGGACGCTAGTATAGCAGTCCGGACACGGCCATTATCAGGCGTTCCCCCATCTTTTTTGCTGTCCGTAAATAAATTCATGTCCTTGCGTAGAATACTAGCGACCCCTTCCGTAAATTTACGGAAGCACGTATACGAAAAACATACGTATGTGGAAACGAGGCGTTACTCATAATATACTGTGGTATGCACGATGCATACAACAGGACTCATCACACTGATATCACTCCGCCTCCACATCAGTAATCACATTAAACAGTAGAAAATGTCACACTGAAATACTTTATTTTTCACAAGTGTTATCAAATAGATCAACACAATCACATGTCTGAGGTAAAGCCAACAATCAGTCAAATATGACAGCTTCGGCATGTTGCTAAAAGCTCTGGACATTTGACAGTAAGTTTATTGTGCTTTAAGACTTCTGGACAAATTCATATAATTTTTCCAATTGTCAAAAGAAATAAAAACTCGAGGACCAAGCAGTGCAGTAGCATCTCTGACACAATGCTTATAACAGCTGCCCGTTCAATGTCAGCTGTTGGATTGTGAAAAGTGCAAACAAGACCTATGGCCTATGTAGCCTATACAGCATTGTTGTTGCTCTGATAAGATGTCTAATGAAGTATAATCTGACTTGAGGTCAGCTTTTTGACTGTAACTGTGCTAACTGTAGCCTACAAACACTTCAGGCTTCATGTTGGGGTAGCGTAAAGAGAAAACACATGGATAGGATAATCTGACTTGATCAAATAGATTTTGGAGCGGATTTTAGGGTGATAGAGCTGTTAAGCGGAAGTATCTTACTTCCGGGGCATGGGACCTATCGGCTCGAAAAATTACAACGGTAGTCAATGGAAAGAAATGTATTATTTTCTGGTCCCAGTCATGAAATGCCTTCGATTACACATATGTTTTGTATGGATTTAGATGGTATTTTTTCATGCAAAGAATGGAACAATTTAGCGAGTAGAAGCTGGATACGGTCAGGTTTTGTGCAAAGCGCTTTTGTGGACTACAGCTCTTCGCTGCTCTTGACACTTATGATATACGTCACCACCACTGGCACCTGCTTAGCTCAGAAACATGGCTGTGTCTTTAATGCACTTTACCGCCTTCTTTCAATGACAAGACAAAAGTCTTCAGCGTGGCGAAAATCACTACACAAGTGGACATGTGGAGTTTCAATTTCTCGAGTGGGGAGATTGTTGGCGTTGTCCACGCCAGCCATTAGCATTAGCATTAGCACTGTCAGTCGAGAAGTGGAGGGAATGTGTTGAGGTGACGTCACAGAGGCGACAAGACTTGTAGTTGTTCTCGTAAAATTTTTTCAAAAGCCGTTAGACGAATAATCATACAACATACCGTCAAACTCTTCACATGAAAAATGATCATTTAGACCCTTACAAAACATATATGTATATGCTTAACAGCTCTATAGAGCTGTTAAGCGGAAGTGGCGGAATTACGGGGCATGGGACCTATCGGCTGAAAAAAAATGAATGGGAGTCTATGGAAAGTAATCTACTATTTTCTGGTCCCAGTCATTAAATGCCTTGGATTACATATATGTTTTGTATGGGTCTAAATGATAATTTTTCATGTGAAGAGTTTGACGGTATGTTGTATGATTATTCGTCTAACGGCTTTTGAAAAAATGTAATGAGAACAACTACAAGTCTTGTCGCCTCTGTGACGTCACCTCAACACATTCCCTCCACTTCTCGACTGACAGTGCTAATGCTAATGGCTGGCGTGGACAACGCCAACAATCTCCCCACTCGAGAAATTGAAACTCCACATGTCCACTTGTGTAGTGATTTTCGCCACGCTGAAGACTTTTGTCTTGTCATTGAAAGAAGGCGGTAAAGTGCATTAAAGACACAGCCATGTTTCTGAGCTAAGCAGGTGCCAGTGGTGGTGACGTATATCATAAGTGTCAAGAGCAGCGAAGAGCTGTAGTCCACAAAAGCGCTTTGCACAAAACCTGACCGTATCCAGCTTCTACTCGCTAAATTGTTCCATTCTTTGCACGAAAAAATACCATCTAAATCCATACAAAACATATGTGTAATCGAAGGCATTTCATGACTGGGACCAGAAAATAATACATTTCTTTCCATTGACTACCGTTGTAATTTTTCGAGCCGATAGGTCCCATGCCCCGGAAGTAACGAACTTCCGCTTAACAGCTCTATAGCTGCCTGACATCATGCCTGACATCATGCCTGACATCATACATACCTGACAGAGCCAGGTGTAGGCAGAGTGGAGAGCCGCAGCATGTGGTAACGTAAGGGCACGTGAAGCTTTGACACGCGGGTTAGACAACAACAACACACCAGCAGGCGTTAGGAGACTATCTGTGGCCTACCTGAACAAGATGCCTTTCTTCGGAAAGTCTGGAAAAGCTCGGATGTGTCTTTGAACCAGCTGGAGTTTAGATTGTGGATCTGCAGCCATTGTGACTGACTGACTGTGTGTGTGTGTGTGTGTGAGAGAGAGAGAGAGAGCTGCTCTCTTCCTCTACACAGTGAACACGGCTTTGCCAGACGTTACCGCCCCCCTCTGGAAACTGAGCACTGAACATGCTGCTGCCGTTGAAGGGCAGATTTACTTAAAGACCTGTCTGTGTTTTACTCATAGAGCTGTTAAGCGGAAGTGCCTTACTTCCGGGACATGGGACCTCTCGGCTCGAAAAATTACAACGGTAGTCAATGGAAAGAAATGTATTATTTTCTGGTCCCAGTCATGAAATGCCTTCGATTACACATATGTTTTGTATGGATTTAGATGGTATTTTTTCGTGCAAAGAATGGAACAATTTAGCGAGTAGAAGCTGGATACGGTCAGGTTTTGTGCAGAGCGCTTTTGTGGACTACAGCTCTTCGCTGCTCTTGACACTTATGATATACGTCACCACCAATCGCACCCGCTTAGCTCAGAAACATGGCTGTGTCTTTAATGCACTTTACCGCCTTCTTTCAATGACAAGACAAAAGTCTTCAGCATGGCGAAAACCACTACACAAGTGGACATGTGGAGAGTTTCAATTTCTCGAGTGGGGAGATTGTTGGCGTTGTCCACGCCAGCCATTAGCATTAGCACTGTCAGTCGAGAAGTGGAGGGAATGTGTTGAGGTGATGTCACATAGGCGACAAGACTTGTAGTTGTTCTCGTAACATTTTTTCAAAAGCCGTTAGACGAATAATCATACAACATACCGTCAAACTCTTCACATGAAAAATTATCATTTAGACCCATACAAAACATATATGTAATCCAAGGCATTTAATGACTAGGACCAGAAAATAGTAGATTACTTTCCATAGACTCCCATTCATTTTTTTTCAGCCGATAGGTCCCATGCCCCGTAATTCCGCCACTTCCGCTTAACAGCTCTATAGACATTGGGGTTGCGTTCCGAATCGCATACTTTCTACTATATAGTATGTAGAAAAAAGATTCTTGTGGCCAGATTTAGGATGGTTAGAAGTACCCGGATGTCCTACTTCATGCGGCCAAGATTGTTAGTGTTCTGATTGATCACTTGTGTTGATGTTTTTTTTTTGTATGCTATTTTCTTTTATGCAAAGTGTGTTGATCTCGCTTGGTTTGTTTGTGTATGATAGGAATACGAATGTGATATGCCATTTTGAATTGTGTAAATGTTGTTCTTTATAATAATAAAGAATTAAAAAAAAAAAAAAAAAAAAAAAAAAAAAAAAAGATTGTTAGTGTTGAAAAGTGCATCCTATTTGGGCGATTCTGACCCACAATCCAGTGCGCACGTGAAGTGACGTAACATCGACGAAGCCTCCATAGAGCTGTTAAGCGGAAGTTGCTTACTTCCGGGGCATGGGACCTATCGGCTCGAAAAATTACAACGGTAGTCAATGGAAAGAAATGTATTATTTTCTGGTCCCAGTCATGAAATGCCTTCGATTACACATATGTTTTGTATGGATTTAGATGGTATTTTTTCGTGCAAAGAATGGAACAATTTAGCGAGTAGAAGCTGGATACGGTCAGGTTTTGTGCAGAGCGCTTTTGTGGACTACAGCTCTTCGCTGCTCTTGACACTTATGATATACGTCACCACCACTGGCACCTGCTTAGCTCAGAAACATGGCTGTGTCTTTAATGCACTTTACCGCCTTCTTTCAATGACAAGACACAAGTCTTCAGCGTGGCGAAAATCACTACACAAGTGGACATGTGGAGTTTCAATTTCTCGAGTGGGGAGATTGTTGGCGTTGTCCACGCCAGCCATTAGCATTAGCACTGTCAGTCGAGAAGTGGAGGGAATGTGTTGAGGTGACGTCACAGAGGCGACAAGACTTGTAGTTGTTCTCGTAACATTTTTTCAAAAGCCGTTAGACGAATAATCATACAACATACCGTCAAACTCTTCACATGAAAAATTATCATTTAGACCCATACAAAACATATATGTAATCCAAGGCATTTAATGACTGGGACCAGAAAATAGTAGATTACTTTCCATAGACTCCCATTCATTTTTTTTTCAGCCGATAGGTCCCATGCCCCGTAATTCCGCCACTTCCGCTTAACAGCTCTATATGGGGATGCGACGGATATAAAAGCAAGAGACAAGATCAAGGCGCAATGTTATGATGAAATAAGAGAGAAAAGTATGTCACAATAGTATGCATGACTACTTTCACAAGCAGATGCTTCTCTCATGGTCTATGGTTGCATTCCGAATCGCATACTCTTTCTTTTTTCTATTCGGAACGCAACCTATGATTTATAAACTGAGGTTGCGTTCCGAATCGCATACTTTCTACTATATAGTATGTAGAAAAAAGATTCTTGTGGCCAGATTTAGGATGGTTAGAAGTACCCGGATGTCCTACTTCATGCGGCCAAGATTGTTAGTGTTCTGATTGATCACTTGTGTTGATGTTTTTTTTTTTTGTATGCTATTTTCTTTTATGCAAAGTGTGTTGATCTCGCTTGGTTTGTTTGTGTATGATAGGAATACGAATGTGATATGCCATTTTGAATTGTGTAAATGTTGTTCTTTATAATAATAAAGAATTAAAAAAAAAAAAAAAAAAAAAAAAGATTGTTAGTGTTGAAAAGTGCATCCTATTTGGGCGATTCTGACCCACAATCCAGTGCGCACGTGAAGTGACGTAACATCGACGAAGCCTCCATATGGGGATGCGACGGATATAAAAGCAAGAGGCAAGATCAAGGCGCAATGTTATGATGAAATAAGAGAGAAAAGTATGTCACAATAGTATGCATGACTACTTTCACAAGCAGATGCTTCTCTCATGGTCTATGGTTGCATTCCGAATCGCATACTCTTTCTTTTTTCTATTCGGAACGCAACCTATGATTTATAAACTGAGGTTGCGTTCCGAATCGCATACTTTCTACTATATAGTATGTAGAAAAAAGATTTAGGATGTCCCGATTCTTGTGGCCAGATTTAGGATGGTTAGAAGTACCCGGGTGTCCTACTTCATGCGGCCAAGATTGTTAGTGTTGAAAAGTGCATCCTATTTGGGCGATTCTGACCCACAATCCCGTGCGCACGTGAAGTGACGTCACATCGACGAAGCCTCCATATGAAAACAAACGGGGATGCGACGGATATAAAAGCAAGAGGCAAGATCAAGGCGCAATGTTATGATGAAATAAGAGAGAAAAGTATGTCCCATGCATCCTAACTAGATTCTTTTTATCGTCGGATGTAGTATGTAGAATAGAAAAAAGAAAGAGTATGCGATTCGGAACGCAACCATAATTTCGCTCCTCCAAGGTGTTATATATGGAATAACAGAGACATATTGTACAAGAACAAATCTTTATTTTTTGAGAACTGGTTTGCACATGGTTTACACCTGGTCAGCCAACTGCTCGACTGTAATGGTTTTTTAATGTCATATCAGGAATTTTTGATGGAGTATGGTATTCAAATTCCTCCAAGGGAATTCGCTATTGTCATGGATGCAATCCCTACAGGAGTTTTGATGCTACTAAGAAGTACAGCAGGGGTTAAGCCAACCTTACTACCTCTTGACCCTACTGAGTCTGCAGTTGGTAAGGTTTGTTTCTCCTCTGGAACACGTAACAATAATTGTGGAATAAGATCATTGTTCCAAAATGATATAGTCTCTGTCCCATATGTAGTTGCCTACTGGAATAATTGTGTATCTGACCTTAATTGGAAGAAAATCTGGACTGTACCATCAAAATTTTTGATCACTAACAAAATGAAAGAGGTATCTTTTAAGATTATACACCGTTACTATCCCTCTAAAATATTTTTGCAAAGATTTAAATTAGATATAGATGTCAATTGCTCATTTTGTAATATGTACCCTGAAGATGTATCTCATTTATTTTGGAACTGTTCCCACTCAAATCTTTTATGGAAAGATATTTGCACTTATATCACTCGTTTCATTGACCCCAATTTTTCCTTTTGTGTTGAACATATATTGTTTGGTTTCTTTAATTACACCCCTAGTCAAACAAACCAATTTTTTATTATAAACCTTATTATTTTATTAGCTAAACGGCATATTCATAAATGTAAGTACTCTAATCAGAAACCTCTATTTATTGTGTTTGAAAAAGAAACCAAGCAATATATGAAAAATATTATATACTCTAAAAATAAGAAACCCATCAAAACACTTTATGTATGTCATTTATATAATGTTTTTATTTAATGTAATGCTGTTGTTTATTTTTGTATCTGTATTTTTATATAGGCCTATCGGCCAGTTCTGTAGGCTACCCCCTGGCGGCTGTTGTATTGCTTATTGTCAATAAAATGTGAAAAAATAAATAAATAAATAAAATAGTATGCATGCCTACTGCATCCTAAATAGATTCTTTTTATCGTCGGATGTAGTATGTAGAATAGAAAAAATAGAGAGTATGCGATTCGGAACGCAACCAATGAATAATCTTTATTATGTTTTTTTTAGTAATGTTAACTTTGGTCAAACAGGCCATTGTAAACTCATTCCATGTAGGCTAGTATTCCAACTCTCACAGTAAGCTTAAAGGTAGCTTGTCTTTGTATAAGCCTATACATATGTCAAATATATATTTTTTTGTTGTGTGACTTTTTACAGAATGTAGGCCTAGCTGGTGTTACACTCTCCGGTACAGTAGGTGGCGGTATGCTCCTATGACGGTCAGCGATCTGCCATGAGCCGGAGAGGAGGAACAGAAGCAGAAGAAGAAACGTCTAACTTCTTCCTGTGTTATGCTTGTGACGGTGTTTGCTACCAGCGAGCTTATCAGCGGATCAGTGTGTGTGCTGAGACCGGGCTGACATGTGGTCAGCAGGGCATCGTGCGGCCCTGTTGTCCCGCTGTGTGGCTGCATATGTCGGCCTACCTGTCAGGATGCAGAGCGGAGCACGCAGCGCTGCTCCAGGTCAGTGGAGCCGTCTTTATACTGGGCTTACACTGCACTGATGATGATGATCAGCCGTGTCTGAAGTCAACCTAGCGTATTTACATATGAACCCACACATCTAGACTCTTTGAGACCAACTGCATCCAGTCAGCAATGCAGCCTCCTACTTGGTGTGAAGTCCATGCTATAGTTTACAGTGTGTGTGCTGGTTACAGTTTCACACATCTCCACTATGTCAGCATGCAGCTCAATCCACACACATGCAGTCTGTCAGGATTGTCCCTGTTGATGTGTCTCTGTAATGCAGCTAATTGGACATGGGATGACAGTGACTAGTGGAGGAGTCTGTCCCTGCCTTCCAAATCACATACTCTTTCTTTTTACTACACTACATACTAAAGTACAGAAGAGTTTTAGGGCCACATAAGAGAAAACAAAATCAGTTTTCTCAACAGAATTTTTCATTCTGTTGAGAAATGTCAAGAATAAAGACGAGTACTCCAAAATGCTACTGGAGTTAGTAGGACATTTATGTATTTTCAGCATACTACAATTGGTATTGGGACATCCTAAATCTTTTTCTGGCATACTATATAATAGGGAAGTTTGGAGATTTGAACCCAGGGTGACTGTCTGTCTGTCCCTCTGACCTCACAGCCTGCTGACCTGTGAGAGGCCAGCGCAGGGGCTTGTGGGAGGTGAAGTCTTCTTGTCTCACTATGTTGTCTTCCTTCTAAGGGAAGCTGGTACGAACCGGAGAAGAGAAGAAAGCAGTGGTGAGTGTTCCTCCTCCCTCCACTCCTACTGCTGGCTTCACTCTCTCCTCTCTTCTTTCCACTATCACCTACTACACTGCCCAGCCAAACACAGTCCCCACCTGGATTTTACTAGGCAAATAGGCAAGAGCCCTCCATCGGTCAAAACAAACCACTTATCAGTGGGGCTTATCAGGATAAAATGCTCTAAGTTTTGCCAGGGATCATACAGATAGGACTCTGGAGCAATGGAAAAAGGTCATAAATAAATCTCCCAACGTTAATAGTTCAACATGTTTACAGTACAAACCTTGTCGGTGAACTTTGGGGACATTTGGGGGATATATTTCATAATGACGTGTTGCGGTTCACCTCAGGAAGCACGGTACGGTACGGCCTATATTTGTGACGGTTTGGTCTTGATACACCCCTGCTCCACACACTAATATTCAAGCTCATCATAGTACTGTCCTTTCCCTTCATCAACTAACACATGGCTTTCTCCACTGTTTTCAGATCTGCATTGAGGGGAACATTGCCAGTGGGAAGACCACCTGTCTGGAGTATTTTGCAAAAACCAGCAATATAGAGGTAAGACAAAGTACACTCTGTTAACACTAGTGTGTGTGTGTGTGTGTGTGTGTGTGTGTGTGTGTGTGTGTGTGTGTGTGTGTGTGTGTGTGTGTGTGTGTGTGTGTGTGTGTGTGTGTGTGGTGCAGCACAGGCAGAATGCAGCAGTGTAACAGCTGTCCTCCCTCTCTCCCCTAGGTCCTCACTGAACCCATCTCTAAGTGGAGGAATGTCCGTGGACACAACCCTCTGGTACTGATATATCTATCTATCTATCTATCTATCTATCTATCTATCTATCTATCTATCTATCTATCTATCTATCTATCTATCTATCTATCTATCTATCTATCTATCCATCTATCCGACTGTGCTGTTCTCATTGCCGGTGTGAGTACCAGATATGCTCGTCTGCCAGATAAGTTCGGGTTGCACAATGATGACTCACTTCCTGTAAATTATATTCAAATAAACTTCAAAAAATCAGTTTTCCCTTTTCCTGAAGCGAACATGTATTTACTGTGTTAAATAAAACAGAGAAAAAAGTTTCATGTTCGGGCTGTATTGAAGGCTCTCGCGAGATCTCTTGTAACGCCGCGTGATCTTGGGGACAATAATTACGTATTCCACAATCCCTTGCTATTCCTAACGATAGCTTATCTATTTTTTCTTTCTACATGTATCTTTATTGTACTGTTTATATTGTGAATGATAATATTATGATAGATTGCAGTTTGCAATAGATTCATAAGAAAGAAGTGGATCTCGCGTAGTACAGGAAGTGCGTCATCATTATGCAACCCGGACATATCTGGCAGCCGAGCATATCTGGTACTCACACCGGTATCCTGTCTCAAGGTATTCTGTGGTTTGAAAAAGTCCAGGTTTTAAAACAGCCATTATTTTCCCTCATACTGTTCTAAGGTATTAGAATGATAACATAGTACATTATTGTATCATGTTATCATACAAGTCTATTAATGTTCAGAATATTCTATGTGTCGTTTAAAAAGAAAAAGCTTGTGTTCAGCCAGAAGTTCAGTTCAAAAGAACACAATCCAGAGCTGTCATTACAATACTGATGTACTGCTTGGTCATGAAACTGGTATTTCTGCTTTCAGACCTACTTCACCACTGGAAATATGAAGGTGTATTGAACTCTGAGATCCTATGTAGTATAAGCAAACATTTTAGAAATCAGTTCATACTAGCCTGAGAAAAGGCAGAAAGAATGTTTTATGGTCTCACTGTCTAACCCTACATTTTCCCATGTGCGACATCACACATGGTAAAATGTAGGGTTAGGATTAACAGGACAGCTGGGCCAAAGGAAGACTGAAGAAAGACTGAGGGAAGAAAAACCTCATTCATTATATTATAATAGCAATTTTATAATGATAGAACGCCGGTTCCCTATGGGTGAAGTGTTCCTTTAAGGTTATCATACCGTCAGAATACCTTATCGACCCATGTCTATAGCAAACACCCCGCTCCCTACGGACAGTCTTGAGGAATAAAAGAAAGATAATGATAAATATCATTATGAGATTGAATAAAGACATTTTTCAAAGGCTCTGTTACAGTTGGAACCACTCAATAATCAGACAGATTGCAGTGCAAAGTAGATATGGACAGTATGTGTGCACGTTTATACACGGATCAAAACATATTCATCAAGGCTGCACGATATGTGCAGATGTGTGTTTTGTGAAAAAAGGCTGCACGACATCAGGGGAACAGGAAACATGCGATGACATTGTTGAATACTGTGATGAGGTCACCACTTGTGACACTCCAGCAACACTTAAATATACAGTGTAAATGTCTCTCTGCTTTCAGTTCACCGCCACTTCAACATTCCCAACAACAATACATTTAGGCTCCATTGTTCTGCACTAATACACATACACACCCCTCTGTGCCCTATCACCACCAGTATGACTGTGTGTGAATGAATAGAACCTGGATCCCTGTTAAGTTGAACAGTTTAATACGTTGCTGAAGACTCACTTTTTTTGCATTGGCCTTTAACACAAGTTGAGACTTTGACACTCCTAACTTTTTTTTAATGTATCTTATATGTTATTTTGTATTGTATCTTGTACAGCACTTTGGTCAACTGATGTTGTTTTTAAATGTGCTATAGAAATCATTTTGACTTTGACAGGCTCTGATGTACCAGGACCCAGAGCGATGGGGCATCACCCTGCAGACCTATGTACAACTCACCATGCTGGAGAGACATCTGTCAGCCATAGTGAGTCAACTGCTGGGCTCTAAAGATTATTTTTGGGCATTTTCAAGCTTTATTAGACAGTACAAAGTTGAAATGGGGAGACAGAGAGAGAGGGGGGGATGACCTGCAGTAAAGGTCCACTGGTCGGATTTCAACCCGCGACCACTGCAACGAAGGCCTGAACCAATATGGTACGCGCTCTATCCACTACACCACCAGAGCGCCCCACAACGGCTGGATTCTAACAGGAGTGAATATACTCTCAAAAGATTAAGAGTATCATTAGAAAGTTGGTTCAAAAAGTGAAACTATCATAAATTCTAAATTTGTTCCACAAAGTGAAATATGTCAGGCCTTTCAGTTTTTGTGCAGAATGCATCTAGAATATATGAACGTTTCACCATTTGAATCGAATAATGGAAAAAATTAAGTTTTCATTTAAATTGATATTCTAATTTTTGAAGATGTATCACTTGTATATTGTTTCAGACTCATTTAGCCTATGATCTCATCAGGAAATGAGCTGTATGTCCCTAACATGTCTGGTTGTCTTGCAGTCGGCTCCTGTCAGGATGATGGAGCGGTCCATCTTCAGTGCCAAGCACATCTTTGTGGAGAATCTTTTCAGAAGGTACTGCTGTCTGTAGCACACGCGTCACGCCCCAAATGTTCATATCTTTAAGGCAAACTCAAGACCCACCTTTTAAAATGTATCTTTTCATCTAGAGTTGTTTATTTAAATTATAGCAGTCCCCTCCCTCGTCCCTACATCGCCACATTAACACAGCGATATTCAAGCATCAGCCATTGTAGGCGCATAAACATTCACCCCTCTGTCGCTTTCTGCGCGTGCACCGGCAGAGAGACGTGCCTATTTGTAGCGTTCTCTCTTCTGATTGGATATCAGGTTGTGGAATACCAGAAAAGTTTATTTGCCGATTATGTGTAGAGTGGGTGACTGAGAGACCTGTGTTATGAAGCGCGCACACTATATAAGTGATCACTGTATGAATATAGAGCGATTTAACCACGTATAGTAAAATAAATATATCGCTTACTTCACCTTAAAGTGTTCATGTATTTTAGGTTTGTTTATCTAGCTTTTTAATTGGATTTGAACTTGATCTACTTAGCTATATTTATTTATATGTCTCTTAATGACACATCATTTTACTTGGACTGGTATTTTATTTTATTTATCCTTCGGGTCTTTCTTCTTCTATAATGTATTTTTAGTCAGTAATACTGCTCTGTGTGTTGGTTATGGTTGGAGGCTGTTTTTTCTCTTTTTTTATGTAAAGCACTTTGTTTTAGCTTTTTGTGTATGAACAGTGCTCTATGAATACAGCTAGATTTGATTTAAAGAGCTACATAACATTAACTTACAGTATGCAATTACAGATAAACCCCCTCTGCCGCTTTGACAGTTCAAGCCTTTAGTGTGTGTTCACTAGCACTTGGAGCTGGGAGGTTCCAAGGCTTAGAACACTCACACTAGGCCAGGGCTAGTCAATTACACATTTATTGGGGCCAGATTCTCTAACCAAGAACTTTAGCTGGGCCCAGACATTTTCAGCAGCCAGTAAGCAGCAGCGAGAACACATTCTAAACCAACACAAATTAATGTGTTGGGGGGGGGGGGGGGGGGGGTAAATGGCAATTCATTGTGTCCCTTTAAAATGTAGTCCCATCTGACATGGGCACATCTAAGAGTTCATATGAAAACAAAAAATATATATATAAGCAATGCAAAAGCTATAGCTAAAAATAATCAGAGGTAGTAGCATTTATATTCCACTTTTTTAAAAAGAAGAAGAAAAGAATGTAAGATAACTTTGAAAGTCTGGTGATTGCATTGTGGCACAAAAAGATCACAATGTACGCAGACACCACATTGTAATCATTTTGTAGCGCAAGGCACACAAACACACGCACGCACACATTTCATTTAATTTAATTTAACTTTTATTTATCCGCGAGAGACCAATTGAGGGGTGACCCTCATTTTCAATGACGTCGAGTTCACACACACACATACACACGCTTGCACTGGGCTGTACAGAATAGATAACATTTTTTCACAAATAAACTTAATTATACTGATGCAACAGTGTGTTTACTACACTTATCCCCAAATTGACAATATATCATTTATACACTGAGAAATATTACACATCTGATTGGTAGAAGATGGTGTTAATGTAGTTGATGGTTAATGCTATCACATTGCCTGCTGCCACAGCATGCTGACATGGTGCATGCTGATATCCTGTTTGTTTTCCAGTGGGAAGATGCCAGAGGTGGACTATGCTGTCCTCAGCGAGTGGTTTGATTGGATCACAACTAACATCTTCCTTCCTGTCGATCTGATTGGTGAGAATATACAAATACATACAAAGATGATACCTGCAAACTCGTCGCTTTTCGGCGAAAATCGCCGTTTAGAATCAAAATATATGACCCACGTGAATCGTATAGATCCGAAGAGTTTTTGTTTTTGGGAAGGGGGGGGGGGGGTAGCGGCAGCTGCCAGAGAAGTCAGCCAGCGCTTCCCAGACTGGACTGTGTGGGCGAGTTACCGTAGTGTGAGACAAGGGAATATCGTTATCTTGGCAATAAAACATCTTTGGTAGACGTCATGAGTATTGTCCAATCAGCGTTAAGATCGGGCATAGTAAAGCATCACTGCTGCCGCTGTGTGTTCAGACTTTAGAATTGGCTAAAAGTCTCAATCAAAGCCCTTTTGATAATAAAAACTTAGAGGCTTTGATTAAACACTGTCAATGCTTCAGAGGTTAATGTAACAGCCTACTGAAACAGAAACTATACGGAGGGACGCAGCTCACTGTACAGTCCCTTTATTTAGTCGCGCTGTCAGTTTGCCGACATGGCTCTCTGTTAGACTCGAGACATAGAAAAAGATCGCGGAAGCCGTTCCCGTAGACAAAGTTAACGGGCAGGATATCCCCGACTGATTTCATCCATCAAACCACAGAGTTTTTTCTGAGCGGCGTCTCACTCGCTCACTGGGTCTCCCGGGTCCCGGTGATTTTCACCGTCACAGCGATCGACTCGCTGCTTTGCTGGGGCGGAGACTTTGTTTGAAGGTGATTTAACATCACGGTCGTAGACGAATGTTATAACTTTATGCTGCATAGTTTGCACTGCACTGTTGACCCACACAGGACTCTTAAGTGAAGCTGACAGTTTAATGAGCGCACATTGCAGAAAGTGTCTGCAGTGCGCTCACAATCAGAGCCGACCGACAGCCCCCCCCCCCCCCATGTATTTTTATTTTTTAGTTTGTGTGTTTGATATTAACATCATATTATTATATCATACAAAAAAATGAATACAATGTTTTGATCTAGATAGCCTAGCCCAATAATTTAATCAGTTCATCTGGGAGGTAATCCAAGTTTAACTGATCACGTCACTTTCACGTCCAGTGTGTATTGAGTTTATTTAAAAACATTTGGAAATGGGGCTCAGATGCCCATGCACTGTATAACCTATTTCAGCCTTGTCTGTGGAAAAAAAGATAGCTGGAAAACAGAGTTCTTCTGCTTCGTTCCTCTCACTGCATTTAAATGTATTCATTATATTACAGAGAAATATGTCCCGTAAAAGAAAAAGAGCACCAAGCCCAACCCAGAGGACCCTGCATAATATTTTATTTTAAATGAACATTTTAATGGAAAATCCAAGAAGCTTCTAATTCATCCGACCCAGTGTCTCCAAATTATTTGTTCACACAAAATTCCTCAGATTTAGCCTCTTAATTTCCTTCTCAAAGTGCACCAGATTCATGCATTTCACTTTAAAAAGTTTAAAAAAAATCTCCCGGGGGGGCATACCCCCGGACCCCCCTAGGAGGGTCAGGATCTCAGCTGGCTATTATTTTCACCCAGCTGGACATTGGAGCAATAGTGGAGAACTCTGGTTGTGTGAATGATATTTAACAATAGCCAATCGTTTGGACAGCGAAAAACACCCGACCCCCCTAGAAGGGACGGGTGTTTGTCACCTTTTTCACCTCCTATGAGTTTGCAGGTCTGATGACACAGGTCTCTGTATTTGAATGAGTGAGGATACAATGGACTGACAGTATAAGAACTTAGTGTATAGAGAAATCCTTAATGAGGATGATTCATACTGAGGTTGACAGATAGCCTGGTCCTACCAGACCATCGTACTTCATTTAGCCTGGTCCTACCAGACCATCGTACTTCATTTAGCCTGGTCCTACCAGACCATCGTACTTCATTTAGCCTGGTCCTACCAGACCATCGTACTTCATTTAGCCTGGTCCTACCAGACCATCGTACTTCATTTAGCCTGGTCCTACCAGACCATCGTACTTCATTTAGCCTGGTCCTACCAGACCATCGTACTTCATTTAGCCTGGTCCTACCAGACCATCGTACTTCATTTAGCCTGGTCCTACCAGACCATCGTACTTCATTTAGCATGGTCCTACCAGACCATCGTACTTCATTTCATTTGTACAGAAGGTCTGGAATCTCTCAATTGACAAACGTTAACTCACTTGAAGACGGGTGTCTGTTGAAGTTTAAAACTATTGGATCTGCCCAGTGCCACTCTGGATCTGCCAACCGCATAATGTTTGGTTGTGACGTTATGTTATGCGCTGGCTTCTGAGCCACTTCCTGTGTTCGCTGATTGGACTGGCAAAAATATGGCCGGAGAAAACCTAAGAATATACCGCCGGCCCAGACTGACTACTGAAGGGAAATGAAAATTGAGCGGAAGTATGTAGGCGGGCGGTGCCAGGCTAGGTGACTGAGGCTCTGCCCTGAGAATCAAAGATCAGGTTTGTCTTGTTCCACCTGTGTGGTCAGCAGTGCCCTCTGACATCATGCTCATGTGACCTCATCACTAAATAAGACTGGGTGAATCATCCCTCTACACAGGCCAAGCTCGTTCACTGCTCTAAAAACTCAGTTCTACAGTTGAACTCTGGGTTTGATGTGGCCTTCATTGCGCGGCTGTAACATATGGCGCTTGTTTTGACTGTAAACTGACCTTGAGTGTTCTGAAAGGCGCCAGCAAATAAAATGTATTGTTATTATTTTTATTTTTATTATTTTCCGTTAAATGGTACCTGCTCTACTATACTCTTACTCTATTTGACCTTTTTGGTTTTCCACTCAAAAGTACCTTTTGGTTCCTACTTTGTTGGTCCATACTCTGTCCAGGTTCCAGGGACCAGGTACTAACGTGTGACGTGAAACAGTTCACATAACCATGTTGCTTAACGTTACATGATAAAAAAAATAAGATAGCCTGCTCTGACACGACACGTTTCTCTGTGGTAAAGGCCCGAAAGTCATTTCATCAAAACCAAAATTTGACATGAATTTCCCTGATGAAGACTGAGTAGAAACACATTAGCTGCTAACAAACTGTTATAGCTTGTCATTGAAAACCACCGCCTGAAAAGGGACCCGGTACCAAAAATAAGTTGAGTCGAGTCGGTACCATGTAATGGAAAAGCGCCATTTGTTAAAGATCTCCTATTATACTACTTTTCTGGTCTTAATTTCTCATTAATGACTCCTATAGAGCAACCTGACACGAACCACAGCACAAAAAACTATGTAGATTTTCGGGAAACTCTTCCTCTCATCTGGGCGCTTTCAGCATTCTCTGGGGCCACTCACACTAGGGCCGCGGCCGCGGCCCAAAGCTCATTTGCATACTAAAGTCTAGAACGTTTGGCTGGTGTGACCATGCCAACTTGTATTCCAGCACGGAACAGCCCCTTGGCCAGGGCACACCTGGGAGAGGTGTGCCCTGGCCAAAGTACAGATGCTAATGAGATGACACGCGCACAAGCAAGCGCACAGGCGGCGTTCCTGACGTGAATTTATTAAGGATGCATAGTCCGTTAACGTCCGCTGCCTTACTAGTCGGCACCAGAATTGCCCACCACTTGGACTTGTAGCTATAATGTGTGAGAATTAACGTGTGTGTAGGCCTAGGTGTGGGCTAATAAAAGAGGGAGAGAGCTAAATAGGTGAGCTCAGAAAGCAAAGCAAAAAGGTTTTCGTGTTTACTCACGTTCGTCAGATGATTTTTTTCTTTTTCCTCCCGTCAGCTTTCATAACTGCCTTTACGCATGGCGGTGGAGACGAACCCAAAATAACGCACCGCGGTCCGGTGATAAGGAAACAGGAGCCTACACCAACAAGAAACTTTATAAAGACACTTAAAAAAACGATCTCTGCCCATACAAAAAGTTCTGACTTGGATTTGATGGAGCGATCGATGTGTATAAAACCATCCGGTACGTATGGTCTGATGACGGGCTGTTATATTAATAATAAACAGCGTCCTGCACAAATATGAGACTGTCCACCGCGACCTATTACGTCAAGGCTACATTAAAAAAAAACAATAGCTTAGCTTAAGGATTCTCGTTGCTCTAATGTGGAAGTGGAATATTTGATGCAAATTTGGCCGGATGAAAATATTCACAAACAGTCGTATAGCCTACAAGACTACGCTCCAAATCCTAAACGCGCACGGTGACGTAGGCAAGGTGCAAGTGTGCCCAGGCCACAAGCAGTGTGAGCACGGGCCAGCGGGGGGAGGGGAGGGAATCGTGCTGAATCGTGCTGAGCACGGAACAGGCAAATGGCACTAGTGTGAGTGGGCCCTCTGTCAACACTGGGCTTTGTCCTTCTCCGCCCCCTCGCCCTCCTCCTGCCAACCCCACTCCGTTGTGATTGGTTACCTTCCGGAAGACTTTCAGCGGTGCGCGGGGCAGATTTGAGCAGGCAGGTGGGGGCATGGCCGGAGCGTGCCTGAGCACGTTGCAGCATTACCATCAGTGTTGGGAACGTTACTTTAAAAAAGTAATTAGTTATAGTTACTCACTACTTGTTCCAAAAAGTAACTGAGTTAGTAACTGAATTATTTTATAATAGAAGTAATTAGTTACCAGGGAAAGTAACTATTTGCGTTACACTACTGTAAAAAATAAGTTGCTATATGTCAACAAATTTGGATTTTTCTGAGCAGTTTTCACAAGTCAGTTGAAATGAGTAGAACAGCCAGGTAGGCCTACTTGTAGGCTACATAACCTTCAATATTTATTGCACATCAACAGACAGCCAGAGGTTTATCCTGCACTTCAAGTAGGCCTAGCCTATTTTGTTCTCAACAAAAGTAGTAGAGGAAACTGCTGAATGTACCGTGCTGATCTGCTATCACTGGATTCACTTCAGGAGTGTCGGCTAAAACACCACTTGAGGCCAAAAATGTCAGACTATGAAGCATGAGACGATGAGAGGAGGAGTAAGGATTTATCCTATGTTTATTTCCTTCTTTAACATGCACAGCAGCATACAGATCCCAGGAAAATAACAGTAGCAATATTCGGCTCATGATGACATGACACGCTAAACAGCTGTTGCAACCGGCGAATCGCGGCCGTTTAATAACGTGCATTAAATTATAATTTATAGAGATCGGGAAACTCCATGCACTTACTCACAAGGGCGATGCAAACAAACTCAGGGAGAGCACGTTTCAACTGTGGATTGATAGGTGGTTACTGCGGCAACGTGCACGCTCACACAACAGAGAGAAAGAAAAACAAACTTCACCAAACAGGCGCTCCGGCTGACTGATGTGACGGCGCTAACTGACAGTTAGAATGTCATCCACACTGAATTATAATGTCATCCACACTGAATAAAACACATCTTAAAACACACCGGTCTCCTCACTAGCAGCTTGTGTAGTATGGAGCCAGGGGTGCGTTCGGATTACACAGTTTATTCAATCAATTCATAGTAACGCACGGCATTTAACGTTCAGTAACGATAACGGCGTTGTAACAACGGAAAAAGTAATTAGTTAGATTACGCCGTTACTGAAAAAAGAACGGCGTTATTCCCAACACTGATTATCATGCATGGAAAATCCGGATTGATCTACGTAGATAAATCCCGGAAATTTGAACAAGTGAATCGGGACAGGCTGTCCTAGTGTTTAGCGCTCTGCACAGCCACCCCAGACTGTTAACAGGGAATACGTCTTAATGCATGTAAGTCATTATTTGATACTTTAGTATGGTTAAACATGACTATAAATCATTATAACAACGTTTATAGGTCATAAAAGTTGAAAAAGCATAATAGGTGCTCTTTAAGGTTGGTCTATTGTGCTGTAGTAGACGTGATTGGCCACATCTGCATGCCTACCCAGATTTCACATGAAGAAACAGTCGGCCATGGAAGCACAACCAATTGCCTGTGTGTGTCATTTGAATGAGTGTAACCCATGTTAGGTTAGTCAAAGTCAGCTTTATTGTCAACACTTCACATGTACAAGACATGGAAGGGAAAGAAAACGTTTCCCACTGTCCCGCGGAGAACACAGGCACAAACAACAAATATACGAGACATTTTTCAACACTACAAATAGACAATGACATATAAAATATAGGAGTCAGTAACTAGTTTCTGTATTAATAAATAAGTAATTGTGGCAAAAAGGCAGTCAATAACGGCAGCAAAAAGTTCTGTAGAATGTATTCAGTATAGTGCAAAAAGACAGTCATTCATAAATAGATAAATAGCAGCAATTTCAGTCCGTATGGCTTGTATTGGTGGTAGTAATAATATTAATACTAGAGTAATAATGCTAGTATAATAGTGCAAAGACAGTTATTCCAGAGTGTAGAAAGGCAGAAAGGAGGGGGGAGATTCAGCTTTCTGACAGCCCGGTTGATGTGGCTGAGGGAAGAGAGGGGAGAGAATGAAGCTTCCATGTTGCTGACTGTTTTTCTCTCCTCTTTCCCCAGTGTACCTGCAGACGTGTCCTCACACCTGCCATGAGAGGCTGAAGCAGAGATGCAGAGAGGAGGAGAAAGTCATTCCACTGGTGAGAGGAAACACACACACACACTGTTACTGTCCATCTGCTTTAAGGGAGGGCTTCTAGAGAACTGATTGATTAACTTCTTTGGAAATGGGCAACAATGTGTCATTTCTTATGTGACCTCAATCGTGTGTGTGTGTGTGTGTGTGTGTGTGTGTGTGTGTGTGTGTGTGTGTGTGTGTGTGTGTGCGCACTAGGAGTATCTGGAGTCCATCCACCAGCTGTATGAGGACTGGCTCATCAAGCAGACCTCCGCTTCTCTTCCTGCTCCGGTTCTGGTGAGTGACTCAAATCCTCAAGTCTATGCATTTGTAAGTAACACCTGTAATTCTTATTTCGAAGAAATGTCTAATGTGTGTGTGTGTGTGTGTGTGTGTGTGTGTGTGTGTGCGTGCCCTCACATAGGTCATTCCCGCCGACCAAGACCTCCAGGAGATGCTGCACCAGTATGAAGTAAACCGTGACAAGATCCTGACAGCTACCCACCGCTGACACACGGTCCATCTGCAACTCATCTGTTACACTCTCTTAAATGAGCTATGAGGTTACTTTGAGTTTTTGGTGATTGTAGCGCCCCTCTTTGGACAAAAGCAGTAGTGTTTTTTTACCACAAGATCCCAAAGATCTTTGATATTTATTCAGGAAGCAAGTGAAAGAGAGACGTCAGGATGCATGGCTATGAGGTAATATAGTTATATGTGAATATGTCAGATTAATAATTGTAATATGACCACGGTGAAGCAAAAAAAAAAAAACGTTCCGGTCTGCCTGCCGTAAATGGTCTTGTTAAGTTCCTGGGAGAAAGTGGGACCCGTAAAATAAAGACTGTTTGATAAACATTTTAAAGTTCCTCGTAGAAGGTTTAAAGTTTACTAAACATTGTGATTTTATCCATTTAATAACTCATCCACAGTTTGTTCCATCCACTGAGCATCATCAGTTGGGCAGACTTCTCTTAGAGCGTCTCAGGCTGCTATTCACGCTGTGTAGAATCCCTGCAGAGGGCTTTCATTGATTGTGGGACCTTGTTGTTTGTTGAATTATTTCTATTTTCCACATGTTCTTTCTTTGACATTGTGTTGCAACATTCATAATTAAATAATATAAACCTAACTTTGGTTTGATTGTTTTTTTTTAAACAGGAACTAAACAGTAGGAGGTGTTTAATTCTTGAGTCCAGTATTTAAAGGGTCTGTATTCAGTTTAAAGCTGAAGGGCTCTGAAATGTGTTATCACGTTAGCTAGGCTATGCACAGAGAGTGTGATGTCCATTTATTTAACATCCTACTCCACCACTGCAGTAAAAAGAGACTGTAGTGGAATAAGATATTACCGTGGCCGAGTGGGCCTTGATTCCACGACATTTGATACTAGAAGGAGAGACGTCACCATAGGGGTATACTACGAAACAAACTCAACAGAGCCCGGCTCTCTTTTTTTGATCTGGTTCAACATAACACATACCCTCGGTCAGAGCTAGCCGGTATCACGAAGGCAGTTATCAACCTCTTATGTTGAACGAGGGTTTCGGCTTCAGGCTCTGTGCGCGTCCCCATGAAAGGGGGCGTTTGACCCGTCATTTGACTCTGCATCCGCACAAAATGGACTGATCTTGTGCCGCTAACTTTACACAAACGGACTGATTGTGAGCAGCTGAGTAAAACAAAAGTGTGTCGCCAACCTCATTCAAGAGGAAGAGTTTAGGCTCGTTCGACCTGTCGCCGTCTTGCTAAGACCTGCGCAATTATGACGCTCGTCTTGCTGAGCGCACTGCATTATGGTTAGACTTTTTGTCCCACTTGCACCCGTGGCTGGCTGCGGCTCGGCTGCTTGAGACTTTGAAGTCCCGCGGTATCAAGACGGACACAGACACTGGAGCAAGTCGCTGCAGTTGCTCCCCACGGGCTGCGGGAGCGAAATGTCTGATGGGAAACGTCTTGCTGACAGGCGGAGCTGAGCGCTAATTGGGAGTTTAAACCTCGTGCCTTTGATGCGTTTCCCCAATTGGTTAGGCAAAAGTCTGACATCACCGCTCAAAATTAAATTACGATCCATTCTTTTTGATTTTAATTTATGTTTAATCATTAGGCCGCCACAATATGCATTTAAGCAGAAATGTACTTAATCAGAGTTAAACCTCTGAACCCTTGACATAGAAATAATTTGGATGTGTAACTCTCCTGTATAGATATATTTAAAAGTGAACACAAACTTGAGTCACATAAGATCTTGGTGAAGTGATTTTTATACCATTAAGATTAAATCATAGGCTTATTTCAAGTGATCTAAATGGTCTGGGAATTGTATTTTACATGTAGTGTCGCAAAGCCAGACCAAAACTACAACAAGTAGTTTGTTTGTTACACATCATAATACAGTTCATCATATCCATCTCTACAATAATAATAAGGGATCTTTTCTTAGACCTTCTTTATTTAGGCCGATCATATTCGTTATGTGAAGGGAGAAATACTAAACCTCCTTTATTTGGATTTGTAAATTATTCTTGTAAATTATTCTTTATCACTTAAAAGTAGGTGTTCTAGTAAAGTAACAAGAAAGATAAAGATGTGTGGGGAATGGGGATATTAGCTTATATCTCGTTTCTTGTTTTGAAAATGCCCCTCGCTTTTAAAGTGTTTACTCGTCTTTGTGTTGTGTTCTGCTTCTAATCGGTTGTAGCATGTGTGACTCTCCTGCGAATATGTTTCTAATAGGCCTTCAAAATAAAACTAGAAAACGAACTGCATCCGCAACAAGGACGCTACTTCCGACTCGGAGCTGTCCGGCTTCAGTCAGGCATTTTCGTCACTCCCCCGACTGCACTCGGCTACTCTCGTCTACTTTCCAGACGAGCTGAAAGTTAGGTCGAACGAGCCTATTGTCAGTCTGAATTATTACAGCAGAAATCAGAGAGCCGAAAAAAACTCTTACTGCAAATAGGCTAAGGAGAGTGGAATGCTGCAAGCATGGAAATGATTTATTTATCTTGCCGATCGTTCTCGCAGTGCGTAACGTAACATTATAAAACAATGAAACGTTGAACTCGGATTTAAACACTATACCATTTAGCCTAATATATATATATAGGCTACTTTGCTATATTTATAGCACTACGCCTATAGTCCCACACTTAAGAATGTAATTTAAGTCTTACACTGTCCCCAAATGAATAGCCTATGGAAAATCACTTTAGTTTTGGGCCACATCATAATGAATACAATTTTGATTTAGACTATTAGCCTTTTATTTGAATATTACAAATACCAATAGGCCTACATTAAAACACATGCAGTCTGTAATTTTCGGACAAATATGAATCTACTGTGAGAAGCTTAACCTGCGAGTCTGCAGCGATGTTCGAACTGTGACAGCTGTCACCTGTCACGTCCCAACTGTAATCGCTACTGATGAAAAGAAAGAAGCCTACAGTGAAATAGGCCTAATGTTGCAAACTGTGATTTTATAGAACACTTTATTAAGAGCCAGTGTGTGTAGATCGCCAGGTAAAACCATTTGAGGTGAGAGCATAGAGTAGCGCTGCATACAGTAGGTCTAGGCTATTTAACATTTTCTACATCAATAACTGTATGCATGTGGCAACAAGCCCCAGCGCGATGTTACAGTTCACTCTAATGTAAGCCTTATGTCACGGCTGCGTTTCGTTCATTAACTTACTGATCAATAAGTTTACTGATTTAACGAGTTTCCTCAGTGAGAATATATCGCTCAGACAATATAGTCAGGTCCATGGGATTTCAAAATGTGTAGTTTCCTAATGAAGGGCAGCGCTCTAAGAGCCGAATTTAAGCTCAAACTCTGAAACAAAAACTGGTCTGAGCAGGTTAGCCGTGCAGCCTCTGTTACCACGGTGATCTAGCCAGGTAGAAAGAGAGCCACCTTTCGTGATACTGAAAACTCTGGCTTTAGACTCAACAGACCTCGCTCAGCCCTTAATCTCGCTTCGTAGTATACCCCTCAGGCAAGGGAAACGCGGAGAGTAGAGGATCAGAGGGGTATACTACGAAACAAACTCAACAGAGCCCGGCTCTCTTTTTTTGATCTGGTTCAACATAACACATACCCTCGCTCAGAGCTAACCGGTATCACGAAGGAAGTTGTCAACCCCTTATGTTGAACGAGGGTTTCGGCTTCAGGCTCTGTGCGCGTCCCCATGAAAGGGGGCGTTTGACCCGTCATTTGACTCTGCATCAGCACAAAATGGACTGATCTTGTGCCGCTAACTTTACACAAACGGACTGATTGTGAGCAGCTGAGTAAAACAAAAGTGTGTCGCCAACTTCATTCAAGAGGAAGAGTTTGTCAGTCTGAATTATTACAGCAGAAAACAGAGAGCCGAAAAAAACTCTTATTGCAAATAAGGAGAGAGTGGAATGCTGCCAGCATGGAAATGATTTATTTATCTTGCCGATCGTTCTCGCAGTGCGTAACGTGACATTATAAAACAATGAAACGTGGAACTCGGATTTAAACACTATACCATTTAGCCTAATATATTTATAGGCTACTTTGCTATATTTATAGCACTACGCCTATAATCCCACACTTAAGAATGTAATTTAAGTCTGACACTGTCCCCAAATGAATAGCCTATGGAAAATCACTTTAGTTTTGGGCAACATCATAATGAATACAATTTTGATTTAGACTATCCTTTTATTTGAATCTTACAAATACCAATAGGCCTACATTAAAAAACCTGCAGTCTGTATTTTTCGGACAAATATGAATCTACTGTGAGAAGCTTAACCTGCGAGTCTGCAACGATGTCCGAACTGTGACAGCTGTCACCTGTCACGTCCCAACAGTAATCGCTAATGATGAAAAGAAAGAAGCCTACAGTGAAATAATGTTGCAAACTGTGATTTTATAGAACGCTTCATTAAGAGCCAGTGTGTGTAGATCGCCAGGTAAAACCATTTGAGGTGAGAGCATAGAGTAGCGCTGCATACAGTCTAGGCTATTTAACATTTTCTGCATCAATAACTGTATGCATGTGGCAAAAATCCCCAGCGCGATGTTACAGTTCAGTCTGCTGTAAGCCTTATGTCACGGCTTTGTTTCGTTCATTAACTTACTGATCAATAAGTTTACTGTAAGTTTACGAGTTTACTCAGTGAGAATATATCGCTCAGACAATATAGTCAGGTCCACGGCATTTCAAAATGTGTAGTTTCCTTAAAGGGCAGCGCTCTAAGAGCCAAATTTAAGCTCAAACTCTGAAACAAAAACTGGTCTGGGCAGGTTAGCCGTGCAGCCTCTGTTACCACGGTGATCTAGCCAGGTAGAAAGAGAGCCACCTTTCGTGATACTGAAAACTCTGGCTTTAGACTCAACAGACCTCGCTCAGCCTTTAATCTCGCTTCGTAGTTTACCCCTCAGAGGGGTATACTACAAAGCAAACTCAACAGAGCCCGGCTCTCTTTTTTTGATCTGGTTCAACATAACACATACCCTCGCTCAGAGCTAACCGGTATCACGAAGGCAGTTATCAACCTCTTATGTTGAACGAGGGTTTCGGCTTCAGGCTCTGTGCGCGTCCCCATGAGAGGGGGCGTTTGGCCGTCATTTGACTCTGCTTCCGCACAGACTGGACTGATCTTGTGCCGCTAACTTTACACAAACGGACTGATTGCGAGCAGCTGACTTCGCTGACTTCACTCAAGAGGAAGAGTTTGTCAGTCTGAATGATCACAGAACAGCAGCAAACAGAGAGCCGAAAAAAACTCATACTGCAAATAAGGAGAGAGTGGAATGTTGTCAGAAAATTGGGCTACTGAATTGATTAATTTATTTTACAGATCGTTCTCGCAGTGAGATCGATCTGTAAAATAAATTACATTATAAAGCAATTAAAGGTTGAACTCGGATTTAAACAGTACACCATTTAGCCTAGTTGATAATCCTACACTTAATAATCTGATTTAAGTCTGACACTGTCCCCTAATGAATAGCATAGCCTATATGGAAAATCACGTTAGTTTTGGGCCACATCAAAATTAATACAATTTTGATTTTGATTTAGGCCAATAGCCCTTTATTTGCATCGTATAAATACCATTAAAATAAATAGCCTAGATACAAAAACCTGTAGGCTAGTCTGTATTTTCCGGACAAATATGAATCTACTGTGAGAAGCTTAACCTGCGAGTCTGCAGCGATGTCCGAACTGTGACAGCTGTCACCTGTCACGTCACAACTGTAATCGCTACTGATGAAAAGAAAGAAGCCTACAGTGAAATAATGTTGCAACCTGTGATTTTATAGAACGCTTCATTAAGAGCCAGTGTGTGTAGATCGCCAGGTAAAATCATTTGAGGTGAGAGCATAGAGTGGTGCTGCATACAGTAGGTCTAGGCTATTTTACATTTTCTGCATCAATAACTGTATGCATGAGGCAAAAAGCCACAGCGCGATGATACAGTTCACTCTAATGTAGGCTAAGCCTTATGTCACGGCTTCGTTTCGTTCATTAACTTACTGATCAATAAGTTTACTGATTTAACTAATTTACTCAGTGAGAAGTATCGCTCAGACAATATAGTCAGGTCCGCGCCTCCGCGGGATTTCAAAATGTGTAGTTTCCTTAAAGGGCAGCGCTATAAGAGCCGAATTTAAGCTCAAACTCTGGAACAAAAACTGGTCTGGGCAGGTTAGCCGTGCAGCCTCTGTTACCACGGTGATCTAGCCAGGTAGAAAGAGAGCCACCTTTCGTGATACTGAAAACTCTGGCTTTAGACTCAACAGACCTCGCTCAGCCCTTAATCTCGCTTCGTAGTATACCCCTCAGGTCTCAACAGGTTTACTTTATTAAAGGTTGACATCAGACTGAAAGTTACAAGTGAGGAGACACAGCTCCTACTATCAATACAGATGTTACCTATACATTACAATCATAACCTCTTGTTCAGATCTTACTAGACCTAACCTATTCTCAACCGAACTTGGAAAAGGGAAACCGAACCGCAGCCATGTCATCTTCCTCGGGCGAGGCAGCCAAACTGCCTAGTGAACGCGCGCCCTTCTAGTGAAACGCCTTGGCTTTTATACAGATGGTCCTGTGTCTGTCTGTGTGAGTGTGCATATGTGTATGTGTGTGTGTAACAGATCTAATGTCAGATCTAGGCTATTTGCAGTTTAAGTTCTCGTAATAGTGTCCCTGTTTTCTGCTGCCTCTGCACACCTGTTGTTGTTGCAGTTTGTGTAAGGTCATTCTGACCTGTGTGGCTTTTCTGCGTGACTCAAAGCTCTGTATTAACTTCTTTTAAAATGATAACATAAATGTTGCAAATTCCTACAAGACAAAGCAAAGTGATGATCAATTCACCTGAAGTCACAAACAGGACAAATGAGAACTGTGTCAACAATATAGAAAGCTTTATTCTTACTCAAGTCATCCGTGTATATACATTTTTTCCTTTTCATTATTTCCACGTTAGACAGATTTACCAAAGTTCACATTTCATTTGATTGCAACACATGTGCCCAGCATTAAACTAGTAAATACAAAAACTATTTTTTAACTGACATAGAAAGATCATATTATTTTGGTATTGGTAGCCTTGAACTCCTGACCTGTCACTGACAAGTTTAAATTAGCTCAGCCTGTCGATAAGGACACAAGCCAATCGAATCGTTCTATCAGATACGGGGATTGGACGTAACCGGTTGACGACAGTGCTGCGCCTTCAAAGTTGTGAGAGTAAACAGAGATGGCTGTGGATAAGTCGTTTAAGTACGAAACGGCTTTGGTCTCGACACTTAACAATTTGGAAGACGGCACTGAAATCTTTCATTAGCAAGAAAGAGGAATGTTCTGTTTTGCCGACCGACCACAGCAAAATTTACGAGTTAACCTCCCTGCTAAACAAACGGGGCTGAATACGTCACCTTGTTCATTGCTCTGATTGGTCGTAGTGCTATCCAATTGCGTGCAGTGCTATTTGAAATGCATGCATTGGTCGTGGACAGACCCTACCTTGTTCAAGATGTAGGTCTGGATTTCCAGGCTAGAATATTTGGTCAACTTTAGCACAAACTTACACTGGCACTTGGTGGATGAATTGATTAGTTTTTGGAGCTCAAAAGGTCAAAGGTCACTGTGACCTTACACAGTGACCTTGTACCATATTTGTATCTTCTTGGGAGCTTTATCTTCCTTAAAGCACCACTGGACTATCACCCTTCAGCTATATGCTGAAGGGTGTATGCTTCACTGAGGCATAGAACCGCCATGCGCTAGTTCTGGCTGGTTCTAGGTTTGCTCTGCATTTTTATACATGTGAATGTGATTTCTTGTGAGGCTGGACTAGCACGTAGCTCTGTGCTAGCTGCTCCTCCTCTCCTGGGGCCCTCCCTGCCCTCTCACCATGCTCTCCTAGCTGCTGCTCTGTGCTGCCTGCCTCACACACAGTGGGCTGGCTCTGCTGCTTCTTCTGTGCAGGATCACTCTGAGAGGATGAGGGGCATGTGCTGTCAGCTGTCTGCAGCCCTGGCTCCCTGCTGTCCTGTGCCTCTGTGCCTGTCTTCCTCTCTGGATGGGCCTGCTGTACACGGGGCTGGCCCATCCTCTCTGCCAGGCCTCTCAGCTCCTGCTCCTCGTCCATGGAGCTCATAGAGGGAAGACCTGGGTGGATGGCTCTCTGGTTCTGAAGGACTGGCAAAGTTAAAGGTTGAGTCAGCGAATTTGGAAGATGCTTGTTGTCAAAAAATATCCAGTGTTAATACACAGCCTAGGCTTCATAAACGGGCATGTAAAGAAAGGGGGCTCACCGTAGCTAGCAACATGCCAACATACAAATGCATTAGGAATGAAAATAGCAATGATAACCAACAGTCCAATATATGTAGCTGTTGGTGACTGACAAAGATCTAGGATTAGTTTAATAGCACTTTGAACTTATTAGTCCAAACATGAGCTCATGACCAATCCTTCAGAACATCTGTCACTGTGTGTGTGTGTGTGCCTGCCTGCCTGCCTGCCTGCGTGTGTGCATGCGTGTGTGTGTGTGTGCGTGTGTGCGTGTGTTACCTGCATTGGGCTGAGTCTCTCCAGGCTTCAGGCTGTGCTCTGCCGTGGCTCCAGCTCTCAGTGTGATGTGCAGAGATGGGGCCTGAGGATGGCTGAGCTCTGCATCCACTCTGCTTCTACCAGCGCTGTTAGAGTCGCTGCTACTGGCGGCGTCTCCCGGAGCAGTGGATTCCTCACTACAACAACAGCTCCCAACCTCACCAAGCACATCCTGGGGTCTGCTGCTATCATCTTCACCGCAGACAGGCGGAGCATCAGACTCTGTGCCTTCAACAGAATCTCCTGTAGGGGGCTCAGAAGCAGCGCCTTTACTCTCATCACTGTATTGCTCAGTGCTGGCAGTAGGACCGGCTTGTTTGCTCTGGTCTGTTTGGCGAGGTTTGTCTGTGAGCAGAGGGCGGCCCCTGAAGGCCAGGTCAGGGTAGGTCCTCTGCATCTCCATAATGGACTGGTCTAAAGCCATGTGGTGGCGGCGGCGAGGCTTGGGCTGGGGGTTCACTGGAATCCTGCTGTTCAAATACAGAGGCACCTGGAGGAATCAAAGCATCAATCAGACTTTATTTGTATATCCTAAAAAAACAACTAAACGGACATGCTTGAATATTTATTTTCTATTCCATTATCAGCAAATTTAAAAAACTTATAATATGATGTCAAGATGTGAACGGTTGATTGACTTGGGATCTTGACCTAACGCAAATAAAAATATAAAATGAGTACATTGAAAAATAAACAATGGTCTAAACCAGGGGTGTCCAAACTGTTTTCACTGAGGGCCAAACACTGAAAATATTCCAAGGGCCGGGCAACTCACCAGAGGCGAAACATATCGAAATCAATCGAAATATAGCAAAATCAATAAAATGTTACTAACTTATGCTTGAAAAAAAATACATCCCAGCTTTCCATTAATGGGTTTTCATTAATTTTGTAAAAAATGGTGGCAAATGATTTTCAAAACAGTACTCTCAGATTGTTTCCTAGTCAGGATGGTGAGCCCCCTTCACAGCCCTGTATAAAGGGAGAAAAGAGAAGAGTAGGCTATATTTCAAGCTTGTTATGCAATAATTGAATGGGCTTGTTGACACATCAATGTTTGTTAGAAATGGTTATCAACTATTATTGACTGAATTTATTAAAGGTGAAGTGAGCGATATATTTATGTTAATATACCTACGTGTTAAATCGCTCTATATTCATACACTGATCACTTATATAGTGTGCGCGTTTCATAAAACAGGTCTCTCAGTCACCCGCTCTGCATGTAATCGTCAAATAAACTTTTCTGGTATTCCACAACCTGATATCCAATCAGAAGAGAGAACGCTACAAATGGTCAAGTCACACACGGAGACAGCAACAGATGGGTGAATGTTTATTGGCCTACAATGGCAGAGCAGGAAAAAATCCTTCCCAACATCTGTTTTGATGGTTTTAATCATGTTTTTATCACACTTATGGATCTGAGATGATGCTAGATAACTCACTGCTTGAAGACATTAATGTGGTGATGTAGGGACGAGCGAGGGGACTGCTAACTGCAGTCACTGACAGGAAGTTAGCTAAAAGAACCATTTCGCTTACTGAACCTTTAAGTAGTTGGGCTTTCTTCATTAAAAAGCCAAATTTTTATATTTGCCTTGGCGGAAATTCCAACCCCACTTGCCCAAGTCTCAGTAAATGGCATAATGCCCTACACTATTTGGGCATGAGGAACAGCTGAGTTTATTTCTCAAATAAGTACAGTTAGATTAAATAAGAATGTGCTGTGGGCTACTTAAAAAGGGGTTTGGCCGTTAGCCGTAGTTTGGACACCCGTGGTCTAAACAGTGGCTATTGAAAACATAAACTGTAGATTGTTAAAATCCATGAAATACAGATAAATGTTGAATTTAAAAAACTGTGTGTGTGTGTGTGTTGCCCTCTGCCCTACCTCTTTTCTACCTACCTCTTCCGTCTTCCGCTCCTCTTCCTTTGGCTCTATTGTTGTCTTCTCTGGTGTGGGTTGGTCCAGCGGAGCAGGTCCCACTCTCCTGTGGACAACCTCCAGCCACTCCTGCAGTGTTACATCACAAACTGTCACATGGAAGGCACTGGGACCTCTGAACACTTCTTATGGCTGCCATTCATTTGCATGTGCACAGTGGCTGGATCACAGGGAGACATTCACCATGTTCACATGCACACAAGTATTTTAGTAACTGTAGTTTTTTTGTTTGCGGTTTGGTCTTTTGTCCACATGCAGAAATCACAACTGTCTGGAGTGTTCTGAATTTTGCACAATGCAATATTTGCTTACATCTACTGAGCATGCTCCAACCTCCTAGCCTGGCACTGACCACCTACCCACTTCTGCTCAATTTTCATTTCCCTTCAGTAGTCAGTCTGGGCCGGCGGTATATTCTTAGGTTTTCTCCGCCAGATTTTTGGCAGTTCAATCAGTGAACAGAGGGAGTGGCAGAAGCTGGCGCATGACATACGGCACGACCAAACGTTATGTGATTGTTTGGCAGATCCAGAGTGGCACTGGGCAGATCCAATAGTTTTAAACTTCAAGAGACACCCGCCTTCAAGTGAGTTAACGTTTTTCAATTGAGCGATTCTGTACAAATGAAATGAAGTACGATGGTCTGGTGGGACCAGGCTACCAACCTCCCTCAAGAAGACACTAAATGTGCACGCTCACTAAATGTGCATGCTCACTATGATGATTCGGCTTTGTGCGGAGAAGCACAAAGCCGAGTGTGGAGAGAGACTGCTGTGCTCGCTCAGATGAGAGGAAGAGTTTCCCGAAAATCTACATGGTTTTTTGTGATGTGATTCGTGTCAGGTTGCTCTATAGCAGTTTTTTACAAGAAATTAAGACCAGAAAAGTAGTACAATAGGAGATCTTTAAGATTACTTTATGTCTGAAAAGACTGTGGTTTTGTCTTTTGATTATTCTTCTGACTTTCCTCTCTTTTGAAGACACTTTTTTTAAGATTTGTAGCTAACACCTTTAAACAAAGCAACCATTTACTGTGGTAAAGTCTACTGCTCTCTGATTGGACATGGCAAACATGTGACATGGTTGGGTTTCAGGTCTCACCTGTGGTCCCGGCTGCTCCTTCTCCAGGAACTCCAGTAGCTGGTAACATTCCACCCTGGCCAGCAGCAGCTCAAAGCCCACCAGCATGGCTCTGTCTGGGTCAGCATCCTCACTCAGTCTGTACTCACTGAAATACATCACATAGGAAAGAGGATCGCTGAGAGGAGACTGTCAAAAAGTGATGAGAGAAAAAACACACCAAATGCCACTTTTGCAGATGAAAGACACTGGCTTGTACACTCAACAAAAATATAAACGCAACACTTTTGTTTTTGCTCCCATTTTTCATTAGATGGACTTAAATATCTAAAATTCATTCCAGATACACAATATTACCCTTTCTCTCAAACATTGTTCACAAATCTGTCTAAATGTGTGATAGTGAGCACTTCTGCTTTGCTGAGATAATCCATCCCACCTCACAGGTGTGCCACATCAAGATGCTGATCTGACATCATGATTAGTGCACAGGTGTACCTTAGACTGTCCACAATAAAAGGCCACCCTGAAATGTGCAGTTTTGTCTCACAGCAAAATGCCACAGATGCCACAAGCATTGAGGGAGCGTGCAATTGGCATGCTGACAGCAGGAATGTCAACCAGAACTGTTGCTCGTGCATTGAATGTTCATTTCTCCACCATAAGCCGTCTCCAGCAACTTCGCACAGCCATTGAAGAGGAGTGGAACAACATTCCACAGGCCACAATTGACAATCTGATAAACTCTATGCGAAGAAGATGTGTTGCACTGCATGAGGCAAATGGTGGTCACACCAGATACTGACTGGTTCTGAGTCCCCAGACCCCCAATAAAGCAAAACTGCACATTTCAGAGTGGCCTTTTATTGTGGACAGTCTAAGGCACACCTGTGCACTAATCATGATGTCAGATCAGCATCTTGATGTGGCACACCTGTGAGGTGGGATGGATTATCTCAGCAAAGCAGAAGTGCTCACTATCACACATTTAGACAGATTTGTGAACAATGTTTGAGAGAAATGGTACAATTGTGTATCTGGAATGAATTTTAGATCTTTAAGTCCATCTCATGAAAAATGGGAGCAAAAACAAAAGTGTTGCGTTTATATTTTTGTTGAGTGTATCTAGCATCTTTGTAGCTTTTCTCCATTTGTTTCCAGATTCACTCACCCCGAGCTGTTGGTGTATCAAAACTCAAAACAGTGCACAGTTAAAGGTGGAGTCACATTTTGGAGTAAACTTGTTGTCAAAATCACTTTTTGTAAAAGTCTGTTAATATCTCATCACGTTCCCCTACCTGTGTGTGCTCTTAAAAAAAATCCTAGCCTGAGAAAAGGCAGAAATAGTGTTTTATCGTCACTGTCTAACCCCACATTTATACTACATAGGATCTCAGAATTCAATACACATTCATATTCCCACTGGTGAAGTAGGCCTTTAAGTTTCCAAACTGTCATTGTAACAAAATCAACGAGTGTATCTTCATGCACACACACATTTCAATATTAATATTTCACAAACAGATATAAGAGAGAAAACATTGGGGTAATGTTGGGTTGCTTCATTTCCTTGATCCCCTACCTTAGTGGAGGCTCTGTATGTGGCAGGTACCCGATGGAGGCCAGGACAGACTGAATGGTAGAGCAGCTGAGAACGGGCTGGAGACAGTAGACAAATGGACCTGTGAACGTCTGCAAGAGAAACAGAGGGACACAAATACACATACATAATACATTAGCGAAACAGTCATTCAGGAAGGAACTATGGACGGTAAGCAGAAAGTGGAGCACTTTAAAGCTGAACAATAAACCTGTCCTAGTGCTATCTGGTGGAAGAACTATGTTGTGATGTAAAGGGCAAGAGGTGAGACAGTGACACAATCTCTTGGTGAACTTGATTTTTTTTTTGTTTAGTAAAAAAAAAAGCTCGTGGATTCACAGCAAAGATAGCCTAGCCTAAACTATGACAGGGTAACAGGCTGGGTCATCACTGGCACCATCACCTCATGGGGGTGACAGAAGTTATGCACTATAGCTTTAAGGTTTGTCCAATTATAGGTAGCCCACCTGGAAGATGGGACTAGAAAGAAAGAAAGAAAGAAAGAAAGAAAGAAAGAAAGAAAGAAAGAAAGAAAGAAAGAAAGAAAGAAAGAAAGAAAGAAAGAAAGAAACCTTCAGTGTCTGGATCTCCTTCTTCCAGGGCTGGAGGAACAGGTTGACGCACAGAGTTTCCAGCAGTTCTGCGGCTTTGATGAAGTCAGACAGTAGTTTGGTGTAGTCGGCGCCCGGGGCTCCGCAGCCTTCACGGACCGCCTGCTGGAAGGAGGAGAACACAGGGGAAGTGTCTCTGGCTCCGGGCTCCCTCAGCACATACTGAGCCGCCCTCTCCAGCAGCGGGGCTTCGCGACACGGGCCAACCTCAGTACACAGCGTCAGGAAAAAGTTGACATAGTCCAAATAAAGCTCGTGGCGGTAAACCTCCGCCTGCTCTACTGCTCCGGTACCGTCCTTCATGGCTGTTACACCGACACACACACACACACAACCACAGCTTATTCTGTCACACTATAATGAGGAAGTGTATGGCTGTCAAACTAAGACGAGGAAGTGAAAGTGAGAGAAGCTCTGTTGGCACTCTGTCCATATTTGTTTTAAATCAGCACCTATTAGCCTAAGTCTATTCTAGACAGCCTAGCCTAACAAACACCTCACATGAATAAACATTATAACCTGGGCTATAAAATGAAAGCAATTGGCCTAGACTTGTAAAAGGTATGCTACTTTCAAAGTAGGCTACATCACAACGACACTATAATTGCTCAATGAGTGAACGTGAATTCCCTTCCTTATTATAGTGTTACTGTAGGCTTATAAGGCCTATCTTATTTCAAAGTAGCCTATAGGCTAGTCTTCATAGGCTACTTTTTAGGAACAGAAGGCAGGAGCCTACACAATGTGAAAACATGCTGGATAAGCCTATTTCCTCATTAGAACACGGATCAATGCGCCATGATGAACTAAAAATAAACTATTTTCAAACTAGTAGCATAATAAATAAAATGCTTTATTTTGAAAGGCATCACCCTGAGCAACTTGAGAAAGCCGAATAATAAAATGCTGCTGAATTTTATATATTCTGAGTAATCCTATTAAATATCCTATTATTTCAGTAGGCTATCTGAGACAAACAAATAGGCTGGCAAAAATATAGGCCTAGGCTTACTTTTTTTTCAAAGGTAAGATAAATTAACATAAAGATCCACAATATGGTAAAGTTAGGTATATAAAGGTAATATAGTGTATTTGAAAACTTTTAATTAATAGAAATTATAGGCTAATAAAAATATATTACAAATAAAAAAAGATCCTCACTCCACAACAGTCGGGGGCGGTAATGCTCCATTTTGTTGTTTGCTAACCGCCAGAATAACTCTAAAAGAAGAAGACCGCTTCAACCGGATGTTTTTTTCTTTGTTTCCGGGGTCAGTAGTCTCTCTAACCATCACGCTGCCACAATCCAAACACAGTTCACAGTTAAGTCAAACAGCAGAACCACAGAGTGTCTTCTGAGGTGAGTAACCGCCTGTCATGTTGGTGTGTGTGTGTGTATAACACATAGCCTAGTTCGCGTGCTTAATAACTTTCCTCGTGCTTCACAGGAGCCAATTCTACTCAGTGATAGTTGTGTAGACGAGCATGAAGACATTGATAGGCTACCCCCCAGGTCCATGGCTACCACTCATATTTTAATGAAAGTATCATGGTTAAGATAGATGCTGCCACTATTAGGACAATGTGAATATGAATAACAATTTGCCATGATGTGATTTGTCACCAGCTTGTCACCAATGCCATCACAAGCTATCCATCCTTTCTATAAGGCTCTGCTCCTTTGTGTGTGTGTGTGTGTGTGTGTGTGTGTGTGTGTGTGTGTGTGTGTGTGTGTGTGTGTGTGTGTGTGTGTGTGTGTGTGTGTGTGTGTGTGTGTGTGTCGATCACATGTCTGTCATCAGAAGGTTCAACTTTGTCCGAGCTAGCAGCAACATTCTTTGGAAAAGCTTCAAAGGAAGCTCGTAGGTTCAGAATGAGTATGCCACTGACGGTTCTGCCAGTAGGCCACTAAGCCCTCTAACTCTCTTGCTTTTTCCCCTATCATTGATTCTAAAACGTGTCTCCTGATAACTTTTCTTCTATGTGTCTATTATGTGTTGAGACTGAGCATTCCACTGTTGCTGTATTTGGTTGCATTGCCCAAAGTGGCCTCTATGTTCTCACAGGTGATTTATGCATTGTTGAGAAGCAGTGATTTTGGTCAGATTAGTTTTTTTAGTAGAGCATGTAGAATTCATGCTGTCATTCCATTTCTCATTGTAATCTTTCAGCAGGCACAGAGACGCACAGGCATGAAGAACAGGAGTGGGGGCTGGCTGGACAGCCGGCTCAAACAGAGAGTGGAGCAGGTACAAATACTATCTTCCTCTGTTCACTGCTAGGCATTTAACTCATACGCCTAACTGGAAATGGAAGCTCACTTAATGTCATCGTTTAATCTCAACATCCAGTAAAAGATGATAAGCATTTTGTACTGTACTGTAGTGTACTGCGTTAAACATACACACACACACACACACACACACACACACACACCCTCCACAAAATACAAACAGTGGTGTTTACAGCACTTCTCTGCCACAGTAACAGAGTAAGCAGACACCATGAGGGAATCAAAAGCATCAACTTGACATGAATGTTATTTTCCTTGTTAACACTTGACCAGAGACTGGGTCTGTGTGTCTTCACTCCTCCATCCTGTGTGTTTGTTGTGCTTTCAGTACATGGAGACCAGCAACAGTGAATATGTGGACCTTTCAACCATGGCTCTGGAACTTCAAAGAGTGCACAGGCAGGTTCCTCCAAACACTGACTTTAACTCTGCTTAACTTGCTTGCTGACTCTGTTGGCAGGACATCTTCCAATAAGTACAACACAGTAGAGTTCACCTTTTTATGAAGGTGAAAGTTGTTGCTGGCTAGCTGTACTTGGCTGCATGTGTTTAACTGGACACTGTGGGTTGGTTTTATTAGGGATGCACAAAAAAAAAAAAGTTTTAACATTACTTTTATGTGGCCGTCTATTTGGCTAGCTTGTCTTCTGCATAGCATCTGGGTCTTTCTCTTGGAGGATCTCATCAGACAGTGAGTGTCTGTGCCTCATCTGTCATACCAACCCTTTTTTTTTTTTTTTCAAGCGTCCGACAGCGCTTGGAAAGCCTGGATCAGAGTGGAGGATTTCTGGTGCGCGCTGTTTTAATGATCTTTATTAGGGCTGTCAAGCGATTAAAAAATAATAATCTAATTAATTACAGGCTCTGTGATTAATTAATCTAAATTAATCGCATACTTATATGACAATTGTATGCCTGTTTATAAACATCTGTGTAGCCTACTACAGTTTGTTTCTCTCGCTCTCTTTCTCTTTCTCTCTCTCTCTCTCTCTCTCTCTCTCTCTCTCTCTCTCTCTCTCTCCCCGTCTCTCGTAACTTCTGTCTCCTCCCCTCAGCCAGGTTTCTACATGAAATAAAATTAGGAACTAGCGCCGAATTTTCTCAAAAAAACAAGCAGACTAAATGACGACTGTCCGTCTCCCACAGATGCGCATAGCCTATGCCGACTCAATCACAATCGTCGTACTCATAGGCAAAAATATTGACACACACACACGGGGGGCGGGTGTCTGTTTATGCGGGAGACGAGACAGCTAGCAAACAAAATTGTACACACTAATGCACACACTGCGGAGAATAAAGTAAGATGTCTTCCTACCTTCATGCTTATTTGTCCAAAGCATCCCATAACTCGTCCATAGAGCCCTCGGACCCTTTCCCCTGCTTCTCTCTTTACATTTATCCCTTTCACCCGTGCGGGCCGTGTCTGCAGCTGAGCACCACATTTGCACCGGGTCAAAGGGCAATATAGACATGCAATTAATCTGTGTTAATTTTTTTTATCGAGTTAATTTTTCTGTGATTAATTAATCGAAATTAACGCGTTCATTTGACAGCCCTAATCTTTATATAGTCGATTAAGTACAGTCCCAATGCAGTGAGTAGGCTACAGGGCTTCATAGTCCGCCTGACCAGAGCGTGTGTTGACAGCCCAGTCTTTCTAGTACTCGGCATGCTGTTTGCAGTGTATTTATATCAAGTGATAAATGAATCTTGTCTTTGCAGTAGTCCGCTAGATTTTTCAGTAGAACAGTGTCTGCTGCAAACTTTTTTGTGTGTCATTCTGTGATACTTTGAAATAACTTCCACACTGCCGACATGTTTGCTCGCGTCAAAAAACGTCATTGTTCGACAATAATTACTCCGCCTTTTCATTTATTTGAAAAAGTGCTTTTTTTCTCTGTTGCTATATTCAGCCGATTCATTTTGGTTTCCAGAAATTCTGTGCATCCCTAGGTATTATATTGACATGTCTGTCAGGTTGTCAATCAAGTGTCATAAAGCCCTTTGGTTTGTATTGTATCCTTTAGAATGGATTATGGCAGAAGAAACAAGAACGCTTTCAGGATACAGGTAGAGAAAGGTAAGAGGCACCAGCTGACTGGAGACCAGCCTCCATAACATCCAGTCCAGTTATCATGATCAAAGTTTGCTGTTCTGGAATCTGTTAGAGAGGTGAATGCTCTTTGCCTTATCTGCCTCTCCCAGTGTATGACGTCATCATGAAGGATTGTGGGCCCGATGATCTGGAGAGCAAACACCTGGCTAAGAGAGCCAAGCACACTGACACTGGGTAAATCACTCTCTCTTTTTTCTTTTTTTTTCAACCTTTATTTATACAGGTAAATCCCATTGAGACCAGAGACTCTTTTTCAAGGGAGATCTGTTACCATTTACACGTTACCATTCACACACACATTCATACACCGATAGCAGGCTAACTATCGACATTCACACGAGGCAAGGTGGGTGAAGTGTCTTGCCGAAGGACACAACAACCATGACACAAGTGGCAGGGCGGGGATCGAACTGCCAACCCTTCGATCATTGGCCGACCCGCTCTACCACCTGAGCCACAGTCGCCCCAAATACTGCCTTGGACATGGGGCTCAATATGAGGCCTTTCGCGATAATGAATTTATCCACTTATCGTGCGATATTTATGAATGAACTTGATAGTTTTACTGACCTCGATATCAGCGTCTTTATGTGTGTGTTTTTTTAACATAAGAAAAAGAGCAATATTTGAGTCACATTTCTACTTTCCTACCTTCTGCCAACCTGTCTAAGGTGAAGTATAGTGTTGCTTCAGTGTTCATATCCTATGCTCTTCAGCTGTTTTGTTAACAAAGTCTGAGAGTGTGTTTGACTTCATTGCTGTGGTTGTATATGCTTTATTTTATTTACGTTTGATTTATTTTAGGATATTTTAATATTTTTCGGATAATTCCAATGTAGAATATTCTTGAGACTTCAATTGACAACAATCATTGAAAGAATGTACATGCATTATTATGCTATACTATATTTTTATCAGTGGCATAAAATGGTCTTAAAAGGATGACAAAAATATTATTATTTATTGTGATAGTTTCTGGGAAAATATATCGTCCCAACAAAAATGTGTTATGTTGACAGGCCTAGGGTTCCTACAGTCCTCTCTGCTGTATCCTACTCACTCTTTAAATGTCAAGCTCATGCTAAGCTAACCTGTGTGTCCACAGTGAAGGCAGCAGCAGCACTGAGGCCTCGGACAGCGAAGAGCCCGTTCAGGAGAATACTGTAAGATACGATGTGTGCACGTCAAATCAATGTCACAAATAAAAGCAGAGGCCTGATGGTCATATAGTAAGGAAACCTCCTTCCACCAGTTGACTGTTGGCTAATTAAGTGTTATAATATTATTCAGAGCACTCCATTTTATAGAAGGGATTTCAATAATTGATCATGTTTGACATTTTTTAATCTGCATCTAGTTAAAAATATGAGTTATCTGTGTTTAAAATCTAACAGTGATCTAGCCAATCTAGCTGATAGAACAGAATGGCTCTCTGCATGTATTACAACTTTGGTGTCCAAACTATGGCCCTAACCATTTTTAATTGGCCCGCAGCAAATTCTAAAAATAGAATGGAATACAGCCGTCAGTCCAACAAAAGGAAAAAGAGGCTGTTGGGGTATTCATACAATCACTTATCACTTTCTTTTGTTGGTGCTCACAGTGGAAATACGCTGTGATATTAATAATCCCAAATACTTCGTATATGTAAGATGATAATGTTTTCTAACAAACATTAGTTGATTAGCCCATTGACTTATTGCAGCTTGAAATATAGCCAATCCTTCCCTTTTCCCCCTTTATACAGGGCTGTGAAGGGGTCTCATCATCCTGACTAGGAAACAATCTGAGACTTCTGTTCTTAGAATCAACTGCCAACCCTTCTTGTAACAATATAAATGAAAACCCATTCATGGAAATATGCTTTCTGTAAGCATATTCAATGATCAAGCATAAATTTATTAACGTTTCATTGATTTCGCTATATTTCGATTGATTTCGGATCTTTGAATATATTTCACCTCCAGTGAGTAGCCCGGCCCTTGGTATATCTTTCCGTATATTGCCCTCAGTGAAAAAAGTTTGGACACGCCTGCTTAAAGTAACAATGCGTAGTAATTCCACCTTAATAAAATAGTTTCAAAGTCAGTCTAATAGCTCAATATGTGTATACAGGGAGAATAGCGTCCGTCCCATTCCCACACAGCGCCTCGGTCGACTGCTTTATAGCACTTTGTAACTCTGGCAGCGGCCTGCAATTTAGTGCATGCTGCTTTACAGCACCAGCAACAACGCATATACAGTCTATGGTCCGATGCTAAGCTAGTTAGCATCTTTACCGGATGCCGAAAGTCATCTAGTTCAAGTTATGTCTCAGTCTGGCATACAAATCAATCAATCAATCAATCAATCATACAGTTTGTGAGATTCCCCCATACTCTTGTACATTTAGGTTTGCCTCTTTAAATAGGGTGGGCCCTACCACAACAACAAACAGCAACCTGTCCTCTGGCTCACTCAGTCATCATGGAGATAGTGGTGTTGTCTGAGCCCAGGTAGGGATGGCTCAGAACAACACTCACGCTTCTACACCAAAGGGAAAGCATGTGTCTGAAGGGTTAGGCTGCAGCGACTGTTGATCTCCTTCAGCTGCCCAAATGAGTTATCCAAAATATATAGTACAATTTTTAACGTATGCTATATCAAGATATTAAAATAGTATTTTCTTTCATTTAAAATAATTAAAAAATATATTATAGAATACAAACTATGACCACACATGTATACACACACACACAAACAAGAAATTGCCTGCAACCCATCAACTTACTCTCTTTTGCCAAATATCGGACTATTAGTCAAAACAACCATTTTGACAGTGAGATCTTACCATTCCATTCTGCTGTTTTTTTTGCCCCCCCTCCCCATCCGCAGCCCACCAACCACATGAACAGCTCTCTGACCTCACTGTACCGTAAGGGAAGCCTGGAGCCGGGCGCCTGCTCCCCCAGCAGAGCCCAGCCTGCTGCCAGTGCAGGCACACAGGTGTCAGTAGGAGGCTGGTTCATCGATAAAGGCAAGACCCCCGACAAGAACCACGTCCTCATCGACCTGTGTGAAGAGGAGCCAGCCGCTGAAGCAACCAATGTATGTACTATAGGGATGGGGCTGATCCCATATCGGTTCAGATGTGGCTGCAATCTACTTATCGGATATCGCACTGTCTGTTTTTAAAATAATTTTTAAAATGATATTAACTATAGAAGAAAATACTAGTTTAATACTGTGATAAAGCATAGGTTAAAAAGGATTTGGCAATGAAGATATTGAGTTCTGATGTTCTTCCATATTCAAACGGTTCAAAGCAGTTCAGATAAACCTTTATGTGTTTTTGTAAATGTGTTGCTCTTTTGAATTAGAATTGCTGTGTTGCTTAAGCCTTCCTTACCTTACACATAACATCACCACCAACAAAGAAATGTTTATTAATTATGATATCTAAAAGTATCCGTATCAGCCAATATCCAAAACCTCAGATATCAGAATCTGATCGTACCTTTTGAAATAGTGGATGGGTGGATCTCTAGTATGTGAGAAGGGCATGTCCATATGTGTAGGCACAGGGCAGTTCACAGCCTGACATTGGTATTAAGCAGGTGTTAGGGAAAGGAAGATCAGAGTATGGAATACTGCCTGTTAGATCCCCACACATAATACATTGTTGTGAGCCATAGAGATTTGGTAGATTTAACGTCCGCTATGTAACATTTAAGAAACAATGTACATGGACGAAATGGGTAGCAATATAACCTGACAAACGAGGCTTTCCCCGACTTTCAATGGCGACTAAAACATTTTGTATATTTATTTGTATGAAAAGGAATCGGGTCGGATTTTTCAGCGTAAACTCCAAAGGATGTGAGTCATGTGATGTTCCTGTGCGTTCACCTCGTTTAAACCATAGATAGTGTATACAAGGTAGAAACAGCAGAAGAAGAAGCTCAACCCACTCAACCACCGTTCTGAATCTTAAAGTTAGTCTGACTAAAATTAACTAACTTATAACTTATTATGGGGGCGGGACCTGATAAGCCTTTGGCTTCTTCCGTCACCCTTTGGACAACACAAAGTATGATGTATGAAGATATGAAAGAGAAAATTGTGTATTGGTGGAATTGTCCGAAAGAATAATAAATAATAAAAAAAATAATAATAAACGGTGCAACAACCAAAACATTAAGGTTCACCTGTGACACCGCGGTTGAGATGGAATTTCTGAATGTTATATTCTACCTTTTAAAGATAGAAATCAAATTAAAACTAGTTCTTTTAACCGCATAACACACACCTACTAAACAATGATCCTTGACCAAGATATGTACTGAGCAGGACATTTCAAAGTCAACTCTTTAACACTAGAGGTGGAGGGATCGATTGGTTTGTCACCCAGCAAAATGGTAAGTGGCCGATAGCTGCACAGCCTCCACCACTCGCATACGTCAGAGTTTTGCATGGAGGCAACCTCCAGCACATTATTCTGGTGTCAGGGTTAGAAAATGTGGGCTAAACCTTTTGTGGTTCCTGGGATATGGACCGGTGAATCGGCTATATAAGCTTTTTCCTGCTCCAAAACTATCATAATTATATAATATAATGTAATATCGATATCGCTGCGGTACGATAGAACGGCACAATAATACCAGCCACACTTATGCATTGATCGGCCTACTCCTGGATGCATGATGTTATTGCTGTGGTCTTCTAGCACCCTCCTATGTCAGAATGTCTGTTTGGTGAGTGTTAGTCTGACTGTCCGACTCCAGGCATTTCACATGTATGTTCACTCCGTATCTTTGTCCCCAGCACACAGACAGAAGATCAAACAAAAAGACAAAGAAAAGGGCAAAGATTTCCGCTGACACTACGGACTCCAACACCCTGAACAAGAGAGGTATGGCCTGCTTTAGTTCACCTTGAAAAAAATCATTAATTCGGATTGTCAAGCAGGGGCAGCGACTAATAACTACACTCAACAAAAATATAAACGCAACACTTTTGTTTTTGCTCCCATTTTTCATGAGATGGACTTAAAGATCTAAAATTCATTCCAGATACACAATTGTACCATTTCTCTCAAACATTGTTCACAAATCTGTCTAAATGTGTGATAGTGAGCACTTCTGCTTTGCTGAGATACACACCTCACAGGTGTGCCACATCAAGATGCTGATCTGACATCATGATTAGTGCACAGGTGTGCCTTAGACTGTCCACAATAAAAGGCCACCCTGAAATGTGCAGTTTTGTCTCACAGCAAAATGCCACAGATGCCACAAGCATTGAGGGAGCGTGCAATTGGCATGCTGACAGCAGGAATGTCAACCAGATCTGTTGCTCGTGCATTGAATGTTCATTTCTCCACCATAAGCCGTCTCCAGCAACTTCGCACAGCCATTGAAGAGGAGTGGACCAACATTCCACAGGCCACAATTGACAATCTGATAAACTCTGTGCGAAGAACATGTGTTGCACTGCATGAGGCAAATGTTGGTCACACTAGATACTGACTGGTTCTGAGTCCCCAGACCCCCAATAAAGCAAAAAAATGCACATTTTAGAGTGGCCTTTTATTGTGGACAGTCTAAGGCACACCTGTGCACTAATCATGATGTCAGATCAGCATCTTCATGTGGCACACCTGTGAGGTGGGATGGATTATCTCAGCAAAGCAGAAGTGCTCACTATCACACATTTAGACAGATTTGTGAACAATGTTTGAGAGAAATGGTACAATTGTGTATCTGGAATGAATTTTAGATCTTTAAGTCCATCTCATGAAAAATGGGAGCAAAAACAAAAGTGTTACGTTTATATTTTTGTTGAGTGTATTTAGCTTATAATCTAACGTTCATTGATCTAGGTTGTTTGATTGATTAATTGCCACAATTAATGACAGATGTCTAAAACTAGGAACCATTGTCCACCATTGATGCATACAAAATAATATTTTTTTTTCTACATGAATGATTCAGCAAAATCAAAGTCACCGGAGCTGCAGTATCCCTGTCTGAAGTTTGAAGATGTTGGAGGAAATGAAGAGACCTTAACGGTTAGTTCCTTTTTAAGTTTACTACTGTGTGTCGCCTAATCAAATGTTCTGCTTTGGCGGGGCGCTCGTGGTGTAGTGGTTAGAGCCCCCCCACCCCACCCCAGGCTCAGTCCTCTTCACAGCAGACCAGGGTTAGAATCCAAACCGGGTCATTCTCTGCATGTCACTCCCCTCTCCACCCTGTTTCATCTCTGTCTCTCCACTATACTCTGTCAATAAAGCATGGAAAATGCCCCAAAAAAATTGCTTAAAAAAAAATTGTGAATGCGGATGGTTTTGCATTGCTGTGCTTCTAATGCTTTTCAATCCTAATGGGCCCTGCTGAGCGTATCTGATGTAGGAATATTGACTTAAATATGATTTGACATTTTTGTTTGCAGGAGGTGTGTAAGCTGCTGGTCCACATCCGTCACCCAGAGGTTTACCAGCAGCTGGGCATGGTTCCTCCTCGGGGCTTCCTCCTCCATGGACCTCCTGGCTGTGGAAAGACCCTGCTGGCCCAGGCTGTAGCAGGGGTCAGTACACACTCACTGACTCACTCACTCACTCACTCACTCACTCACTCACTCACTCACTCACTCACCCACCCATTCATTCATTCACTCACTCACTCACTCACTCACTCACTCACTCACTCACTCACTCACTCACTCACTCACTCACTCACTCACTCACTCACTCACTCACTCACTCACTCACTCACACTCTCTCTTTATAAAATGCTATATATAAAATGTTCGTATTTGCCTCATGCCTCATGTGTATATTCTAGAGTGACATGAGTAAAGGTTGTGTGTGTGACAGGAGCTGCAGCTGCCCCTGCTGAAGGTGTCTGCTCCAGAGCTGGTGTCTGGAGTGTCTGGGGAGTCTGAACAGAAGCTGCGGGAGCTCTTTGAACTGGCTGTGGTAAGCAGTCCTCCTTTATATCTTTACATGTCTTACAGAAGACTAGAGAGTGGAGGAGGTAGCAGGCACAGGTCACATGACCTGATGAGTAATACTATTGACCATGTCTTTCTCTCTGACTGTCTGTCATTGGTTGTGTTGTCCCCGTGCAGAGCAGTGCTCCCTGTATCCTGTTCATTGATGAGATCGATGCCATCACTCCTAAGAGGGAGGTGGCCTCCAAAGACATGGAGAGAAGGATTGTAGCCCAGCTGCTAACCTGCATGGATGGTAGGATACTCTACCCTTATAGGGGACTGAGCAAATGTCATGCAGACTCAAGCTGTGATGCACTTTCCCTTATGCCTCGTTTCCACTCAGCAGCACAGTGTGGTACGGAATGGTTTGCTACAGAATGGTAAACCCTAGTTCTGGCTGGTGGAGCCACTGTCCACAGCACCCTTACTGGGTAGGAGGGGTGTATGCCGGACGGCGATAGCCATCGGCAGAGTCGTTCCTAGCAACAGGACACAGTGTAGTCTGTCAATACATGAAATAATAAAGAGGAAAAACGCCAGACAATAAACAAGATTTTTAACTCTTTCCAGAGCATCACCAGGAATGAAACCCACTTAAATAACGGCACTTTTGTTTAATTTCAAATCCATTGTGGTCGTGTACAGCGCTAAAATGATGAGAATTACCGTACTTTTCGGCCTATAAGCCGCGACTTTTTCCCCGTTTTTCGACCCTGTTATTACACAGCACAGTATATGTTCTGTAGCTACTAGGGATGGGCGTTAGTAATCGAGTACTCGAGTAGGCTACTCCTCGTTTCAAATGATCTCGATTGTTGGATGAGGAAAATCGTTTTTTCTTTTTGTTTAGTGTTTGTAGCCTTTAGGCCGGCCGGCGGGCCGCCCCTATTTTAAAATGTTATATACGTGTACAAAACGGCACAAAACGGATAAAATAAAGTTTAACAAAATTAAATAGTTTGATCCAAGTTAAATAAACTAAGCGTTGTGTCAAACAGCAACCGCAAATAACTGCCACCTCCGTGCAGAGCAGCCAGTGTGTGGTCTCTACAGCACGGCGGAGCTGAATGCATTGCTGGAAAACTTGGAAAGTTACGTAAAGAAGCCAAGCTGACTTCGGGCACATTCGAGCAAACGACAGTTAAGAAGCCTTTATTATGGAATATGGGATTGAGATTCAAAAGCCGACCGGTGCAACGTTCCGTTAACGAGGAATTAGTCGCGGTAATTAGTCACGGACACGGAGTGAGCATTACGCGGTTGGATATACAACTACTACTTCTACTGCTTTGGTGAGTTATTTAGCCTATCTATGTGTTTAAATTGTAGGACAATAATTTTATTGTAGCCTATTTGCTGCCCTTCTTATTTTAAATGGTGTCTATTTTGATGGTTAGCCAACTACAGCCCATGCTTTTTTTCTCTCTCTTTTTTTTCTCTCCACCGCAGACCTAATCGATCGGTTTAAATTGTGGCCCGCTTATTTAATTACTTTCAGTTAGGAAAATGTGTTTTAAACTTGTGGAAAATAAATCCTTACAATCATATGCCAACTGTGACTGTTTGACAAGAAGCATTAAGCGCAGGTTATTGGCTTTATTGCGATGCACCGTTATTCTGCAGACAGATGCGCTGCGATCTAAAAATTTAAAAAAGTTTAACGAGGAATCGATTGATCCTCGAGGAATGCAAGCATCACACGAGTAGTGAAAACACTCGTGTCCATCCCTAGCTATTGCACTAAATGGTAACACTTGAATACGTTATGCAAATATGCAACTTGTTTGTTGAAATGTTAATAAATGGGAGCTTCCTCAAGCAGCCATCTCTTTCCCGACAATCCCCTCTGTGCACGAACTCTTACATATGGTAATTAAACATTATAACACTTGCGGCTTATAGTCCAGTGCGCCTTATAGTGCGGAAAATACGGTAGTCAATGTCCATATTTTTATGAACTTCACTGTATAATCAATACATAACCATAGCATAGGCATATTTATAATTCTAACAAAATTAGATGTACTACTGTTGGAGATCATAATGATGTCATATATCCTGTTTGTGTTGCTTGGCTCCTGACAGACTTGAACAGTGTGACTGTGAGTGCCCAGGTTCTGGTGATAGGGGCCACCAACAGACCGGACTCCCTGGACCCGGCCCTCCGCAGAGCTGGACGCTTCGACAGAGAGATCTGCCTGGGGATCCCCGATGAGGCAGCCAGGCTCAGGTCAGCCATACATGATTATAGAGTGATGATAATCCACACTACTCTGATAAGATGTTTTAGTCTAAGAGAAAAACAACCAAAACCAAAGCTCAGTGCAAACACTTAGTACAGAATTCTTTGTGCTCCGTCAGGATCTTGAAGACGTTGTGTAGAAAGCTGAAGCTGCCGGAGGACTTTAACTATCAGCAGCTGGCCCGGCTCACTCCGGGCTACGTGGGGGCAGACCTCATGGCGCTGTGCAGAGAAGCCGCCATGAGCGCTGTGAACAGGGTTCTACTGGAGTCAAGAGGACCCCGCCAGAACCAGAGCGCAGCTGAAGAACTGGCCACAAGCACAGTGCAGCCTGAGGCCATGCAGACAGGCACAGTGCAGGCTGAGGCCATTCTGACGGACAGAGAGGTCTCAGAGCAGCAGACAACACACAGCAGCCCAGTGCCTCAGGAAAATTCCGGGCAGAATCACCTGCAGGTAGGTGTGTGTGTGTGTGTGTGTGTGTGTGTGTGTGTGTGCGCGCATACATACTAGGGTTGTGCAGTAATACCGTATCCCAGGGTGTTTGAAAATAGCTAAGGTATTCCTTTAATTACCATCATGAAAAAATGTGCTGTGTAATGCGCGGTGCGTGATTATAATAAATGCCTTCAGAGTGTGTGTGTGTCCAGTAGCAGCACCAATGTCTGTGTTCTGAAGATTGTATAAAAGTGATGACAATACTCCGGAAGGCACAGCTCTCGATCTTACTGGTCAATCTTGGTTCCTACCCTCACCTCTGGGTCATGAAGGCTGGGTCATGAAAGAGCTAGATCAAGGTAACAAGCGGCTGAAATAGTTTACTATAGGGATAGTGAGAATCGTTTTCCCTAAGGAGGTGTTTCAGGAGCGTCCAGCAGGGGGAGGCCACTGGGATAACCCAGGACTAGGTGGAGAGATTATATCTCCAACCTGGCCTGGGATCGCCTCGAGACCCCCCCCCCCCCCCGGTCACAGCTGGTTTATGTGGCCTGTGAAAGGGAAGTTTGGGGCATCCTGCGACTTGAATCTGGATAAGCGCCTGACAGTGGATGGTATAACGGTATCAGAAATAAGATACTGCCCAAACATAACATACGCACCATGTGTTTTCATAAGAGATGCCGGCCGTTTATCAGTTCACAAACAGACAGTTGAAACGGCTGTGCACTTTAAGGAGCCTGACAGTGTTGTTCATCTCCATCAGCAGCTGTCTCTGCGGACATCCGTCTGTTATTGTTGGGTTTGACCCAGGGCATAGAGATATCTTTGTTGTTTTACCATTCTGCTGGCTGGGCTTCATCACACACAAAGCCAACCATTTTATTCCTTCAGTAGGTTCCTTAGCTATGGCCTGGATGTATTTCAACATTACATCATCCAGTCACTAAATGTTCGATCACATAAACAAGGCTTTTATTAAATACATTGAAAGGGATCTCATCAGTGTTTATTTAGATTTTTTTTTATAAAAAAGTGTTTATACATCTGTGTCTCGGGTTACAATTTGAATCTAAAATCTTATTAAATATGTTATAATGTTTAAATAAAGACAGTTGTAGTGCATGCACTAAGTTAAAGCATGTTGTAAAATGCAGTAATAGGAGTAACTGTGTTCGGGTTCTCGGAAGTAAGTCGGACTCGTTTCCTGTGGGGTTGGCCTCCGCCAGGGCTGCGCTTTATCAGCAATCCTGTTTGTGATATTCATGGAAAGGATATCAAGGCGTAGTCGTGGTGGGGAGGGGTTGCAGTTTGGTGGGCTGAGGATCTCATCTCTGCTGTTTTGCGGATGATGTGGTTCTGATGACCCTTAAAGGTGCACTATGTACCTTTTGGTGTGTCAGAGAAGTGAACATTTTCTATAGTTAATTCTCATGACTGAATAAACAAACTTTCCTCACAGGAAAATTGGATTCCTGAAACACTGTTTGAAGCTAGCGTAAAAGTGACTGTTTCACTGTTGTTCTTTACAGAAACAGGGCCCACAGTTTACAATCATATCTAGTCTTATGTTTGATTCCAGGTTCTGAAAAATTATTCTCTTTTGACTTGTGATGATAGAATTATTCAATACTAAAGTTTCAATATAGAGAAATATGTTGCAGGCTCTGCAAATGTCAACAAATCCCCCTTCCCTGAAACTGCATAGTGCACCCTTTAAAAGGGGAGGTCAGAAATTACAATGGACAATTTTCCACTTCCGAGTTGTATGGAACGCAGGATCAGTTCCAGTAGCACAGGTTGGAAATTACAAGAAATTAACCTTAGATTAACTTTCACCTTTATCAATTGCATTATGAATGTTCCTATGGTTAGCCACTGTTAGCAATACCAGTTGTTAACAACGCTCTAGGTTGTGTTTTGTGCGTAAATATTGTAGCAACATATCTTCAGATAAAAAATTAGCAGCACCATGTGCACAAGTGATTTAAAGTGACACAAAACATACGGAGGGCTAAACTATTTTATTGTCAAAGTCTTGACTGCTGTTCTTGTGCTGAGCCGTATTGAATGTTGAATTTGGGGTTGCTAAGGGTTTCTCCGAGTTTTCAAGTAGGAATTCTGACTTCAGGGGGACTTCTATTCGAAGTTTCGGACTGGGAACTCGGAAACTCCTACTTCCTATTTCAAGTAGAACACACCCTGTGTTCCGAATCGCATATTTTCTATTCTTCATACTCAGTGGCGGCTTTAACGATCTGAGGGCCCGTTTCAAGACCTATTGTGGGGCCCTCCACTTTTTTTTTTCTAAAAAAAATAAAAATAATCGTCTTATTTAATTTTTTTAAATACATATTTCTTGTGCATGCTGCCCGCAAAAAGAAAACCGATTTTAGAATCCAGTTGGTTTGTAGACAGTTCATGAGATGATGGGCAGTGCAGACTCTTAAAGGGCCCTCCCACTCCTACCCATCCAGTCAGGTATACACTGACTTTTCCGCACATACTGTATACAATTAATGGTAAAAAACATATTAAGCAAGTCAGTGTTTCCCACAGGATTTAGGGATATCCTTGTTGGGGGCATAGACAGATTATGAGATAATGGGCCCCTTGGCACAGACTCTTAAAGGTCCCCCCACTCACCCCTATCCAGTCAGGTACACCAATTTTTCCACACAGACAAACAATTAATGGCAAAAACATATTAAGGAAGTCAGTGTTTCCCACTTTAGAGGCTACATTATTTTTCAGATTTTTCTCAAACAGGCAGCACTGTTTACTCTGCAACTGTAAAAACATTACAGTAGATTGGTCTGCAGACCCATGTTCTATGATGGAGGGGCCCATTTCAACATATAAAGGGTGGATAGCTACTTTTTATGAACTATTTAGAATTCACACATAGAAAGCTTATTTCTGTATGTGTGAGAGGGCCTTAAAGGCCCCTCATGGAGCCCCTTACACAGAGCTAGTAATGCTGTTGTTTTTAACTTGCTTTTGTATTTCTCCCCTACTAGTTGAGGGGCCCATGATGATTTCTATCTTGTTAAATTTGAATAAGTATGCTTATATTTAGGCTATTCCTTTTTGGACATCAGTGACTGAGCTCTTAGACTATGCAACATAAAAAGTTACTATCAGTATCTCTGGCCCCCCTGAGCCCTTGGGCCCCTGGGCCTGTGCCCGGTGTGCCCGTGCAGCAATCCACCCCTGGTTAGGGGGTCCGGGGGCATCCCCCGGAAGAAAATTTGTGCCTTTTGAATTAAAATGTATCAATCTGGTGCACTTTGAGGGGAAAATTTAGAGGCTATATCAAATCCTGGGATGCAGAAGGAACATTATTTTTCAGATTTTTCTTAATCAGGCAGCACTCTTTACTCTGCTACTGTAAAAACAGTAGATTGGTCTGCAGACCCATGTTCTATGATGGAGAGACTCATTTCAACAGATACAGGGTGGATAGCTACTTTTTATGAACAGCATAGAATTAACACATAGAAATCGTATTCCTGTATGTGTGTGGGCCCTAAAGGCTCATCATGAAGCCCTTAGACAGAGCTACTAGTTGAGGGGCCCATGATGATTTATTTCCTTATATTTAGGCTTATTCCTTTTTGGACCCTGTTATTGACATGAGTGACGGAGCTCTTTGACAATGCGACATGTAAAGTTACTATGATTATCTCTGGCTCAGGGGCCCCTGGGCCCAGTAGCATGCTCAAGAATTATTTATCGAAAAAGAAAAATTGTGGGGGGGTTGGGGGCCCCCCAGAGGGCAGGGCCCCATTCAGTTGAATGGGTTGAAACATAGCTAAGGCCGCTACTGTACATACTACATCTGACGATAAAAATAATCTAGTTAGGATGCAGTAGGCATTTTTCATCATAAAATTGCGCCTTGATCTTGCCTCTTGCTTTTATATCCCTCGCATCCCTGTTTGTTTTCATATCGAATCTCCGTTGATGTGACGTCAGGTGCGCACTGGATTATGAGTCAGATTCGACCAAATAGGATGCAGTTTTCAACACTAAAAATCTCGGCCGGATGTAGTAGACATCCGGGTCTTTCTAACCATCCTAAATCTGGCCACAACAATCGAGACATCCTAAACCTTTTTTTCTACCATACTTAATAGTAGATAGTATGGGGATTGGAACGCAGGGACAGAATTGAATTAGGATGCCTTTTTATTTCCTGCTTCCTGTGTTATCCTGACGAGCTATGTGTTGTGTCCAGCAGGGGGAGCTGTTTCATCTGCTGCTCCTGTTGAAGGACACCAGGACACTGACAGAGGAAGAGCTGTCCGGCCTCACCATCCTCATGTCAGACTTCCAAGCCTCTCTTTCCAGCGTGCAGCCCTCAGCCAAGAGGGAGGGCTTCACCACCGTGCCCGACGTCACCTGGGAGGACGTGGGAGCCCTGCAGGGCATCAGAGAGGAGCTCACCATGGCCATACTGGTACACACCAACACCATTTAACATCCACACAGCTCTGTCATTAGAACTCCTAATATCTACACCGGCTATACCCAAAGGCCTAAAGATATTCTGTTTTCGGGATGTCCGTCAGTATACAATATCTCATGAACGCTTACATTTCTTCAAACATTGCACAAATGTCTACTCTGAGTCAAAGATGACCTTATTGGTTTTTTGGACGTCAGGCTGTATTTCTGCTTGTCAGACGGTGTGTTGATGAGGTGTGTGTCTGTGTGCAGGCTCCAGTGCGTTCTCCAGAGCAGTTCAGAGCTCTGGGGCTCAGCGCTCCATCTGGTGTGCTGCTGGCTGGACCTCCAGGATGTGGGAAAACTCTGCTGGCCAAGGTTAGCTATCATTTCTTTGAAGTGCACTTAATTGTCAAATGTTGCACAATATCTAGTATTCTAATATTCTCCATATTTTCCCAAATTAGTTGTAATTATAATAGACCCAGAATGATGACTCTAGTCAGTTTTCCTTTGGTTATAAATTAAGCTATTCTTGTAGAGTAAACCAAATCAAATATACAGTATTTTATGCATACCAAGATTTCCGGCCTGGCCTGTGAAGAAAATATCTTTTCTTTTTAGCCAAATAAAAATGTGTATATACTCTACCAGTACCATGCCTAGCTTCTGATTGGGTGGGCACGGCGAAAGCCCGCCTTCAAAGTCACCCGTCACCTCCTTTTCTGTGGTCACTCGTCAATCACGTCCACAGAGCGCACTCTCTCCGTTGCAAGGCAGTTCCTCTGCGAGTTGGTGACTTTTTTCGAGTGTTAACCCGTTCTTTCAGTTAGTAAATGTTGTGCGCAGGAGCTCATTCATTACTTACTCCTACGTCATCCAAACCGACTTGCAGAACTTTCTGTGTAGCGTACCGCTTATTAAAGCCTGTAAACCTAGTGCTGCTTCCGCCTCTCACGATGCTGACTCCGAGGGTCACTGCTCCTGAATGTTACCGTCCACAAGTAATACCCCTCAGCAAGCGCTCCCCCAAAGCCTTCTCTTCTATGGGCTCAGGCTGCCTGCTGTAAACATATGGGTTTTCAGGTTGTAGCAGGGTGCGATTTGTATAAACAATGGATAAGAAATTGAGGATGTTTTTTAAACGTTTTTATTCATGAAAAATTTGGAAACAAAACATGCAAGAATGAAATCTCCCACACAGTAACATTGAAAGTATGATTGCATATGGTGTATACAGTTTTTTAACATAATTGTGATTTTTAATACCTTGAAATTTTATGACTTGATAAGAAAATTAGAAAAAGTTCATCCACGGTCTCATGGATATAACCTCCTAATTAGATTCATTCAACACGATCCATTGAAGCTCATTAACTATGTCAGAAAATTCGGAGTTGCCAATCAAATCGTTCTATCTGATATGGGCGGGCCAGAGCCCTATGTATGGTGCTCTGGGGCGGACATAACCGACTGACGACAGAGCTGTGCATGCGCCGTCGAAGCCCTGATGATAAATAACAAAGATGGCTGTGGATACAGTGTTTGAGTTTGAGACTGCTCTGGCCTCGACACTTAACGATTTGGAAAACGGCACTCAAATCTTTCATCAGCAAGAAATAAGAATTTTCTTTTGCCGACCAACCACGGCAAAAGTTTAATTTAACAGTTAACCCGCTTTTCGCTAAACGAATGGGGCCTAATGCGTCACCTTGTTCATTGCTCTGATTGGTCATAGTGCTATCCAATTGCGTGCAGTGGCATTTGAAATGCACGCATAGGAGCCCCCGCTTTAGTTGGGACGGTCTATTGATCTATATCATTCTAGATATGTGTCTGGATTTCCAGGCTACCAGAGTAATACATTTTACATTCAAATTCCGGGGGAGCATTCCCCCAGACCCCCTTAGAGGAGCATCATTGCTACCAAGCTTAACCATTTGATCCACAGGAAACACTGCTAACACTGCTATATCAAATTGTCATTTCTTCAGTTTGTCCCATGGAAAGATATAATGAAATATTTGATGAAATGTGAGGGGTGTACTCACTTTTGTGAGATACTGTATATATATATATGCACACACACCTACTGTCCTCTAGCTGGCTAGAACCAGCCATGCATGTAGGAACTATGTTTAACACTCTTTGGCCTTTTTTCTGAGGTGAGACGATCAACATGGATCTCATGGCTGTGTGTCTAGAACAGGTCTTGCACCAGGACATGGTTAGCCTAGCTTAGCATACAGACTGGTAGATGGGGCTGTGTCCAAAGTGGAGGAATAATGGTTCTAACACCTCTAAATCTGCCTGATGAACTTGATGGGGCATGTTTGTTTCATGTGTTCTAAAACAGAAATGTCCTATGTCTCCTGACAGGCAGTGGCCAACGAGTCAGGCCTCAACTTCATCTCTGTCAAGGGGCCGGAGCTGCTCAACATGGTGAGTGACTGGGCTGTTATCATCACCCCCCCCACACTCAATGTTCTGATTCTGAAGTAGAGTCAGAGAAAGGGCTGATTGCTCTAACAGCTGAACGTGTGATTGTTTACATATGTTTAATCATATTTAACATTAGTCTATTACATGTACAGTATCCTATTTCATTACAGCTATTATTTTTATTGTTATTTCCACGTACAGTATTGTATATCGTCTACATTTATTTTATTTTGCATTCTAAATGTACTTTATATTTATATGGTGCACCTTATCTCTACACTTTCTATCTGCACTGTGTCCTTGCACTACTGTTGTGTTTATTAGTGTCTCAAATGGCACTCAACACTTGTTTGCGTTGTTGAGAGGAGCCTGGGACATTGACTGCTGCTGTAGTTGTTTTTCATATGACAAATAAAGCATGTTGGATTCCTGTGTGTGCAGTATGTGGGCGAGAGTGAGCGTGCGGTCAGACAGGTCTTCCAAAGAGGTCGCAACTCCGCCCCTTGTGTCATCTTCTTCGATGAGATCGACGCTCTGTGTCCTCGGCGCTCCGGTCATGAGGTGAGAGGTCATGGTCCTGTCAGCAGACAGCAGCAGTCAGGGTACAGTAGCAAAGGACTACTGCAGGGTAAATGCACCTCCACTTTCTGTCACCATCAGCTGGTTAATCTTAAATAATGTCACTCTTCTTAAAACCTTTCACGTTCATATGTATGGGCTCTATGTAAAGCACTGGATACACTTAAACTTTAACAATTCTCAGGATTGGCTAAAATCGAATAAAAAAGTTTTCATTGGTCATTTTCATTCATTTTGGGGTAAAAATAAGAAAGCCTAATCATACACAAGGATAAATCAATTATCCAAATAATAGTAGTACCAAGTAGTTCATCTGATGAGTCCGAAATCAAAAAATTGTGATCAAATATTGGTAACACTTTATAATAACTATCCGTTGTAACTTGTTAATAGATCATTAGTAAACTCTTAATTAATGATTATTAATGATTTGTTAAGTGTTTGTTAGCAGTTTGTTAAGGATTTATAACAATGGTAGATAGTTAATAGCTTAATAATTGAATCAGTTCATCTGGGAGGTAATCCGAGATACCGACGAGGCTGAAATAGGCTATAGACTATACACAGTGCATGGGCAACTGAGGGCAGCCCCATTTTCAAATAATTTTAAATAAACTCAATACACACTGTGCATGCCATGGACTTGAACGTGACGTGATCAGTTAATCTCGGATTACCTCCCAGATGAACTGATTCAATTATTAAGCTATTAACTATCTACCGTTGTTATAAATCCTTAACAAACTGCTAACAAACACTTAATAAATCATTAATAATCATTAATTAAGAGTTTACTAATGATCTATTAACGAGTTACAACGGATAGTTATTATAAAGTGTTACCCAAATATTTTAGTAAATGAAAATCAAAAGTAGAAGTAAATGGGGCACCCCGGTGGCTCACTTGGTAGATGGCGTAGCATTTAAAGTCCATGTAGCAGTCCTTACTCAGGTCCTTTATTCCTTCAGCTTCTTTTGTTTTTGATCTTACTGCCACTCATCCCCCCTTCTGTCCCATGTCCTCAATGTTTCCTTTGATTTAATGATTGGATTATGCTTGTCTGTTCTATTGATGGATGGCTGCTCCAAATAAAGATCCCAGCCCTAACAGTCCATCCACCATAACAGACACGGTCAACCAGCCTATCTAACCTCCCTCTATTCGGCCAACCTCCAGTCTGAGAGGAGTCCAGGTCCCAACTAGCCTGGAAATCCAGACCTGCCGCTGGCAAATTAAATTTGCTGCGCCTGTTGGTCTGGACACTCTCCATTGAAGCTCATTAAATATGTCAAGAAATCCTGAGCTACCAATCAAATCATTCTTTCTGATATGGGCGGGCCAGAGCCGAATGTATGGTGCTCTGAGGCGCACGTAACCTGATAACGACAGTGACGTGCATGCGCCGTCGAAGCCGTGATAGTAAACATCAGAGATGGCTGTGGATATATTGTTTGAGTTTGAGACGGCTTTGGCCTCAAACCTTTACGATTTGGAAGAAGGCACTCAAATCTTTCATTAGCAAGTAAGTGGAATTTTCTATTTTGCCGACCGACCGCGGCAAAAGTTTAATTTAACAGTTAATCCCGTTGTTCCCTAAACGAACAGGGCTTAATAAGTCACCTTGTTCATTGCACTGATTGGTCCTAGTGCTATCCAATTGCGTACAGTGACATTTGAAATGCACGAGTAGGAGCCGCACCTTGGGTTGGGAAGGTCTATAAGTGACGGAAGTCTGTATCAGTTCTATGAGCATGAAAACCAGGCATATCCACCACGGATATCTTCTCGAAAAACATATCCAACAGTACAGGTCATCACCCATGGAGGGGCTGCTCTTGTTAACATGCTTACTTACAGAAAGTGTTCTCACCATACCGCATGTCTCAGCTGTAGCATGTCAGCAGAGTGGATGAATGAATGATTATTTCCCTAAAAGTCTTGAGGCCAGAACATACAGCAAGAGAGGGAAGCACGTCTGTAAACGCGATGAGGCATCCAGTGCCATTCTTGAAAACTGGCCAAAGTGTTGCACTGAACTGTTCTCCTTCCTGGCAACTGGTGTGACAGCCCTCAACACTGAAAAACACCTTACTGCACCTGGGAGATGAAGTGAAGGAAGGGTATACCAAGGTGTCAATACATACAGTTGAGATGGATTTGCCATTACTGGCAGTGACAGCAGCCAAATCCCTCAACATAAATGAGTTGTGTGTTTCCTTTGGAGCTGGGAATATGTTTCGATATTTAGAAGCTCAGGAGATGGTGAGGGCACTAGGTCCAGATCCATGTGTAGCCTTACTAGTGTTCAAAGCATTTACTGGTTGTGACACCATCATCTTTTAGTGGCAGGGAGTAGAAGACAAGGTGGGATACATGGAGAACTTTAATGACATCAAGAGACCCTTCTGTGTCTTGGCTGACTCCTAGACAACTGGATGGAGCCTCTTGATTTTTGTTATTGCTGTATGACTGCATTAGCAGCCAGTAATCAGGCACACGAGCAGCTCTTCACCCATAAAGGTACAACGCAAGCAGCACTGATTCAACACAGAAAGAGGGCTGCCAGTGCTTACCAAGCTAGCCAAAGCTTGGGAGAGATGATGGTTGCAGCCCCTGATCTCCCATCACCAGTTGACTGGGAGTGGAAGTGGAAGGCCACAGGTGGATGGGAACTTCACTGGGCCGCACTACCAGGATCGATCCAGGCCTGTTGTGAACTCCTCTGCTGTGGATTCACAAAGGGGTGCAGTGGACAGTGCAATGCCCTCTGCCACAGACGTGGGCTGTTTTTTCAAAAATAATTATAAATCTGTCAATTACTGTATAGTTAGGAAAAATTGTTGATGGCCCTATAGCCAAAAATCTTCCTTAAGGCATTCTCTAACAGTGTGCCAAAGCTCATATTTGTATCATCAAAAGCACAATTCCTTCATATATTGCACCTATCTGCTGGACTATGGCTGTATCTCGATTCAGGGGTTGCGGTCTACGAAGGCTGCATTTGAAGACCGATTGCGTCATAGCGGCGCGCAAAGGTTGTTCCATTTGCAAGGCTCCTTGCAAGGCTCCTCATATGCAGCTGTGAAATGCAGCCTTCGTTTCACGGTTTAGAAGGCTGCATCAGATGTATCCTTCGCAGCCCAACATATCCCATGATTCATTGCGTTTTTTTCAGAGATGGCATACAATAAAATAAAAAATAACAAAACAGCAACGTGTTGCTCCATCTTCTTAACTTTTATCTTCCTTTCTTTTTTTCTTGTACTTTTTTTTCTTTTCGTCTGGTAGGCAACTTCTTTTTCTTTTTTCCTCTGTTGACAAGGCTGTCTCCGTTGGCAGCTATCATGGTTGCTAGGCAGCACAGGAGCGGTGAGTCCTCACGCAAGGTAACGGCTTGTTACGCAAACCGGAAATGCTCGTAAACGGAGACCTGCGGAGACCGTCTCATTTAACGAGGCTCGTTCGGCCCTGGTTCGGCCTTCGAATCGGCCTTCATAGGCTATAGCCTTCATAGACCGCGAGACCGCGTCCTACCAAGGAGGCGGTCTCTGTAATGGGATACAGCTCACATGGCAGGCCCAAGACTCTACATTTGAACTACGTATACCTATTCCCTGGACTGTAGGGAGTAGGAATATGTAGTTCTTATCAAAATTCTAGGTTAGTTAGTTAGTTTAATAGTTAGGTACTGCTAAACAGTTACATTTTTACTACATGTATTAGTTTATTTAATAATATATATATAATAATTTTTGCTGTTTTTCGCTGTTTTTGTCCAGAAAAACAGGGAAAATGTACTTGTGTTAAAAATAACTATTTTACTGAATTCCCTGAGTCAGCGTTATATGGAAAAATGTGTTAATTTCTTTAATTTTGCTGTTTTCATTTTCGAAATTGGTAAATGTGAATAAACTGTTAAAAATAAACCACAAGGGGGCGCCTTTAGCTCAGTTGGTAAGGCGTCCCCCTCCCGGGCCGGGCCCAGCAGCAGACCCGGGTTCGATTGCCGCCCGTGGTCGTTCTCTGCATGTCACTCCCCTCTCTGCCCCATTTCACCTCTGTCTCTACACTATCAATAAAGCATGAAAATGCCCAAAAAATATCTTAAAAAAAATAAAAATAAACCACAAAAGCCCCTTAGTTCAGCCTGTTACCTGGCAGAAAACCCCTTAGTTCAGCCTGTTACCTGGCAGAATCTTAAAATAGACACTTCAAGGATTAGAAAAAAACAGGTTGCAAAACAAAAAAAGCCACCCTATGCGCATGGACCTATTCTTCCATCTAGACTATAAAAACTATCCGTATTTTACAAAAAGATGTCAGTGCATGTCACCAGGAGGCGGACGCAGTAATATATTGATCAAATAAACCTCTGTATTATCGGGAAAACTATTGTTATATACACAGCAGCAGAATGTTTACGTGTGTGTGTGTGTGTGTGTGTGTGTGTGTGTGTGTGTGTGTGTGTGTGTGTGTGTGTGTTCAGTCAGGAGCCAGTGTGCGGGTGGTCAACCAGCTGCTCACAGAGATGGATGGGCTAGAGGCCAGGCGGCAGGTCTTCATCATGGCTGCTACCAACAGACCAGGTACACATCATTAACCACAGACACGCCTGGACCAGCCTCACATAGTTTCAGCTTCTTGCTTTGTCACAACAGTCAGCCGTGGAATGTTACTCAACTGCATCATTAAGCCATAAATACCGCCTGCCGGTTATATGCCTCCGCCAGGCACACAATTGGTGGTTAAGGCAATGCTTTAAAGAACCTCCTAAGAAACTACAATATGATACAAGGTCCCCTGTGACCTGACAATATGTGAGGTCAATAACCTTTGACTTCCAAAATATAATCAGTTCATATTGAGTCAGTCAACATTTGTGCAAAGTTTGAAGAACCTCAAAGCGTTCAGGAGATATTTCGCTCACAAACCCCGGCAGCCGAGACAGTTTCCATTTTAGGCTACTTTTCTCCTCTGCATTTCACTGGGATTATCGTACTTTTCGCTGCCCCGACATTTACCTTCTTTAAATGAAGCTCATAAAGTACAATGTTAAAGATTAAACCAGTGGTTCCAACCGTTTTATGTCTTCAGATCATTGTACCATCGGTATTTCACTGATGTATAGGAATCCAAACACTTGTTTCAGCACAGTTGTTTCAGCCTGGATCAACCATTCAAACCAGAAGTCATTATTATTTCTCCTCAACACCGACTTGACTGTCAGCGTCTTGTGTTTCCCCAGATATCATTGACCCAGCCATACTGAGGCCGGGCCGGCTAGATAAGACCCTGTATGTGGGTCTGCCACCTCCAGCAGACCGCCATGCCATCCTGCTCACCATTACCAAGGTACTTTCACCCATAGACATACCACACGTGTGACCCACGTTGGAGCCTAATGTTAACCCCTTTTAATTGAGTTATTCATTGGGAAAAGCAGCACAGATAAACTATATGTGAAATATAGCATAGCTGGTTATTACCATCCCTTTTCCAATTTTGATCATTATCCACCAAGGGAATGAAGAAGAAAATAGCTTTTCTAGTCTACTGCTAAACACAATGATCATGTAAATGCTCGGCATGATGTTTTCTGTGTAGGAGGGACTACACATGCTAACTAAAGGTGTAGCTGAGATGGGGAAAGGCAACTGAGAAGTCTTAAACCTGATACTGAAGCTGGAACTCTGACTGTCGGCATCAGTTGTCTTATCATGTGACATAATGAGACCTCAAGACCTCTAATGTCTATTGATTGACATTCAAAATATAAAACCGAAAACCTGGTCAGTTGTAAAACTGAAGTCCCTGTATCCCCGGCTCCCTGCCTGTGCGCTAAGCTAGGCTAACCACGTGTCAGAGATTCACACAGGAGATACTATGGTGACATCATAGCAGCGGAACACAGTGTAGCCCAGTGATTCATTCAATGAAGAGGAGAAACACAGCACAATAAACAAAATGTTTCTCTATAAGACTCTTCATTCTTGCCGAGGTGACTACACACAGCGGATTATCTCTCACACAGAAATTAATAGTCTGTCGACCAATCAACGGACTGCTGTGTGTAGCCCCACCCTCTCTGGACCCGCTGGGACTGCTTGGTGCCCCAATGAAAGGGTGACATTATAGCATGGTTACTTTGGTACCCTACCCAACTTTTGACAGTGGAAACGCAAATAAACGTGTGCACAGCTCAGTGGAAACCAGGCTTATAGGCCAGGCAAAGTAAGGCATTTTGGGGCCAAAAATAGATTTAATTGTAAAATAATTTTTTTCAGCTCAGATCATTTCTATGAGGTGTCCAGAACAACATACTAAAAGTCCTAAAAATCCTAGTTGAGGAAATATGTTTAATTGTCATCAATCCGAGATGTGTGCCAATAAGGCGAGACACCAATACACCCCAATAGGGCTATATTTTTCCTTTACTCCTATCAAAATGAAACTTTACACAATGAAAGTATCAATGACAATTAACTTTTTTTGTATTACAAGTTTCTTTGAAAATGAATTTTAATATGCAAATGAGCTATACACTACATGCCCAAAATAAACCCAAATAGGCTTAATGTTTTCCTTTACTCCTACCACAATAAAACTTTACATAGTAAAAGTATACTTGAAAAGTAACTTTTTTTGTATTACAAGTTTCTTTTTAAATTAATTTGAACATGCACATGAGCTCCACACTTATTGAAAATCCAATCATCCTACTGCCAATGCTGCTTTTAGACTGGCCTCTAACCTGAAAAACTGCCTGGCTTACCTGCCAGGGGTATAACAGGTGCCTCTCATGAATTAGATTCTCTTCCCCCCTCCCCCTAGCTAGAGTCATTTTTTACTTTTTTCATTTTTTACTAACCCTTTGGACAATGAGCACATCTGCATCGTGCTTTGCATGGTCTGTGATACACAATTTTTTGTCTTACAAGTTTCTTTGAAAATGAATTTTAATATGCAAATGAGCTATACACTAATCAAATATAGGATACCCAAAATATGTCCGCATAGGCTTTATTTGAACCTTTACTCCTACCACATTAAAACTTTACACAATGAAAGTCTACATGAAAAGTAAAACATTTGTATTAGAAGTTATAATGGTCAAGGCTTTCCAGAAGGGGTTGGTTGAACGTCAGAACAGGGGTCACATCATACTGCAGAGCTTGAGTTGCCACAAACCTCAATGTTGAGTATATGCAGGATTCATCACTGGGATCAAGATCAATCATTGGAAGGAATGTTACTGAAGCTCTCCCAGGGTGTTCATCTAGAAGATGCAGGATCTGCATCATACCAGACCATGATGGCCTTGGAGAGTGAAGGAGTAGGGATGTCTTCCACAAAACATCCAGCTGTGATGTTGTGTTATCTGCTGGCAACAGAGCCAGTGGCTGATACACAATAGGTTCACGTATAGGAGGAATCATAAAGTACTGAATGTGTATGCAACCAACCGCAGCAATATCTGCAGCAGTCACTTGGATCTTTAAAGGAAAAAATGAAGCCTATGTGGATATATTTTGGGTAGCCTATATTTGATTAGAGTATAGCTCATTTGCATATAAAAATTCATTTTCAAAGAAACTTGTAATACAAAAAATGGTGTATCACAGACCATGCAAATCTAATGGTGTATCACAGACCATGCAAATCTAATTCATGAGAGGCACCTGTTATACCCCTGGCAGGTAAGCCAGGCAGTTTTTCAGGTTAGAGGCCAGTCTAAAAGCAGCATTGGCAGTAGGATGATTGGATTTTCAATAAGTGTGGAGCTCATGTGCATGTTCAAATTAATTTAAAAAGAAACTTGTAATACAAAAAAAGTTACTTTTCAAGTATACTTTTACTATGTAAAGTTTTATTGTGGTAGGAGTAAAGGAAAACATTAAGCCTATTTGGGTTTATTTTGGGCATGTAGTGTATAGCTCATTTGCATATTAAAATTCATTTTCAAAGAAACTTGTAATACAAAAAAAGTTAATTGTCATTGATACTTTCATTGTGTAAAGTTTCATTTTGATAGGAGTAAAGGAAAAAAATAGCCCCATTGGGTTGTATTGGTGTCTCGCCTTATTGGCACACATCTCGGATTGATGACAATTAAACATATTTCCTCAACTAGGATTTCTATGTTGTTCTGGACACCTCATAGAAATGATCTGAGCTGAAAAAAAATCTTTTACAATTTGTTCTATGTAAAACGCTATTTTGCCTGGACCATTAACAGTTGATCCTCTCCAGTGACCTGAGATGAATGTGTTGTAGGGCGGGACCAAACCTCGGCTGGAGCAGGACGTCTGTCTGGAAGAGATGGCCTTCGACCAGCGCTGCGATTGCTTCACGTGAGTCCCAGCTAAAAAACGGCACAGCAGCCTACGAACTATATCCTGAGGTGGACACATACGATGATGCAGGCATAATGTTGTAGCACTGATCTGAAAACAGTTTGAGTCTAATTGTGTGTTTGATTCAGTGGAGCTGACCTGACCGCGTTGGTGAGGGAAGCCTCTGTGAACACCCTGAGGGCCTACCTGAAGTCCCAGCATGCACCAGCTGCTTCTACAGGTGACTCCACCCCTTCCTCTGCATACATGACAGCATTACCGAGATGGAGATTGAAGTGTGATACCTTATGTGATAAAGTGAAAGTCATGATTGGAAAGATTCCCACGAGACTCTTTACTTTTTGCAGTGCATTTTCTTTTTTAAATAAATGACAAGTTTATATATTTTCTAATATTTTCTATATTATATAATGTTAATAAAGTGGTACAGTAGTCACGTGCAAAGCACTTTGAATCGGGTCAAGGCCCAGTCCACATTAAGGTGGAGTCTGAAGCCACACAACAGCCCATTCATGTTTCCCTTTATCTTATCATCTCCCTTTATTCAACCACTGCCTCAGAGCCAGCGCTATGAAATCTACAAAGACCAGCTGAGAGAAGGAAGAATAATACTAGAAAATGATATTCTCCCGCACACAAGCCAAATATGAAAGTCTGATACAGTTTCACATATTTGTAGGAACATGATATTTAAGAATTGTGCTTGTGATGTTTGAGCGGTGAGAGAACAGCACTGGGCAGCTAGGTAGGGAACAAAGAGTGTCATAGTCTGAACAATGTCTGCAGCTCTACAGACCCTGTTAGAGAGTGTGTGTGTGTGTGTGTGTGTGTGTGTGTGTTACATGAGCCATGCAGCACAAGCCCTACACATTGACATGTATCGTGCTCATTTATCTCACAGGTCACACATACACCTCAGCCACTGACCTCAGAGTGAGCAAACAGAACTTTGAGGACGCGTTCAAGAAAGTCCGGCCGTCCGTGTCCAAAAAGGTAAGAGAGTAAACGCTGCAACTATGGCCTGAATTTAATTGCAAGGCCAGTTTCGTATTTTGCAACAAGCCTCCCCCCCTCCGCCGCGCTAATCTATTCATGCCTTTCTTACTATTTTTATGTCTTGTCTGCACTATTTTTTTTGTTTACAATTTGTATATTTTGTGTCTGTGTGTATACTGGGATGCTGCTACAATTTTGTTGTACAATGACAATAAAGGATTGTGATTCTGAATGTCCGACCATGCCTCACACAGTGTATGGCAGTGGTTCATCATGTGTCCATTTCCTCCAGTGTTTCTACAGATTATGATATGTTTGTGATACAGTATCCCCACCGATCCAGGCTGTTTTCAAATGAAATTTAAGTATGAAAATAAATAAAACATTCAAGCTATATGATGTAGACACACTAATAATAATTTAGCAATGAAAAAGTTGAGTTCTGATGTTCTTCTGCATTGAAACTAGATATCGGAATCGGATCGTACTGAAAAATAGTGGATCTGTGCATCTCTAATTGTGCCGACAGAACCACCCGTCATATAGCTCACACCATTAACAGCCTACTATGTAAGGTTTCTCACACTGAGTGTGTGTGTGTGTGTGTGTGTGTGTGTGTGTGCAGGACCAGAGGATGTACGAGCAGCTCAGAGAGTCTCTCAGCTGATAGGAGCCAGAGCAGAAGACACCAACAGCCAGCTAAACACTTGTCTACCATGTATGTAAACCATGTCCCTTGTGGTCTGTTCATGACACCGATTCCTGCTTTTTCTAATAAAGAGACTGTAGAAACCAAAGGTGAGACCTCCGGCGCGTTCTTTATCTAGCGGATAAACCCAGATTAGCTACTGTTGGACCACACCCGGAGCTCAACCCTCTGTGTGTGTGTGTGTGTGTGTGTGTGTGTGTGTGTGTGTGTGTGTGTGTGTGTGTGTGTGTGTGTGTGTGTGTGTGTGTGTGTGTGTGTGTGTGTGTGTGAGTGTGAGCAGCAGTCCTAGGGGACTGTTCATGTGTGCCAGGAAGCCGACGTTATGTTGATGTCTACTCACACACCTCTGAAAACTGCAGACGTTTGTGTCCTCGTGGGCTCTGAACAGAGCGGACAATGTTTCTCCTCCTGTTGCTCCCGACATCAACAGCCAGCCGCGGCAGTTGATTTTATATACTATCTATGCCCCCGACACAGACGTGACCGTTAGCAGTTTAAAACTTTAAAACACGGCACTGGCTAACGTGCTGCTATGTTTGGCTGCGCGCAGCTACTGATCCTGGGTCAGCCACAACGTTAGAGTGACTGTAGTACAAAGCCGGTGGGATGTACGGGGCGGATCATTCTGCGCATGCGTTAAAAAAATTAACGCCGATAATTCCAGAAATGAATCACCCTGCGTTAACGCGTTAATTTTGACAGCCCTAATATTATATAATATATAGTTTCACCAGGATAACCACAGACGGGAGAGAATTCCCGACGACACAATGTTAGTTATACAAGCTCTTAACACATCCACATGAAATGAAAAGGCTTAAAAGCAAGGTTTTTATTTTTCTTATCACTGATGGTGTAAGTTTACAAATGTCAAGGACCCAATAGAATATATAGAACTATGTAGACAAATGAATATAATGAGAGCACAGATGACTATCAAGAATGATATGGATTCACTTGAAGGAGGTTGATTCTTGGCATCGGTTGAAGTCACAGTGAACATGTTAATTAAGACCACAATTGTGAAATTGAAAACAAAAGCCAAGGCACTGATGAAAAACACTTTGATTACATAAGACACCTCTATGTAAGTGATCAGCAGGCTGTGCCATAGCGTGGCTTAGTAAAGTGCGGCATGTCAATAGGAAGAGCAGTTGAAACATAGGGTCATGGGCTACAAAAGGTTTCTAATATAAAATCAACCACTGCAAGCCTCCCTATATTAAATCAAGAAAATCACACACGTATTGCAACAAACTCCACTCATAAAAATGGATCTTGCTGATGAGGGAATGCACTCCGGATTGTATTTTGGTCCACTTCCAGAGACACACAAATTCTGTCCAAAATGGAAGTTAGATTTCATTCCGTTGTAGACAGTCCATCTATACCAGACTATCAATGTGTGAGTAGCAGGCTGCTACAGCAACCTGTGTGGGCTTATTTTGAGGCTTGTTTCAATATATGTATATTGGGTTACTATGACTGAACTAGTCATGTATTTGGTGTAAGCTAAAGTATTTTGTGCCACAACTCATCTAATGGCATCAACAAACTTTTTGTATTTTCACTCAACTGATTTAGTGAGGTGTGCTTGACCTCAACAGGAAGAGAACAATACATTCAATTCAAACTCTTCCTAATGCACTCCCTCCCCCCCTAATCTCCCATGCTGAATGTATTAATGTTAATATGCAGAAGCAGATGAGTTCATGGTACAGTGTGTGTGCTTTGGAGGGGGAAGTTACTCCTGCTTGACTTCTCCCTTGAGTTTCCTCTTGATCCTGGAGTACGGGCTCAGTGTCTCGTCCACTATGAAGTCGTACAGGACCTTCATCCACGACGTGTAGTGGGGCAGCTCAGAGTAATACTCTGCTGCTATCTGCTTCACCTGCAACGCAACAACACTGCTCAATGCTGGGGGCTGACCTGGACATTTTACATTTCATATCATTCATTCATGGCCATATACTATAGTACGGAGCACAAACACACACATATTAATAAAACAAAACAATGGTTGAGCTAAGGGTCTAAGGGCAGAGGGTGTCATACTGTACGGAATGTGAATCTATTTGTGATATTGGGCTATACAAATGAAGCCTATTTGATTTTTGATGTGGAAGCATTGCATGGACAAAATCCATCAAATCTAACTTAAACAATGGAAGGACCAAACATGTCTGCAAGAAATCAAACCCATTTTGTAGCGCTTCTTTTCCCTGAATGGGAATGTTCAATAGAATGCGTTTATAGCTTTAAATAGTTCAGCCTTCAGATGAGTAGATCACAGTGAGTTCAGGGCTCTACGCTAAGGTTTTTTTTCGCTTGCCCGGTCGGGCAAGTGGGTCTGAATTCTACTTGCCCGAAGTAAATTTTTACTGGCCCCTATATAAAAATGTTTTTATTAGTGGTGTACAAATATTTGTTTTATTCACTCTTTATTTACAATGTATAAACACATGATGGACAGTGTTATTAAGGATCATACTGAAAGTGGAGGCTAACATTTGTCATTTTTTAGTTTCTAAACCGACAATAACAGCATATGAGACGTGTTTTATGCAACAAATAAAACATTGGTCACACAAATGTTTTTTTCTTGAAGGGCTTGTTCTTTTTACAACAGCAATTCTTCAAAACTTTTTTCTGTAAGACATTTCTTAGGCCTACAACAATCTGTTTTAAATGTTTTTAATTATTATTCAAAATCTCAACTTTTGGCTCAGGACAGGCTGTTTTGAACACTTTTCCAGTAGCCTAGTTTCAAGCTTCCACTGCCTCCTGGTATGTGAAGTGACACCTCTGGTCCATTTCTTAAGATGTAGGCTACATGCAGGCTGTAGAGATGTTCCTATGCTAACTGTTGCTGATGTTTGTGTTGACCTGCACACATTAAACTGGTAGTACGCTACTAGCAGCAGAGCTAACGTTAGCATCCTAGCTAAACTACTACTAGATTCACTTTGCATTTAAAAAACGCAGATATTTTTGCTGCTTTTCAGACGGCTGGGGTCTACTTATTTAGTCCTACTAGTTGGCTTTTGTACTTTCTGTCACACCAACGTAACGAATGTAGTTCTCTTTCCTATCTCTCTGTGTGTGAGACGCGCACCAGTTTTTGCCGAGATCTGCGTGTGTGTGTGTGTGTGTGTGTTTCGGCGGTGGAGCCCCGTCCCCCTTCACTAAACGGAGCAGAGGAGAGAGATGCAACGCAGCAGACACAACTACTCGCACATAAATTAGATAAGTAACATAGGCCTAAGCGTTTATTTAATAATGAGCACCAGCTCTATATGAAAAAAGACCGTGGATAGATGAATTTTATTTGCCGCTATAAAAAATTAAAATATTGTTAGGCTATTATAATTTTTTTTCAATAATTTCGGAAAAACTCCCGGTTGCCCGTTCGGGAAAGTGGGTTGTCATAGTTACTGGCCCGACGTGGCGTTTTACTTGCCCCAGGACGTCGGGCAATCCTTATTGTTGAGCCCTGGAGTTTGACCCCTTTTACAGCCTCACACTCTGAATAAAGCCTGGTTAATCAGTATATAATGGTTGGTTTACACTGCTCCTTATCTTCACTGATAAAAGATTAGTGTCTGTCAGACAGCTGCCAGTCACACATGAGAACAGTTCAAAGTTCTTAGCCACAAGCGAATATGGTTGGACTTTTGAATGGATAATTAAAACATTTAAACTAGGGCTGTCAAATGAATGCGTTAATTTCGATTAATTAATCACAGAAAAATTAACGCGATTAAAAAAATTAACGCAAATTAATCGCACTTCTTTGACCCTTTGACACGGTGCAAAAGTGCTGCGCAGCTGCACCTGTAGCCAATTGCTTACACGGCCCGCACGGGTAGAAGGGAGACAAGTAAAGAGAGAAGCAGGGGAAAGGGGGCGAGGGCTCTATGGACGGTTTATAAGCATGACGGTAGGAAGACATCTTACTTTATTCTCCGCAGTGTCTGTGCAGTATTGATTTAGTCCGTGTGTCTCAATTTTGTTTGCTAGCTGTCTCGTCTCCGCATAAACAGACACCCGCTCCGTTTGTGTGTGTGTCAATATTTTTGCCTATGAGTATGACGATGGTGAATGAATCGGCTCAGTTGTGGGAGATGGAAAGTCGTCATTTTGAAAATTCAGAGAGAGAGGCTGCTCATAAACAGGCATAAAAGTGTCATAAAAGTATGCGATTAATTTAGATTAATTAATCACAGAAACTGTAATTAATTAGATTAATTTTTTTAATCGCTTGACAGCCCTAGGTTAAACACATTTGTATTGACTATGCTAACCGTTAGTTAGCAACAATAAGCATGTGTGAGCAATGAGCATACAATATAAGCATTGGAGCCGAGGCAGTGTGATATGCTGTAACCCCACAGCCACACTCTTCCTATCAGACGGCAGGACTCGATAAGCACTTTGCTACTGTTTGTGCTTTGTCATTAGGAACTAGAGACAAAAACTCTACTACATTTTGCTGAACGGGTTTACCTACAGTCCCTACACACGTCTATTGAAAGAACCAGACTGGTAGAACTGAGCCCTGTTTAAAAAGCCTTATCTTCTGATTCCATGGTGCTCTCACACTTGGGCCATGTTTACACGACAACAGTCTCGCTAAAACCGGGAAGGTTTTTCCTTTACGGTTTCAAAAGTTTCCACATTCAGACACAATTGTTTTGAAAACTTTCATGGTTTCCGAAAATGGGCCGAAAATCGCTGTAGTACGCATGCCAAGCCAGTAGTTGGTGGTGACACCAGGCCTAGTAGATAGCTCTTCCGGTTCAATTTGGTGCATGTTAACAATCCGTTTACAGTAATAACCGAACCTTTTGGTGTGAGCTTAGGGTTAAAAGTATGGCAAATGAAAAGCTTTCTGTCTGTTTGTTTTACCACGTAGAACTCGTGAAAACAAAAGACATGCTGCTAGTGACTTGCTTTGTAACCTTGTGTAAGAGCAGCTGACGTGTGTATGACTGTGTGTTCTCACCATGGGCAGCCTGCGTCCTGGGATGCTGGGGAAGTCATGGTGCTCGTTGTGGTAGCCCACGTTGAAGGTGAGCAGGTTGAGTGAGCCGTAGTATGAGTAGGTTTCGTGGCCCTTGAGGAACATGTAGTGTTCAGCGATGAAGTGACCAGAGATGGGGTGTAGGCCCATGCCCAGCAAAGAGCCAGCCAGCATGTAGAAGACTGGCTTCCCCCCCCACAGCCAGTACAGCAGCACGTCGAAGGCCAGCTGGCAGGCCCCGTTGGTGAGCTCCAGCTGGGTGATGGGTTTAGGGTTGATATAGAGCGGCCGGATGGCGTAGAACAGAGGCTGCAGGATGATCCAGATGAACTTGCGGAAGCGCGTGCAGAAGAACCAGCCTTCAAACTCTGTTGGGATGTCCACGTCCACGCCGTCCCCGCCCAGGTAGCGGTGGTGGTCCAGGTGGTAGCGCTTGAAGGAGGCAGAGTAGGGCAGGCCAATGGGCAGGTTGGCGAACATGGCAAAGTAGCGGTTCCACATGGCCCTGTTGTTCCCAAAGGCCGTGTTGTGGGAGATCTCGTGAATAGCGAGGGTCATTGAGTGGTTGATGCAGCTGCCAAAGGCATAAGTCCAAAACAAAACCCACTTCCAGTCCAAGTCTTTGACCAGGTAGAAAGCTAAAAACTGTATAGCCACCATCATGCACACAATCCATTTCAGCCTCGAGTCAGGACCCATCAACGACTTGATTTCTGGATATTTGGCTGTAGGAGAAAAGAAAAAAAAGACTCTAGTTACATTATGTAAAGATTCATACGCTGAAAATATAACTCTGATCCAATCATGTGATTTCACAAGGTAACAAACATTTTAATAAAATGTCAATGGAAACACCACTGGTAAAGTGTTGCCATTATTCAGATTCAGAAAGTGTAATAAACAGCATAGAACAACCAGAGTGGGCACACAGAGAAGCCTCTCAGTGTAGTAAGTGAGTCGGCTACAGACTGGCATCTCGTGATAAGTGTTAGTTACCAATCCGTAATGAGAGATCATTAAGCAGGTGTTTATTTTAGCAACAATGAATGAGTTTATATATTTTTTATAAATCTTCTTCAAATAATAAGTGGGTCACAAATGAATTCAGTCACAAAAAGTGAATGAAATTGTGCAAATGCTAAAGCTGCGTTCACACCAAAAGCGATGCTCGCGATGGCTATCGCTCATAAGGCCTCATAACGCGCCGCTTGATCATATTTTGGTTTATTTTGGTTCATCGCATCCACAGCAATGACAAGTTCAATATTTTCAACTTGGATGCGTTTGAAGCCATAAAATCGCACCTAAACCAATGATTTCCTATGTAATAATGCTGATTTTCATCGCTTTTGGTGTGAATGCACCTTAGTACATTTTGCATGTTGCTCTCTCACAGCTAAGCTCCAACTATGCACTAAAGCAGGGGTTTTCAAAGTGTGAGAGAGTGAGCGAGCCCCCCCTCAGAGAACACATTTCAGCTAAATCCCTGTGTGTTTTGAAAGATCTTTTAATTAATCATATTTAAAACACATTTTAAACATATTTTTGAAACATTCTAAAAATATTTGTGCGTTTTAAACAATTATTTTTAGATATTTTAACATCTTTATCTAAGTATGTTTTTTTTTGCTTTTTTAAAATACATTTGAACATCTTAATCCAGTGGTTCCTGCTTCCTTTAAGCATGGATAGCAGTGACTGAGTGTGCAGCGGAGTGAAAAAGATAGTCAGACAGACTTGCCCAAATTATTGACTATTGTTAAATGTCATTCACACACCCAGTGTTTTCTTTCGCTAGTGCCTCCAATGTCCTGATGGAGGAAAATGGTAGCAAGCGGAGAACCAGACTCTCCTAGAGGGGTCCGGGGGTATGCCCCCCTGTGAGATTTTTGTTTACCTTTTTAAAGTGAAATGCATGAATCTGGTGCACTTTGAGAGGAAAATTAAGAAGCTAAATCTGAGGAATGTTGTGTGAACAAATAATTTGGAGACGCTGGGTCGGATGAATTAGAAGCTATTGAAGAAAGACACATGGATTTTCCATAAAAATATTAATTTAAAATAAAATATTATGCAGGGTCCTCTGGGATGGGCTTGGTGCTCTTTTTCTTTAACAAGACATATTTATCTGTAATATAATGAATGGATTTAAATGCAGTGAGAGGAACGAAGCAGAAGAACTCTTGTCCAGCTATCTTTATTTCCACAGACAAGGCTGAAATAGGCTTGTCTGTCACGTTCACGTCGTGAACGTGATCAGTTAACCTCGGATTATCTCCCAGATGATCTGATTCAATTATTAGGCTATTAACTATTCTAGACCAAAACGTTGTATTTATAAACACAAACTCAAAAAAATAAATATATATATATGTTTTCACATAGGGGAGAGTGGCCTAAGTTGTGCCACTTTTTACTCAAAGTGATTTTAAAGTGAGGCCTTGACAGTTATGTCTCCAACTCAAATATGTACATATATTTCAGGATGTTGTCCATCCCTGGCAATACAAACTTTGGATCTGGAATAAACTGTTTAAGAAATATAGCTTTCGGAAAAAAAGTTGTCTAGTGGCACAACTTGCCCCCGGTGTGGTGTAAGTTGTGCCACAAGAGAGAATACCAAATTGTGCCATTGATATATATCTCATAAACTGTAATACACGACACATCCATAAGACAATCACTTATTTAAGGTTTATTTAAAGTAAATGAAGTAAATATTTTACAAAGATTGAAGGTCAATTTTCTTAAACAAGGCCTAGCAGATCCAGGTGGTTTTACCTGCAAAGCTCACAATGACAAAGTCACCATCATCATCTTTCTGGCCATCTGAACTCTCATCAGTGGTGTCGTTAAGTGGAATGGAGATGTCAGTCTCTTCTGAGCTACTGTAGACAAACACTTTCTTTTTGGTGACCAGCGTATACAGCCATGCCACTGGCACAACTCTCAGAAATGTACTTTGCACTAGTTGCTCCTTGCTTGTGGAACCAACTGCCACCTGACAAATGTGATTCCCCCTCCATTTCTGCCTTTATATCATGGCTAAAAACCCATATGTACACCCTGGCTTTTCCTCCCCATTAACTATCTTACCTCTGCACTAATATCTGTGTTTATGTGGATGTATGGGCTTTACGTCTTTTATTTTGGTTATTGTTATTTTACCTTCATTGTTTACCTACTGAATGCACTATGTACAGCACTTTGGACAGTGCAAACTGTCATAAATGTGCTTTTATAAGTACATTTTACTTACTTACTTACTTATAACTCACCTAGGCCCTTTGGTACAAATCACCCCAACCCCAGAATTTTGGATAATAAGCATGATGCAGCAGTTTAGGGCTGACATCGTGCTAACTGTATAGACTCAAAGTGAAGCATACTAAAGCACTAAAACATGTGTCAAATGTTTTCAAACTTGTGTATAATTGTTCAGACACAATAATCGAAAAACCTTGATCATGGAAATTTTACTTTGAAAGTCAAAACACAAGTTTTTTTTAGCTTAAATGTGCTTATATCTTATTCCTTGTGTCTCTCTTCTTTACAGGATGAGTCAAATGGATGGCTCTTCTTAAATATGTGGTCACATTTCCAATTTCTTCCACGGTTTTCAAGAAACAAGGGGTGGCACAACTTCCCCACAGGCACAACTTAGGCCACTCTCCCCTATTCATCTGCGCCCTCCCCCCCTGCCATAAGGGGGGCACGCCTCACAGTTTGAAAACCTCTGCACTAAAGCCTTCATCACAGCTTTTTTCTATGATGGGATATGATGGCACAGTAAACATGTGAGGGGCCTTTGTCTAGAAGCCCTTTAGCTTCAGGCCTTTCCCACACATTGAGTAGTAAGTCACCTGACTACTGGGGTTAAATATCTTCCTCACATTACACAAGATTACTAGCCCGATCCTACCTTCCACATTAACACCCTTTTGGCCTTTTTGCACCAGCCATTTACCAAACACACAACCCATCCTTTAATAAAATGGCAAAGGCCTGGTTAGTGAGTCCAGGCTGTATTACACTCACAGCACCATTATAGACCAGGTGCTGTGAGTGCCTACAGTCCCTAGCTCAAAACGAATATCTAGAGGAAACTTAACAGTTGCTTTCATTTCTCAACATATGTTTAGACTTCCCCTATTTGTTGACTGAACCCCATCAGGGCCACTGCAACGTTTTAACATGAGCTTGAAACCTGTGTGTTGATCCTGGCTTTATATATTTTTTTTATATATATATTTTTGGCATTTTTATGCTTTATTGATAGTGTAGAGACAGTGGAAAATGGGGCAGAGAGGGGAGTGACATGCAGAGAACGACCGCGGGCTGGAATCGAACCCGGGTCCGCTGCAGGCCGAGGCCCATGGGGGGGGACGCCCTACCAACTGAGCTAAGGGAGCCCCCCGTCTTCTGTCCTCTACCACTGTGTTTTTTGCACCTCTGTTTATGCATTTTATTACTGTATTACTGCAACGTCTGTCTGGCTGGGATGTAACATTTTTCCTGACTATAGCCTGTGACTTGAGCCCACTCACTTGAAAGCTCTAAACTAAAGTCCACTCAGTAGCGACCCCTAAGGGGCCACTCACACTAGGGCCGCTGTTCCGTGCCCGAGCTCATTTGCATACTAAAGTCTAGAACGTTTGGCTAGTGTGACCACGCCATCCGTATTCCAGCACGGAACAACCCCTTGGCCACGGCACACTTGGGAGAGGTGTCCCACGGCCAAAGTACAGATGCTAATGAGATGACACGCGCACACGCACGGATACGCAACCTGAGCTGGCTGACGTATGAGTGTGCCCTAAGGCTTTGGGTTGTGTCACATGATCTGTCACTACAGATGGAGTTGGCCCAGTTGTCATGGCGATGTTGATTTACAAGATAGTCTCATATGATCCAGCTGCTACTAAATGCACCTTGTAGTGAGACGCTTTTATCAGCTACTATTTAAGGAAAAATCATGTACAAGCCAAACAGTCATATTTCTGTATGAGAAGGTTTCAAAACAAATGGTATACTTTATCCTATACGACCTCCACCTTCTAAATGCCTGTCTATCCATCAACGTTCAAATATGAATGTGTTTCATGTGAAGCCCTGTCAGAAAAAGATCGTTTGTTTATGTGGTCAGCCGCCAGTTGAATTTGGTTGTTGCTGCAGCACATACAGTTGTGTTCAAAATAATAGCAGTGTGTTTAAAAAATTGAGTAAAGATCAAAATCCTTATCATAGCTTTTATTTCCAAACACGCAAATGCATTGGGGACATTGCACATTCTATTCCAAATCCAAAGATGAAGAAACATTTGTCAAATATTTCTTCATCTTTACAGAAAGTGAAGAAAAAGTAATATTAGACTGTTCAAAAAAATAGCAGCGTCTGCATTTTTCTTTACAACTCAAACATTTACTGTATCAACTGAAAAATGCATGAAGATTTAGCTTTCCTATGAATCACTGAACTAATATTTAGTTGTATAACCTCTGTTTCTGAGAACTGCTTCACATCTGTGTTGCATGGAGCTGACCAACTTATGGCACCTGTGAACAGGTGTTTCAGCCCAGGACGATTGGACTACAGTCTACACAGTCTGCATTTCTTGGTTTTGACTCAAAAACAGCATTTTTGATGTCAACACAAAGGTTTTCTATTGGATTAAGGTCCAGGGATTGGGCTGGCCACTCCATAACGTTAATCTTGTTGGTCTGGATCCAAGGTTTTGTTCGCTTATTGGTGTGTTTGGGGTCGTTGACTTGTTGGAACACCCATTTCAAGGGCATTTCCTCTTCAGCATAAGGCAACATGACCTCTTCAAGTATTCTAATGTATCCAAACTGATCCATGATCCATGCTATGCGATAAATAGACCCGACACCATAGTATGAGAAACATCCCCATAATATGATGTCTGTGCCACCATGCTTCACTGTCTTCAAAGTGTACTGTGGCTTGAATAGGGGCCGCAGACAGTCTGTCAGATGACCCCCAAACACTGAATTCAAGTCAGGTAGCTAGTCAGGTGAATGGTTTTCTGGGAAAATCCAACTAGACTTTTATTTGTAAGTCACGAGGAGCAGTGCTGCCTGTGCAAACGGCAAAGTGAGATAAGATAAGATGAAAAATAAGTCATATATACAGCCCCGGAAAAAATTAAGAGACCAGTCTGGATTTTTCTCTACATTACTTATTGAAAGTGCTCTAAATGACAATATTTTTATTGTGAAATTTGTAGAAATGTTGTCAGTAGTTTATAGTATAAAATCAAAATGTTCATTTTAATCAAACATGCCTCTAAAGAGTAAAACAAGAGACACTGAACATTTGGAGTGCTCTCTTCATTTTTTCCAGAGCTGTATAATCAATAGATTCTTCCGCCAGTATCTCAAAAGACACTCACATGACACACACAACCTGACACTAATCTTGCACTAAAGAAAGCCCAGCCAGGAGAGGCCTGTTATTTGATCTTAATTCATTAAACAGATGAATATGATTCATTATTATTTACCAGTTAATATTGAGTCATATTTGCTTCAGTTTTGCATGTGTTACGTCATAATGCTGGTGTCCCTCAATCAGTACAATTAGATTGTATTGTCTGTTACTTATATGCTAAGTCAAGAGGCACACACACACATCCCTTCAGTTTTGTCAAATTGTGTTGCTTCCATCCAGCTTATTCAATTCAATTATTAAAGAAATGTCCAGGTGATAACATGGCTTTCTGTTTCCCCATTGTAACTTTTGATAAAAAAAAATCAACTGTTCTTCTCCATGTATTAACTTCTTGAAGCCTTGAAGCACTTCTTTGGTTACATTACGTCTGCCTACACCACAGTTCTGGAAGAGGCGGTGGTTAGAGGGCTGTGTATGGTATGTATATGTACTGTAGGCTTACTCAGTGAACGGCTGGCTAGCTTATTACTGAGGAGGGATATGGTTTTGATGTACACTTTAGTACACTCCAATGAGCCAGAGACCAGTGTTAACATGTTCTCTCTGCCTGAGATCTGGGAGATTACAGCACAGCAAAAGTTGGCAAACAACACATCCTGGATTTGATTTCATTTACACACACATCCTGGCTGAGTCAACTCAGTATTGTTCACATTTACAACTTTGAGATGTCTGTGTTTTCTCTTACAAGGAAACAAGAGAAGTGCTTCAGCCAATCATTGAGAAACACTGCCGGATCAGCTACGCCTTCCATTATGAAGTTTAAGAGAGTCTGCGATTCTGGAGAACATTGGTTCAAAATCAGTGTATATCTCCTCATGATCTCCTGTCAGGTACCGTGTGTGTGTGCCAGTGTTAATACACAGCCTAGGCTCTGTAAAACTGGTATGCAATCAAGGGGTAAACAAAAAAAAAGTGCATTTAGCATAATATGTGACCTTTAAAAAAAAAAAAAAAAAAAAAAAAAGCCACAATATGCGTAAAATAAAGTGTATTTCTGGTGCCTAACCAAGATTCTGACCAGGCACCTGCTGCTTACATAATACAATGTGTGGAGGCCTGCTTGCTTCACAGCCAGCAGCACAAACACTCCATTTCCTGACACCATACTCTGTGGAAACTCCCTGACAGTTAACGTGTGTGAACGTGCAATGTCCTCCCACTGCAATGAATTACAGTGCTGTCAATGAGTAGGCTATCTGTGTGTCCTCCTGACTACTCAGTAACCCTTAACCTCCAACTCAATGGCACTACTCTGGTTGACCAGTTAGCTTAATGTGTTATGTTCACAGTGAAAAGATATGAAAGAGATAAAGAAACTTCGTCACGTTCTTAACAAGTATATTGTTCACACAGCCAGGAGGCACACCACCTGATTGAATCAAAGCTCTCTATAACACAAAAAGTCTCTCCTGTTTTGCAGTAAAAAAAAAAGGCAGCAGTGCACTTTAACCACTTCATGCTCGAACTACAATACACTTGGTCAGGATGGTTTCCTCTTTATGCATAACAAAAACTTGATTTGTTTTACATGTTTTTTCTCTTGGGGATGTTTTTGTCCTTTCGCACTTTTTTTTTACACTATTTGTTGTGTATAACTTTGGCTGTGCTTATGTTAACTGAATACATTTTGGCCAGGGATTATTTTTTTTCATCCTAGACACAAAGCATCAAAATGTATCATTTTCAACACCATCACCATTTTGAGCCATTTCCCTATATTTGGCATAGGGTTGAATTACAAGCAATTTTCCAGGTTGTAGGTCCTGCCCCCCACAGTGCAATAGAAAATAAAAAAATCAACCTAAATGGTGTGAGTGTGTTGGTAGGGATGCTAGTGTGTGGTGCATATGTGTGTATTGAGAAAATATAGTGTGTGTGTTTGTGTACACACAGCCAAACTTTACAAACTCAAACTTGTATGGAAAAAATGGCCCAGTTTGAAAGCATTAAATCCTGTAGAAACGTAGTTTTTTCAAACTACAGCCATGATGACAAACATGTGAATTTGATGATATTAGGCAATAATCCAAAACTTAAGACGCCAAAATTGCTTTGTTAGCCCTATCCAGCTCAATCATTTATTTCCTCCTGTTTTTTCTGAGGATCAAATATGCCCCCTAAAACCATTTTTGTACTTTTTAGTAATTCTTTAGAGTTGCAGGCCTAAATATAAGAAATATGAGAAATTAATGGAAAGTGTGGATCCATATGGATACCATAGGGTTGTGTCTGTGTGTGTGTGTGTGTGTGTGTCTCTGTGCGCATGCATGTGTGCAGCTATAAGGTGCAATTTGTGGGTTTTCAGGTGGCTGCAGGTTCACAGTACTTTGTTGACATCATCAAAGAAACTGGAAGTAAAAGGGTCAAAAGCAGCTCACAATGAATGAATATTTGATATGTATGTGAAGAGGTCAAGTGGGATAAAAGGTTTTCAAAAAAGTAGACAGAAATATTACTGTATAATGTTTTTAGGGCAGTTTATAGGGAGAGGACGTTTTTGTCCTCTAAGGTCATGAGAGGGAGTATTTATTTGCATCTGTGACTGCACAAATACTAAACATGTATCAAAAGCAGTTTTATTGCAAATCATTAACATATCCTACAGTCTAATTATCCCACTCAAAAAAATCCACTTTGCATCTATTATATGAGAAATGTTTCAATTATTGTGTTTTTTTTAATTAAAATGGCTCACGTCATCACATAAGCTTGCATTTAAAGGGTTAAAAGCAATTACAAATGAATTAATATTTGATATGTATGTAAAGAGGTCAAGTTGGATAAAAGGTTTGTAAAAAAAGAAAAAAGTAGAGAAAAATATTACTGTATAATGTTTTTATGGCAGTTTATAGGGAGAGGACGTTTTTGTCCTCTAAGGTAACCAAGGCGTAGTACAAGTTAAGGTCACACAAGGGTTAAAGTAGTAAAGTAATACATGTTTAACAAGCCAACCATCTAACCCCCCAGTAGTGACCACTATGCATTAAGGGTTAATGGCCATTTCCTAGCCCGCAGGCCTCTGTGGACGGAGGCAAGCCGTGGCCCGTTAGCGCAGCCTCTCAGGAGATATTTCAGGGAGTGGCGGAGACACGTCTGTGTAAACGTCTTTATACGCTCCATGCTATTAACTTACCACCTTACATACATAAGACTGTATATAATACACATAAGCTTGCGAGCTGCGACTCCCTCCGACATTTAACAAAACTAGCTCTGTTAAGCTAATGAGACATTGTGGTAAGGGTCTGCTATCACTGCCTTACCTCCTGTGTCACTTTTGTATTCTTAGCTAGCACTTCAGCAAAATATACAGTTTACCTTAGCATTCAGCTAATGTGGTGCTTCTCGATAAGTCACCGTTACACGTTTATGACAAGGCAAGGCACGTTTACATTACATAGCACAATTCAGACACAAAGCCTTTCAAAGTGCTTCACAGGGGCATAAAAAAACATCAAGATTAGACATTAGAAATTGCATTTAAGAAATAGGCTAAACAAAGAAAATACAACCAGATCAAAGAATCGCCTACATTAGATATAATGTTGGCTGATCACATCCGTGTCTGTTCGGACTCAAATCTCTTTCAGTTTCACGAAATTCGAGTGTAGATTAGAGTTGGCAATTAAATACCAGTTGACACAATATTCAAGTTTTCAAATATGTTTATCAGAATTACTAACGGAAAGAAGACTGAGTATATTATGTGGGCCGGCTCAGTCAACTATATAAGAGTACAACTTGCTAACGGACAAGCTAGCTCACCCAGGATCTCTTTCCTCCTGTCTGCGTGCGGCTGGTCCGTGTACACCCATTCGTAGTCTTCGCGAGCGACCCGGTTCCCCATCTTTTCCACTTCTGTTTGAAACAACTTTGTTAGGCAAAAAAAGATAACGCCTGTAAATGTCAGCAGTTAGGTCTCCCTCTGCCCGCCTGTCCCGTGTGGCTCAGCTGAACATCAGCAGACAGACAGCGCGCTGGCTCTGGTCTGCCCCCAGGCTGCAGAAGGCGGCTGCAGCTCCGCCTCCTCCGCCAAGATTGCTTTTGTGGATGTAATTCTTTATAGGTCCATGATGTAGCCACGACTAACTGTGTTTACCGACAATGATTTTCTGAAGTGTTCCATGGCCCAATGGCCCATGTAGTGATATCCTTTATAACATCATGTCAGTTTTTAATGCAGTGCCACCTGAGGTCATGGGCAGTACATTTTAATGTTGGACCTTGCCCCTTACATGCAGAGATTTCTCCGGTTTCTCTAAATATTTTAATTATATTATGGATTGTAGATGGTGAAATCCTTCAATTCTTTGCAGGAAATGTTGTTTTTAAACTGTTGAACTGTTTTCCTCTGCAGTTCTTCACAAAGTGGTGAACCTCACCCCATTACTGCATGTTTATGTGAGTCGGCCTACGTTTTATTTTCTCAGATCCACTATTATGCTAGGTTGTTGCTTGTTTTGTAGCTTCCACTAGCCTAAATTAAAATTGAATAATGTTCAAAACGTATATTTAAAATTAAAATACAAGGGTTCTTGGGGTTCTGGTTCTTAACAAACTCTCCATGTGTTTGAGTCCATGACTTGTTAATGTAGGCTACATCTTCTACAGCTAGGTATAACTACAGCTTTTTCATTTGTGGTCACATGATCACTTTAAAAAAAAGGTTACCTAGATACAGGGGGCGTTTCATTTTATCAACTGGCTAACCCCGTTCTCCCCTATTCTGGGTAAACCTCTTACATACTGTAGTTATTAAACTAACTCTCCACTGTAAACACACTGCACAATTTCACTTCATATCAAATTGCATTTGAAAAGTGACACTTATTTTGTACACCCATTTGTATGCATTTGTGCTGCAGCATTGTAAATCATGCAGCCCCACCGCCTGCATAATCCTCAGCCACAATACCAGAGCTGTGTGTTCAACAAAGAGCACATTGTCCCTTCACACCAGACCCACAGGGATCTTATCAAGCCTACAGTATACTACTGGGACAGTGGAATCATGAGGAAAGCAAACACAATTACTACCGAATCCACTGTTATTCTCCAGTTACAGAAATCCATCATCTTAACAACTCTCAAAGACACATTCTTGCTAATGGTAGGAAGGTTGATTTGAGTTATTTTTGATTTTTTCAGAACCATAACCTGGCGAGAGATTTATCATTTTTAAATGGAAATGGAATTCTACTGAATAACTAATAACTCTCAGAATGCAGTATAAGTTTACATGTAGGCCTATGCATGTGTAATAGTAATCTGGCAAATACCATGAAATATATACATATTCTTTTTTTTGGCATTTTCAATGCTTTATTGGTAGTGCAGAGACAGAGATGAAATGGGGCATAGTGAGGAATGATGCTGTTAATCTTCCGGCCTTTTCTCAGAAAAACGGCGTTGGTAGCAGGTTGATGAAAGAAGACGCAGTTTGAGGCAGATGAGGAGGTCTTCAGGAACAATTCTTTTATTTAAACAACAAAACTCATCCTGCAGTCAAAACGAAGCCAATAAAAAGTTAAAGTGTTTGTAGCCAAAAAACTAATAGAGGTACATGCATAAAAGAAAAAGCTATGAAGAGTTCCTGTAAGCTAAAAACCTGTCTTTTCCTGTATTGTGGTGGCCTTTAACCTGCAAATCTAAGTGAGCTGATTGGTCCTTAGGTCAGTAAGCTCCACCTCGCCTAACTCCTGATTGGTGGACCCTAACTAGCTCTGACCAACACTGTTCAGAGGACATCTGTGTTAATCAATCCCTGGAGGCGATATCTCGTGGGGCACTAAGAAGTCTGATTCAGTAACTTTAGGACAATCCCTTTAGCCAATAAATTAGCTATTAGACCTTCACCCTTTCCCCCGAGACATGTAAACCCAAACCAGACTGTCCTAAATTGCCCCCCACATAGGATCATCTCCGAGTCTCCCTTTGTGTTCAATTTAAATGATCTACAGATCAGCTTGCTTCCTCAACTTAAGTAATCCACTCAGCACACACATATACCCACGAGAGCTGCTCTCCCCTTATAGTTAATTATGCATGTAATTAAACAATCTCCTGATTATCAGTAATCTTAGAATGTGTCATAACGAAATACACTACAATGACATGCAGAGAACTGACCACTGGTCGGATTCGAAACCAGATCTGCTGCAATGAGGACTGAGCATCATGGCTAACTAAAAGCTATTTTAAAAGAAATGAAGAAAGTGTCAATGAAAAAACAGGCAGTGGTTAAAGTATGTGATCATTATGGAGATACATTTTAAATATCATACCTGCTTTGACACACACATCAAAGCAGGTATGATATCAGCATGCTCACACCTGTGTGTGAGCATGCTGATAGCATTTAGCTGCCTGGCTGACTCCAGCATGCTTGGAGACTGCTGCTCTTGTTTTAAAGCATCTCTCCCAGGTCCCCCAATTATTATAACCTTAATGTAACCAGGCCAAACCCATTGAGACCAAAATCTATTTTTCAAGGGATTGATGAAAACAACAGAGACATTTGGATAAGTTAAGTTGAGCTTTAATAGGTTTGATTTGTACATTTGTAACAGTAACATGTGCAACAAAACCATACAGTCAACCCCAAGATGGCCAACTCAAATGATAGTTTTCTTGGTATACATAGATGCAATATTTCACAATCTACACTTTAAAGTACATGAAGATTACAGTACAATTTTCCAAACTGAGACGCAGTCTCAAATTAAGCCACTAGATTACATCTTGTGTTTTTCTGCCCAGTGTCATTATAATGCTTTTTGGAAGTTTTTTTTGTTTTCCATAAGGGTGGTTCAGTTCATCCAGTGCAGCCACAATATGGGCTCACAGCTAACCCAGCCCCATAAGGCCAGAGAGCAGTGTGTACAGGAGAGAGGACTGCAAACCACACACAACTTAACTAGGTCCCTTACACCGACTCATTCTCAACTTCCATTTCAAAATAAAACGTATCGCTAAACAAGTAAAACCAAAAGGATCTGTATGACACCAGATAGGAAGCGAGAACATGTGTAATGTGTGTGAACAGACCCTTTGAATGTCATGTACATAATGCAGAATACACCATTTCCACCTTCTACTGCCTTTTGAGGACAAAACTAATAGCTTTCTGCATTTCCACCAATTTGCTACAATAACAGAAAAATGTGCCTTTGCTGAAGGCTATGAGTTGCAGCTGAAAGTGCTGCAGAAACAGCTAGGAAGTTGATCTTACGTCAGGGTTAGAATAGGAAAAAGAAGTTTGATGGAAAAATAATCAAGATGAGATTGCTCAGTTTGTCTATAATGTGTTGATGAAGACAGATATAACTAAAAGGGACTTTAGGTCAATCAGTTTACACATTAACACTCCCCTCCTTCCCACCACAGTATTTCCAATACTGAACACCATGATATGTGGAAAAAGCAAGGAGGTGGACATGGAGTTCACTTATTTTGTCTGACTCAACTAAAAACTGTAAGGAAAAAATGAAGCATGACTGTGCAGCTGTATGGTCTATTGCTCTAAGATGAACTCCTTTCAGCATGGAGGAAAGAAAAAGCTGCCATGCTTTTTTTTTTTTTTAATTGGAAGAAAAATCAAGTCATGTATGTCAGTGCCTGTGTGGAAAGTAGAAAATCCATTCAGAAAAATACTAACAGTGCAGTGTACTGCGCTGCACATCATTCTAGTGAATAGGCCGAAATGTGTAAAAACACTGGTATGCCATTTGGAGAGCAGTTCTATGTTTGTCTGCCCCTCCTTAGCACGGCACATAGGGAAAACTAAGGTAAAGAGAAGCAGGTGCTTTCAGGGGCTAAAACCACAGCTAAAAATGCTCTGCTCCCTCTGCAAACCTTTGAAAGAAATTATTGTGTTCACCCATCAGAGCTGTGGGTCCTATCCTCACCCACTGCTGCCTTTCTAAGGAGCAGAGAGGACCATGATATCTGCCAGTGGTTTGCTGAGGCCCAGTGGTACATAAAACCCTTTGACAAATAACATGCGACGCCCTCTGCCTGGCAACAGCTGACACTAGCTAAACCTGCCTTTATCTTTCCTTTTTAATGGTGATTCAAACTGATCACTTTGACCTGAACTGATCTGAGCAGCAATTCTGGATACACCAATTACTTCTTAGATAATTTTTTTTATTGCACTTAGCCAAAGTTAGGAAGAAGCATTTGTGAATGCGATGAATGCTTGTGGATTAAGACTTCCTACCCATGTGAAAATGGAAAGAAGATCACTGATTCCCAATAACAAGCGACTTCAATTAGTCGAGGTTATTTTAGAAGTTGACGACGTATCTTTACTGTGCGTATCTCTTTAGATATCTCTTGGTAACAGGGACTGCATTAATCACATGTACGATGTGACTTCTGTTAACCAAAGTCATCAACCATCTGATTTTTCCGTTAAAAATAAAAATCTGTGAAGCCATTTTAAATGTGACCCTGTTAGCTACAAATGGTGGACCATCTGCCCATATTCTGATTGAGTTAAGTGGCACCAGACAGTCGTTACACAGAAAGTGACAATCATTGTTGACTATGTTATGTTGTGCAAAGTCCTGCTATTGTTCTTTTCTTTTCTTTTTTTCAGCTTTGGACATCAGCGACTCATTTAACACTGGTGTGTGTTCGGGTGACAATAAGGATGAAGGTATGATCAGACTTCAAAACCAAAAAAATTAAAATCTGCTAAGTGACACACACACACACACACAAGAGTCTTATTTCTTGCTGCGTAGCCGTTTGGACTGTCGTGGGAGGTCTGCACTCTTTCTGGTGCGTTTGAGGGACATCCCTCCCTCTCCCTGTGGCTCTCCTCTGGCTAGAGAAGAGGCTGCCCCCACGCTGCCACTGCCCAACACAGCAGCAGAGGGACTGGCCACAGCAGCAGCAGCAGCACTGCTGGATGTGGAGGGCCTGGCAGCAGCACTACTGTCCATCAGTTCCCTCAGCTTGTGCTCCAGCTCGGCCAGCCGTGCGTTCTGCTCCCCGATCACGTGGCTCTGCTCCAGAAGCTTCTGCTCCTGGTCCTGGAGCTGCTTCTGCTGCTCCAGCTGCTTGACCCTGATCTCCTGCATCTCTCTCCTCAGCACCGTCATGGAGGCTCCATTCACCTTCACCTGCTGCTGCACCTTGCTCATCTCGGAGCGTGATGGAGTGTTCTTAGCCAGCAGGGACATGGTGGTGAGGGAGGTGGAGGGACCTGCTACTGAGGGGCACAGGGGGGACAGGGTCAGGGGGGCTGGCTGCACGGTTATACTGACACACATATCACAACAACATGAGATTAAGGAGGGGGGAGGGGAAGAAAAATGCAGGACAGGACCTTTTATTCTGGCTTATTAAAGAGTGTTAGAAACGCTCTTTGTTTGGAAGAGGTATTTATTTTCTATTTGGAGCCACCTATCTTACTGAACCAACAGAAAAAGACAGGATTTCTTAGGTCGGGTTCACACTGACCCTGGAATCCCACTGGCTGCGCGTGCGTTGTCCTATGGTTTTACTCTGTGCGCTCACGTCCCTCAACACTCACCGGCTGAGTTTTCAAAGTGGACACGGCCAGCGCCACCGGACAGCTGGAGTCACGACACAAGGAATTCCCGCGGTAATTTTCAGGGACGAGCGATTTATAATATGATCTGTTTGTGGTATTTACACAACAACAAATGCACGGAAGGTTATTGTTCCCATCCGAACGAGTAAAAGAACAGTGGACATGCTCGTATGTGTCTCTGTTTTGGGATTGTTACCTGCAGTGAACACCGAGTGTCTTATTTTGAAAATTAACCGGAGCTTTTATTGTTTTGTCGGCGTCTGTGTTCCTGTCTATCTCGATGTGTTCTGTGCTACATTGATGTGGTGAGCTCAGGCATCCGGCAGAAATAGAAGCAGTGCGTATTTCAGCGGACAGCTGGAGCAGCAGCGGAGCAGAGAGACGGTGCAGCGGAGCTAGTGGACGCTCACACACTGACTGAAGTAAAAACCTCTCAGCTCCTCTGAACTAGTGGACGCTCACACACTGACTAAAGTAAAAACCTCTCTCGGCTCCAATTCCTTGGCGGAGCGGACCGGAAAGGCAGCTGGTGGAATTCAGCCTTGATGCCTCCTTTCCACATAGCAGAACAGCTCGGCATGGCACGAGCCGAACATGCATTTCCATTAGCCCCTTTCACTCATGAACTGAAAAGATTTGTTGTGATGTAAGCCCATTCCCCACTGCTGACTTCGTACTGGGGGGCTACCTGGGTAAAGTCTGGGTGGAATAACCCACACATTTGTGTTCACAAATCAGGGTATCTGCAAGTTTCAGCATGTCAAATTTAAGACTTTTTAAGACCTTTTTAATACCACCTTGAATGAAATTTAAGACCTAAAATACAATACATATAGACGATATTTGGGGGGTCCAGCTGTATTACAACCCAAGCATAGCTTGTGTGTCACTCAATGAGACTCATTCAAGTTTACTTTTTGTCTGTTTATTGAATATAAAGTGATACTCATTTATATCAGAAGCTAGGAAGAAAGTAGCCTCTCTCAGGGTATCTGCACATTTTAAGACCTCTAATGAACACCAATACCTTGGCAAATCTACAAACTACACTACAGTATATGCTCTGTAAAGAGTTTTATTAAAGCCACTACGAGTAAGTCGGCACGTTGGCGACACCTTTGAACAAAAGCGGTAGCATTTTTACGACGCCAGCTGTCGTGAAGCTGTTTTCTAGCTCGTGCAGGGCCTCAAGATTCAAATAATCAGGAAGCAATATAGTGCGTGTCCGTGTGTTGAAAGTGTGAGGGCACTGGACTCTTTTCGGCTCGGTGAGAGTGGTTAGTGACACAGCATCAACTACACCTGATTGCAATGAGTTGATCCATTGTCACCTCTCACGGAGCTGAACGAGTATGTGTCCCCACACAAAGCGAATGAACGAGAGACGGCAGTTAGTTATGGATCACGATGAGGTAATGTGTTTATGTTGTTGTAAATAATGACTATTTCAGATGAATAATGGTCATCTGATGATGCTGGTGAGGCAAAGTAAATTTTGTTTTAGTAGGCTACCGCTCATTCATTTAGGAGTAAACACTGCAGTCTAGGTTCGCTCCGTGAAATTGTGTATACGTTGCTTGGCAACGCCTTCCCGCCCGCCTATCACTCTCCCTTTTACCTTTTCTTCATTGCATTTTCTTTTTTTTCTTTGATGGTTCAGCCCCGTTATCAGTCATTATGACGACAAATAGCCTAACTGTCTCAAACAAGGTTTCAGCTCCCCTTCTAGGGTGACCAGATCGCATTTCCATTACTTTTCACACGTCCCGCAAATTGAGACGTTGTCCCGCATTGTTATTAAAAGTGAGCCCCCCTTTTTAAATGCGTGTTTTATAATCTGGCATTCATCCGATAGCTGTGAGGAGACAGCAGTCTCCGTTTGTCTGTGTGTGTGGTTGTCTGTGTGTGTGTATCGGGCTGCTGGGCTCAATGGCTCTGTGAAGGTGCTGCCTGCAGTGCTTCAGCGTTTACTTTCCTGTTACTTCAAAATAAAAGCCAACTCACGTTTGTCAAGTGAAATGCTAATGTGAAGCCAGTGAAATGCTTTTAATGTGAAGCCGCAGCCTTAATGCTCTATTTGTTTAACAGTAGCTAACTTAACTGCTGCGCGCTGATCTAAAGATAGTGTTTTTTTAATATAGAAAGCCATGTCTCTGGCATTACCGGTGGTGACACGAGTTTATTTTGCTAAAAAAACGGCACTTTGTCCCGCATTGTCCCGCACAAACGTAGTCTTTGTCCCACATCTGGTGAATTGGGATCTGGTCTCCCTATCCCCTTCCCTCACTTGGAGTGATAGGCTTCTCAAATCGCGTTCCTGCGCCATACTGAAATCTGCGACCAATACGGATATGTGACCATAGAGCATGCACGAGCGAACCGAAAATCGGACTGGGTGTACGACCAGATCAAATGCAGTAATAAAAACTATATAAAAACGTCTTTCTTTGCACTGATGGTCTCGTTTGCTGTTAAAGGTAATTTATGATTATGAGAGGAAACATGAGGCTGTTTAAAAGATATTTAAATGTTACTCGTAGCCGCTTTAAGTTTGAGTATCAAATATTCAATGCACTTTAGCTAACAACTGCTGTCTAATTCAACCCGGTATCACGCCGAGGCGTGTAATAGACACGCATGGACCGGCGGGTCTATTACACGCCTTGCCTAACCAGGGCGTGTGAGTTACACGCCGCACCCCGCCCGTCTAAATGAACGGAGGATAGTATCCAGCTGCAGCCCCAGAGACAAACACCCTGGCGTAGGTGGTTAGGGTTAGGGCAAGGGGACAGGGAGAGGTTAGAATATAGATAGAACATTGACGGGTAGGGTTAGGGCAAGGGGACAGGGAGAGGTTAGAATATAGATAGAACATTGATGGAACACCGCGGCGGCCACCGCTTGACTACGGCGCGTGTAACTCACACGCCCTGGTCAGGCAAGGCGTGTAATAGACCCGCCGGTCCATGCGTGTGTATTACACGCCTTACCGTGAGATCGGGTTGGTCTAATTACATAAAATAAAAAATGTTCAGCAGTCTGAATGAAGACAATGTCCCCCCGCATTTACCATCAAATAAATATAAGATCACTGTAAAGGCAACGTGAAAACCCATCATTACCACCTTTTCAACCTATTATAGAGCTGTATCAATTGATTTACATTTTCTGATTAATCGAGTCACAAGAACAGTTTAATCAATAAAGAAAATGTGTAAGCTGCAGCATGCAGTATTAGAATGAAATACAAAAATCTGGTAATTTATGGGGAAGAATGTCCTTCAAATTTTAATTAGCCTACTTATTCAATAAACAACAAACTTAGTCCATTAACTTTATTTTTCACAACTTATGGCAGAAACTATTTAAAAATTGGTTCCACAGGTGAATGTTTTTGCACTTTCAAAATCGGGAAATAGGCTACTGTAAAGTAAGCATAGCATAGGCTACTGTATACAGGTTTGCATAACTGGGGGATGCCCACGGGACCTGCGGTAATTTGCAAAATGTTTAATTTTCTTCATATTGTTGCAGGCAGCTAATAAACTGCGGGTATTAGGGTTGTACCGAATGTTGATGGAAATGTAGGCTACTGTCTGCGATTGACGGGACGATCGGCAATAGTTCTTAACTAGCCGTCAGAGAGCGAGGGCAGAGTGGAGAGAACGAAAGCGACAGAGAGAGAGAAGCAGAGACTCGCGTCTCACTCTGTGAGCTCACGGCAACGCGACCTGAATGACCGTCTAATGAGCTGCTATTAATTAGTTTGGGTCAGTAGCCTACCTACATCGCCAGCGGGTGGGTGGTTGCACACCTACGGAGTAGCGGCAGTGTGTGGTCGCGGGGTGAATAAAGCCAGCCATGATATTTGTCGTCCACCCTCCAACTCTCACTGAATTTATAATAGCAGGGCATGCATTTCGCTGGGTAGTTCTCCCCTTTCTTGCTTTCACGCGACCGACTTCAAATTCGGAGGCAGGGGACACATTCTTCTTCTATACTACGTTTATATGCGGATCACAGCCACACACGGCCGTACTGCCTCTAGCGTAGTGTCGGACTTTTATATGAGCAGTTAGTTAGAAAGTAGCCTCTCTACATCTCCTTCTCGGAAAGTCGTGGAAGACAAAATATATATAACATTGAATAGTCCTGCCCCAACAAATTTAAGACCTTTGAGTAATGGATTTAAGACCAGCATATCAAATTTTTAATGAATTTAAGACTTTTTAAGGCCTTAATTTTAGATATATGAATTTAAGACTTTTTAAGACTTTTAAGACTTCCGCGGACACCCTGCAAATACAGCTCACCTGGGTAAACTCCAGATGATTTTAGTCACGGGTCATGTGTGAAAGGGGCTAGTATGTTGAACCTCTCATGAGACTTCTAGTGGTATTGCAGCTAACCGTTCATGAACAATGTGTTGCACTAGGGTATTATATTTTCCCCTCAGTTCTTTTGTATAATGTGAAAAATAAGCATGCAACATCCAACTATATGAACTCTCCTAGAGAAGCTTTAACCATCCATGTTCCACAATATTTTGTCTCATTCATATCACTCATGTTTAAACTGTTATTGGAAACAAAGGCACTGTCATTCTTACAATAAGTAGATATTGTCTTATTAAGAGCAGAAGTATTTGGGTGACGTAGGATTCATTTTTTAACTTGTGATTCAGCATAACCAAGAGTGCATTACCTGGAGCAGAGCCTATGAGGCGTCCAGACAGGTCAGCCCCCGGCAGCTTCTTCTTCAGGATGGGGACGATCTTCTCATCGAAGTATTCCATGGCCATGGAGGAGATGTCCCTCAGCTCCTGCAGGACCTCGTGAGCTCTCTGGGGGGCGCGGGTGGAGTTCACGTAGCGCAGCACGCGGTAAATCTCATCTATCACCTGACAACACACAGCAGCTCATAGTCAGGACGAGCACAAAGAACAAGCCTGGAAACGGCGACATCACTGCTCCTCTGAACACATGCCTCATACATTTGCAGTGAGATAACCCCACTGCAGTTAGAAGATAACTTATCTCTGATAGGTTTATTAAAGCTCTGACAACAAAGTGTAGATATGCTGTAAGGTGTCTCCTCTGCACCATCACTGTGATCAGCAGAGACCATAGGTGAAGACGGACTGTTTTCATGCCCGAAAATGCTCCGGGGAGGGATATCTACTACAAAGCTTCACCGCAAAACTAGTAGTACTACATCAGCCTAATTTACTTCACATTTTTTGGGACGCTTTAACCACTACACCACGAGTGGCCCCAATTTAGGTCATTTCTTTAATTATATTTTCAATAATATGGTCTGCATGAAGTTATGGATTTTTTATTTATTTTTTTATTAGAAAGGACTTTATTGACAACCCCCAAGTCAGTCTGGTCTAATGTGGAGAAAATCCAGCCTTTTTTTCAGTAAAACATATATTAAATGGCACCATATCAAGACACCAAATGTATTGATGCGAGTGTGCTTGCTGTAGTGAGGTGTACTGTTGCGGCTGAGCTCACCTTTCCAGGGATGAAGCAGCACAGGTTAGAGTCCACGTATTTCATGAAGGTCATGTTGAGCAGAGAGAGGCGCGTCTCCACGGCGGCCAGGATGTCTGCGTGACGGGCCAAAGAATGGTTCCTCCTCTCTGACTCTCTCCTACAGCCAAACACACCGGTCAACACACCTTTTTATGGGTTTCAACTGAGGACTTTTTAGTATTCAAAATGATGTTTCCCTATCATTCATACTTTTGATTGTGAAAACAGTCTGGATTGTTGAAAGACAGTGAAGCACTCGGGTAATAGCTAGGAATGTAACCTGATATTAAAAATCTCATTTTAATAAATCCATCAAGAAAAATGGAATCAACTATAGATGTTTCCGTAGAGCCTCAATAACAATGAGTTCATTTCTCACAGCCATTTTAGTGGAGTAGAAAAAAACTCAGGGGTAAAGAGCTGTGGTGAGTTTCAAATCTGTTCTTGAGTTTTGCACACTTTGTGATTCAAGATTCAAGACAACATTTACAGCAGAAATTATTGGCAATGAAATTCTTAAGTCCCAGGCTCCTCTCAACAATGCAATATAGAAGAAAAACACAAGTGAAGAGAGCAACACCTGAGACAGATTAACAAAACAGTAGTGTGCAAGGACACAGTGCAGATAGAAAGTGTAGGAATAAGGTGCACCATATAAATATAAAGACAATTTAGAATGCAAAATTAATTTAGATTAAATGTATTCAAGTAAAAAATAAGAAAATAAAGCAAAAGCAAAGTTATTGAGAAGTGTGTGAGCGATGGGCCCATGATATTGCATGGCATGTGGCTAAACATAGTGTTAGTGTGCTGTGGTACTGACCTAGGCAGCTGGGCCTTGACCTGCCTCTGACACAGACTGTGGTAACGCTCCACCTTCAGAAAGCCCTGGTTGAGAACACGCTGGCAGATCATGTCCATGCGCTTACACACCTGGAGAAGACACACAGGAGAAAACACATGCTCTATTGTGAGGAGCGTTTACCTCCAGTCTCTTATTTTTTTGTCTACGGCAATTTAATTTAACAAGATGAATACATTACAGAAAAAAAAATAAAAAAATGTAACAAGCATTCTCCAGAATCGCCGACTCCACCTATCATATATTGATGAATACAACTTTAAAGTAGCTGAAATGGAACTGCCTGCCTTCAGATCAGCACAAATGGACCGATCTCCTGAGCACTGCAGCTCCAACTTAATACGCCAGCAAAAAGGAACGAAATAGAAACAATACATGAACAAGTGCAAATAGTTTTCAGGTCAAAATGAAAAGGTGACAGTCAGTAGGGGAGAACGGGGTTATATGTCACACGGGTTGGTTGTCACATTCGTGATATCTCGCCACCAGAAGGCGCTATCTCTGAAATGTTAGTATGGAAATGTCCAGAATTGGGATCAGAGGTCACCTACAAAGTCCTCTTTGGGGTAAAACAGCTGAATTTCAGGTGAGAGGACGTTTTGTGTTTTTCATGTCAAATTTAAATTATTTAGCTCCTCAGTATTTTTCTTCCAGGCTTTTACACAATGGGTTTATAACAAAATACTTGTTGTTACCCTTAAAAAGTGTATTTAGTTGCTAATTAGTTGTTTGATGGTTGTAAGCCTTGATGCTAGCAAGAAATTCCAGTTGGGGTTGGTCGTCACATTTTCTTTGGGGTTGGTTGTCACATGTTATCCAAAGGCTGCAGCCCGGAAAGGAACCCAAAAACGAAAGCAAATATCAAGCTGTATTCTCACTGATACCCCAGAGAAGGAGAGAATAAAGCAGGAAAAGGCAGCTAGCATGCAAAAGAAAAAAGGGCAACAAAATCAAAACGACCCAACCCAGTGCATTCTTAACTAGACCAGCTGCCAAGGCTACTGCACCCCAGAGCACTCCACCCCAGCGGGGAAAGAAGAAACAGAAGAGAAAGAAAGGAGGAGGAGTCTTCATCAGATGAAGAGGATAGTTTGTATTTAGTTTGTATGGAAACATTCTCCAACAGCCGTTCAGGGGAGGTAAGGGAGAAGTGTTGTATGTGCAACCAGTGGGCACACAAGCTTTGCTTAGTTAGAGTGAGCAGACTCTACATTTTCCATCACTAACTCAGATAGTGAATGTGTGTAGTCTAGTTGAGTAGGCTATTATTGTTAGACCTATTTGTTTTGTTCTTTATGTTGCCACATAGGCTGCTCTTTATATGAGTTTCCTGTTTTTCTTCCTTGCTCATTTTGTTTTACGAAGCATTAAGTTATGTTGGCCTTTTTGTCAACTTGACAATGCAATTAAACTTTCAAACTGAGTTCTACCTTCTTTTTTAGATTTTTCCCATCATTGTGACAAACAACCCCATAGTGTGTGACAACCATCCCCATGATGGGCTTGGTTGTCACAATGTGTCAGGGTGTCCTTGATGGTTAATTACTTCTTTGTTACAATAAGTAGGAAAATGAGAGGGATACACATTTCAAGCCAACACCTTAAGCTTCAATTTAATGTAGGAATGACTATTGAAAGATGTTTTGGTGATGAGCAATTCACACTAGAGTAAAAGGTGTGCCTACCAACCCCGTTCTCCCCTATGTAAAGGTGCACCCAGACTACACGCGTTACCCGCGTAAGCTTTACGCGCGTGACGCAGCTAAAATGTTGCTTGATCATTTTGTGTCAAAAATGGTTCTACGCGTGTAATGTGCCAAGTCTCCCTCCCGATATTGTATTTCCCTAATCAACCATGGCTGCGATCAGACCCGATCCGACACAACAGCGTGCATGTCCGCACAAAAAACAACAACAACATGGCCAACAACTGTGCCAAAAGACAAACTGAACAGCACAAATAGCTAGCCTAGCATTAAAACAGCATTGCATACTCACGGCAGCATCGGTGCACGGCGGCACAAAATAAAGGCAAGTAGCCAAGATTACCCTACCTGGCTGTGACAGGGGACCGTGGCTGGCGTAGATAAACACTGGTGCTTCGCTGTACTTGTTGTGAAAGTTCCCCGGACATAGTGTTGTCATGTTTGGGTTCATATTCATAATATGAGGCGCTAGCCGCCCGCACACAGTGTTTCCCCCAGCGCTTTATAGCTAAGGCGGCCGCCTTAGCAACGCTTTTTTTTTTTTTTTTTTTTTTTAGTGCTGCACAGTTAATGTACTAGCAAGCGCGATGTGTGCTTGTGCATGGTCATAACTGCGCGAAAGGCCGCGATTTGCGGTAAATAAATGTGCGCATGTGTCTCCAAGCGTTTCTCTATCTTTCAGCTGCTCTGTGTCTGCAGCTTTGCGCACGCGATTGTACCGCACCGCGCGCGACTACGGCATGCAGGCGGGACAGTTAAACGAGCAGAAGCAAACCGACATTTAACTGGTGGCTAGGGATGGGCATTTTAAGAAATGTCATTGATCGATCGGGAAAATTAACGATCAATTATCGATAAATCATTATCTTTTTACATATTAAAAAATGCCAACAGAACATCCAAAATACAGCGTTTTTACCATAGACTGTATACAAGAGGTTTTTACTCAATTACATCTTTATTCCAAGATCTTCTAGGCAAACAACAATCTATTAAGACAAGGCAACTTTTTAAAATAAAATAATAATAAAATGCGGCGCTGGTTAAAGCCCGAGGCTATGAGCCAACAATGAGCCAATGCTACGATACCTTTAAAGTTTAAACACTTATGCGCCTCCTAAGATGCTGCCAAAGACTGCATAAGGGCACGGCACGTTTCTCTGAGTGGTAAAGGACTAGGGATGGGCATTTTAAGAAATTCAATTGATCGATCATCGGGAAAATTAACGAGCAATTATCGATTAATCGTTATCTTTTTTTACATATTAAAAAATGCCAACAGAACATGCAAAATACAGCGTTTTTACCATAGACTGTATACAAGAGGTTTTTACTCAATTACATCTTTATTCCAAGATCTTCTAGGCAAACAAATCTATTGGGCGACTGTGGCTCAGGTGGTTAAGCTGGTTGGCCAATGATCCTAGGGTTGGCGGTTCGATCCCAGCCCGGCCACTTGTGTCATGGTCGTTGTGTCCCTGGGCAAGACACTTCACCCACCTTGCCTCGTGTGAATGTGTATGACTGCTGTATGTTTGAGGTGGTGGTCGGAGGGGCCGATGGCGCTGAATGGCAGCCTCGCTTCTGTCAGTCTGCCCCAGGGCAGCTGTGGCTACTATGGTAGTTTACCACCACCGGTATGACTGTGTGTGAACGAATTGTCTGGAACCCTGTAAAGCGCTTTGAGTATCATGAAAGGCGCTATATAAATCCAAGCAATTATTATTATTATTATTATTAAGACAAGGCAACTTTTTTAAATAAAATAATAATAAAATGCAGCGCTGGTTAAAGCCCGAGGCTATGAGCCAACAAGGAGCCAATGCTACGATACCTTTTAAAGTTTTAACACATATGCGCCTCCTAAGATGCTGCCAAAGACTGCATAAGGGCACGGCACGTTTCTCTGAGTGGTAAAGGACCTAACGTTACTTCAACTAATAAACAAAATGTGCAAATTAGTTCCCTGATGAAGGCGAAGTAGGAAAGCATAGACGCTAAAGTTAGCCGCTAATGCTAGCGGCGCTAACGTTAAACAGAGTCGGATTTAGGCTTCAATGTACAAGTGGTACATAATTCGGTTTGTTTAAGTGTTGTACAAGGTTTCACAATGCTTAATGAACTTAGTTATTTTCAGATCTAAAGCTGTCCGATGCCAAACTTCGCCTTAACTTCTTGCTGTTTAAGTTTTGCCATCTACGGCAGCTCGCAGGCTGCTGCCTGAGCCTGTTCTGTTGTCTCCATGGTTGTCTCCTACTACTAGTTAAGTATCTCCCCCTGCTGGTAGGATGTTTAATTGCTGCCCATACAGTCTGGTGCTGCCACATAGTGAAATTCATTGCTGTGCTGCGGGACTCACACTGCGCAACACAACGGCTATTATGATCGATAACAATTTAACGTGATCGACAATATTCTTAACGAGCAATGATCGAGCAATCGATTAATTATGCCCATCCCTATAAAGGACCTAACCTTACTTCATCTAATCATCTTCTAAAATATGCAAATTAGTTCCCTGATGAAGGCAGAGTAGAAAAGCAGAGACGCTAAAGTTAGCCACTAATGCTAGCGGCGCTAACGTGACACGTTAAACAGGGTCGGATGTAGGCTTCAACGTACATACAAGTGGTACATAATTCGGTTTGTTTAAAGGGGCACTGTGTAATATGACATCATCAAGAAAGTTCTAGAAAGTTCTAGAATGCAACGCTCCCTGGGTAACCCACCCCTTTTGAATAATAACAGAAGCTACAGTGGCCTTCTAGGACAAGAACAATTCTAAATTCTAAACAATGCACCTGTTGAGATTCCAAAAACATGGATGCCTCCATAAGACTTGCCTGCTCAATGTACAAAATGTAATATTAATATTTGTAATTCTCCGCACAGGAGGATACTTCAGATTATTGGCAGAGGTGATTTTACACCAATGAGGACATATTTATGTATGAGGATATTGATTTTAGCTAATAAATTACTTAAAATGTTACACAGTGTCCCTTTAAGTGTTGTACTTATACAAGGTTTCACAATGCTTAATGAACTTAGTTATTTTCGGTTCTAAAGCTGTCCGATGCCAAACTTCGCCTTGACTTCTTCTTGTTTATGTTTTGCCATCTACGGCAGCTCGCAGGCTGCTGCCTGAGCCTGTTCTGTTGTCTCCTACTACTAGTTAAAGGTGCAGTGTGTAATATGACATCATCAAGAAAGTTCTAGAAAGTTCTAGAATGCAACGCTCCCTGGGTAACCCCAACCCTTTAGAATAATAACAGAAGCTACAGTGGCCTTCAAGGACAAGAACAATTCTAAATTTTAAACAATGCACCTGATGACATTCCAACTATGACACTTTCAAGATGGCGGCACTAGGCCTTGGTCCAAAATATGCAGAAATATGGACACATATGAGACCCTTTCTAAGGGAAAAAATAATAATTCAAAAAACAAAATTCAGCTATTATGCACTAAATTAAATGTACTTATGGATATTATAATTACTTTCTACAAAATCTGCGAGGAAATAAAACCCAAAATTCTACACACTGCAGGTTTAAGTGTCTCCCCCTGCTGGTAGGATGTTTAATTGCTGCCCATACAGTCTTTGGTGCTGCCACATAGTGAAACTCATTGCTGTACTGCCGGACTCACACTGCGCAACACAACGGCTATATGATCATAACAATTTCACGTGATCAACAATATTCTTAACAATCAATTATCGATTAATTATGTCCATCCCTACTGGTGGCGATAATAAACGCAGTGCGGTTCTATGGGGATATTTAGCTGAACAGAAAGAAGTGCTCTGTAAAGCTGAAACAGTTTAAGACTCCCCATCACCGTGGCAACACAACCTATCTATCAGCTCAGACAGGGCAGAGAAAAGTTTGATGAATGCATGAGAGTGATGGCCCAGGCACCTTTCAGTAAGTTTACAGAAGTGCCACACTGTTACTGTCTTTGTAACTGTTTACAGCATTTAGTCATTTTAAATGGAAAACACATTGTATTTATTATTTCAACTATTGAGTTATTTTTCAAACAGCATGCTAGTGTAGGCCAACAAGATTTATTTTCTGAATGTTCAATGCTGCTTTATTTTTATGTTTTAAACTGGGAAATTTTTGAATCTGATGAAAGTGGGGGCGGGACTCGATAAGCCTTAGGCTTCTTCCGTCACCCTTCGGACAACACTAATTACGATTTATGATGTGAAAGAGATAATTGTGTATTGTGTGAATTGTCCGAAAGAAATAAATAAATAAATAAATAAATAAATACATGTTCCAAAACGACCAATAACCTCTGTATCTAAAAATAAATCAAGCAAGTAGGCTCAAAACAATCATTAATGAATTTTATAGTAGGCCTATTGTCCAAAATAATCACACAACAGCCACTCATCCAAAAAGGAACTTTAAAAAGTTGAATTTGCACTTTGATGTGCATACACATTTAAGTGTATGGTCCATTATTTGTATTTAGTGTGTCTGCATAGTACTGTATTGCACCAAAACAGTAGAAGTTTTCTTTAATTGTGCTTTGTACTGTCAGCATGTTTGCACAAAATTTGTACCTGCACATAGCAAACAAAATTCCACACACAACTGTAAGGTCAGTGTCTGTTGTATTTTTGAATTCAAATAAGCAGTTGTTTATTTCTTTACTGCGCATTGGCATCTTTGGGCAAAATACCCCCCAAATTTTCGCCTCCCATGGCCCTCGACGGTGACCACCTTGACTAACACATTTTCTGGGGGAAACACTGCAACCGGGTGAGTTAACTAATGCTATATGGCGCTAACTTGGTTTATCGGCTAAAGCACAGCCGCACATATTCACTGAATTAACCAGGAAGTCCATTCTCCAGGTTTACTTTCCCCACGTCTTCTATTCCCGAGCTGCTGTCAAACAGCACCGGCCGCCCGCAATACATTTTCCTCCTCGGTGTCTCTCATCAGCCTCTGTGTACAGTACACTGTTCTCCGACCGTGCCAATGTATGTGACGGCGGGTCAAGCCCAATGCTGATTGGCCAACGCGGCTAATCGTCACGCGTAGGAGCGTAAAAAGTTTAATTTTTTGAACTCTGCGCGTAAATACACGGCTCATACGCGGCTAAAATGTTGCTTTAGCGCGTGCAACGCATCTACGCGCGTAAACCAATGGTTCCCTACAAACTTCCACGCGAGGCCATATCAGTGACACCTTGGCATTTATGACTACACACCGTTTACGTAAACCTTTATGGTCTTGAATACATGTTCAATATAGGGCTGTGCCATACATCAGGTCGGCAATACGTCATCTGGACTGAACTCTCGTGACCACGCCCCCTTTGGGGGGAAAACAATACGGCTTACTCCATAGACATAGACAGCGCGATCATTCAAAATAAGCCGTTATAGCTAAAATCTGCAATGTCCTGAGCTGTTGTGTGGTTTACATGGTAAAAAACAAACATCATGGTTTTATTCCTTCGCCATGCCCCCAAACATTCCCCTAAATAAGGTCTGTATGACGGCAGGAAGCTCCCGGCTTCCCCCGTGCTCCGCATTTCAGTGGGAGTTTGCTATCGTAATGAGCCGTTAGAACAGTTGGTACAGTCTAGTGAACGCATAGCGCTATACTATTAACATAGTAAGCATTATTACAGACAACAACACTTAAAATAACAATTATTTCACGTGTAATCAGCTTCCATAGAGACTCAGTGAGGAGAAGATATGTATCAGGGCATGATATCTCTGGCCAATAGAGACAGTGCATGGAATAGGCCACGCCCATGGCCACGCCCATCGCGGGGGAAAACATTGAACAGCGCTCCATCCACTTTGTATTGAAGGAGACCTGTCTTCTGCAAACAAACTTAATTAAAATGTAATCAAACATCCATTTAAGAAAAAAACGTTACTTTCTTGAAAGCCACGACTCTTGTCTGTCTATATGAGCTGTTTTTGTGAAACATAATTGAGTAGTTTTCAATATCGAGGTGTTTTTGTCCGGTCGGACCGGGTCGGACCCATCGTGGGGGAAACCGTTGAAAACCGTTCCATTCACTTTGTATTGAAGGAGACCTGTCTTCTGCAAACAAACTTAATTAAAACGTAATCGAACATCCATTTAACAAAAAACCGTTACTTACGACTCTTGTCTGTCCATACGAGTTGTTTTTGTGAAAAATTATTGAGTAATTTTCAATATTGAGGTGTTTTTTCCCGTCCGTGAGGGTTAGCCTATGGTTAGCCTACAGCAGAAGGCTAACATTAGCCTAGCATTCAGCATACATTAGTTAAGAGTTTTGTCTCGATATTGAAAATTACTCAATACTTTTTCACCAAAACAGCTCGTATAGACAGACAAGAGTCGTGGCTTTAAAGAAAGTAACGTGTATTTGTGAAAGGCATGTCGTATTACGTTTTTATTAAGTTTGTTTGCCGAATACTGGTGTCATTCAATATAAAGTGGATGGAGCGCTGTGTATTGTTTTCCCCCACGATGGGCGTGGCCTCAGATTATGACGCGCCATGCACTGTCTCTATGGGTCGGATCATTGCGCCAGCTTGATGCTGAGAGACTAAAAAGACATGGTTTTAGGTTGACCAAATGAATCATTTCTAAGTGTCTTTAACGTTATCCAGCCAGCAGAGTTGTTGTAAAGGATTTTGACATTGTGTCGGTCGGTCAAATTTTAACTTATTTACCTCTGATCGTTTTCTTTTTGTGCTGTTTTGGACCGCAATTTTGCATTATAGTCAATGGCACGTTCGGTTTGTTTTCCCCCCAAAGGGGGCGTGGCCTGATATGTCCATGTCCTACAGGCTGCAGCCAGACAAAGGGGGCGTGGCCTGATTGCCGACCTGATGTATATGACCAGATAGATCGTCTGACCAAACATAAACGTCTATCGTTTCATTTGATGCAATATCGTTTATTTCGTTGCGTCACAAATCACACTCTTTAGGACACAAACTATTGATGTAGCTCGCCGTTAAGTTACTGTTAATTCCAGCTGAACATTTCCTACAGATTAAAAGCATATAACTTGAGAAATGCGAGTTGACTTTTATTTTGAACACAGGAAGGCAGCGCTTGCTAGCCCCGCTGCACTTCCGTCACTGGTACCATGTCTTCCGTGTGGGACTACTCCTCGGTGATAGAACAGAAAAGAAAGCCTGTCATTTCCAACAGCTACTTGTTACCCTGCGCTCACACCAAAAGCTTCATGAACGTTAGCGGCAGCCCCCAGTCGTTCATTTTAACTTTCATTTTCGCTACGAAGGGCGACTGGAGCCTCGCCTGCAGCAGTGCCATAGCAACCACCGGCACACAGGCGTACAGTGTGAGTCCAGTCCACACAGTCTGAAATAAGCCGTGGAGGAAGGACTCCCAAAACATTTACATTGCAGGCTATTTGCACTGAATTGGAAATTATGATATTTTAGAGAAAGAAAGAAAAATACACTGAATTACAAGGTTTAGAGAACAGTGCACTATTGCAGACTAAAATACTAAGGTTGTAAGTAGGCCTACAGTATTAAGTTGGACGGTCAGATAACCATTTTCTACTTTGTTGCATGCTTTAAAATTTGAGTTTGAATAAAAGGAAAAAATTATCCAAAAGCTGTAAATACTTTTTATTTGTCCACTATATAATTCAAAGTGTAATAAGAGAAAGGCCTTATTTCAATGTGTCATTTATATTACATTTTTATTACCTTAATTTACAGAAAATATGCTATATCGTGAAATGTATTGTTATCGGGATATGAAATGACCTATATATATGGATATGAGATTTGTCATATCGCCTCAGCCCTAGTTCAATATCCAGTATAACTTCAAAACTATTCCCTCCAGTGAACAGAGTTTTTCCCACAGTTCACACGGGGTGTGTGTGCATTCCTCAACCCATTCACCTACCGTGTTTATCTGGATCAAAGCATCCTTGGAGAAGTCTCAGGACAGACTATTTTGAGTGTAATTCAGTGAACATCAGATGATAAAGAGATCAGAGATGGAATATTTTCTGTTGCAGGGGAAACTATTCTTAACAAACAGAGTAGCGGCTGATACCAGCTGCATTTCTCACACCATCTCTACGTCTCAGTCAAGCATTTCTGCAAACGTCTCACAGACCTATATGCACAGGCCTAGGCTATGGACGCAAGGAGCCACCCTCTGAAGTGGAAATGAAGTAGCTATGAGTGGGGGGGGGGGTATTACCTGTCCATGCATGCCAACACACTGTAATACACTGCTGCTTTAAAGTCCACGGGACCTTCTCAAATCCTCCCAACTACACATTTAACATGATCTAACTGATGGAAGCACGAGCCAGTGTGCAGACGGATGTCCACCAGCTCAGTTCAGACAGGGACTGTAGTAGACTGTTGTCCTCTCCGAGCCCACGTCCACCTCCCTGTGTGTGCGGTGTGTCTCTGATGAGGCGTTAGCTAACAGCACAATGAGCAGTGCGGCCCAGGGCAGCACACACACATCACACACCGGCCTTTTTACACTCCCCCTCACCACCATTATGTTCAAGAAGATTTCACAAAGTATCCAAAGACATGCAGTGCATATGGCTAGCATTAGCTTGTTGTTGTTCTCCTTACCGAGCGCAGCAGGCTGATTTCATCGTAGGACAGGAAATGGAGAATGGTCTCAATGGCCACGATGGGCAGGCCCAGCAGCGGGTTGTTCTGGTGCGGCTGGTCCGGAGGAGGGCTGCCCTGTCTCGGTGACACTGCGTCCGAGTCCAAGGACCCAACACATCCATCAACTCTGTCTACGACAGCTGCCATCTTGCTTTGCTAAGGAGGAGGCGGAAGTGACGTTTAAGCGTAAGGCTGGCGTGCCCATGGGCGTGCCCTCTTGCTTTCCCTTGATCTCAAAACAAAACTCATAAACACGTTCTTTCAATCGATGGAAAAAATGCCCTGACAGTTGTTGATTACTTAAATCATACTGATTAAAGCCACCCCGATTATATTTTATTTAGGCTAAATGTAGGCTACTTCCATTTCTTTTATATTCTTATTTTTTGACAAGTTGGTTGTGATTATTATTTCTCAAGTATGCTCTTTAGAGTAATTTGTGAAAAACAAAGTGATATAAAAACGTTGTTTTGTCTAACTTGTGCTTCTGGGACTTGTGGTTGATACTCCTGCATGCTCCGTTTGCCAAACAAAGGGGAATCTTGGGTATTGAGCTGTGCTCAAAGCAGACGACAGGGCTGAGACTGGAAGTGTGAGGTATGGCTAGAGCCAGAAAAGCATTCCACTGGGGACTGTACACTGGGATATAACAACACATTAAAAACCATGAATCATCTTCATTCCTCCTCACAGTTATGTGCCACTTTGTGTTGGTCTATCACATAAAATCCCAATAAAATACATTTACGTGTGTGGAAAAGTTCAAGGGGTATGACTACTTTCAAGCCACTGTATTTAAACTGTATTTGCCTGAGGATAATATCAGGGAAACCAGAAATCTTTATGCCATCACAGTTTTCAGCTCAGACTCCTGCCTGACCAGGTTCAGTTGTAAAGGTTTTGGTTTAGAACTGGTTAGTGTGCTGTAGAAATGAAGCTAAACTGCAGCCAGGGGTACTACGGTTGTGGAGGTGGCTACCTTCATCTTTTGGGACTAAAGACACAGCAGTGTTAGCCTGTTTAAGACAGTGGAGAATTTACAGAACATGATCCTCACAGTGCTGCTTGCTTTGTTCAGGTGAGAGTGGCTTCACTAGAGCAGGTAGAATATGGCGTCTTCTACTACAATCTCTGGGTGATGTGGGTCCAGAGAGCAGCTCACTTGAGGGACAGTATCAGTGGTCCTCATTTGATAATACTGTAGGTGTGTGAGGTGGGAAACGTTAAATGTTGTGTCACCTAAGAGATACGTGGCTCAGGTGAAATGCTTTGATATCAAAAGCAAAAATATGAAATGAATGAGGCACAGCCAGGGCCCACCTGATCTGTCAGTCCATTATCAACTGGAATCATTTGACAAACGGCCATCAGTGGCATTTTGCCAACACATGAGGGAGGTAGTGATGAAATCCAACAAGGACTGTCACCCAAAGGTCATTTATTGCGTAATTCTAAGATTATATTTTTCTTTATTGCTTACAATCAAATCAATACTCTTACATTTTATTTGACAGCTTTTATATAATGACAAATTCAAGAACCTATGAAGCTGAAATTGCATACATTTCATGGTTATTCAATACATTATTAAATTAACAGTTAACCCATTGATGACTATGGCAATCTAGGATGCATGTCCTTAATGCCTGAGGGTTTTCTGAAAAAATAGTAGGAATTGTCAAGTCTACCAAAACCTTAATATCTAAGCCTGTGTAGCACATAGAAACATGAAATAAAATACATTTAAAAGTTAAGGTTCACAGGTTTTATTTAAACATGCTCCCTTAGCGCTTACAAACCAACAATTTTTTCTAAAAATCGTCAAAATGAGATGAATTAGAAAATTATTAAATATTGTTAATAAATAGATGCAATGTGTTTTGTGATTTTCGTCAGTAGTCTATTGTAGACCTTGATTCTGCGCACCAAACGCCACTAACTGTTCTGTCGCCGACATAGCCGGCATATTTTTTTTATTATTTTGTTTTATTTTTTTATTTTTTTGATTGACGTGATTTTCGGCAAACCACACAACTTTTGGGTGGTCACGTGGTCTTAAAAAGATCAACAAAACCCACCTCTTGTGTATTTGAACCAATGACAGTGCATTCTATGCTGGGAATGCCATGAAAATTAGATAAAGTAATAATGCTGCGCGACGCAGCATCAGGCAGGAGAGCCAATGTGGCATCGCGCAGCAGCCGTCATCAATGGGTTAAAAACTATTCTATATGCCTTTTTTAAATGCATGCGGTTTTAATGTGATATATATTTAGTTAAAAAGTGTGTATTTACAAGACAGTCAAACATGTATAATTTGGGCATTTGCATGGTCTGAGGAAGTTCTAAATTTGTTCATAGAATAAGCAGAAATTCAGGTACGGAGATATGGATAAATCCTGGATTTGTGCATGAAACGTTCGTACGGACCGTTACTGTGTCCAGCACTTTCATGTTGTGAGAGGTTAGAACAAGCAGTCTTTAGTGATTTCCTCTTTTAGCCAACATTTAAACCCATATATCGCTAATAAACTAATGTTAAACTAATATTAATGTTGGCTGAGGTGATATACCAAATGGGCTTAAATACAGCAATGCAAGAATAATACTCACTGAAGGTGCAAAGTGTGTTTGTATCTGACAGGATGTTGGCAGCACAAAGACAAGCAGCCATGTAGAAATAGCTTGTAATGTGTTTTATTTAGGGAAGACTGCGCTCATAACTCAAGAATGGCATACAAAATACTAGTATATACATACTTACAAGTAAGTCTACCAACCATGATAAAATCAGCATTCTGAAGATTCAGTATAGGTTTTCTCAATATGGCCAAGTTTTAACAGAGCAAATTTCACTGGAAAAACAGTATCAACAATGCAAGTACTGATAAGGCTGGGGCCCGTTTCATTGTCAGAAGCTGTGTTATGAATGGGGATTCCCCAGTTCATTGATAAACCTCTGACACTTAGCCATCAGGAGTTTGATGGCTTCTGTGACCAGGACATCTGGAGGTAGGATGCCAGTCGACTCCACGGTAACTGTGTGAGAGAAGAGACACATCAGCTGATATACAGTAGAACTAACTACTCTCATCATTAGTATTCTTCAATACTCTGAAGCCAAAAACTCAACTTCTAAAGCACTTACATCCACTTAACTTAACATACACACATAATTAGGTAAATATTGCATACATTGCAACATTTCTGAGCTAAAATAAATAAAAAAAGATTGTTTTAAGCAAGTAATCCACAAAGCTTCATGATGATATCTATAAGTCAGAATGTTACCCTGTTCACCTGCAGTGTCTCACCTTCATTTATCAACATTTCAAACTGTTCCTCACTAGACGAGCCCTGAACTGATTACAGTTTTTCTCTGCAGTGTCAGAGTATTGTCTCTAAAGCAGTTTGCGTTGGCGTTTACATGAAGAGAAAGGTATGTGTGAAACGTACAGATGAAATGGTCTCTCACTCTCCCCAGCTTCACCACATTCTTCAGGTCGTCGTGTCTGAGCACTTCCCTGCTGCACGTGTCCAGACGACTGTTCACGACCTTGGCAGCCTTGGTCCCTGTGTGGACAAACACAGTGAGACAAGCTCAGGAACTCACTGTACAATGGACAGTTTATTTAACTCCTCCGTCATCCTAACAACACTCAGCAGAAATCTGTCACATAAATTAAGAAACTGGTTAGAATTCATGATTATAACTAAGGTTACCCCATTATACATTTTGTTTTAAACGCAATTAACGCATGTGCAGAATGACCCGCCGCGTATATAACCACCTGCTCTTCACTATAGTTACTCTGACGTTGTGGCAGACCCAGGATCTGCACTGTGCATGATAGCGGTGCTCCGCGTCGTCACTCTAACCTTATGTCTGACCCAGGACCAGCACTGGATATGAAAGCAGTGGGCAGCTTCATGCAGCCAAACATAGCAGCCCGCTATGTTTTGACCTGCTAACAGCCGCGTCCGTGACTCTGGCGGCAGTTGCTGTCGGAAGCAACAGGAGAAACATTGTCTGCTCTGTTGAGAGCACCGGAGGACTAAAATGTCTGCAGTTTTCAGACGTGTGACGATTAACAAGAGATGCACGCGGCATATTTTGAATGGTAGAATTCATAGTGATTAATCCAAAGCTACCCTGTGATTTATCTGATTAAAAACAAGATTGAAAATCAATCTAGCATTTTCCAATCTTTCCAGACTGTGTTGGAGCCCTGTATTTAGAGGGTTTCACCCTGTTTGACTCTCTCTCACCTTTGACATCTTCCAGGTCGATCACCCCTCGTGAGAAACAGCGTTTTAAGCGCTCTGCTTTCTCTCCCTCCACAGGCTCCAGCAGCACGATCTCAGGCAGCAGGCGGTAGCTGGCTGTGGCCACGGGAGAGAACTTAGCATGGTCCTTACCTGGGAAAGAACACATTGGGCTATGAGAGCAGGAAATACTCACTACAAAGATAGCAGGGTGCCCCAACCAAGATCAAGAATCAACTCTATACTTTTTTTCGTAAACAGAAGTCAGAAAAAATGATCTTCACACCTATTACAAAATAACATACAAAGCCCTTTTCCCCTTCCATATGAGTATCCTTTGCACTGAGCTGGTGATCTTTCATTCCCACTGCAGTATGCACTTTAAACAAGAGCAAATAGACCTTTTTTAAATGGAGCTTTGCTTTACACATGTGCTCTTACTGTTTTATTGAACTGTTTGTGTGATTTTATGCGAGTCTTATGATGTATTTATGTAGATTGAGCCTCAAACCGAAGGCAATATTCTGTCACTATGTGAGAGACAATAAAGTTCTTTGAAGTGAATTGACTTGGACAGACACTGAGGAGCTCTCACCGACTCCTTTGACACAATACATGACGATGTCCAGCTCCTGTCCTGGTCTGAGCTGGGCGATCAGGATGTCATCATGAACCGGACCGATGGCCAGCTCCGCAAACACATCCGCCTGGTTCCCGATGGGCACCCACTTTATGTCCCTGGAATACACTGGGACAAACACAACCAGTCATCATCTAACTAGGGCCGGGCCCATTTGACCTTACATCAAAAAACAATTACCGTGCTTTCCAAATCACATACTTTTTCTTTTTACTACACTACATACTAAAGTACAGAAGAGTTTTAGGGCCACAGGAGAGAAAAAAAAATCAGATGAGGAAGATTTCTTTTTCATTATGCCGAGAAATGTCAAGAATAAAGACGTATACTCCAAAATGCTATTGGAGTAAGTGGGGTATTTATGTATTTTCAGCATACTAAAATTGACTTGCATGTATTGGGACATCCTAAATCTTTTCTGGCACACTAAATAGTAGGGAAGTATGGGGATTGGAAACCAGGGTTAGTTTGTTTTTTTGCCCTCAAAGTTCACTGACAAGGTTTGTACTGTAGATATGCTCAACTATTATATCTTGGATATTTTATCCAATGAAATAGTACATATCTTATCTTTTTGATTGAAAACTAAATGAAGGAAATGCACTGATGAACTATTTACGGTTATTTATTGAGTATTTCCAACTGAAATCAAAGCGCCGCTTGAAATGAAAATGTCACATTTCAGTTTTGAAGTAAATATTAAGTTCTGTAAAACAGTAGATATGCATCTCTTACAAATCAAATCATTTTAAAATATTGCTATTTGAAAAGGTAGAAAATAACTTGAATATCTAGTCAACACATATTTTGATATTATCCATTATAATGGACATGTGCCAGTTTAAGGGTCTGATGAATGTTGGTTTCCATTCATGCTCGCTGAATTGCCCAGCCCTACGTCTAACTCATAGATAGTATATAAAACGTCTAACCCAGCCATATTCACAGTCTCTTTCCTTAAAGCGGTTACGAGTAACATTTAAATATCTTTTAAACAGTCTCATGTTTCTTCTGATAATCATAAATGACCTTTAACAGCAAACGAGACCATCAGTGCAAAGAAAGACGTTTTTAAATAGTTTTTATTACTGCTTTTGGTCTGGTCGCACAACCAGTCCGATTTTCGGTTCGCTCATGCAGGCTCTATGGTCACATATCCATATTGGTCGCAGATTTCAGTGTGGCGCAGCAACGTGAATTGAGAAGCCTATCCCTCCAGGTGAGGGAAGGGGAGCGGGAGCCTTGTTTGAGACAGTTATTTGTCGTCATAATGACTGATAACGGGGCTGAACCATCAAAGAAAAAATGCAATGAAGAAAAGCTAAAAGGGAGAGTGATATAGGCTACGGGCGGGACCAAGGCGTTGCCAAGCAACGTGTATACAATTTCACGAGAGCGAAACTAGACTGCAGTGTTTACTCCTAAATGAATGAGCGGTTGGTACTAACACAAAGTTTGCTTTGCTTCACCATCATCAGATAACCATTATTAACAACATAAACACATTACCTCATCGTGATCCATACTAACTGCCGTCTCTCGTTCATTCGCTTTCTGTGAGGAGTCGGACACGTAATCTTTCAGCTCCGTGAGAGAGAGAGTAGTTAGGTGACACTGCTGCATCAACTCATTGCAATCAGGTGCGTGTGGCAGTGACTGGCATTAGTTGATGCAGTGTCAAAACCACTCTCACGGAGCCGAAAAGAGTCCTCACACTTTCAACACAAGGACATGCACTATATTGCTCCCTTCTCAGTTCACACTCGCGCGCCTGGCACAAGCTAGAAAACAGCTTTGCGACAGCGGGCGTCGTAAAAATACTACCGCTTTTGTCCAAAGGGGACGCCAACGTGCCATGTTACTCGTAGTGGCTTTAAGTGATTCTAATTGAACAAGCACGTGTTAGTGTGTACTCCATTGCTAACTAAGCCTACCCATGTGGTTGAGATAGAGCTCTCGTGGGTCTGCCGAGTCCTTGCTGGCTCTGGGGTTCCTGCTGCATTTGATCTTGAGCTGCAGTTGAATTGTATCGATCTCTGAACCTTCTTCCTCCTCTGCTGCGGGTGCTTCACCTGAAAGACAGCTTTTAGCTTCAGTGCCCCTGACTCCTGGAACAGCTTACAGCAACACATTAAAATGAATACCATGATATCCTTAAACTAGGGCTGTCAAGCGATTAAAAAAATTAATTACAGGCTCTTTGATTAATTAATCGCATACTTTTATGACACTTTTATACCTGTTTATAAACAGCTGTATAGCCTGCCCCCCCCTCTCTCTCTCTCTCTCTCTCTCTCTCTCAGCTCTGCACTGCCACATATGCCTATGCATTCACCACCGTCGTACTCATAGACAAAAATATTGACACACACACGCACGCACGCACGCACGCACGCACGCACGCACGCACGCACGCACGCACGCACGCACGCACGCACGCACGCACGCACGCACGCACGCACACACACACACACACACACACACACACACACACACACACACACACACACACACACACACACACACACACACACACACACACACACACGGGGCGGGAGACGAGACAGCTAGCAAACAAAATTGAGAGATCCTGTTTTGAACCTACATTGTTGCACCACTAAATCATTAATGCCCAGACACTGCGGAGAATAAAGTATGATGTCTTCCTACCTTCATGCTTATTTTCCATAGAGCCCTCGGCCCCGCCCTTTCCTCTGCTTCTCTCTCCCTTTCAGCCGTGCGGGCTGTAAGCTACTTTTGCACCGGGTCAAAGGGCATTATAGAAGTGCGATTAATCTGCGTTAATTTTTTTAATCGCGTTAATTTTTCTGTGACTAATTAATCGAAATTAACGCGTTAATTTGACAGCCCTACCTTAAACCAAATCTAAACATACCACCTTAAATCTACCAAACTCTACCTGTAACTGTTTTAGTTACAGCCATATTGTACTCTACACCTCTGTCTAAAATGTTTCTCTTTACCAGCTTGTTGTGTATTTGATGTATTTGCATTGTATATTGTGTTGTTGGTCACCCCTCAATTATATCGAGTATAAATAAAGGTTAAATAAATACAAATAAATAAATAAAGCCAAACACATTGTTCCCTGGTCGAGGTTCTCCCTACAAACGCATGGTGCACCCAGCCACTGACCAGGCCTAGACATACAACAACAGTGCATGAAATTAAGATTATATTGGAATATTTAAATGTGTCCCCTGTGATGAAATGAACGATGCCCACAAATATGGCATATTTTGGTTAGGAGTATTCAGTGTAAGCATCATAACTTAAAGGAACACTTCACCCATAGGGAACCGGCGTTCTATCATTATAAAATCGCTATTATAATATAATGAATGAGGTTTTTCTTCCCTCAGTCTTCCCTTGGCCCAGCTGTGTTTTTAATCCTAACCCTACATTTTCCCCATGCATGATGTCACACATTTGAAAATGTAGGGTTAGACCAGGGATTCCCAAAGTGTGGTGCGCGCATCCCTGGGGGTGCGTGAGCTGCTGCTAGGGGGTGCGCGAGATGAACAATGTCATGGCGGTCTGATCATTACACAATCCATATTGGTCCGAGTATAAGAGGGTTTTATTTTCGCGGAAATAGGTCGTAAAAAGTCGGGTCGTGTTTTCCAAGTTGTGTTTATTTTCTTTTTTTAATCGGGTGGAACACTGGCTGTGCTCCCGGAAGCGGCCGGGCGTTTGTGCGCTTGGAGAGAGAACGCTTTGTGTGGAGAGAAAAAAGAGGCACGGGACATCGACGAAGCCGATTCAAAACCTCAAATCATTATGTTGCCAGTCAACGTGTCAGAGGCAGGAATCGGCAGAGCGATCGACTGTGGCTTTTTAGCTGCTGCAGTTGTGCTGAGGAGAGATGCCAACTGCGCTGTCCTTTACGCACCAGCACTGCTGCTGTTATGTTCAGATTTCCTCATTTGCGTCAAAGCCCTAATGATTTTAAGAATGAGACGCTTTATTTAAACGCTGTCCATGTGATGGTGGTGATTGTCACTTTGTGAGCTGTAAACTGAAACCAACGGAGATCTATAATATTTTCCCCATTTTATCTGCTTTCTGCCCCTTGTTGTGATCGTGATTATTTTATTATGTGTGTTCTGGTCATTTGAGCATGATTGAACATGTCACCTTTAATATGGCTATAAAAAAGCTTGTTGCATTTTTATGCGTCAACCTGGTTGGGACATAGAAGGGGGTGCGCGGCTAAAAAAGTTTGGGAACCGCTGGGTTAGACAGTGAGACCATAAAACACTCTTTCTGCCTTTTCTCAGGCTAGGATGAACCGATTTCTAAAATGTTTGCACATTTATACTACATAGGATCTCAGAGTTCAAAACACCTTCAGTGAAGTAGGTCTTTAAGTGAGGCTTTGATATAAACAGAAACTGAATATACACTGATGTGAAAGGCCTGTACTGCTGAACAATTTGGAAAAAACATTTTTGACAATCTTGTCATTTTAAATGTTGGGCTGAGATGGAAGAAGATCCAAAAGTTACATCCATGTTCCAAATACACTAACAGTTATTTATGATTGTTTTGAAGGAGGTGTTCCCTTTCTGACAATCACAACCAAAAGACTCCCCCTGAACATTAGCTCCTATATTAAAGTTTGCTCTGATAGGACTATCTCTGGTAAACATCTTTCATGTTCTAGACGGACTAGAAAAGCACTCTGACTTTTACGGCATCTTCCTTTTTTCTGGAAGGGTTATTAATGTCTGATGGGAAACATGAAAAATAATTTGACCAGTGTCCACTTGTTGTCATTTTGTGATTTATTTTTGTATGATGTTTTGAGCAGTTAGATGGTGCTGTTTTGCCAGAGCTGAAAGTCACTTTCAGTTTTTTGCCTGACTACATTCACTAAGGTCACCAGTTGCAGATTGTACCAGCTGTAGCCGATTCAAACTTATTCTGTACGTAACTTGACTAAAAGCCAAACTGAAACATGACTGCTGTCTCATTTGTAAAAGAAGACATCACTGTGTGTTTCTGCAACAAAACAAATGGATGAGTCATAAACTAGGGTTGGGCAGTAATGCTGTACACCAGGCTATTTATAAATAGCTAAGGTATTCCTTTAACTATCATCATGAAAATAATGTGCTGTGTAATGCGCGGTGCATGTTTATAATAAATGCCTTCAGAGTGTGTCTGTGTCCAGTAGCAGCACCAGTTTGAAGATCCTATAAAAGTGATGACAGAACTCCTGTGAATGATGGAGCCCTAATGTGTCAAATAAAGAACCTGTCTAAAGACCAAAAAGCTAGTTTGACGAAGCTCTCATACTCGCTATGCATCACGTGACAGCCTCTTCTCAGAAGGGATTATCAGATTTAAAAAAAGATGGCCAACATCAACCAGTTGGTCCCTCAACAAAAACAACACTGCAAAAAATGACATGCAGTGGTGTGGTTGGTTGCCTTAGTTTGGAACATAGGTTGCATTGAGTTACATTGTGATGTGTTCAAGCGCTGTTCAGTAAAAATGAGTATTTGGTGAAGGTAACTTCATGGTGAATAGTTCAATGTAATCTTGTAAAATGTAGCGTTAGGCCAGAAACTAAAAACCAATAAGCTACAGTTGAAGTAGAAATAGGTTTTACTCGACAGTAATACCGTGGACCAGGGGAGAATTTGTGGGAAGGTTTAAAGGGATCAAACATTGGATCAAATCAATACTGTAATAATGATGTCTACTGTGGTGTGTGTGAGCTGTCCAGCTTTGTCTTACCAGTGACTGTGTTCCTGTACTCAAACAGGCGTGGGTCTGCTTTGATGGGGATAAGGCCTAACCTGTGGGCCAGCACTTCATCCTGGACGATGGATGTGTTGTTATAGATAAAGACCTTCTCTATAGCCATGGTGGGCACCTGCAAGCAAAGACCCACGACACACACCCCGACCAATATTAAGATTGCTATGAAATGAAGAATGTCAAGACTCCTTCCTTTTAGAAAACACCTTCCCATTAAGTGTCATACGCACGTCTCTATGAAACAAACTGGTCAGGAGAAGGCAAACATCGTTTTAAAAGGAATACTTCACCCATACGGAACCCGCGTTCTATCACTATAAAATCGCTAATATAATATAATGAATGAGGTTTTTCTTCCCTCAGTCTTCCCTTGGCCCTGCTGTCCTGTTAATCCTAACCCTACATTTTTACTAGTGTGATGTCACACATGGTAAAATGTAGGGCACTCTTTCTGCTTTTTCCTTAGGCTAGGATGATGAACCGATTTCTAACATTTTTGCACATTTATACCACAAGGATCTCAGAGTTCAATACACCTTCATATTTCCACCCGTGAAGTAGGTCTTTAAGTGCCCTGATGTAGTGGTATGGATATGAGACACTACAGACACACTGATAACACAGGAGTGAATGGGAAGCCCACCTCTGCTAGTAGGATCCTCCTGAACGCGTTGGCTATGGAGGCATCTATCCCCACCATGTCAAACTCCATACTGTTTTCATCCAGTTGCACTATATCAATCCTGAAGCTCTGCACACACACACACACACACACACACACACACACACACACACACACACACACACACACACACACACACACACACACACACACACACACACACACACACACACACACACACACACACACACGAAAAACAGTTATTTTTTTCCAAGCACTGGACAATTTTAAGATTTTAGTTTTTTTATCTTCCAATAAATGTATTCTTTTATACTTCAAAATGTACATTTAGGTGTGTATTTGACTAAACCTTGTGTGTTTAAGTTTGTGTATTTCTCCTATAAAACCATCTTTAAACAGCCATTATGTCAACATTAGTTTTTGTCCAATACTCTGAACCTGAAATCTCAACTTCTAAAGCCCTTACATCAAGTAAACTTTCCATAATCATTCTTAGCACTATTCTGAAGGTTATTACAGAAGGATTTGTTCATATGTTGTTCATTGATTAGCGTATATTTTGGTTATTTTATATTCATTTTAAAATACAGTTAATTTAAATTGGAATACAATATTTCCATCAGGGTCAAAAAGGGACAGCCTAAATGTAAAAGCGGATTGATTTTCAATTTGTGTTCTGAAAAACAAAAAAATTTGAATCACTAGAAAACAGAAACGAAAAAATACAAGTAGCCATTTACAAAGTTAGAGCGCTTATGATGACTGTGTTTGGGAGAGGGGGAAAAAAAGTGTGGTTCTAGTTGATGGGTCTGGATGAAATATGAATATGTGTGTGTGTGTGTGTGTGTGTGTGTGTGTGTGTGTGTGTGTGTGTGTGTGTGTGTGTGTGTGTGAGATGAGATGGCAGAGAAAGAGGCTTCAGCTAAAATGATTTAATTCAAGAGGCTTCACATTTTTCTTTCTAAACTTTGCATAAGTGCATCGTTAATGAAGGGATGTGTAGGAGAGAAAGAAGGATGCACGCAAAAAGAAATACAACTTGAAATGCTACTGACACTACTGCTGAGTGCTGACTCAATCTTTTCAGTTAAAATGATAACGCAAAAACTTAATTTCCTTAAACATGCAACATTATCTTTTTTTTGTATTTCTACTTAGCACATAATGGGTTGCCACAGCAACATTAAATCAATAAGTAAATACTATCAGTATTTCATTTCAACATGCTTTATTCACTCTGTCAGCGTAGGATATGAACTCTGATCAAAGTCTATATAGCATTAGAATACATAGTATATAAGGAGCATTAGTGATACAAACTCATAAAGAACATTTTTAAAGAGCACCCATTATGCTTTTTCAACTTTTATGACCTATAAACGTTGTTATAATGATTTATAGTCATATTTAACCATACTAAAGTGTCAAATAATGACGTACATGCATTTAGACGTATTCCCTGTTAACAGTCTGGGGTGTCTGTGCAGAGCACTAAACACTAGGACAGCCTGTCCCGATTCACTTGTTCAAATTTCCGGGATTTTTCCACGTAGATCAATCTGGATTTTCCATGTATGGTAATGCTGCAACGTGCTCAGGCTCCTGCCATGCCCCCACCTGCCTGCTCAAATCTGCCCCGCGCGCCACTGAAAGTCTTCCGGAAGGTAACCAATCACAACGGAGTGGGGTTGGCAGGAGGGGGGCGAGGGGGCAGAGAAGGACAAAGCCTAGTGTGGACAGAGAATGCTGAAAGCACCGAGATGAGAGGAAGAGCTTCCTGAAAATCTACATAGTTTTTTGTGCTGTGATTCGTGTCAGGTTGCTCTAGTCATTAATGAGAAATTAAGACCAGAAAAGTAGTATAATAGGAGATCTTTAAGCCTCTGGAATTAAATCATTTTAGCTGAAGCCTCTCTGCCATCTCATAACACACCTTAATGTATCTTCAATGAATATATTATTATTTCATCCGGACCCATTAAACTAGAATGTTTTTCCTGCTCTCCCAATAGTCCTCATGAGCGCCCTTACTTTGTAAACTTCAACTTCCTGTTGCAGAATATGAAAAAAACATTTTAAACGTTTAGTTTGTCCTTTTTTTGACCATGACAAAGAAAAACACTTTAAATGTAAATGGTCCTTTCAGGGACAGCATACCTACGTACAGTGAAACAGAGGCTTTACAGACAACACCATACTTTCACCATAATGAATGAAATGTACCTTTTTAAACTTCTCCAAATCCCAAGTGTCATCATAGCCGGGGTAGTTTCCAGGATAATCTGTTGTATGAACCTAGAAGCAACAAATAATCAAGCAAACGATAGGTTATTATTATTATTATTATTATTATTATTATTATTATTATTATTATTATTAAGGCTACTGTAATGTATTTCAGGCAGGATTACAGGTGGAGTCAGTGATTCTGGAGAACACTGGTTGTCAAAATCACTTTCTTTTTTTTCAAATGAGTGAATATCTCCTCACAAACTGCTACCTGTCCGTGTGCGCTAAACGAGAATCCAGTATTAATGAACAGCCCAGGCTCTGTAAACGTGTATGTAAACAAAGGTGCACATCTACACTATATTGCCCAAAGCATTGGCTCACCTGCCTTGACTTGCATATGAACTTAAGTGACATCCCATAGGGTTTCATTATGACATTGGTCCACCCTTTGCAGCTATAACAGCTTCCACTCTTCTGGGAAGGCTTTCCACAAGGTTTAGGAGTGTGTTTATGGGAATTTTCGACCATTCTTCAAGAAGCGCATTTGTGAGGTCACACACTGATGTTGGACAAGAAGGCCTGGACCTCAGTCTCTGCTCTGATTCCTCCCAGAGGTGTCCTATCTATCAGGTTGAGGTCAGGACTTTGTGCAGGCGTGGGTTTGGAGCGGAGGCTGCCAGGAGAACGGTACTTGTCTGAGTTTGGTGGAGGGGGGATTATGGGATGGGGTTGTGTTTCAGGAGCTGGGTTTGGTAGTTCCAGTGATTAAGAATAATCCACCAGTGCACAAAGCAAGGTCCATAAAGAAGGGTGAGAGTTTGCTGTGGATGAACTTGACTGGCCTGCACTGAGTCCTGACCTCAACCCGATTTGTTCACCACAGTACTACTACTGACAGACAGCCAGGTAGTGGATTGTAAGGAGATTTTCACTGATTTTAACAACACGCGTTCTCCAGAATCACTGACTCTACCTTTAACTATCATGCAGTGGGCTATGAATATGCTGCTTTCCTGTACCTCTGTATTCTTGTGGCATCATAGTGTTGTCTGTTTGATATCATTTTTTTTTTTGGGGGGGGGGGCTAAAGTACTGAAGGTATGGTGCACACAGTCACACAGTCATGTGTTTTTGATGGCAGAACATCGTGTTAACACATTCAGACTTCGGGCTCATTTCTCTCACTTTAGATTCATTCATTAAACCCTATCAAAAGATACACGGTCCCTCATGTCACACACATGCAGCGCGCGCAGCTACTGGAGCTGACGAGCTGTCAGTCACGTTCAGACGCAGACCGTTGTAGCGAGCAGGCGATGCCGCCATTAAAACCAGAGATAAAAACAAACTTACATTCTTTATGTCAAATTCCCCAAGTATTATTCGATTACGAATTTCTTCCACGTTCTCCATGGAAGCCGCCATTTTGCTATTTACTCTTCTTCTTCTTTTCGGTTATTGGCGGGTTGCAACCATAACTTTTTTGGTGCATACCGCCACCAACTGTACCGGAGTGTAACAACCACATTTATATCTTCTGGTTTACCAAGGGGAAAGTATATCAATAAATAAATAAATAAATTGCCAGATAAATAGATAGATGTATAGGAAAAAAAATAAAAATAAAATAAAGTGTGTGTGTGTGTGTGTGTGTGTGTGTGTGGGGGGGGGGGGGGGGGGGGTAGGCTATGTAAATACTAAATTGATTTAAATAATCTTGTGTCTTTTAAATATGCGATCACTGCTTTCTGTGTAGGTTACACCCTCCCTGCTGTACCCAATATGCCGAGATGAATATGCCACCCAGACTCCACACTCTTCCTGCTCTTTGTAGCCTATACCAGCCAACCTCATTCTCTCCCCCAAGTAAGCTACCTCTCACACTCCATCAACACATGCTTCACAGCTTCTATTTTGCCACATTCACATCGATCCGTACCACTTTTCCCAATTAAAGAGCGAGTTTTATTTAGTCCTGTATGTCCTATTCTCATTCTCGTGAGTATTGTTTCCTCCCTTCTATTTTTCCTTTAAACACCATGTGCACTCACACTTTTTTGTACATTAGGCCTATAATCATTTCTTCCAGTGATTTCACTGTCCCACATGTCTTGCCACTTTTTAATTACTTCTTTTTTTAATGCTATCTACTCTGGTAGCTCCGCCTACATTTCTTCTTCTTCGTATTTGACGGCAGTTGGCATCCAACTGTTGATGCCTTTTGCTCCGGAGTGAGGAACAAACACTACTCATACATAGGCTAAAGCCTTTTCTATGGTGGAGTCAGCGATTCAGGAGAATGCTTATTGTAAAATCACTTTTGGTCAAACTCAGTGAACGTGCGTGTGTGTTTATCCTATACAGGTTTATAGACTAGACTGTGTAAGACCAGCATTTTTTTTAGCGTGCACATGGTAGCCTACCGACAGACAACCGATCGTGAAGAAAAACATTGTAGCCTACTCCTAATTCTCTCTGTCCCATAGGCCCACACCTCAACCTGCCACTAGCCCCTGGGCCTGAAATATGTTGTAGGCCCCCTGAGAGGCGGTCTGACATTAAGCACAGGGTGTCCGCGGAAGTCTTAAAAAGTCTTACATTCATGTATCTAAAATTAAGGCCTTAAAAAGTCTTAAATTCATTAAAAATGTGATATGCTGGTCTTAAATCCATTACTCAAAGGTCTTAAATTTGTCGGGGCAGGACTATTCATTGTTATATATTTTTTTTCTTCCGCGACTTTCCGAGAAGGAGAAGGAGCTACTTTCTAACTAACGGCTGATATAAAAGTCTGACACTACGCTAGAGGCAGTACGGCCGTGTGTGGCTGTGATCCGCATATAAACGTAGCATAGAAGAAGAATGTGTGTCCCCTGCCTCCGAATTTGAAGTCGGTCACGTTAAAGCAAGAAAGGGAAGAACGACCCAGCGAAATGCATGCCCAGCTTTTATAAATTCAGTGAGAGGTTGAGGATGGACGACAAATATCATGGCTGGCTTTATTCACCCCGCGACCACACACTGCCGCTACTCCGTAGGTGTGGAAACACCCGCCCGCTGGCGATGTAGGTAGGCTACTGACCCAAACGCAAATCACACAGAAACAAACAGATTTATTGTGTTTAGTAAAAATGTTTATTTATCTATATTTATTCATTAATAGTTGCTCATCAGACGGTCATTCGCGTTGCCGTGAGCTCACAGAGTGACACGAGAGTCTCTGCTTCTCTCTGTCTATCGCTTTCTTTCTCTCCACTTCTCTCGGCTAGTTAAGAACTATTGCCGATCGTCCCGTCAATCGCAGACAGTAGCCTACATTTCCATCACCATTCGGTACAACCCTAATACCTGCAGTTTATTAACCTGGCTGCGTGCAACAATATGAAGAAAATAAAACATTTCGCAAAATACCGCAGGTCCCGTGGGCATCCCCCAGTCATGCAAACCTGTATACAGTACCTATGCTATGCCTACTTTACAGTAGCCTATTTCCCGATTTTGAAAGTGCAAAAACATTCACCTGTGGAACCAATTTTTAGATAGTTTCTGCCATAAGTTCTGAAAAATAAAGTTAATGGACTAAGTTTGTTGTTTATTGAATAAGTAGGCTAATTAAAATTTGAAGGACATGCTTCCCCATAAATTACCAAATTTTTGTATTTAATTCTAATACTGCATGCTGCAGCTAACACATTTTCTTTATTGATTAAACTGTTCTCGTGACTCGATTATAGAGCTGTATCAGCTGATTGACATTTTCTGATTAATCGATCTTATATTTATTTGATGTTAAATGCGGGGGGACAGTGTCTTCATTCAGACGGCTGAACATTTTTTTATTTTCTGTAATTAGTGCATTGAGTATTTGATATTCAAACTTAATAAACCTCTACAGAGCATATACTGTAGTGTAGTTTGTAGATTTATGTTGCCAAGGTATTGGTGTTCATTAGAGGTCTTAAAATGTGCAGATACCCTGAGAGAGGCTACTTTCGTCCTAGCTTCTGATATAAATGAGTATCACTTTATGTTCAATAAACAGACCAAGTAAACTTGAATGAGTCTCATTGAGTGACACACAAGCTATGCTTGGGTTGTAATACAGCTGGACCCCCAAATATCGCCTATATGTATTGTGTTTTAGGTCTTAAATTTCCTTAAAGGTGGTATTAAAAAGGTCTTAAAAAGTCTTAAATTTGACATGCTGAAACCTGCAGATACCCTGAAGCATTTGTATTGTAGTGAACCATGGGCTGTGATCAGAGAGTGAGCCTGGTTGTTAATTAGGTAATTAGGATGATGCGATGCAGCTGAAGGGAGTGGGTTTGGGAAGAAGGAGGTTAGAAAAAGGGCAGACAGATGACAATCAGGGTTGTTGGGGAGCGGACTGAATGTTACAGGGCTTGTGCCCAACTAAGATCCATTCTAAAGCCGAATGCACTCGGGCCTGGGGGGGTCTCAACTCCTGGGAGAGTTAAGTAGTTTTAGATAGATATATATTTCTGTATTGTGTGTTTGTAGCTCAGCGCTTTTTATGAATTGTATTTTAATTAGACACGGCAGTACAGGGACCGAGTGGGGAAAGTAGTAGGGGTAAGACCGCTCGTCCAGTGCGCTACAGCGGGGCTCTGACGCCACGGGTTGCTGTGTAGTGGGTTGCAGTGCAAGTTTGATGTGCAGTGCAAGTTTGATGTGCAGTGCCATAAGGGGTTTGGTGTGGCTGCAGAGCAGCATTTGTGTGCCGTGCCCTTTTGCTGGGGGTTGTGTGGGTGGCTAATTAATGCCTTAACCCATTGATGACTATGGCAATCTAGGATGCATGTCCTTAATGCCTGAGGGTTTTCTGAAAAAATAGTAGGAATTGACAAGTCTACCAAAACCTTAATATCTAAGCCTGTGTAGCACATAGAAACATGAAATAAAATACATTTAAAAGTTAAGGTTCACAGGTTTTATTTAAACATGCTCCCGTAGCGCTTACAAACCAACAAATATTTCTAAAAATCGTCAAAATGAGATGAATTAGAAAATTATTAAATATTGTTAATAAGTAGATGCAATGTGTTGTGAGATTTTCGTCAGTAGTCTATAGTAGACCTTGATTCTGTGCACCAAACGCCACTAACTGTTCTGTCGCCGACATAGCTGGCGTATTTTTTTAATTATTTTGTTTTATTTTTTTATTTTTTATTTTTTTGATTGACATGATTTTTGGCAAACCACACAACTTTTGGGTGGTCACGTGGTCTTAAAAAATCAACAAAACCCACCTCATGTGTATTTGAACCAATGACAGTGCATTCTATGCTGGGAATGCCATGAAAATTAGATAAAGTAATAATGCTGCGCGATGCAGCATCAGGCAGGAGAGCCAATGTGGCATCGCGCAGCAGCCGTCATCAATGCCCGAGAAGAAGTGTCACTAAAAGAGGGTCTAACCGAAAGATTCATTCACCTGTGTTCCTGTCCCGTTGTCTCCCAACTAATGTTGTCAAATAAAGATAATTGATTGTGATTCTGCAGAGTCCTCCTCGTTTTGTTTCCTCACACAATTGTTAAGGTGCTCTCTATCTCCTCTAACCCAGAGGCAAGGTTTATTACAGTATATTGCCTTTTCTATGTAGGTCTATGTCTAGAGTGCAAAACATAGACTATTAGTGACTTTTCCCTCTCTGAGCTAGCTATCATCACAGTATTTATACCACACACACACACACACACACACACACACACACACACACACACACACACACACACACACACACACACACACACACACACACACACACAATACTTACACTACTTCCTCTACATTTTTATAAGCTGATGTGGTGCCCACGTGAGTCACAAAGTTACAAAAATATAAAACAATGTGATTTTATTTAATGGCTCATGATAGGCCCTTGATCTTCGTAGTTACCTCGAGTGACTGTAGTGGCCTATAGGCCTACCAAACCATCAAATGTCATTAACTAATGCTTTTTTGTAATTATCTAGTGGAAATTCATGTTTGTTTATCTTTTAACCTTTGCAACTCAGCCCAACATCCACCAAGACAAGAGTTTCTGTCATTTTATTGCTGCATGGCATCAAGACTTAGACACATGTCTGCTGAATACACACACTTGAGAACACATTAACAGCACTACAAATCTCAGTTAGAACTACACATTAAATCCTGTGGAACCTGTTAACAGAGGGCCTCTACACAAACAAGAGAATATTTACTGCTGTAGTTACAAACCAGCCATAATGTATAAAGCCCAAAGGGAAGATGGCAAGAGAACTCCCAAAATGTTAGCAGATTACTTTACCTTATACACTACAGACATCGACTGAGAAGATGACTGCTGAACATATGTACTCCAAGCAGAAGTAAAGGTAACAGGAATAATGGAGGTTTCACATCTAAAATTACAATACCTGTAAATGATTGATGTACCTATAGGCCTATGTATGATGTAGGCCTGTGTTAAACATAGACAATTCTGTTTAACAGGAAATGTGTTCTTAAGAAACCACCTGAAGTTAACTTCCACATGTTTTATTATTTCAAGGCTTAAACAAAATGAAAGTCATGGAATAATTCACAGAGGCTAAGTGTAGATAACACCTTCAGTCTGTTAAACTACATTTTCACCCAATAGCAAGGACACCCAACAGTGTGCTGCTGTACAGTCCATTCAGTTATGAGGTGTGTTCCAGTGGGGAAATGATGTTTTAGACACATGAAGAATCATGGCACTAATAATATATTGCTTCCCACAGTGGTTTACCGTGTGGCTCTGATTCAGATCTCCATTGTCATTTCTGTATGTGTTCAAAGACAACAGTGAGGTTCCTTGTTTTATACCACATGTAAGTTCTATCTTAGCTGACACTAAACGACTCACAATCTGACACATGCTGCATGACTTTAACATACAGACGTGGCAATAGAAAGGGGGCAGTGGAGTAGGTCCATTTGTGGATTATAAAACCGTGATCTTTTATGTTTTCATTGAAGCAAGCAATCACAGTATTATTGGGTGTTTTTCATACATCCCCTATAGTTTCAGCATAACTTTCCCTCACTTGTGTAAGTATTCTATCCAAAAATAACAACACTAAAGCCAGAGGTGGGTCGTAACGCGCTACATTTACTCCGTTACGAATACTTGAGTAACTTTTTGAATAAATTGTAATTTTAGGAGTAGTTTTATTGCAACATACTTTTACTTTTACTTGAGTAAATATTTGAAGAAAGAACGGTACTTTTACGCCGTTCCATTTGGCTACGTGACGGTCGTTACCTTATTTTTTTATATATTTTATTTATAACATGCGAGATCTATTTCTCTCATGATTCCTCTCCCGGGGACGTCTTCAGCCAACATCTCTATCACGTGACTATTTCAACCAATAAAAAACACATTACAAAAGCTTGCCAATCAAATGCAGCCACTTCAGTCACATGACAAGTGTTGTCATAGGGCTCAACAATGTCCGCGGACTTTTTTAAAGGCTGCGGTTCCGCACCGATGTTGTGTCCGTGGCATGGACCTATAAGTGCCATGTAGGTTAAACGCATATTTTACCGACCATCTGGGTGAGTCGAGAAAATGGAAGAAACCGCTGATTCCGAGGAGCAATAGCCACACCCCTGGCCTCACATACAGACTCACAAGCTCTCAATTACACTTAAACTCACAAAACAACAATCACACACTCACAATCACAGTGACAGACTCCCACACACTCGCAATTACAGAGAAACTGTTCTTCTTTGACACATGTCCTGTTCTCCCTGTAGCCTACTCACTTCGCATGCCCCAATCTGGCTGTGTGAGAGTCTGAGAGTGGTCTCTTTGTTCAGCCACTCTGTAGTTTCATATGTTAAGTGAGTGTGCCAGCAGGTTTTGATGTGTAACGAAGTTTAATTTTGTGTTTTATATTTTTGGGGCTAAACACAACCTAGATAATTTTCTCAGGGCCAGTGACATATTGTAGGAATTAGTTTTAAAATGTGTATGTGCAAAACAATTGCAACAGTGTTATAAGTGTATTGGTTTTAATTAATATAATTTTGGACCAGCCTAATTTATTATCATTTTATTTGAAGGGTGATGTATTTAATTTGGCAGATAATTTATTTATTATTGTTTGAGTTCAAGGGTTATTCATTTGATTTTTAAATACCTTATTTATTGTTTTATTTAAAATAATGTTATTTAACATATCTTTATTTGAACATTGCTGTTTTATATTTTGTTCGTGTCTATTCTGTACCGTTTGTGTTGCTCTGTATATTTCAAAAATAAACCCGGAGTAATTCAGTAGGCCTACTTGTACTCTTGAGTACTTGAGTAGTCTTTTCACTGCATACCTTTTTACTCTTACTCGAGTAATAATTTTTATGAGTACTTTTACTTCTACTTGAGTAATTATAATCTTAAAGTAACTTACTTTTACTTGAGTACATGTTTTGGCTCCTCTGCCCACCTCTGACTAAAGCCCTACTCACTATTGGACAGATACTGTCGATCCGGATGTAATAGTTTTAGAGCTAAAGGCTTAAACTAGTGTGTGGAGTGGACAGGGTCCCGCTAGAGGAAAGAGTTGTAACATCAGAATCAAGATTGAAAAGTGAGCACTATTCCATTAACTATACTATTCTTCTAGTAGATACTCTGGTATGTAACTGCTGGGTGTCACATGAAAACAATTCACTGCTTGACAGATAGCACTCTTCCCAGTCAAACCTATAGCAGGCTGATGCTACTTGTTTTATTGTGGTGATAAACATGTGCTAACTCACTTAGCACCTGTGTTCCACACAGTGATACCACTTTCTACTAATATAAGGAAATTCTTACTGACATATGCCATTGCTCTGGTCCCCATCTAATACAATCCTTTTTTAACATTATCTACTATTGCCTCTGACGTTGGATTTCTATGACAAGGGGGTCTAAAACCGCCACCCAGCCAGCCTAATGAACAACATACTGTATACACAGACTCAATTCAATATTTACATTCAGATGTCCTGTTTAGACCATTTCATACTTCACATTTTCCTGGATTCTGTCGATTGATTTAATAAACTAACCTTTATAGTTTTTTTTTTTTTTTTTTACAAAATAAAATTGTAGCACAGAAACATTTGCGACTAAACTAATTCTTATTATTATAGTGATCCTTAAATGTTGACCCATATTTTAAATGTAGGCTACTCAAACCTCTTCGGAAATTTGAATGAGTATTAGTATAATCTCCAGGAAAGTACAATTGTAGTTGGGTTGGTAGTTCAGCCTTTCTCTTGATTTGCCTAAACACCCAATAAGCATACATTTTCTTAACAAAAATAACTCACCTCGAAGAATTTTACATACAATTGAAACAACAACCCGGCCATTATTACCCTACCCTCACCATAAACCTATAAATAACTAAAGGTTAGGGGGAAAAAAGGGGATACATGGTTCCGATGTTACACTTATTTTAATCATATGAAATGTCATCTTTTTGCCATGGCATTAAAGTGGGATCTCTTCATTCACTTTGTAATTCTTCTTTCTAATAGTACTGCTTTAGATTTACTTGTCTATACAGTACAACTAAATGAGTGTTATCTGTTCCCACAATGATCCAGGTATTAAGATCGGCAGAGATTTAGAGAACGTCTTAAAAAAGTTCAAATGGTCAATGCGGTTGGCCTTTCAGTACATAATAAATAATAGAACTGTGAAGATTGATCCGTCCCTGTATGGCGGACATGGAGGCCACACAATATGGAACCCCCTTCCATTGACTTAAAAAGCAGACTCTGTGCCATGAAATAGAAAATGTGACAGTGACATTTCCCAGCATTTTTGCATTTATGGGCATAAATAAACGTGGTCTGATATTCTTCAAATTGACCATAATGGATAAGCATGACCTGCCTGAAATAGCAACAAAGAAACATGGTTTAAAGGCACACTATGCAACATTTTAATGAAAAAATAAATGATAGACACACAAAAATAATCCGTCTCAATGATCACTTCTGCCTCACTAGAATATGGTGTCTTTACTCGCACACCGATTGTATCATTTTTTTTCATCAATATGTTGCATAATCAACTTTTAAGTAAGATGGTTTTTGGTGACCTCAACCAAGTGTTTCCTGCATGTGTTGATCACATCTCAGACACCTAATGATGTCATAATGGGAGAAAAAACGCCCCCTCATTACCAACCTAATATGGCACTGCCTCCACCAGTGATAAGCCACACACCCCCAGATCCCCCTGAATCTACAGTATCTCACAAAAGTGAGTACACCCCTCACATTTCTTCACATTTTTCTTTATATCTTTCCATGGGACAACACTGAATAAATGACACTTTAATACAATGTAAAGTAGTCAGTGTACAGCTTGTATAACAGTGAAAATTTACTGTCCCCTCAAAATAACTCGACACACAACCATTAATGTCTAAACTGCTGGCAACAAAAGTGAGTACACCCCTTAGAAAAAATTTACAAATTGGGCCCAAAGTGTAAATATTTTGTGTGGCCACCATTATTTTCCAGCACTGCCTTAACCTTCTTGGGCATGTAGTTCACTAGAGCTTCACAGGTTGCAACTGGAACCCTCTTCCACCCATTTATGACAGCATCACAGAGCTGGTGGATATTAAAGACCTTGCGTTCCTCCACCTTCCATTTGAGGATGCCCCAAAGATGCTCAATAGGGTTTAGGTCTGGAGACATGCTTGGCCAGGCCATAACCTTTACCCTCAGCTTTTTTAGCAAGCCACTGGTCGTCTTGGAGGTGTGTTTGGGGTCGTTATCATGTTGCAATACCACCCTGCGGCCCAGTTTACGAAGGTTGAGTGCACATGGTCAGCGTCGTACACAGAGGTTGGCTTTGGAAAATAGACGTATGAGTGCTGCCAGCATTGCTGAAGGGCTTGAAGGGGTGGGGGGTCAACCTGTCAGTGCTCAGACCATACGCCGCACTCTGCATCATACTGGTCTGCATGGTTGTCATCCCAGAAGGAAGCCTATTCTAAAGATGATGCACAAGAAACCCCACAAAAAGTTTGCTGAAGACAAACAGACTACGGACATGGATTACTGCAACCATGTCCTGTGGTCTGATGAGACCAAAATACATTTATTTGGTTCAGATGGTGTTAAGAGTGTGGAGCGGCAACCAGGTGAGGAGTACAAAGACAAGTGTGTCTTGCCTAGAGTCAAGCATGGTGGTTGGAGTGTCATGGTCTGGGGCTGCATGAGTGCTGCCAGCACTGGGGATCTACAGTTCATTGAATTCTAACATGTACTGTGACATACTGAAGCAGAGCATGATCCCCTCCCTTCATAAACTGGGCCGCAGGGCAGTACTGCAACATGATAACGACCCCAAACACCCCTCCGAACGACCACTGGCTTGTTAAAGAAGCTGAGGGTAAAGGTTATGGACTGGCCAAGCATGTCTCCAGTCTTAAACCCTATTGAGCATCTTTGGGGCATCCTAAAACGGGAGATGGAGGAGCGCAAGGACTCTAATATCCACCAGCTCCTTGATGTCGTCATGAATGGGTAGAAGAGGGTTCCAGTTGCAACCTGTGAAGCTCTAGTGAACTACATGCCCAAGAGGGTTAAGGCAGTGCTAGAAAATAATGATGGCAAAACAAAATATTGACACTTTGGGCCCAATTTGGACATTTTTTCTTAGGGGTGTACTCACTTTTGTTGCCAGCAGTTTAGACATTAATGGCTGTGTGTCGAGTTATTTTGAGGGGACAGTAAATTTACACTGTTATACAAGCTGTACACTGACTACTTGACATTGTATCAAAGTGTCATTTATTCAGTGTTGTCGCATGGAAAGATATAATGAAATATTTGAAGAAATGTTAGGGGTGTACTCACTTTTGTGAGATACTGTAACTGGTTAGATTCAAACCAGCAGTTAGATTCAGAGCCAATCAGAGCAGGCTGGGCTTTTTGACAGCCTCTAAAACTGAGCATTTCAGACAGAGGCTGAAAAGAGAAGATTCAGTAATGGCACTGTGAGAAATATAAAAGGTTTTTTGGACACTGCACCATTAAAACAGTTCCTAGTAGAAACCCAATTTACAATTTTGAACCTGAAAATGAACACAATAATGGCATTAGGAACTTGTTAACCACTAGCCTACTTTACAACAACGGACTGTCATTTTAAGATCACATATAGAGACTCATCGGGGGGGTTAGTAACTTATACTTCCATGGGCGGTATCAATGCGACTATGCTCACTCAGAGCAATGCTAGAGAACCAGAATATTTCTACATCCTGTACATCATGAAACGTACACTGCGCGTCATGTGCTAAGGTGTGGCTAGACTCCCATGATGCCGAAGAAATTCTATCCACGATGTCTCCCTGCGCCACTGGGCAGCTTTCATAGGAATGAATGGGCGCCATGTTTTAATATGCCGTCCTTTTAACATATAGGTCCATGGGCTTGGCACAGTAAAAGTGGCTATGGAAAACTAAATCAAGTAGGCCAAAAGTGCCAGTCGAAAAATGCCATTTATTTAACTATAAATTGATTGCTACTTTTAAATTTCTTACAATATTATGTTACTAGTTTCTTTTTCAATGTATATATAGGCCTATGTGCATATACATAACGTTATGTGTTAGAGAGATGTTGACTTTAATCTGTTAATTTGTTAGACAGTGATATGAGGGATAAGGGTTATGGGTTATGAGTTTAGGTAGTTTAAAGGACTGGACTGTCAAATCAGATCACTTCACACTACAGGTGCAGTTTCAGTGTGGATTCCCATGCAGACACAAGTCTATGGAGTGGCCCTCTGAAAACACTGGCAGAGCAAAGCTGCAGAATTCATGTTTCCAACAGTTGAAATGGTGAACCATAGACAACACCCGGTGAAATATAAATCTGTAGTTAGTTCATGATCAGTTTTTCTACTCGGGAGGAGTTTTTCTACTCTTAAATCACCATTTTAATGAAGGTTTTCCATCGATTTTGTATAAGAAGGAGACAGTGATTCTGTAGAATGCTTGTTTCAGTCACTTTTTGTCAGAATGAATCCGTTATTATTAATCCGTTAATCCAGTATTAATACATAGCATATACTCTGTAAACGGTTTGCACAATGGGGGCCACTACTGTATTATATAGTAACATGCCAGTTTAATGACTACTACTGTATTATATAGTAACATGCCAGTTTAATGACCCTAGGTCTTAACACAGTGCACACACAGAAAGGACAGGTTGTGGATCGTGAGGAGATATTCACTGATTTTGACAAAAAGTGAAAAATGTTTACAACATGTGTTCTCCAGAATCGCTGATTCCACCTTTCAGTAGGCCATTCTTGTATTATAGAGGTCAGTCTTTCTCTGGCAAAGCTTCTGATCAGATGGGTTATATGGGTGATAGTTGTGGCTGATCCGTGCTGGCTACTGAACACAGTGTTCAGGTTCCATCCAGTGCGTCAAACAGCTGCTCAGTCAGTCTGCAGCTGCAGTGCTGAGGGCGCAACAGGCTGTGGTTCTAATGGAGCCCATGACCCTGCTCCTCTTCTCCTTACAGCCAGCAGAGGCCTTGGTTTTCTGGGGCAGCAGCTTGGCCGCGTGGATTGCTGTCTCCTTGATCTGCAGCTCCAGATGCTTCTGGATGGCCAGGCCCAGCTCCTCGGGGTCCACGGAGGCTCCGTACACCTCCCACGTCATGCCCTCCGCATCCCACTTCACCTCCTTCACTGGGGACTTGGCAGCACCGCTCCGTTTCTTGCCTCCGTCACTGTCAGTGTTGGGACTTTGGCTGCTGTCCTCTGTCCGACTGATGTGGGGAAACACATGAGGTGTGACTGTCTGTGCTGCTGTCTGCACCCCAATGTCCCTTAGCTGTTTGTGGGCCGTCATAGTCCCCATGTCCCGGGTACACTGAAAAAAAATATAACATTGACTTAGTTTAATTACATTCATTTTGTCAACAAGTTCCAGGACATTGTATTAGGTCAGTAAGGTTAAAGCAAACATGTTGTTGTAATCTAAGTTAAATAACTTAACATGGTTATGAATTGAGCCAACTGAAAAACAAAACATAGTTTTCCTTTTAACATACTGTATATTTTATGTGAAACAAATTTTTTATTTTAACAATATTTTAATTGTGTTTTGACATGATTATATTTTGTACATAAATTAATTTGGCACATCCAACATGAGTTGGCACAGTGTCCCATACTGTAAATTGCTCAACCACAAGGAGAGCTGTTACATTAGAGACACCACATGGTCACACGTCATTGATTAAAACATGAACTTGGGTTATATGTAGCCTATATATTTTCACATATCACATAAAATCCCAATAAAATAAATGTGCTTGTGTGGTTGTAACGTGACAAAATGTGGAAAATATCAAGGGGTATGAATACTTTCGCAAGCCACTATATGTTAATCCTATTAAACCAGATGTGTAAAGAGAAACTGAATACCAAGAGTAGAGATAACTTACAAGAAAATTACTTTGTTAAAAGTCACCTATTATAATACCACTTGAGTAAAAGCACAAAAGATTTTAGAATCAGGACAATGTAAAAGCGATAGTTCTACTATTGTGTACTGTATATATGCGTTTGTATAATATATATAGGCCTATATTAGTGCTGTCAGTTTAACGCCTTATTAACGGCGTTAACGCAAACCCAATTTAATGGCGTCAATTTTTTTATCGCGCGATTAACGCTCGTCATGGCCTAGGAAACGTTGTGGTTTTTTCACATGCTGTTGCATCAACTAGTAATGTTAGAACAACTTTAACACCACAAACTATAGGCTACATGTGGCTCACAGTTAAGTTACTATTAATTCATACGGAACACGTCCTACAGCGTAATTTCACATTAAAATAATTTAACTGGCGAAACGTCAAGTCAATTCTGACTTTTATTTTGAAGCAGAAACCGGAACCTAGCACTTCCTAGCTCAGCTGTGCGACCTTCACTAGTCTTCCGTGTGTGAGTCTGGGACTACGCGGAAAAAGAACAGAAAAGAAAGCTTGTCATTTGCAAAAGTCTTACCTATAACCCTGTGTGCACACCAACACCTCCATGAATGTTAGTGGCAGCCGCCAGTCAGTGACGTGCGGTGAGGTCAGTGAGTGGGTAGGCACTGAGTTCTGAAAGCCAGATTTCTCTAAACCTATATATTGTTAAATCAAAAACAATAAACAACAAACAGGCACGCACGGCCGATTTCAAATAAGTTCCTCCCTTTCTTTCTTTCGCGCTCTCTCTCTCACTCACTCACTCACTCACTCACACACACACACACACACACACACACACACACACAGAGACGGGACGTATATGAAATGTCACGACGGTGACTTCAGGTTTGCCCGTAGCCTACTGTAGTTTGGTCTAAATGATTAAACATCGCATCCATCGACTTAACGGACCCGTCCCTCACACCGAGGGCCGAAAAAACGTAAGGCAACAAGTCAAACCTTCGCCGATTCAAACTACCAGTACTACTTCTATTCAACTTAAAAATAAAAGACAGCATTCATCATTATGTAGGACTACAGCATAACTGATGGCAACTCCACTCCATAAACTTTATCTTAATAGATAAAGTACCAGTAGCATATGCCCCATGGACCTGTCCAGCATCAGAATGTAACCATTTATCCACATTGCAGAGCTTAGGTTTGTCCGTCAGTAACAATGAAAACACAACTGCTCAATTGAATATAAAATGCAGAATGGATTGCACTCGGTATCAATTCATCCAACTTTATTATTAAATAAACCCCAAAAAAGTTTCTGACTCACCAATCTGACTCCCTGGCTGTAGAAATAAGCAAGACGATAGTAATCCAGTGACAGCCTGACTGACAGCACAGCTAGCTAGCATCCTTCCGTTCATGTAGGCTACCTGTCCGTTTGAAATGCTCGAACATTGTTGGTCCCTGTTGCTGCTGTACACCGTCCAAGGCTGGCGCAGGCCTTTCTCTTGCTATTCATTCTGTTCCTTTTTAAATTATAATCCAATTTGTTAAAATTCCTCCAGTCTGAAATATCTGCGGGCACGGCACGGCAGCTGCAATGTTGACTTCGCGGGGGTAACGCGACGTGAATGAGCATAGCCAACGTAATGACGTTGGCCTAAGCTGCGTAAATGTCTAGTAATATCTCGATTTTAATTGGTCCATGAATGATATGTAATGTAAAGGCTTATGTGGCATACCATTTACGTAAAAAAGGCACAAAGAATTATGCTTATTTGCGTACATGTTAAATAATACAGAATCAAGTGCGCATGCGCGAAAACTTTTTTTTTCTTGCCGTCCACAATGAATAAGCGCAAAGGCACTGATTCTTTGCCGTACACAATGAATGGGAAACAGCAAAGGCACAATATTTTTTTGGCGTAACTTACTAACTGCCACGTTTCGAATCAAAACGTCTACACTTTTTTAAAGTAATCGCGGATTACATGTAAAGATCGAAATAATTAACAGTAATAATACAAATATAAGTTTATTAAATAAAAAAAATATTTTATTTTATTTTATTTTTATTTTATTTTTTTGCACACGGCGCCAGGGTAGGCACTGCCTACCCTGCCTACCCTGACCGCACGTCACTGCCGCCAGTCATTCATTTTCACTTTAATTTTCACTACGAAGGGCGACTGCCTCGGCTGCAGCAGCACCATAGCAACCACCCCACATACACAAGCGTGTCCACTCCACACAGTCTGAAATAAGCCGTGGATGAAAGACTCCCAAAACATTTAGGCCTACAACAACCAGTTTATTTTAGCCTGAATACTAATTTGTTTTATATAGGCTACCCTATGTTGTTTTATGGTTTGGTTTTTAAATAAAACAATAAGTTCCAATATGTTTGTGAATGCTGTTCTGGGGGGTCTATATTGTTATTTGCACTGAATTGCAAATTATGATATTTTAGAAGAAATACACTGAATTATAATGGTGTAGACAGCATTGTAATTCAGTGTATTTCTTCTTAAATATCATAATTAGAATGGGTGTGATAAGAGCATTAAAATGAGAAAAAATAATGGGACAAAAATAAATCAGGGGACATTCAGGCTAGAATAAATAAAAATGCGATTAATCGCGAGTTAACTATGACATTAATGCGATTAAATATTTAAATCGTTTGACAGCACTAATATATATGTATTTTATATTAGTTTGATTAACTGGATCCATGACAATTAAAAATAAATGATTGCAGACAAATACATTTTTATTAATCAACTTATCGATGAAAAGACTATAATGTTTCATCTGTGCTTGTAGGCCTACATACTGCTGAGTAGTATACAATATTCTATAACATTTCACTTTCCGATATAATTGTAGTGGAGTAGAATCTATGTAGCATCAAAAGGATATAATCAAGTAAAGTACAAGTGCCTCAAACTTGTACTTGAGTCCAGTACCTGAAACCTCTGTAAATAACTTAGCTTAAATGCTTTGTGTTCTGACTACACAAACATAGTTTGTACAGCCAACGAAAGACACTATTAAATGGAGTTTAAAACATATTCAAACTTAACAATCTATGTTAAATAAAAAATAATTATATAAAGTGCACCCACCTTATTCATTTCATTGAGTGTAGTGCTTCTGACATTGCCAGTGGGACTGCTGCAGCACTGTTCTAAAGCAAAGTGTTTTTGGGCCTGTGGGCCAGCAGCACCGGGAGGCAGAGTGCTGATCCAGTTGCAGCAGCATGGCAGCAGGTGTTTGGCATCCAGGCCTGTCTCACTGACAGAGGAGATGAGGCGAGGCAGGCTCAGCTGGGTCAGGGCTGGAGGCCTCTGGACCTGGCAGCCCCGCTCTACACCTGGCAGCAGCTGTGAGGGGGCGGGGATGGGCTGGGGATGGCAGTAGGCTGCAAACGTGTCCTCAAAATGGGCCTGATGGATGGAAGAGAAACGATAGTTTCTCTGGTCACATTGAGGCAGGATATGTCCCCTTTCTCCAACACGCTCAACTGTGGCTGCTGCCATGGGGGACGTCATACACACACACCTGCTCTGAGGCGGCTGGATTGCTTCTCCACTGTTGGCTCCTCTACACGTGGTGGTGATAATGTTGCACTGCTGCAGCTGCATGCGCTGCTCGCAGGCTAACATGGAGTGACTGTGAACCTCTTGGATGATGCTCCTATTTCCTCTATGGTTAGCAAACCCACCACAGGTCTCACTGTCTGGAGCAATGGGGAGCACTTCTTGTTTATCCAGTGGAAATGTGTCTGAGTGACACCTGTGAACAGGTAGGGAGGCTGGCTTTGTGCCCTGGCCTATCCTGTCTGCCTGAGCCATATCACTGGTGTCATTCAGGGCTATATGATGGTGATGTGAGGGTGTGTTCGTCTCAGCCAGACTGTGGAGGAGACCTGAAGCCCTGGAGGCGACGCAATGTTCCAATGGGCCATGTTCCTCTCTGCCGACCCCCACACCGCTACAGTTAACTTCTGCTACATGTTCTGGGCATATTTGGCTGACGGCCTCCTTTGGGCAGGTGTAACCCGGTCCTCCAGCCAGTCTGGAGGCTGCTGCAGAGAGCGTAGAGTCAAAGCAAACGGCACCCCCCAGTGGGTACAGCTCTGAAACAGGATGCCCGGCCTCTGCCATGGAAGACCTTTGGGAAAAAGTGAAACAGAGTAGATGTCTCACATTTGAAAAGCTCAGGCACAACACACACAGAACACCACAAACCTTTTTCCTCTAATTATGAAGCAATTCTGTTATTTATACACTGCTTCACTTATATTGGATTTAAGAACAAGTTTTTACACCGACTTATTAGCCATTACAAGTTGATACAGATGTCATTTTAGCAGCAAAGGCCAACTAAAAATGAGATGCATACCAGTGTCACACATGCTCTAAAATACAAGTGAGGCTGATGACACTAGCCAATTTATCCCTTTTATTCTAGGTCCTGGGTAAGATTTGTATGCGCTTCATTTAGCGGAGAATATCTCAACTGTTATAGACTAATATGACCCCAGTGAACAACGTGGGATGTGTGACAAAATCTCTATCCGGGACGAAAGTCCTGAAAATGACCACAACAGGTTACACTAGTATCACACTACGTGGTGAATGGGACTTTTTTTTCCTTTATAGATATCCTCATACTTTTTTACCAGATTAATCTTCATATTAAGAGAAATACTTGTTGTATTACACTTAGTCTAAAACATTTAATAAAATATGCAAATTAGCCAATGTTCTATCATGTCATTGACCTCCTTTCTAATCATCTGTTGGACAGCTTTAGTTGTTGCTGTCACCAAGCTGTCCTGTGAGGAAACTCTCTCCAGAGTCTGAGTTTGAACTGTTCCCACTGATGACTGACAGCCGTCATCAGTGACTAGCAACTCCCCTTCTTCCTGCTTTTCTTCACTGTTCCTCTGTCTTCTTGGTCGCGGTGAGCACAGAACATTCAACTTGCCTCCGAAGGCCTGTACCATTTTGCAGGCATGGTGATAGTGTTCAGTCTGCGGGGGGGGGGGGGAGTGACATGCTGATTTATAACAGGCTCTGCCCTACCCAGACTGCCGGAGAGGGCAGAGTTAACAATATCTGCAATCTCCTTACCTATCAGATCTGTGAGTCGTTTTGAGCTGTCACTCACAACCTGGTCTGTTACATCCAGAACCTCAGCGAAGCACTGAGGGAGTTTGTCCCCAAGATTGGAGAGCACATCCTCCTCAGACACTATCACATGTATGCCCCTGAGAGCCGTCACTAATGCCTTTGACATGCTCTTATTTCCAACAGCAGGTTGGCCAACATCATTTTAGTGGGATCCTCAGGGCTACCCGATCTTAACAGTGTCCACTGTTCCACTGTCATCCTTTCAAAAAAGGATTGGATCAGTGGACGAACACCTTCCAATCTAATCTCCGGCAGCTCCTCTGTCAGAGCTGGTAAAGCTTTAGTAACGGGGACAGCTTCTGTATTCTGCTCCATGTCGTCTGATGCCTTTTGGGGTTTTCTTTTTCAGAAGTCCTTTGGTTTGTAGTTTTCACCGACTGGTTTCGTTGAAGAGTAAGAATGGTTTGATGGAAGGAATATTCTAGAATTTATGCTCTTATGGTCAAAGGCGTAAACAACCTGAGATCAAAAGGATCTTCAATGATCACAGGTATACTGTTCCTGGAGCTCCAACCCTCAGAACAGTGACAAAGATGCAGCCTATCAACAGTTGCTAAACTGCAACTTTTTTTTTCTTCAGTTCTTAGTTTTGTTCTGATGGTACTCTGATTGAAACATGGATTCATATATCATTTAATGACATAAATGCAAAAGACAATAAGGTGAGACTGCAGGCAAAACATTGCTTTTTCAAGCACTGGTTATTTTTCAAAATTCTTTGTTTATTTTGCTTCCATAACATGCCTCCATTATTCTAGTAAATCAAAGGTCCAAAATCTACATTTAGGAATTTATTTGACTTAACCTTGTCCATTTACGTCTGTCAATTTCTCTTACAACCATCTTCAATGGCAGTTATCTAAAAAAAAATGTTTTTCCAATACTATATGAAACTAACTACACTTTCCATTATCATTCTTAGCACTATCCTGAAGGTTATTACACAAAGATTTGTTACGTTGTTAATTGTCTTTTTTAGAAGACGTTCTCTCCTTTTTTTTAAATACAGAAAATGCATTAAGATCTGCACGTTTTTATTTTATTTGTAAAATTTAAAAAGTTGTATTTAAAATATGTTCAGTATAAACTTTGGATAATTATATGCTATAAATATAGAATAAAGATATTAAAGCTCACATATTATGCACTTTGCTGTCAATTTTATATGGTCTAAGTAGTCCCTAATACTTATTTTTTTAAATGTTTGCTGAAAAACCCGTTCAGATCATTTATTGTAGCAAGCCTCTATACCCTGATGTTCCTCTGGTCTCCGGATGACCTATATTGGTGTCTGCAGCCTGCGATCTGGCTGGCCCCTCCCACCTCTCTGCCGGGCCCTCCCACCGTCTCTGCCGTGCTCTCGTGATACTAGAGAGACACTGCGTGACTGAGAACAGTGTTTACCCGGAGCGAAGCCATACTTTGACATAACAGTTTGACATGACCTGACATGATTAAAACCAGTGAAAACAGTAGCTTCAAAGTTTGATTTCTACAGGAATAACTTCCCACCCTTTGTGGTGTTAAAAACGAGGCATTATTAAACTCTAATAGGAAAGTTACGTTAGTGTAATAGAAGCAAACGTTGGGTGCTACATCCGAAGCTACATGTGCGCTAACGGCTAAAAGTAACACTCAGACGATTTAAACCCAGTGAAAACAGTAGCCTCACAGTTTGATTTATACAGGAATAACTTCCCACCCTTTGTGGTGTTAAAAACGAGGCATTATTAAACTGCAGTGGGAAAGCTAAGTTAGTGTAATAGAAGCAAAAGTTGGGCGCTACTCCCGAAGCTACATGCTACACTAGGTAAATAACAGGCAAACAACCATTGAGGAGATTCCTTTTAGTTTCAGCGATGGAATTACTACACAAGTAGCTCTCTAAGCTTTGTCTTGTTATAAACGCGGCATTATTAAGACTGCTGTGATTAAGATAAATTAGTGGATTATGAGCAGAATGCTTCTGTGTTGGTTTATGCAACACTCTGCATGGTTTGCTGTACTATGGGCATCTTGTCGCTTAGCGGGGAAAACAACATGGCTGTCGCTCGGAAAATTTTCCAGAGGATCTCGGGGCCGTGGACCAATAAGAAATGGGGGGAGGGGAGTTATCATAGAACATAGGTGGAAGTTTCTGGTTACTAATGTGGGGGGGAAGCATGGACATATAAAGAAAATATGGGGATGTGGCTGTGCAGTCTATGACGTCATAAACGGCGAGAATTCTGACTCTAGTATATTGGGGGGAGGGGTGGGGGTTTCAGAAAGGGGGAGAGTGAGAAAAGGAGAGATTGTTATTCTTTTTATATTTTGGCAGTCTCTAGGCACACCGTGGACCCATGGATATGTTAGAACATATTTAAAAAGTGCATTTAGCATAATATGTGACCTTTAACTCTGGTTTAATCCAACATCTAGCCTTTTGGCTTTTAAAAGGATTCAAATGTGTTCATAAATAGATAACTATTGCCATATTTGCAGATTGATTCAAACATCCTTGAACATTTTGAAGGACAAAAAATGATCATTTTATGTGAATAATCAACCGGCAAAGTTTCATGATGAAACCTAAAAGTTAATGTCACCTGCAGTATCCCGCCTTCATTTACTTTGAAGAAAAAGGAGCATTTTAACCATTTGACAAGATGAAATGAATATTTATGGGTAGTGATCATTTGATTAAACACAAATCAAAACTGAATACTGTGTGTCCTATTATGATGTCTGGAAGCACAGTATCAACTGAGATGATCCTGTTTCCAAAGGCGTTGTTGTAGATCTGCTACTTGCCATCAACCCCAAGAAGTACATGGGAGGACAATCTGAAGCCTTTTTCAATCAAGCTCTCTGCACATATCATATCAAAACACATAACCCATATTTCACATCTTTCCATCTCCTCGTAGCTCATGTAAATCCCTTACATAACCAAAATAACCTCAATAACTACAGGCCAATATCCAAACTCCCATGCCTGGCAGAAATCCAAGAATCACTCATTAATAATCAGTTAAAAACAAAGCCAATGCTTCAATATTAATAATACAGCTCATTCCAGTCTGGCTTCAGGGCAGGCCATAGTAGGCCTACTGTCTCGGCTGTCACTTTGGTTGTAAACAACATTGTTACAGCATAAGAGAAAAAAAGCACTGTGTAGCACTCTTTATTGACCACCATTTGCTCTTACAGAGGCTGCATGACATTGGTTTTGAATTGACCATTCTGCATGTAGCTGCTTTAGGGACTATCTCTCTGATAGACAGCAGCCAGGTAACTGGGGAGCAACCAATCTGAGTTTTGAACTGTTACATAAGGTGTCCCACAGGGCTCAATCTTGGCCCCAGTTCTATTCACAAATGATATCAATAACATTGTTTCATCGCTACAAAACTGTCACGCCCATGTGTACGCCGACGACACAGTACTGCATTGCATTTCAGACTCGGTGAGGCAAGCTATACAAAACTTACATAGTTCTTTTAACAACCTGAACGCCTGTCGTGTGCATCTCTGGCTTGTTTTGAACACAGACAAAACAAAATATATGTGTTTCTTCAAAGTAAGAGCCACACATTTTAATGATTATGTATATATTTTATTTTACAAACAATTGATTTTTAATTGAGAGACACAGAATATAACTATCTCAGCATCTGAATAGATGATGAACTTTAAAGCGGCAACGAGTAACATTTAAATATCTTTTAAACAGCCTCATGTTTCCTCTCATAATCATAAATGACCAGCAAACGAGACCATCAGTGCAAAGAAAGACGTTTTTATATAGTTTTTATTACTGCATTTGATCTGGTCGTACACCCAGTCCGATTTTCGGTTCACGCGTGCATGCTCTATGGTCACATATCCGTATTTGTCGCAGATTTCAGTGTGGCGCAGGAACGCGATTTGAGAAGCCTATCACTCCAGGTGAGGGAAGGGGATAGGGAGACCAGATCCCAATTCACCAGATGTGGGACAAAGACTACGTTTGTGCGGGACAATGCGGGACAAAGTGCCGTTTTTTTAGCAAAATAAACTCGTGTCACCACCGGTAATGCCAGAGACACGGCTTTCTATATTAAAAAACACTATCTTTAGATCAGCGCGCAGCAGTTAAGTTAGCTACTGTTAAACAAATAGAGCATTAAGGCTGCGGCTTCACATTAAAAGCATTTCACTGGCTTCACTTGACAAACGTGAGTTAGCTTTTATTTTGAAGTAACAGGAAGGTAAACGCTGAAGCACTGCAGGCAGCACCTTCACAGAGCCACTGAGCCCAGCAGCCCGATACACACACACAGACAAACACACACACAGACAAACGGAGACTGCTGTCTCCTCACAGCTATCGGATAAATGCCAGATTATAAAACACGCATTTAAAAAGGGGGGCTCACTTTCAATAACAATGCGGGACAACGTCTCAATTTGCGGGACGTGTGAAAAGTAATGGAAATGCGATCTGGTCACCCTAGAAGGGGAGCGGGAGCCTTGTTTGAGACAGTTATTTGTCGTCATAATGACTGATAACGGGGCTGAACCATCAAAGACAAAAAAGAAAATGCAATGAAGAAAAGCTAAAAGGGAGAGTGATAGGCGGGCGGGAGGGCGTTGCCAAGCAACGTATACACAATTTCACGGAGTGAACCTAGACTGCAGTGTTTACTCCTAAATGAATGAACGGTAGCCTACTAAAACAAAGTTTACTTTGCCTCACCATCATCAGATGACCATTATTCATCTGAAATAGTCATTATTTACAACAACATAAACACATTACCTCATCGTGATCCATAACTAACTGCCGTCTCTCGTTCATTCGCTTTGTGTGGGGACACATACTCGTTCAGCTCCGTGAGAGGTGACAATGGATCAACTCATTGCAATCAGGTGTAGTTGATGCTGTGTCACTAACCACTCTCACCGAGCCGAAAAGAGTACGGTGCCCTCACACTTTCAACACACGGACACGCACTATATTGCTTCCTGATTATTTGAATCTTGCACGCCCTGCACGAGCTAGAAAACAGCTTCACGACAGCTGGCGTCGTAAAAATACTACCGCTTTTGTTGAAAGGTGTCGCCAACGTGCCGACTTACTCGTTGTAGCTTTAATATTCACATTGAAAATTTAAAAAAATTGTTATTTAGTAGAAAAATTATTATCGAGGCAGGACTGCCACTCAGTGAACCTAGAGATCAGTCGGAGATCACATGAGATTTTGAGTTGAAAGGTATACAGTAACTCTCTTGGACTTGGGATAACGCCCATTAGCACCGGCCTAATTTGCTGTTCTTCTGTTCTGACCACATGCACCTGTGGTTTACTATTTAGTGCACACACAGCACAATATGTCACCATTTTGTCATCAAAAATCTTACATATTTTGTTGGTTGGTTCTGTACACATGACATTTTTTCGTTGTGATGTAACTGCAGCTTTGCATTTTAATCATGCATCAGTTATAGTGAGAATGCATGTAACAGGAAGTAAAGGCTAAAACCTAATTCAGATTTACTTCTGTGACAGAATATTTCCATGGAAAACATAAACAGATTAAACTCGTTCCAGCAACCCCAATGCAGTCTCCGGCGTACAGGCACAATGGTTCCAAACCTGGCAACCTCACTGTGACGACCAAGGCAGGACTAAAAACACTTCCAGCACATTGCTACCTCTGAAAAAGCAACAACATGGAACTTTGAATTGTTTTCTTTTAGAACACATGAATCCAACAAGATCAATGGTGTCATTCAGGCAGATTTAAAGGTTTATTGCTCAACTTTGGAATGTCCAAAATTGACAGAGCCCCCTGCTTCCAGTATGTGTGAGCTAAGCTAGGCTAACCATGTCGATGTTGATATTCCCATCTCAGAAAAAAAGCTTTAATTAAACAGTTATTTCAAGAAAAAAAGAAGTGCAGGGAAATTCTGACAATGTGAGTGGCTGAGCGGATCCAAAATAGTGGTGTTTTACAGTGTTATTATGAAGCAGCTGGTCACAGGATCCAGACAGGCAACAAGTCAGTCGCTCACAAACACTGCCAAGTCTGGCGCTGTGTTCAATGTCACTTTTCTTAAGATGTTGGGCCATCATCATTTAAATTGTATGTCATTTATTTTTTTCAAACTATAGATCGATGCCAATTTTACTAATGAATCTTCAAATTATAATGTCCACTTTCAAATGTTGAAGTTCAAGTCATTTAGATGTACTACATGCTGCCACACATGGATACCGGTCAGGTTCTGACTCATTAGAGGAAACCACATGGAAACTCTGGGAGCTCCAATGAGCTCAGAAGAATCAAAAGACTTTTAACATCCTATTCTTCTGACGATAAGATTCACAGCCATAACACATCTGAACAGACACCCATACAGTATACTGTACAGCATGCCTGCAAACATTCATGCATTATGAACGGCTTTCCTTACACAAACAGACAACAACCAGTGTATTCCCTAACATGTCTATCCCCTTACCTTTTGCAGAGGCTCTGTCCTCTCCCTTTCAGATTGTGTTGGGGGTGACGGCTGTCGTTCCTTGGAAAGCCTTCCTCCTCTTCCTCCTCCTCCCTCACATCCACAGGTGACCCCTCCCTCTCTGCTTCATTCACTGAGCTGCTTTGTCTCAGCCCAGCCCCCACCCCTGCCCCCAGCTGTGCACAAGATGGAGGAGACCTTGAGATAATCCTTCTCCTACGTCTGATTACAAATGTGAGGATGCAATCTTCAAATCCCTTGCCCTAGTGAGAGCGAGCTGAGCGGGGGCTTGTCGGTTGGTTGGTGGTTGGCTTATCCAGCTGTAGTGTGGGAGATGGATGGAGGGGGTGAGGGGGATTGAGTGAGATACAACCCAGCGTCACTGACCCTCCAGCTGGGAGGAAGAGAGCTAGGGCTGAGGGGGTATCAATCGATGACAGGAAAAGAAAGCAGCTCCATTATTCTCTGTCTTCATCTCTCCGCTCGTCCACTCTGAACTCACACAATGTTTAAGCTCTCTCTCTCCCTGTGCAACAACACCAACCCACTCTCTCCATCACTATCCCTGTTGCTATGGAGACTGTAATACTCAATGGGCCTGTGAGGGTGCCTGTGTGTTTTTGTGTGTGTGTGTGTGTGTGTGTGTGTGTGTGTGTGTGTTTCAGCCAAAACAAAGCAGTAGGAACCGGTCATGTTTGCATATGTCAGAATTTTTTCTTTCTTTTTACCAAGCAAACAAACAAATCTATGAACAAAATAAAGAAGTAAAAACTTAAATCCATAATGAAGATACAATGTATTTGCCAAACAGAAGGAGCTTCACTGCATCATCTACAAACCTGCTTTTACATTTATGTAATAATCTAATATGTAAAGGTACAACACTCACTTCTGCATTGAGTATTTTTACTTTTAATACTTAAAGTACATTTTCCCGATCATACTTTACTTAGGTTAGGTTTTCAATGCAGGAATTGAACTTTAAGCAGAGGAGAGCACTTGTAGAGTAATTTACAACTTGGTATTTGTGTTTGAGACGGTGCTGCCAGTGACGTGCCACTAGCTGGAGCTCTCCCTGTGGGTTTGTAAGAACTTGATTGACTAAATGTATTGACTAAAAAGTTCTTTCAAGTTTCTTTGTCAGAACTTGAACGAGGCTGAGTGTGGTTATCGGTCCCCCAGCTGACGAGACTCCTTTAAAGGATGAGACAGTGAAAAGGCTTCATTCATACAGCGCTTCTATCCAAGGCGCTTTGCTGCTCATCCACAGTGGGGTGGCTGCTGCCATTGGAGTATGAATGGGTTAATGCGATGGCAGTATCATCCACACACCAACAAGCTACCATTCAGGGTGCTGGCCTGCATACATGTAACCACAGTGAATACCAAGGCTCAAGGTTCAAGGTCTTTATTGGTGTCCCAAGAGGGCAAATTGGTTCACAGCGAGGAGGTAGTGGTTTAAAACATAGGAACAGTACAGGACAACAACAGACATAAAACACCATATCATGTACACAAACCTGGGCATGAAGTGCAAGTAGTAGAGGAAAGGTTTCACACATTAAAGTGCCACTGTAACCACAATATCATAAAGTGCCAACAAAGTGCCAAGATATAAAGTGCCGGCATACAGTGCTATGTGCCTTCATCATCATCATCATCATCATTAGCAGCATTTAAAGTGCAGTGTGCCGTCAACAACATCGCCATCATCAGCAGTAACATCAGAATCAACATCAGCAACATTTACCTGCTGCTGGCAGCATTGACTGTTCCAATCGAGGCAGGGGAAAAAAGGAGTACATCTATTTATTTTTAGTGGTCTTAGGGACACACAGACGAAGGCTAGATTGCAACACCATGTACTCTGAATTGAGTGGATGGGCACTATCTCATTGAATGGACAAAGCTTTCTTGAGCAGCTTTCTGCTGTAGAAAGGATCGAGGCTCTCCATCTGGATGCCAGTCATTTTAGAGGCAGTTTTCACAATTCTCCCAAGAGAATATTTATCCTCCACAGTGATTGTTCCTAATTTCTTTGTTCCTGTTTTTTTTTTAAATTATTATTATTGATTGAGCTTAAATACATAACATAACATAAAAGACATAATATTCAGCTGTGACTGTATATCCCATTTCACACCTCTGTTGCAAGGTGTGGGAACTACATGGGAACTTTCAATTTGTCTTTATTCTTGCGCCCCCTTTGGACAAAAGCGGTAGTTTTATACCACGCCAGCTGTTGTTCCTAGGTGAGCGTAACCATGACAAAGGCATTTAAAAATATATATATATATATAAAAATAGCATTCTTTGCACTGATGGTCTTGTTTGCTGTTACATGTAATCTATGATCATCGGAAGAAAAATTAGACTGTTACAGAAATATTTAAAAGTTCTTCGTAGCACCTTTAAATACAACATCATTTAAAATTGGATTTCAATTTTAGTGTCATTTGGAGACATTTAAAGAAAATCTCGATGATTGTTGTCATAATTGCTTGAAAGAGCCAAAGGGTATAGAATCACAAGCATGCTCCAACTCCTGCTAAAAACAGAGCATTTCTCATGGTTAAATCAGTAACACTGTGAATGAGACAGCAGTCAGAGGGTCGGTCTCAGTGGTTCTGGCCCCAATCACTTCATCTACAGTTTAGTAATAAATTATGGATTGGATTTATCAAGGCACTCAAAGACGCTTTACAGCAGGGGTGTCCAAACTACGGCCCGCGGGCCAACTGCGGCCCGCTTTTTATTGGCCCGCGGCCAATTTTAAAAATATAATGTAATATGGCCCTTTGAAATTTTTTATTTTTTTTGCATTTCTTAGTTAAAGCGGCTACGAGTAACATTTAAATATCTTTTAAACAGCCTCATGTTTCCTCTGATAATCATAAATTACCTTTAACAGCAAACGAGACCATCAGTGCAAAGAAAGACGTTTTTAAATAGTTTTTATTCGCACACCCAGTCCGATTTTCGGTTCGCTCGTGCAAGCTCTATGGTCACATATCCGTATTGGTCGCAGATTTCAGTGTGGCGTAGCAACGTGAATTGAGAAGCCTATCCCTCCAGGTGAGGGAAGGGGAGCGGGAGCCTTGTTTGATACAGTTATTTGTCGTCATAATGACTGATAACGGGGCTGAACCATCAAAGAAAAAAAAAGAAAATGCAATGAAGAAAAGCTAAAAGGGAGAGTGATATAGGCTACGGGGGGGGGGGGGACGAGGGCGTTGCCAAGCAACGTGTATACAAATTCACGAGAGCGAAACTAGACTGCAGTGTTTACTCCTAAATGAATGAGCGGTTGGTACTAACACAAAGTTTGCTTTGCTTCACCATTATCAGATAACCATTATCTGAAATAGTAATTATTTACAACAACATAAACACATTACCTCATCGTGATCCATACTAACTGCCGTCTATCGTTCATTCGCTTTCTGTGAGGAGTCGGACACGTAATCTTTCAGCTCTGTGAGAGAGAGTAGTTAGGTGACACTGCTGCATCAACTCATTGCAATCAGGTGCGTGTGGCAGTGACTGGCATTAGTTCATGCAGTGTCAAAACCACTCTCACGGAGCCGAAAAGAGTCCTCACACTTTCAACATAGGAACATGCACTATATTGCCCCCTTCTCAGTTCACACTCACGCGCCTGGCACGAGCTAGAAAACAGCTTTGCTACAGCGGGCGTCGTAAAAATACTACCGCTTTTGTCCAAAGGGGACGCCAACGTGCCATGTTACTCGTGGTGGCTTTAACCCACTAGTGCAGGGGTGTCAAACACTGATTGATTGGCCCGTGGCGCTTTTAATTTTTAAATAATTTAAATGCACTCATTATATTACTGAGAAATATGTCCCATAAAAGAAAAAGAGCAACAAGCCCATCCCAGAGGACCCTGCATAATATTTTATTTTAAATTAATATTATCATGGAACATCTATGTGTCCTTCTCCAATAGCTTCTAATTCATCTGACACAGTGTCTCCATTTTTTTTTCATACAAAATTCTTCAGATTTAGCCTCTTAATTTCCCTCTCAAAGTGCACCAGATTCATGCATTCCACTTTAAAAACTTTAAAAAATCTCCCGGGGGAGATCGGGACCTCGGCTGGATACTATTTTCACCCTACTGTTTTTTTTTTTTTTTTTTTTTTTTTTTTTCAAATCAAAAGAATGAACTCATAAGTCTGCATTCTGCATGTAACTGTTATTTCTTTCTTTTCAAAGGCAGAAAACACTGGGTGTTTGCAGTGCATGTGTGTAGTTAGTCAGCGATCTTGGAGAAGCTTGCTGTCAAAATCACTTCAAGATTATTATTATCTCCTCATGATCTGCTACCTGTGTGTGTGTGTGTGTGCAGTCCAGAAATAAAGTCTGGTGTTAATACACAGCCTAGGCTCTGTAAACAGGTGTGAAAACAAAGGGGGCCACCGTAGCTAGCAACATGCCTGTTTACACAGCCTAGGCTGTGTATGAACCATAGATAGTATATAAAAGGTATACTTGTAAGGAACACTGGATATTCTTGTCAGCTAAATCACAGTACAGACAGGTTAGCTAGGAGATATTCACTGATTTTTGACAAGCATTCATCAAAACAGATTCACATGAATTACTGACTCCACCTTTAGATACTAAAAGTTGTTCATTTTGTTAAAAAACAACACCAACAACCACAGCGCTGTGTGATTGCTGCCGCCTGTATTTCTAATTGTAGAAGTGACTCGTCATTTATCAGTCTACAGGATGTCCACAAGGGGGGCTGTTTAGTCACAATGTGACCAGGGTTACAAAGCTGTGAGGAACACCTGTGAGAGGAAAGTAGCAACAGCATTATTTTCTTTTCCTGTACCTCTTCTAATACGTCCATGGTCTGTCCCAATGTAGGGCCCTATGAAATCCGTTTTATTTTTTTCCAAATTCCGTTTTATTTTTTCACAAATTCCGTTTTTTCCGTTTTAATATCATGATTTCCGTTTTTTTACAATTAACACTCATTTCGTCATCAGAACGAGTGTCTAATTATTGCGAACAAATAATATTCTAACAATTTAATCAGATATAAGGCTAAATTTAAAATACATCACAACATTGCACTGTTTTTAGTGCTTAAAAAAACTAAAAAACAGATTTGTTGGGTAGCTAGGCTATATAAGAAAATAAAGTCATTAATTGTGTGCTTCAAGTGAAGCATTAAATATTTATTTTTACATAAATAATAAAGTCCTTATAAACTTTTCAAGAAGCTGGACTAGAGTGAATATTGGACAGGCTGCAACACCAACCTACAGTCTATTGTGCGACAGAGAGCTAGTTATCATTAGCATCAGCGTTAGCCGACATCACGGCACCAGCGGAATAATCTAACACTACAGGTAGGTTACACTACATGAAAACAACGGGCTATAGACGCTAGTTATAATTGCGTGTAGGAAACATTGTTGAGACTGGAATTTCGTACCGAAGCGGCCGTTCCATAATACAACACTCCCTTTAGCAATGGCTGAATATAAGACCTCCCTGTGCTGTGTATCTGCGGGAGCGAGTGGCATTAATAACTTATAACAGTAAACGTTTAACATGATTACGTGCCTTTTAGATGCTTTAATCATATGCCGAATTTATAAACAGACCATATTATTAACAATAAATTAAGTTATGTACATGCCAGAGTTACGTATATGGATAAATTAATAAGTAAACATTGAATAGACAGATTTGTGAAAGGGATTTGGCGCCGTGTGTTACATTACCGTTACTGCAGCCAGGCTCTACTTTTCACGGCAGTAGTTTGGTCTTTAGATGTCGCCAAACCAGAATTCCTCCCTAGTTCTGCTTTAATTTTAACCGTGTTGTTTTCCTTTGCCTTGGAAATTGAATTTTACCAAAATAATGGCGAATTCCGTGACATTCCGTGTTAACAAGCAGATTCCGTTTTTATTGCCCGATTCCGTGATTCCGTCCGCGTTTTCGTTATCGCGGAAATCATAGGGCCCTACCAATGCCCACTCAGGGACGGGAACACTTACCCTGTGTTCCGAATCGCATACTATTTATTTTTTCTATTCTAAATAGCCTACTACAACTGACGAAAAAAATAATCTAGTTAGGACGCAGTAGGCATACAATTGGGACATACTTTTACTTATTAATTTCATCATAACATTGCGCCTTGATCTTGCCTCTTGGTTTTACATCCGTCGCATGCCCGTTTGTTTTCATATGGAGGCTCCGTTGACGTGACTTCAGGTGCGCGCTGGATTATGGGTCAGAATCGCCCAAATAGAATGGCGTTTTCAACATTAAATATCTCGGCTTTCTAACCATCCTAAATCTGGCCGCAAGAATCGGGACATCCTAACTCTTTTTTTGTACCGTAGATAGAGATGGGGATTGGAACGCAGGGACTGTGTGCGTCCACTGAATGAACTATACTGACACATAGTGGACTAAACAGATATGGTGAACAATACTGTCTGGGATTAATGTTCTTCAGTAGTGAGCCTTTCATGGAGGTGTTAGCTCTCTTTATTTGTATCTTCTACTATCACATAGTAATGTCAAAAGAAAATCTATTTAAAAAAAGAGTAGTCAAAATGTGTGTATATTTTGTGTATGTTTTGTGTACAGGGACCACTATGGAAATAAGCCTTCAGGCTTTTTTGTGTCTATCCCTGGCTATTTTACAGAGTGCTGTTCATGTTTTTATGTCAAAATGGTCAAATAAAATCATTCATTGATTCATCATTTCCAACCTCTGTGTGTTTATTAGAGATGATACAGTGTTGGCCTTTTCCACATTTATACAGAACAAAGACAGCAGCTTCTGATCCGTCTCCGATGTCCGTTCTCTGGTCCAATCACATTTGAGTGTCACTGTCCTCGGGGTGGAGGTAAGAGTGTGAGTGTGTGAATGTGTGTGTGGGTGGGGTGACAGTGTTAAGCATTGGGGGGTTTTCAGAGGAGGTCATTTTGTCCTTTTTCTCCTGCCGTAGCTTTGTGACTGATGGAGGTGCATGCCCCTCATGATCACACACACCATGTCACCATCACTGTCAACAGCTGCTTCCCTCTGTAGCACTGTTCAATGGCTGGAAAAAACACTTTTTGATTGATAAAAAAATAAATTAAAAAAAGCTTATTTCATACCAAGTAATACTTTGCAGCAGAGTCCCAAAGCAAGGTTAAGTTCCCTCGACATATCTCACGTGCAAGGCATTATCTTATAGGTCATGTTACTTCTGTGTAAAACGTATGTGTGAGTTCAGGAGCAGCGTTATGTGTCAACAGAGAAGAACCCTGATGACACCAGACAATACACACAAGGCAGATTATGAGAGGCACAAACTGTGCAAACTAAATGTCCCTTTAGGATAACATGTCTCTGGAGACTAATTTACTTTGTAAAATTGGCAGTGGACCCCTATCCTTCATCCCGCGTTCCAAATCTCATAATCTCATATTCTTTTTTACTATTCTACATACTATAGCTTTAGTATGCAGAAAAGTAAGTATATTAAGTACGTAGTTAGCATGTACCTAGTTTGCATGTAGTATGCATACAATAGGGATATTACTTTTACTTATTTATTTCATTATAACAACACACATTGAACGTGCCTTTTTGCTTATATAACCGTCATATTGCTGGTTGTTTTGACGATGTGATGTAACTTCTGCTGCAGTGGATTGTGGGTCAGAATCGCCAAAAAAGCTGCTGGTTTCCACAAAAAAAAAAAAAATCACAACTGGTGAAGTAGTCATCTAGGTATTTTAAGCATGCTGCATTCGACCACATTAATAGGGGCATCATTAATCTTTTTTTCTCCCATACCAAATAGCAGAGAAGTATGGAGATTGGAACACAGCCTAAGTGTCTTGGAAAATGTGACCACACTGGTAAGCTAAGAGTGGTATTTATTTAAGAGTAATCTTGCCCCCTCAGCTTGGTACGTCTAACCACGCTTAACACTATGTTGCTCAAAGAACTAAAATCTAGTCCTTTGCCCTTGTCCTTTGTGTGTTTTGTGCTTTTAGCTCCATTTTGTGGAACATTTAAAAAAAAAAACTATGGTATGTCGGTTAAAAGCATGTTTATAAGAAATCTAAAATAAAAAGTGAAGAATGGAGGGAGACCGTGGTTTACGTGGACCTTCATTAAAACAAACATCTTACCTGGTGAACAGGCTGTTAGTGTGGGGCAGGGCCTCAGTCATGTACCAAATCTAAACACATGGTATTTACATTGACCAAGCTCATTTTAAAATGTCCATCCCTTCTGGTAAACAGAGTGGTAAACTGCAGATGAAAGGGGAACGTAGCAACCCCGACTGTTGGCTGGGAAATGTGTCAGTGGAACGGAGAAATGTGGACCAGGATAGAAACCTGATCGGCCATTTTAGTTTTTCATTTGTCGCTCAAACCTAATATATACAACTGCTCTTGAAAATGGGACTTCTTTACAATCGTTCTGGTGGGGAGATGAGACTGTGTGTGTGTGTGTCCTGTGTTTGTGTGCGTGCACGGTAGTCCTGTATCCAGTCACACACACTCCGTATGGGCAGCGTCTCACTCGTGAATGTCTCTGCCCCGCATTAAGGCTTGTCTGAGCCGTTCCTTAAGCTCATCAAAGCTGCTGCCAACACACACAGACTGAGGCCCGGGGCTGCCTGGTGGGCTCGCAGCAGGCGGCCAACCAATCAGGAGACAGAGGGATCCTTCTCCTACGGTGGAACCAGGAAGCAGCTCCTAGCTCTGTCAGTGTGTGTGTGTGCTGAGGATTCCACATCAAGGTAGACCAGTGGAATCCAGAAGGGTTGGTCCATGTGAAGACTACAGTACCAGGCTTTCTCTGTGGTGTGTGTGGCCTCAGCTCCAGCTGCTGCTCTGCAGTTCTTGTCGGAGCCAGGAAGGCAGCGGCTGGCCCAGGCGATTCAGCAGACGCAGCAGCTCCATGTTGTGCTCACGGTAGTACAAAGTCAGAAAGGCACGTGACTACACAGACACAGAGACAGACAGGCAAACAAACAGACAGACACACGTGATCAGAACAAGTTACAAACTAACCAACATAACACACTGATATTCTACTGTCTCAAAGTTTTGTTAACATAATGGATGCTGAGAAATTCAAAAGGTCGAATTCTGCTTATTTTCAGGTCTGCCAAATACTCATTTTAACTGACAGCACTTGAACACATCACAATCTACATTCCAAAGGAGGGAAAAGGAGGCATTTTTAAATAACGGTATCCAAGGTATTTAAAGGAATACCATTGCTATTTTTTAATACACCGGTAAGGTAATACCACTCTGTTTCGCAATCATATGGCTCAAAAATGCTTTGTTTCCTTGAGCTCATGTGTTATATTTTTGATGTCATTGATCATAACTTACTATTAAGTAAACTTAAGTGTTATGGCTTTACTCAATCTGCCTCAACATGGATAGAAAGCTACCTAACTAACAGAACACAGAGGGTTCCTTTAACGGAAGCCTCTCAAATACAAGACAGATACAGTGTGGGATTCCGCAGGGTTCTTCACTTGGACCACTGCTCTTCTCGATTTTCACAAATGATCTCCCACTTGCTTGTGAGGAAGCCTGTGTGTCTATGTACGCAGATGATTCGACAATCTACACGTCTGCTCGAACAGTTAAAGAAATTACCTCGGCTCTCAACAAAGAGTTGCAGACAGTATTTAACTGGATCACTGATAACAAACTTGTCCTGAACATATCTAAGACTATTTTTATTTATTTATTTAACCTTTATTTCACCAGGAAGGTCCCATTGAGTTACAGTAACTCTTCTCACAGGGAGTCCTGTCCAAGACAGGCAGCAGAAAAGAAGTTGCAGAATTTGCACAAGGCCACACACACACACAAACAAAGTACACCACAATTGACACTATAATGCTAAAATAACACTTCATAGCAGGCTATATAAAAACAAGCTAATACATACAGCTAAAAAAACAAATTAAAAAATAAATAAAAGGCATCAGGTTAAAAACAGTTGCAGTGTTCTTTTAGAGCTGATTGTAACATGTTCTTAAAGGTACTGAGTGGTGGGAGTGATTCCAGCTTTAGAGTGGCTTGAAGTTCATTCCAGACCTTTGGTGCATATGATGAGAAAGCTGTTGTACCCAGTTGTGTTCTTGTTAGTGGTGTGGTTAATAACATATATTCTGATTACCTTGTTTTGTAAACACTGTTATGGAAGGAAAGCAAATTTGAAATGTAAAGGGGTAGTTTACCCATTAGTGCTTTCGCAATAAAAATCAGTGCATGTAGTTTCCTTCTAAGGGAGAGGGAGGGCCATTGTACAGCCTCATACAGAATGCAGTGGTGAGTTCTAGCTGGGGCACCTGTGATGAAGCGCAGGGCTGAATGGTAAATTACATCTAGTTTGTTTAATAGCGATGAGGAAGAATGCATATAAATGAGGTCACCATAATCTAACACTGATAAGAAAGTGCTCTGCACTAACCTTTTTCTTGCTAAATGAGGAAAACACTTTTTCATGCGAAAAAAGAAACCTAATTTAGGTCTAAGTTTTTTTAAAAGGCTCACAATATGGACCCCGAGAGACAGCTTATCATCAAGCCAGATACCTAAGTATTTATAAGACGATACTCTCTCTATTATCGTACCATCCTGAGTTGTTAAAGTGGTGTTTATTGGAGAGTGTGAACGGGTAAAAATCATTGACTTAGTTTTTGTAGCATTTAGTACCAACTTTAAGCTTACCAGAGATTTTTGTACTACACTAAAAGCAGACTGTAAATATGTAATTGCTTCACTGACTGATGTGGCAGATGTATACATAATGGTATCATCTGCATAAAGATGAATCTTTGTTTGCTTTAAGTCCCTACCTAAATTGTTTATATAAATGGAAAATAAAATGGGGCCCAAAACTGACCCTTGTGGGACACCCATTTTTACTTCCAGCAAAGATGAGGTACAGTTATCCAATGCCACACACTGAGTTCTACCACTCAGGTAATGAGTGAACCAGCTTAATACAGTGGTACTAAAGCCTATACTTTGCAATCTCTGCAGGAGAAGGTGATGGTCCACAGTGTCAAATGCTTTAGAAAGGTCAATAAATAAAGCAGCACAAGACTTCTTGTTATCTAAAGTATGTATGATATCATTTGTAACTGAGGTTAGAGCAGTAATTGTACTATGTCCTTGTCGAAAGCCAGACTGAGTGGGATTCAAAATGGAGTTGTAAGATAAGAAATGTTTTAGTTGCTCATTTATGAAAGACTCAAGCAGTTAGGCCAAGACAGACAGTCTGGAGATTGGGCGATAATTATCTAAAACCGAAGGGTCTCCGCTTTTTAAAAGTGGAAGGACAAATGCAGATTTCCATGACTTTGGGATAGAACCACAGTGTAGACTAAGATTGAAGATGGAGGAGATAGGGCCAGCAATCAAGTTCGCAGCAGTTTTAAGAAAATATGGCTCAATCTGGTCTGGCCCAGCAGACTTTTTACAGTCCAACCCCAACAGGGCCTTTTGTACTTCCGCGGCAGATATTGGAGTGAAGTTAAAATGATTTAGACTTTCATTAGATGAATCAATGATGGAGGTTCCACTATCCATGGGGGTGGCTGGAAGTGTTGACTGAGTATCTCTTCCTGCATTAATGAAGTGCTCGTTGAAAGTATCTACCATGCTTTGTTTACCCCTAACTTCACCATGGCTTGTTGTAATGAATTCAGGGATAGTGGGAGGTGGCACATCACCTGAAGAAGATTTAATAGCTTTCCAACATTGTTTAGGATCACTGAGGTTTTCATTTATTAAATTCAGATAATACTCACTTTTTGTAGTTTTTATTAGTCTTGTGCATTTGTTTCTTAATACCCTATAATTTAACCAACATTTGTCATTATTATTTCTTTTTGCTTTTATCCATGCTTCATTTCGTTCTCTAATTGCAGTTGCAATGCTGTCATTAAACCAGGGGTTGTCTCTGCCCCTCACTCTATATCTTATAGTAGGAGCATGTTTATCAATTATGGCTAAAAAAGTCTTCTTAAAATAATCCCATGCCATCATCCATAAAACACACTAAATTTAAATCACTTTGATAGATGTCATGAAGAAATGCTTGCTCATTAAAGCGTTAATAATTTAGTTTAAAAATAATCCGCGGCTTGGTTTTAGTCATTTTACAATTTTTAACACAGGCAACCATACAGTGATCACTGACATCATTACATAAAACACCGGAGGCAGAGCACTTGTGTGGGGAATTAGTCAGAATTACATCGATTAATGTAGATTTGTCCATTCGTTTTAGATTGAGGCGTGTAGGTGACTGAACTAGTTGCGTCAAGTTTAACGCGTCACAAATGTCTTTTAACGGTGATGAAGGCGAAAGCCAGTCCCAATTCAAGTCTCCCAGAACGATAAACTCATTGGACAGTTCTAGCAGAAAATCAGATAGCAGAGCAGTTGCCGCAGCTACAGCTGATGGTGGGCGGTAGCATCCTACCACAGTCAATGAAGTGTCATTGGGGAGATTTAATTTGACAGCACACAGTTCAAAAAACTTCGGTTTTGTTATTGTTTCGACGGAACAGCAATCCAACGAAGCCTTTGCATATATGGCTACGCCCCCTCCTTTATTCACACGATCCGTCCGAAAGAGATTATAGCCATCGATATGAATCATGTTGTTCGTAATTGATGGTTTGAGCCATGTCTCTGACAAGACAATTACGTCACTTTCTGTCATTTTAGCCCACAGACGAATAGCGTCGATTTTGTTAATCAGACTGCGCACGTTGACATGGACAAAACGCAAGCCTTCGCTACTTTTTAAATCGTCAGGACTCAAAATCACTTCTGGGCCTGGGTTTGGATGGATATTACCTGATAGGACCAGGAGTGGGACAATCCAAAGGCCCGCTGATCTTGTCGGACGGGCAGCGCCGACTTCCCAGTCGCGTCTGCAGCTGTTGGGCCGAAACTGCCGTACTTCTGCCCAGCTGAGGAGTTGAGACCCGGTAGAACAGCCAGGAAAGACCGACGCGGACATACGGATTGCTGCAGATCCGCCAGCATCAGAAAGCAGCATAGTTCCAGAGTTTGGAAGAATAATCCGAGAAGAAGCGAATGACCCATCACTAAATCCCAGAACTCCCACAGAATGCGAGACGAGCACGCAGGTGAGCAGCAGGTAAACCGGTAGACTCATGTTGTTGAAGCAGTCAGATGTATGAGCATGTTTACCAAAGTGCAAAAGTGTACATTTAAAAAAGGATTGCAGAATAAAATTTAGAGTAAAAAATCACTTAAAAACTGTAGGACACAGACAAACAAAGACTAACATGCTGCCATCTTGGATTCAGGCCACACCCACCTAAGCCACCTAAGAGCATTGTATTTGGATCAAAACACTCACTACTCTCTAAACCTCAGCTGAATCTGGTACTGAACAATGCTGATATTGAGCAAGTACAAGAAACAAAGCTTCTTGGTGTAACTTTAGATAGTAAACTGACATGGTCAAGACATATAGATTTAATGGTGCAAAAAATGGGGAGAAACATATCTGTTGTCGAGATGCTCTTCTTTTTTAACACCACATCTGACCAAACAGAGGGGTATACTACGAAGCAAACTCAACAGAGCACGGCTCTCTTTTTTTGATCTGGTTCAACATGACACATACCCTCGCTCAGAGCTGACCGGTATCACGAAGGAAGTTATCAACCTCTTATGTCAACGAGGGTTTCGGCTTCAGGCTCTGTGCGCGTCCCCATGAAAGGGTAGCCTGGCTCCGCCCGCCTACCTACTTCCGGCCAAATTTCATTTTCCCTTCAGTAGTCAGTCTGGGTGTGCAGTGCATTTCTCAGTTATCTGTGGCTAATCTACAGCCGTGCAATCAGCGAACAGAGTGAGTGGCTGAGAACGATGACGTCAAAGTCGCGCTCCAGTTTCAGTTGAATGCTGCGTTCCTTTATACTCGGAAGAAGGAGATTTCCGACTTGGTAGTTCCGAGTTCCGACCTGTCTGTGTTCCAGTGCATCTGCTCGCGAAAGTATGGACGCCGACAACCTTTCTCGCCCAAATAACTAAACGTTAGGCACTAACAAATTACCGTTGCCAGGTACCGGTAGATCCATAGACCACAATATGTAGTGAAGTCGGAAATTTCCGAGTTCCCTGTCCAACTGGACCGCACCGTCAAAAGCCGGCTCATGACACATGTGACGACCAAACGTGATGCGATTGGTTAGCTAATCCAGAGTGGCACTGGGCAGCTCCAATAGTTTTAAACTTCAACAGACACCCGCCTCCAAGTGATTGAACGTTTGCCAATTACAGTAGTTCCAGACCTTCTGTACAAATGAAATGAAGTACGATGGTCCGGTTGGACCAGGCTAAATGAAGTACGATGGTCTGGTTGGACCAGGCTAAATGAAGTACGATGGTCTGGTTGGACCAGGCTAATGAAAGCGGGCCTTTGACCCGTCATTTGACTCTGCTTCTGCACAGACTGGACTGATCTTGTGCCGCTAACTTTACACAAACGGACTGATTGCGAGCAGCTGAGTAAAAAAATAAATAATAATAAATAATGAATAATCGACAGATTAATCGATTATCAAAATAATCGTTAGTTGCGGCCCTAGTGTAGATCGCCAGGTAAAATCATTTGAGGTGAGAGCATAGAGTGGCGCTGCAAACAGTAGGTCTAGGCTATTTTAAAAGGTGTAGTTTCCTTAACTTAAGTTTCTCTAAGAGCCAAATTTAAGCTCAAACTCTGGAATAAAAACTGTTCTGGGCAGGTTAGCCGTGCAGCCTCTGTTACCACAGTGATCTAGCCAGGTAGAACGAGAGCCACCTTTCGTGATACTGAAAACTCTGGCTTTAGACTCGACAGACTTCGCTCAGCCCTTAATCTCGCTTCGTAGAATACCCCTCAGGTCCTGTAAACCTTAGTGTTATCACACTTAGATTACTACCCAGTGGTCTGGTCAGGTACCACAAAAACAAATCTAGGGAAGCTACAACAGGCTCAGAACAGAGCAGCTCGCCCTTCAGTCCACAATGAGAGCTAAAATAAACAACATGCATGATCAACTCCTCTGGCTAAAAGTAGATGAGAGGTTAAAAGCATCCCTTCTCTCATTTGTGAAAAATATTAATGTACTGAAAACCCCTGATTGTTTGTATAGGCAACTCACACTCAGCTCTAATGCACACACATACCCCACCAGACATGCCACCAGTGGAACTACACTATTCCACAAGCCAAAACAAATTCAAAACAACGTACAGTGCTGTATAGCGCTATGGTTGAATGGAACTCCCTCCCAGGGCATATCTCTAAAAATCAGAATAAAACTGGGTTCAAAAACATGTGAAACAACACCTAATTGCTGTCCGCATTAGAGCTTAGAGACCTGCTATTTTTAAATGCTTTTTTGTGTATTGATGGCTTTGTTCCTATATGTTTTGTGATTGTTCTTCTTTGTATATATTTTATATGTTTTTCTTCTTTGTATATGTTTTGTGTGGACCCCAGGAAGAGTAGCTGATGTTTCTGCATCAGCTAATGGGGATCCTAATAAAATTAAATAAAAAATCAAATATTTATCGTTCATATGCCATACATTATTAAACATGCACTTCCCAGGCATTCCTGTGGACACGCAAACAAGCAAAGATTTGAAACAATGCTCATTCAAGGAACTATTTTGCATAATGTTAGACATGTTTCGGAATTTTAGTGAACATCTTTTAAAACACTAGCCAAAATGTGTGTGTAAATTCAAAAACTTTTCTAAAACATTCAGTTCATTCCAGCATTTGATGAGGTGAAGAGAGAGTGTTGAGTGTGAGGTTAGGCTGTATACCTCAGAACTCATCTCTGGATACTTCCGGCCTTTACTCTTCCCCAGACATTTGGCTCGACCTCCTTCCACCCGCTGACACCAGAACCCTTTGCTGTCATCGTAGCTGCACACAACACAGTGAGACACCTTTCATTATGTGAACACAGCTTCTCTACATTAACACTGTGTATATACAGTACAAGGTGGTATGTGTGTTACCCACATCAGAGCCTGTGTGTAGTTGAAGATTGGAGTGACACCGAGGAACCTCTGGATCCCCTCCATCACCAGCGATGGGTTGGAGCGCAGCAGAGCCCCGTCTACGATGTGCAACTACAACGCACACACACACACACACACACACACACAGTGTCATCCATGACTCATATACAAGTAACAGCAGATCACAGCATCCCAGCTGCCTTATTGTATCAAGTGGGTATTCACTGAATTAGACAATAACGTGTTCTATTGCTGACTCCACCTTTAAGTCCAAATGGCTGGATGGAGCATAGTGTGTGTTACCTGGCTGGGCTGGTAGTGTAGCAGCCAGTGCTCCAGGTGAGTAGCATAGGCCCCGGGGTTTAGACAGCGTCTGTGTAGGGCCAGCAGCTCCCTGGGGGCCGAGGGGCCGGCTGTCACTACCGCATGGAAGCTGCTGTTAAGGGCTGCAGGGTCCTGGTGAGCCCGCTGGTGCTGGTGAGACACAAACACACACAGAGACAGACAGACACACCTTAGAGGGACCTGTACAGTCTCATACAGTAGGTAGTGGATGTGTTGTCCAGCCTCTCACCTGGTACCAGGAGTAAGCCCTGTCAGCTGGGTTGATGAGCACTGCCAGGAGTTTGGCTCTGGGCAGAAGAGCAGCGGCTCTCTTAGGAGCTGCCTCCGTGTCAAAGTAGTTGGCGCTCTTTTCAAACATAAAATCTGTGCTGACATTGGAAGGGAATGGGAAGAAGTCCATGTACCTGAGGAGAACACAAAGAAAATAACTACTAGTAAGCTAGAGCCGAGAACGTATTTTCACATTTCTGGACATTTGCTGTACTATCTTCAGCATTCCCATCCCTGAATTGACCCCCTGAAGTCAGTGTATAGTAGAGACATTATTCTTTACTGCATCTGTCAGGCTCACTGAGGAATTCAGTTCACTCAAGGGCTCTGACTCATAGACTGACCCGGCATAAACCCCGCCCACCAAGTAAGGGTGCTGTCAAGCAGTGGAAATGAAGCCAGATCCAGATTAACTGTGCCATGCCGAACCGTACTTTGCTGCTCAGTGGAAACAAGGCATAAGACAGACTTGAAAACATATGGAACTGTCTTTAAAAGCTCCTAAAAACACCACTTCAAAACAGTGAACCTTAAAAAAAGGCCTCTAAAGAAAAAGCTGTTGAAGGCGTGTAGTGTAGTAGCATTGAGGACTACAGACAGTAATGTGCAAGTGTCTGTGTTTACCAGTCAATCCCATTGTCATAGTTTGCTCCACTGAAGAACTGGATCTCCTCAAAGCTGGTGGGGCTGGGGAAGGAGCTGGTGATGGCCGGGTGCAGGCTCAGGAATGAATGAAGCGCTGTAGTGCCTGGGAGGAAAGATCAGACATTTACAAGAATGGAGATAGAGAGAGACGGATAGAGAATGACATGGAGAAAGAGAGAGAGAGAGAGAGGCTCTACCTGTTTTCTGTGGTCCAATGACCAGGAACTTAGGGAGACGGTCACAGGTCTTTTCTTTAGACCAGATATCTTTGTGTCTCTTGTCATGACAAGGGTTCTGTAAAAAAAATAATGGTGGCTCCTTTCACTTACTATCACATGGACAAGCTAATACACTTTCTTCCAGGACTAACAACATTTTAAGCTTAAGCTTTGATGAAATGACTCAGCTGATTGACTAGGATGTTAAGTAAAGAACACAACTGTCCAGAGGATTTAGACAATAAAAACCATTCCTCATTCCCATTCATTTTCTAAAAACTAAAATGTCAAAATTTGATCAAAGTCTTTTTTTTTATTCTCCAAAGAAATGTAAAAAAAAAAAAAAAATGACTGATGAGCTGGATATACTGACCTGCCAGAGGGGGTCTCTCTCCTCGGGGAAGATGGTAAAGTATTTCTCAGCCAGCTGGACCGGGGGCAGTGTCTGCAGCTTGAGGTTGGTCCAACACTGGACAAACTTCACCAGGGACTCGAAGGTGTACAGACCCAGCCGGTCGTTGCCGTAGTTAGACAGGTGGGTCATGAAGATGCTGATCTGGATTGGAAGGAGGGGGAAATGTACTTTGAACGTTGATTTGAAAAATGACCTGAGACAGTTTTTCCAGAGCATAGAACAAGTGCTTTAAAGGGGTAACTAGCCATTCTGGAGAACGCTTATTGTCCAAATCACTTTGTCAAAAATCAGTGAATCTCTCCTCACGATCCCCTTCCTGTCCGTACTGTTTGCAGGCTGAACAAAATAAATCTAGTTTTTCAAAACACAGCCAAGGCTCTGTAAACACTGGCATGTTGCTATAGCCATGGTGGGCCCCTTTGTTTACATACCAGTTTACAGAGCCTAGGCTGTGTATTAGCACTGGATGATTCTTTCAGTGCACACACAGAACGGACAGGTAGTGGAACACGAGGAGATATTCACAGATTTTGACAAAGTGATTTTAAATGAGTCAGATAATAAGCATTTTGTACCATGTCCTTTGAACATGCAAGTTAAAAAGCAGTTTGTATGTGGAGGAAATGGTGGACCTACGACACAGTGAGCGCTGCACATGCACCAGCTGATGTTTAGTTGATAGAAATGTGTATAGCCCTCCTATTGATGTACCGGTAACCTTGACAGACAATGTTTTTGGTAGGTTTGATTTGATTAATTTATTTAATTCAAGCTATTTTTAATTGTTATTATTATTGTCTTTGTTCTATGACTGGGACTAGTCCCCTGTTCACATATATTGTACTGATTGTATGAACAAACAACTAAATAAAAAAAGCAGTTTGTATGGCCTATTCATGCTAGTAAGAAAATAAAACGTTTGGATCAACCTTCAATATTGTGTGTGTGTGTGTGTGTGTGTGTGTGTGTGTGTGTGTGTGTGTGTGTGTGTGTGTGTGTGGTCATCTCACAGGGTTAAGGAGGACAGTGAGGAAGAGCTCTCCTCCTCTGATGCTCTTGTCCAGCTCCTTTGAGCCTCCTGGGTATTCATGGTAGAAGATAGTATGAGTGAACAGACCACAGGTCTGCCTGGGCAACACCTGAAAGACACAAGGAGAACATTAGTTGTATGGTGAATCATTGAATGATTGAGTGTGTGTGTGTGTGTGTTCTGTGGTCTCCATCTTTGTGGACATTACAAATTGTGGCTACATGCTGTCCTCACTGCTTTTTCAGATCAGGACTTAGGCTGAGGGGTGAAGCAGTATATTCAGTCATTAGGGGTGGAACGGTACAGACCTCGGTTTTGAAGTCACTGTTCAGTTCTCAGTTAAGAGGAAAAATGCAACAACAAAAAAACGCTTGTTTGTAATAAGGGACATTAGCTTAACAATAACAGTTAAACATGTGTTAGCTGTCAGAGACTCAGCAAGTGTTTTCAAATGAAATGAAACATACAATTAAAATGTATAACAATATTAAAAAAATATACATAAAAAGATATATTTATTAAATTTTATTTATATAAAAAAATGCAGCTGCAAGTTCTCCAATACAATACATTTGAAGTAAAAGTGCAAATTCCACACCGCGATCAAAACAAGCCTTTAACGCTATTTAGTATTTACACCATGATTACTGGAAGTGCACGTGTCTTGACGGTTGGGTATGAATATGTGTATTGTTACATCCCTAGTATTGAAAACCTCATTTATATTAAATGAAGCCTGATCTATTGTTTGCTCTGGCTGCTATACTCTCAAATCCCCCATTGTTCAACCTTAAAGCAGCTCCGAGTAACATTTAAATATCTTTTAAACAGCCTCATGTTTCCTCTGATAATCATAAATGACCTTTAACAGCAAACGAGACCATCAGTGCAAAGAAAGACGTTTTTATATAGTTTTTATTACTGCTTTTGGTCTGGTCGCACACCCAGTCCGATTTTCGGTTCACGCGTGCAGACTCTATGGTCACATATCCGTATTGGTCACAGATTTCAGTATGGCGCAGCAACGTGATTTGAGAAGCCTATCACTCCAGGTGAGGGAAGGGGAGCGGGAGCCTTGTTTGAGACAGTTATTTGTCGTCATAATGACTGATAACGGGGCTGAACCATCAAAGAAAAAAAAGAAAATGCAATGAAGAAAAGCTAAAAGGGAGAGTGATAGGTGGGAGGGCGTTGCCAAGCAACGTATACACAATTTCACGGGAGCGAAACTAGACTGCAGTGTCTACTCCTAAATGAATGAGCGGTAGCCTACTAAAACAAAGTTTACTTTGCCTCACCAGCATCATCAGATGACCATTATTCATCTGAAATAGTCATTATTTACAACAACATAAACACATTACCTCATCGTGATCCATACTAACTGCCGTCTCTCGTTCATTCGCTTTGTGTGAGGACACGTAATCTTTCAGCTCCGTGAGAGTTAGGTGACACTGCATCAACTCATTGCAATCAGGTGTGTGTAGCACTGACTGGCATTAGTTGATGCTGTTTCACTAACCATTCTCACGGAGCCAAAAAGAGTCCGGTGCCCTCACACTTTCAACACACGGACATGCACTATATTGCTTCCTGATCATTTGAATCTCGCACGCCCGGCACGAGCTAGAAAACAGCTTCACGACAGCTGGCGTCGTAAAAATACTACCGCTTTTGTCCAAAGGGGCCGCCAACGGACAATGTTACTCGTAGTGGCTTTAAGAGGTTGGTACACACGATGTCCTACTCTATGTATATCAGGGACATTGTGGTGCAGGTGTTGAAGTACTGCTACATTTTCCACTGCAGTATTTATTCCTGATGGGAGATGCCAAAACCTTTCACAACAGATTCACAGCGGAACACAACATTCTGTGGGACAATACACAGAATACTATAGGAGAGCAACACCAGGGAAACATGAAACACTATCAAACTTTGTCAAAAGGACATTTAAATGGCTCTATCAAAAGTGAAGCAGCGAGGAGGTACTGTGCTCACCTCACAGCTGTACTATGTATCAAAATAATGAAACTAACGAAAAAACGCATCAAATCAGACCTGTTAACGATAGCTTACCCTTTAATTTACATGAAGGGGAAGTTTCGTCTCCAATATAAAATCTAATTGGGTGTATATTCAACCAATAGAAGTGCATGTTAATGCAAAGCATTTGGATTTGAACTTCAAATAATTTTGAAGTTGGGAATCCTTCTAGACTGGAAATCCAGCTCACAGATAGCAAATTTAAATTTGCTCCACATACTGGTGTGGGCACGTACCATCGGAGCTCATAACTATGTCGGAAAATTCAGACATTCACTACAGTGCTGCACGTGCACCGTCAAAGTTGTGATAGTAAACAACAAAGATGGCTGCAGATAAGTTGTTTGAAACGGCTTTGGCCTCAACACTTAACGAGTTGGAAGACGGCACTCAAATCTTTCATTAGCAAGAAAGATGAATTTCTGTTTTGCCGACCGACCACAGCAAAAGTTTAATTTACCAGTTAACCCCGCTGTTGGCTAAATGAATGGTGCTGAATACGTCACCTTGTTCATTGCTCTGATTGGTTGTAGTGCTATCCAATTGCGTGCAGTGGTATTTGAAAAGCAACAACTAGATCGGATGGCACAAGACCAAAGATGATGGAGGGTTTTCATCGATGGCCTATGTTCCCTAGGGAACTTAAAGGCCTAAGTAAGTAAGTATTTGAAAAGCACGCGTAGGTGCGGCTCCTTGAGTTGGGAAGGTATTTTGCTCATTGCCAGACCCTCTATCGTTCTAGATGTGCGTCTGGATTGTGAGGCTAACTCCCTTCTGCTAAAAAGGACTGAACTCTAGGCCTCTGTATATTCACCATGTTTGTGCAGGTGTTATTTACAGGTCAATCCACAAACCAGTTTGTTCACAGAACTATTGTTATGCTGCTATGCTTTCTTTTATTATCTCTTCAACATCTACCCTCATTTTGGAGCATAAAGTATGTCAGTGTGGAGAGGGCGAGAGCTTACCCATGGGAAGGCTATTGCAAAGCAGCTATTGATAGAGCTGTGTGGACTGACCTGGATCCCATTGTGGATGAAGCCTCTGCGGTATCGGGCTGGCCTCAGATGGGGGTATTCCTCTGTGCTGGTCACCTTGATGTCCCACACAGACTTCCAGGCCTCATAGAGCTGGCTGTGGACTGGGTACACCCCGGAGTGATGAGGGGCCACAGCATAGCCCATATCTATAGGCACACCATGCTCCTGGAGAGAGAAATGCAGTGACGGTGAGGAGAGGTGTGTATTGCTGGTATAAATAACCAACATTTATGAAAAATACGTTTTTACTTACTGCTGCTACCAATATCTACAACACAAGAAAATATGAAAAAAGATCTGAATAAAAGTCAAGAAAACATAAATCCTTTTTTTGATTGGACTTATGTAATAAGTTATAATGTTATATACTAATATGTTGAGAAGCTGGATTTTTTATTAAGACAATATTAAACCAATAAATAAATAAAGTGCAGGTTCACACTACACGTTTGACTACTATTTTACCGTACACACTTATCGTCAGCTTGACAAAGGGTCATTATGTAGCCGGTCACGTGCTTTAACACCATGCCCGTCAGTGTGTTACCAACCTGGGCAAAGATCTTGTTGAGTCTCATCTGCTCAGCCAGCACGCTGACGTTGTGGAAGAGGTGAGGCTGCATGTGGCTCCACATGTGAGGGAACCACCAGAAGTCCATCCTGTGCTGGAGTAGCATGTCGTCACCCCGGTCCTCCTCGTCAGTACCTGAACCAACATACACACACACACACACACACACACACACACACACTCTGAGTACCCAGAAGCCCTCACTTCGCAGCACTATGGCCGCTGCGAGAAGAACTTCTGGACAAAAGCCCTGAAATTGATGGTGCACTGATCAGAATGCGGTTGTATTTTGACCTTTGACTGCAAAGGATCATTTGCCGGTGTATAGTGAGAGTATAATGGGTCGTGTGTAGTTGGTGGGCAGCAGAATCTCAACACATCCCTTTCCTGCATCCACAATCTACCAAATACTCTTATAGGCTGTTTATATGGCTTAAAGTGCTGATTGCCATCTCCATAAGGTCACAAGCTTATGCATAAGAACCTCAAACAACCCCATTTCAAAAACACTGCACTATCCTTTAAGAGTTTTCCTGGATTGAGGGATTTTGGTAGTAACAGTGAAGGATATTTTATGAAACTAATGCTGAATCTTTGTAAGACAAAGATCCAAAGCTGTGTGATAAAAGCATGTTTCCACAGATAGCTGTGCTGCTGATAGTGATGTCAGCTGGTCCGTACCTGTGTGATGGAACTTTCCAGAAAATCCCAAGTTGAAGGTGAAATTTGGGACCAGTGCTCTCAGCTTGTTCTGAGTGTTGAACAACGCCTGTGAAAAGGACAAAAACATCCCGAGTTCATATTAACTCAATGATAACTTTATTTTTAATTTGCAAAACATTTAGTAGTGCTTTATGAAAATGCACCAACACACTGAAACTTTGTATGAATACTTTTAATACCGATATCCGTATGCTGACTTGTGCCAGTACATGTTTAATTTTTTTTTATATAATCATTTTTATATAATCATTCTTCTGATATAAAATAAATATAATATACACACTAAGGCGTTGATCTACTAAATGTTTGCGTGTATAAAAACGTGTGCAAACGGGATTTCACCTGCAGAAAAAAGTTCAAGCTGATCTACTAACGTTTGCTCACTGAGCATTGCATGTCAAATAACACACTCTGTCCATTTAATAGGTTTGACTTAATGAATATGCAAAATCGGGCGTTTCTTCACCGAGTGCGCAGAATATTGTACGCGTAGCTGCAGAAAGGTTTATTCAGCACATGCACTGTGATTTACAAAGCCTGAAAATAATTGGAGGTGGTTGTGATTGCGTCTATATTTAATACTACTTTAATGCAGGTGTTGAACTGTTGAGCACAGACAGCTGGTGAGGAGGAGACAAAGGTTTTTTTCCGTCTCGTTTCATGTTTGAGTTGACAAACAGAAATAATCCAGACATATGGCCCGCCTAGCAATGCCATTTTGGAGCTTTTGGAGTAGGGCCTGGCCAATTTTGAATCCATAAATATAGATGTATACTCTGTCATAAATGTGTACAGGAACTTTTTCTTTAGTGTAATATGCATGGTCTAAAAAAAGTGTTAGAAATATGTCTAAATTGACATTTTTAAACTCAGACATTAAGCATTTTATTTTACTGCAAGTCATTAACAGCCAAGAGACGACCAATGCCTCTGCTATTGGTTGCAGGGGGAACTGTCAATGTAGTGTCTGTACATTAATCCAATCAATCACAACACACCTGCTGCTGCTGTTAATAGGCTATATATATTTATATATATTTTTTTCTAATCTGCTCTTTTTTTCAGCCCATGCCGATTATTGAGGCTTTAATCGGCTGGGCTCTAATTTGGAGCCACTCACAAGAAAGACTCACACAATACCTGCCGTGCAAAAAGGCATTTCCTCTTGTATGGGTCATTCCAGCACAGTGCACTTTAACTATTTCTGCTGGCGTCTCCCACAGCAGTTAATAAGTTGTATCCTATTGTCCCGAGTCCTTAATGTTATGTCAGGCAGGATGGGCAGGTGCACACACAGGACGACACAGCATAAAGCCAAATGGGACTAACCCGGTTGCTGTTTCCAACAGGAGCGACTGTACTAATGTGCAACCTGTTTAATTTGCCAAGGCCTTTTTTATAAAGATATGTGTTCTTTTTTTCTTCTTCTAATGTCCTGCCATATTCTCTTCAATCCATCAGTCCTTGTTGTTTTACCCACAGCATTTATTTACTCTCCCATATAACTTTATTTGAGTAAGATATTAATATAATTGGCTGTAGCTCAACACCTCTAATTCCATGGCATTACATTTCTCTTTGCGCTTGATGTCACTCTGCCCTCCGTCCAAACGTCCAAACCAGTAAAACCCTCATTTGAATCTTCTGACCAACATGTTTGCACCCGTTGTCATTTGCACAGTTAAGGTTGACTATGCCACATCATTTCACACAAAAGTAATTCAACTCAATGATCACTTCTGCCTCACTAGAATGTGTGGTGGTGTGTTTACCTGCACAGTAAAAATTATCATGAAACTGCTTCTTGTGTGAAAATGAATGAGGAGGTTCACCCACCTCCACGTCCGACACCTTCATCCGCGTTCCCTCCTTCCCAACGAATATATCGTCCACGTCAACCAGGATGTGGCGGTCCAGGGACAGACACAGTCTCTTCCCTGTCAGGTAGGCAATGGCATCTACAAACACCAGCTTGTGAAGCCAATAGTTGAGATTGTTCCCAAAGAGAACTCTTTGAATGCCGTCGTGAAGCCCCAAGTCCTGGACCACCGTGGCATGGAGGACCCGCAGAGAGCTGCCTCCTAAGTGGGCCAGAGCCTCAGACGACTTGGTGCTGGCCAGAAGCACTGGTTCATAGGTGGAGTGGTTGGACTGGAAGATGGTCCAGTCGTCCCCCGGTAAAGGTCCTTGCTCCATCTGGTTGGGCTTAGTGATGTAGAGCAGAGGAGCGTTGGGGTTGATACGGTAGTCTCTAAGGCCCAGGTGTGAGTGGAGAAAGAGGGGGAAGCCTTTGAGCTGTGCGCTGAGCAGAGAGTTTTCATTGGCTTTGAAGAAGCCAATGACACCTACTCCATACTCAGTACAGTACTTATCCAGCAAGTCACGGTTCCACGCGTCCAGATTGACATATTTCAACACGTTTTCGTAGATGATTAGCGTGTAGCGTCCACGGTTGTGCTCTGTCAATGTGGGCATGTCACCTTTACCAGGAGCTATCTCTGTCCGGTAGTGGAAGCGGCTGGACTCTAATATGGCTACGATCTCCTGGCCCAGCTGGGAGTAGATGCTCTCTACAAACACCAGCACTACAGGCTGTGTCCTGGAGTTATCAACCGCCTTCACCTGGCGCAGTCGGCCCTGGCGTGGAGGGAGAAACAGTGGAGCTCTCTGTGCCCCCGGCCCCTCTCCATCCACCCCAGGGCTGGACCCCGCCAACATGCCCCCACCTCCGCCACAGTCACTGAAGGGCAGAGGGGGGGCCTCCTTGATCTTTGGGCTGTTGGAGACGTAGTAGGCTAGGAAGGCCATAGACAGTAGGCAGAAGATAATGAGGGCCAGGATGAGGCGATGGAGCTCCAGCTGGCGGACACCTCTCATCAGCTTCCACACGCCCAAACCTGCAGCGACCATGGTGTACCAGGGGAGAAGGGGGGCCAGGCTGCAGGCAACAGTGGTGTACAGGGAAGTAAAGCGGAGGGGCGGAGTGGGGGCGAGCAGTAAACACTGGCACTGAGCTGTGCTGAGGAATAGCCATTTACACTAGGTCACCATAGCCAGTATCATCCATTACCTGCTCTCTACTTCCAGATCTCTGCAGCACAGAACACACTCAGAGCTGAGAGAGTGGAATGCGGGGCTGAGGGAAGAGTGGATGAGGTATTGATGGAGTGTCAGGTATCTAGGATCCGAGAGGGGGAAATGGAAGTGGGCTGATAAAAAGCTAACACCAGCCAAGGAGCAGTTGGTTGTGGTGCCTGAGTCCTGTGCTGCCTGGTTTAAGCGGCTCCACAGGTCTCTCTACACGTGGATGTGTCCACCTGTAGATGACTTGGTCTTCTCTCAGCAGCTGCAGTGTCTATGCTGGTGGCCTGTGCTCTGGGGTTGAACCCCCTCAGGCCACCCAGCCTGGACATCCCAGAAGAACACACCTGAAGGAGGAGGACAAAAGGACAGTGAACAACAAGAACAACACAGTATTCAGTTCTTATAGTTGCCCCCCAAAATGAGGTAATGTTTGAATGTTGTGTGAACATATTCAGTTATGAGAAAACTCTACCGAAATGTTGAGATTAACCCATTGATGACTATGGCAATCTAGGATGCATGTCCTTAATGCCTGAGGGTTTTCTGAAAAAATAGTATGAATTGTCAAGTCTACCAAAACCTTAATATCTAAGCCTGTGTAGCACATAGAAACATGAAATAAAATACATTTAAAAGTTAAGGTTCACAGGTTTTATTTAAACATGCTCCCTTAGCGCTTACAAACCAACAAATATTTCTACAAATCGTCAAAATTAGATGGGGGAGAAAAAAAAGAATAAATAATATAAAACATTTAAAAATAATGTGCTAAATGAGGTTATAATCCTGCTTCCTTTTAGCATGTATAGTAGTGACTGAGTGTGCAGTGGAGGGATAAAGATAGATAGATAGATATAGGAAGGAGGAGATAGCTTTATTTTATAATTTAGTTCAGTTATCATTGGCACCATAAATCCGACTTCCCAGTACAACTGGAAGGCAGACTGACTCTCGCTGTCGGGAGCCGATCAGCTGGTCCAAACGGCTGTATACCAAGGAGATGAAAACGAAACTGAAACTTAACCATCGCCTGGCTGGGCTGAATTTGAGTTGGAGCAGCAAAATATAGCCTAAATTCATAAATATTGTTAATAAATAGATGCAATGTGTTGTGTGATTTTCGTCAGTTGCCTATAGTAGACCTTGATTCTGCGCTCCGAACGCCACTAACTGTTCTGTTCTTTTTTTTTTTTTTTATTGACGTGATTTTCGGCAAACCACACAACTTTTGGGTGGTCAGTGGTCACGTGGTCTTAAATCAACAAAACCCACCTCATGAGTATTTGAACCAGTGACGGTGCATTCTATGCTGCTCACGCCATGAACATTAGATCAAGTAACAATGCTGCGCTACGCAGCATCAGGCAGGAGATACAATGTGGCATCGCGCAGCTGCCGTCATCAATGGGTTAAAGACGAAATTCGATGTCAAGAATAAACTTGATAAAGCTGAAAATATATTGACAGATTTGAACTTCCTGTATCAATCCTGTTTATTTGTGTCTCGGGTGTTGCTCTCTTCACTCAGTCACTCTCTTCTTCTCCTATATTACATTGTTGAGAGGAGCCTCCCAGAGTCACACTGTGGAAGATGCAACTAGTGCTGAGCTAGGAAGTGCTAGGTTCCGGTTATTGCTTCAAAATAAAAGTCAGAATTGACCGTTTTGCCAGTTAAATGATTTTAATGTGAAATTACGCTGTAGGACTTGTTCCGTTTGAATTAACAGTAACTTAAATGCGAGCCAATTGTATAGTTTGTGGTGTTTCAGTTGTTCTAACATTACTAGTTGATGCAACAGCATGTGAAAAAACCACAACGTTTGCTAGGCCATGAAGAGTGTTAATCGCGCGATAAAAAAATTAACGCCGTTAAAATGGGTTTGTGTTAACGCCGTTAATAACACGTTAAACTGACAGCACCCCAGCCTCTCTCTGGAGGAAGAACTAACTGGCTCGTTGCAATGATTGGAAATAAGGCACAACTGTCGGTGCGTTTACATGCAGACTCATAATCGGGTAAATAAACGAACAAGACTTCAACTGGACTTGTAAAATGCATGTAAACACCTTTATCCGATCTACTTTGCACACAAATCGGCACATTAACGGACAAGCGAAGTCGGATAAGAGCACCTCTATAACTCGTTCATAGTCGGCATTCCCTCTGCATGTATACGGGATTGCATATCGGAGTTTGCGTTCTGTGCTTGCTCGAGAATCCCTGCGGAGGATTTCACAAGGAAGTGTAAAGAGACAACGTAATAAATAGTAGTGCTGTTGCAAAGGTTCCGGATGTGGCTCTATAACCACTTGTTGAAAGGCCTACAGCGCCACCTAGCATAGCGGAGTCAGCTATGCTCAGGCCATTTATCGAATATTTGAAAGGCCATGTATACTCAGACAAGTGACGCGGTTCATTCGAGTGGCAAGTTCGGTATATGTCTTAATGTAATCTAGTTGTCCCATGGAAACGCACTGTGTGAGTCTCACCTGGAACACTGCAGATCTGAAAGCCTTCTGATCAGAACCTAGAAGACTCCTGCAGCAGAGAGACAGACAGGGGAGGGAGGGGAAAGACAGAATTGAATATCTTCATTTAGAAACAAAACAACAACAATCATATTTAAGAAGAGTTGGAGCAAAATGCAGAAAAACAAAAAAATAAATAAAATAAAATAAAATAAAGACACGTGATGTGAGGCCTTGTCCCATAGTTTTGAAGGAGGGGTTACTTTGGGCAGCCTGGGGGGAAAGTTACTTTCCACATTGATAACTGACAGACAATTGAGCACTTCATCTTTGTGGAATCAGAGTCAGAGAGATGAGAAACAGTGGCAGAGGTTTACTGTTTTTTTATTTAAATTAAATAAGGAAATGGGAGTCGGACTTATCTTTTTTTTTAAGTCCAAAGTGCATTGCAGCGAGGAACATTGAATCTACCAAGCATACAGTTCTGTTGTGTGTACTGCTTACAGCAAACAAAACTGGATTTGTAAGCAGAAAGATGCATCTGTTAAGACAGAGTTGAGCTCCATGTGGCAGATGGTCATTAAAGCTAGAAAACAAAGACAAACGCTTGGGAGGTAATGCTGTCCTCCAGATTCATGTAGGCTGTGCTCCTTAACCGTTGACAAGAAGCATATTTCAAGTATTTTGCCATTTCAAATAGCTTCTTTTTTGTCGTAAGTGAGTCGGTCTTAAAGGGAGGAGGGTCCAGCAATAACTTGGCATTTTATTTCTGAAGCTCAGGCCCAGCAGAGATTTCTGCTGAACCAACTACTAAGGAGAGTAAGTGACGCCATAAACGCTCATGTATGAGATGGTGAGCCCTCACCACTAGCTTCAGTGTAGTGAAGAAGCTCCATTGTAATAGAGTGCCTTGCAAAAGTATTCATACCCCTTGAAATGTTCCACATTTTGTCACGTTATAACCACACACGTACATTTATTTTATTGTGATTTTATGTGATAGACCAACAAAAAGTGGCACATCCTTGTGAAGTGGAATGAAAATTAAACATGGTTTTACATTTTTTTTATGAATAAAAAACTGAAAAGTGAGGCGTGCAAAAGTATTCAGCCCCATGAGTCAATGCTTTGTAGAACCACCTATCGCTGCAATTACAACTCCAAGTCTATTGGGGTATGTCTCTACCACCTTTGCACATCTACAGACTGACATTTTTTAAAGTCCAAAGTAGGACTGTCAAGCGATTAAAAACATTTATCTAATTACAGGCTCTGTGATTAATTAATCTAAATTAATCGCACACTTATATGACACTTTTATGCCTGTTTATAAACAACTGTAGGCCTATAGGCTACCGTTCGTGTCTCTCTCTCTCTCTCTCCGTCTCTCTTAACTTCTGTCTCCTCCCCTCAACCAGGCTTCTACATTAAATATATTAAGGAACTACTAGCGCCGAAAGAAAAAAAAACACAAAAAAACAAGCAGGCTAAATGACGCACACACACACACACACACACAAAGGAGGAAAAAAGACAGGCATATGCTAGGAAGAGTGAGAGGGGTCGGGTGTTCCATTGAGACGATCGCAAAGTAGCAAACAAAAGTGAGACACGAGGAAGATTGAGAGATAGGCCTACTGTTTTGAACCTACAATGGCCACGTTTCCCAGATTCGATCGTTCTTTGGGACCAAAAAAGGGTCGAAAGAAGGGTTCGCCTAAGAAGGAGTGCTAAGATACGGGTGTTTCCCAGATGGCTTCTTAAGTGCCATCTTTGGAGAACGCGTAAGTTGAAGCGAAAGAAGCTCTTTAGTGGGAGCTGTCCACCGCGGTCGTGCTGAAACTGAATAAATCGATGCCAGGCGAATCGATCACCCACCTCTTTATCAGGAACAAGGGGCAAAAAGAACATCACGATGAAGAACCGTGTTAGGCAGGCCATAGCCGAAAAGATGTCCCCCTCCAGCCCATGTGGCCTGCGTGACTGGCGTGCTGTGAGGAAGAAGTGGCAGGAGTTCCAGAACCAAACAAAAAGGAAGAGTGAGAAGGTTTCACTAATCAATCTCCCTTCGTTGCAGGTGATGCAGACGCCCAGTAAAGACAGCGCGGAGTAACCCCTCCCCCATATGGTTTCAATAAACTATTTTGGTTTCTTTTCAACCATGTATTGTGTGGATCATTTTGCATTGAAATGAGGGTGTCAAACCTAGCAACAAAAAGTCCTAGGCAATTTGTAATGTATCTAAGCGTAGGTTAATGACGTGTGCGTATTGTGCGCCCTTTCAACAGCATTCCAGTGCCAGACTTTCAGGTAATGCACCCGGACACTGCAGCAATAATCATAGTGTGCAGCACGTTACATGTAGCCTACATCTGCTGGTTCTGTTGATTTATTTCAGCCTTCAGGCCTGAGAGTTGATATGGGTGATGTGTGGTGGTTGTGGGTTTATGGTTTAGTGCTTGGTGACTGGTGGTGAAGAGGTAGGGGCTGCGGGTTGTTGGACCGGGCTGAAGGCAAAATTGCAGTGGGTTGCTCTGGATGTGTGGAGACACCAGAGTGATCAGCCGTTGGATCTCCGCACGGGGCAGCCGGTACTTTGCCTGGACGGCCGGTCTGATAGCACGTCCAGTGGGGAGAAGTGCCGACGCACGTATGCATTTATGTAAGCCGTCTGGCTTCGCGCGAGGCTGTTGGTTCGCAGCGAGAAGGTGTTGTATTGCAGCCATGGTTTCTCACACGCGCGGACTTTGGCAACGCCTTTAGCAGGTGGAGCCGCTCTGAATGAGGTTCAGCTGAGTTCAATTAAATCTGTTTCTTTGATATCTGTGAAATGCCACAGGGTTGTTGTTGTTTTTTTTTTTTATGTGTAGTAGTACTATAAACTCACATGTGTGTGGAAAACGTAATTCATTAAAACATTTTTTCTCTCTACTATTAGTCTATGTTTCTTGCGCCAGTGGTCCGCATTGAGCATTGTTTTATTATTTCGAAAAGTGGAGGAAATAAATTTCCCTGACGCGGCATGATCACTGACGATTTGGTCGCTAAGAAGGTTGAAAGAGTGGGTCAGCTCCGTCTTACAGTTCCGTCTTAGTGAAAGAGCTACTTTCGCTAAGAACGAATCTGGGATACGCATTCTTCTTTCACAGCGTTCTTAAGAGTGCTCCAAAGAAGTACTTAGCCCAAAGAGGCTCTTAACAAATCTGGGAAACGCGGCCATTGTTAATTAGGCACCCACTAAATCAATAATGCACAGACACTGCGAGAATAACATAAAACGTATTCCTACCTTCATGCTTATTTGCCCTCGGCCCCTTTCCCCTGCTTCTTTCTTTACTCTTTAATCCCGTGCGGGCCGTGTCCGCAAGATACAGGTGCAGCTCCGCTATCATCTCACCTCTTTTGCACCAGGTCAAAGGGCAATATAGAAGTGCGATTAATCTGCGTTAATTTTTTTAAATCGCGTTAATTTTTCTGCGATTAATTAATCGAAATTAACGCGTTAATTTGACAGCCCTAGTCCAAAGTGCATTGCAGCGAGGCACATTGAATCTACCAAGCTTACAGTTCTGTTGTGTGTACCGCTTACAGCAAACACAACCTAAAGATTACATTTTGTAGAAATCCCATCAATCATTTCAGCAGTTTGAATCGGTTGGTTGTTGGTAAAACATTATTCCTTCAGCCTTCGGGCTACTGCCGGCACGGAGGCATCACAACAAAACAACACAAAAACATGTTAGGAATTTTGAATAACAGAAAAACTGATGATCTTATGGTTTGGTTAACTTATCCAAGAGACTGCTGTATAAACCCATATCGACATATACTGGAGGAATCACTAAAAGACAATTTTATGTGGAAGGAATAACAGTGAAAAAGGGTGAGCATGCTCACATAAGGGCCAACATTTAACTACGGTAAACGTGAAGAAAAACTGTTCAATCACATAGACAAAAAAGTCAATATAAAGCTCGAGAAAATGTCTAATGGAAACACAATAAAGAATGCTATTGTACAAACACAAGTATTATGATCATATAGTATTAATGATCTACTCATTTGAGTGCTCATTTGCTTGCTTATTCATAGTGTGGGATACAGAACCAGACACTCATTTTCTATATTCAAAGATTGAGGTAAACTGTTGCCTTCACGTGGCCCCTCAGAGAGTAGCTCTTTGAAGTGTGTGAGAGGAGAGAGAGAATGTGTTGCCTTTGCGCGTGCACATACATGTCTCAATGGGTATGTGTCTCACAGTGCTGATTAGAAGGAGTTTCCTGCAGTGACTGACAAACCATTTAAAAACACGTTGAACTTGTGACATCACTCTGAAAGGCTTCATCAGGAGTTGCTGATGTCAGTGGTCAGAAAAAAATAGAAACGGTATGCTCCTGCATGTACGACAGAGCATTAGGGCCACGTTGAAAAATAATAATAATAAATTACAATAAAGTCATATTTTTTACAAGAAAACGATAATAAAGTCCTAATTTTATGAAAAAAAGTCATAATATTAAGAGAATTAAGTCAGGAAAAACTGACTGACTATCTCTGTGGGGTTCACAAACCTTCGAGCAGCACTGTATAATATGAAAAAAATAAAAGCTTAACTGAATGTACGGTAAAATGATTCCACTATGTTTGAGAGCCATCTTAAGAGTCTTAAGAATATTTTGATGATTATGGGGATGATAATATTGTGTGCATATATTTTTGACCTGAGCAAATGTAAGATGACGTTTTATGTCGTTCATTGAATTACACTGAGTCACTCCTGTCTGAGGCATAAGAGCGATGCATAATGAAATGCCACACGCTCACACAGACAGACAGACAGACAGACAGACAGACAGACATGTGGGCTGAAGGCCATGAAGATGAGGGGGAGGAATAGATCATAAATGAAGTGCAGGAGGCGGAAGGAGCAGTTTGTGGAGACAAAATGGTCAAAATGATGAGCATCTGCTGTTTAATGGATTACTGAGTGGAGCTGAACAGCCCTCTGGGATCCACATAGAAGAGTCAGCAACACAGGGGAACACGCACAGAAACAGCCTGCTGTGGAAATATTAACAACTGTAGCCTCTCTTCCACCCAGCGCTGTCTGTGGCTCGGTTCGGTGCGGCTCAGCCAACTTTTATTTGCGTTTCCATGATCAAAAGTTAAAAAAATTAAGAGACCACTCCAATTGTTCAGTGTCTCTTATTTTACTCTTTAGAGGCATATGTTTGAGTAGAATGAACATTTGAGTTTTATAATATAAACTACTGACAACATTTCTACCAAATTCTCAATAAAGATATTGTCATTTGGAGCATTTTCAATAAGATATGTAGAGATAAAGATTAATGAAAAAACCAGACTGGTCTCTTAATTTTTTCCGGGGCTGTATATTTATGCCTTATGCCTTAGTGTTTTAGTGTATTAACCCTGCCTACCTAAAGGGTGGTGTCGACGGTGGAAACGCACGCAAGATCTAGATCACCAAGCTGACTAGATTGGAGCCACACAATGAGCCGCACTGCTCAGTGGAAACAATATAACATGGTGCTCATGTGGTTGTGATATTCCTTGCGTTGTCTCTTTTTAAACACATTCAACGCCTCAGCTCAGCTGGGTCTCACAGGCTTTAACACGACCTGAATCGAAAATGAAACCATAAACGGTGATCTGTCTGTTGGAGCAGTTATTATTTAATAAATAAATAGGAAATGTGTTTAGTAACAGGTCAATAGTGCGTTGATCCGGGACTTGTGTTCCCACCGAAAAGCCGAGCAGAGCTGAGCCGAGCGAGGTGAGAATGAACCAGTGTGTACTGCAGGGTCAAGTGGGAAAGGGGTAAAAGGGGCAGTTTACATGGCAACGTTTTCAACATAAACGCAAAAGTATTTTTTATGTTTTGGCCGTAAGTTTACACGACAACAGCATTTTGGGGGGGGGGACTAAAACTTTTGAAACCAGATTTCAGATTAGAATCTTTTCCAATACCAAACTCCAGCATCACTTGTAAATAGGGCCCGAACCGATATATCGGCCGGCCGATTTAATCGGCCGATTATAGCACATCTCCGAAAAATCGGCATCGGCAAAATGGCCGCCGTTTTCTTTTTTTTTTTATATTCCAGCAATCATGTTGAGTGAGATGCATTGCTGCCCCGGAGGTAGCCTTATAGCATATTAACAGCAGCAGCAGGGGTGTTGTCATACATTATTAATTCACACTTGACAGTTCCCCCTGACACCAATAGCAGAGTCATTGGTCATCTCTTGACTGTTAATAGTAGTTGATATTACTATAGTTATTATATAGAATTTATATAGTGCTTTATTGGAGGTCATTCAAAGACACTTTACATCAAACATATAGAAAATCATACTTATAGAAAAAGAAAACAAAATACAGACAAGTTAAAGATAAGGTTTGGAGTTGAGTCCGGTGTAATTATGCTTTCTTAAAGAGGTGAGTTTTGAGTTGACTTTTGAATGAGTTTATGTAGTCTGAGATGCTGATGTTTGGAGGGAGGGAGTTCCAGAGGGTTGGGTGCAGTTACATAAAATGCTTAATGTCTGAGTTTAAAAATGCGTCATGTCACTTTAGACATATTTGTAACACTTTATTTTTTTTTAGATAATGCATATTTCAATTAATAAAAAGTTCCTGTACACTTATTGACAGTAACAAGTATTTATATATATTTAAGGGTTCAAAAAAGTAATTTTTTTCAATAAATATTTATGGGATTAAAAAAAAATAATAATAATCGGCCGATTTAATCGTTATCGCAATTTTTCTCATAAAATAATCGGCATCGGCACCCAAAAGTCCATATCGGTCGGGCCCTACTTGTAAATAGCAATGTCGTTCCCTGTCATAACCATGACATCACTGCTCCACTCCACACATGCATATTACACCTTTTACACGTTTATTAACGCTTCAACAAAGTGTAGATATGCTGTACGGTGTCTCCGCTGCACCATTACCGTGATCAGCAGAGACCATAGGCGGTGATTGATTGTTTACATGCGGCAATTTCACCCAAAGGGCTATCTACTGCAAAGTGTCACCACCAACTACTGGCCTGGGATGCTTACTACAGCCATATAGGTCCACCTGGCTGGTTAAAGAGTCAGATAAACCAAAGTCAAAGTAACCTTTAAGAACTCTATGTATGATAAAGAAAAAAAACTTTCTTTCAAAGATCATTCTAAATGGAGCCAATGGTTAATGGTCCATTCAAAACTGGATTTGTAAGCAGAAAGATGCATCTGTTAAGACAGAGTTGAGCTCCATGTGGCAGATGGTCATTAAAGCTAGAAAACAAAGACAAACGCTTGGGAGGTAATGCTGTCCTCCAGATTCATGTAGGCTGTGCTCCTTAACCGTTGACAAGAAGCATATTTCAAGTATTTTGCCATTTCAAATAGCTTCTTTTTTGTTGTAAGTGAGTCGGTCTTAAAGGGAGGAGGGTCCAGCAATAACTTGGCATTTTATTTCTGAAGCTCAGGCCCAGCAGAGATTTCTGCTGAACCAACTACTAAAGGAGAGTAAGTGACGCCATAAACGCTCATGTATGAGATGTTGAGCGCTCACCACTAGCTTCAAACACATGCATAGGCATGTGTTAGAATGACCCAGTCAAAGTCCAGACCTTAATACAATTGAGAATATCTGGAAAGACTTAAAATTGCTGTTGACAGACGCTGTCCATCCAATCTGATGCTAAATCTGAAGCTCAAGCTATTTTGCAAAGAAGAATGGGCAAAAATATCAGTCTCTAGATGGGCAAAGCTGGTGGAGACATACCCCAATAGACTTGCAGCTGTAATTGCAGTGATAAGTGGTTCTACAAAGTATTGACTCATGGGGGCTGAATACTTTTGCACGCCACATTTTTCAGTTTTTTTATTAAAAAAATAAAATTAGCCCATTGTCCCTATCTGCCCTCTTATGCGCCGCACTTCCACTCTCTTCGGCTATTCCCAACAGTAGTCCCGTGATTAAGCACTCCCTTCGAATCTGGACCCAATTTAGGAAGAATTTTGGAATGCAGAATTTTTCACTTTTCAGCCCAATTGCAGCTAATTATTTGTTCACTCCCTCGACGGTGGATGGTGCATTCAAGATCTGGCATAAAAAAGGCTTAAAATGCATCGGTGATCTATTTATTAATGATCTATTTGCTAGTTTTTCTCAATTGACAAAACACTTCGGTATCGAAAAGACTAATTTTTTCCGATTTCTGCAAATCAGGCATTTTACGCAGAAGTTAATTCCCAAATTCCCTTACAAACCGCCAGCCAATCATGTCGATTTGTTTGTTTCTTTCTGTAAACCCCACATTAAAAGGCTCAATTTCTGTGTTTTTCAACCTTATTTCGAATTTGCATAGCCGCTCATTAGCAGCTATAAGAACCCTGTGGGAGCAGGACCGAGGTTCTGCCTTCACAGACCACATGTGGGATTCAGTCCTGGATCGGATACACTCTACCTCAATGTGCGCCCGACATGCTCTTGTGCAATTTAAAGTAGTACATCGTATCCACATATCTAAAACTAAATTAGCTCGTATGTTCCCAGATGTAGACCCGACCTGTGATAGCTGTAAGAGCGCACTGGCATCACTCTTTCACATGTGCTGGTTGTGTCCCACCTCGACTGAGTTGGACATCAGTTTTTCGAACAATTTCTGAAGTACTTCAGCGTCAAATTGAGCCAAACCCTTTCACTGCAATTTTTGGCATTGCTCCAAATCCGGGCTTGCCTAAAGTGAAGCTGAAGGTACTGGCCTTCACCTCATTACTTGCTCGTAGGGCTATCTTACTCAAGTGGAAAGATCCTGCTCCTCCTTCCCACTCACATTGGATTAGAGACATTATGTCATGTATGAATTTAGAGAAAATACGTTATACTACCCAGGGATCCGAGAATAAATTTGACAGAATTTGGCGCCCCTTCCTAAATTATTTTAAAAAACCAACAACAACTATAGAAGAGTAGCTACCCCCCCCCCCTCTTTTATTTGATTAAATTTTATTTCTTTATGTGTTTTTTTTTGTTTTTTTTTCATATTGATTGTTTATTTCTGTTTCTTTTTTTTGTAATTTATTTTTTATTGATTTTTTGGTGTCAAAACATTTCAACATCATTCATCACAGCTTGTGTGTGTGCTCTCCATGACATGAATAGTACGCTTGAAAAAATATCTCAAAAGTACACACATACCGACACAATACATAAAATAAATACAAGTAAAAGGAACAGTAGAACAGTTAGGGAGTAGTCTGTTTGTTTGTAAATTGACTAATGTTCTGTGAAAACAAAATCAGGCCTTTGGGGCGTTACAAAGTGAATCCACTTTTTAAAGTGTGAGGTAAATTGCTCTGATTTATGATTGACAAATGCTGTGATCTTTTCCATCTTGTAAATGTCCATTGTGATGTCCATCCATCCATTTAGAGTTGGGCTCTCCTGTGATAGCCACTTCCTGGTTAAAGCCTTTTTAGCTGCAACCAACAAAATGTTCAATAAATATTTGTCCTTTTTCAACCAGGCCATGGGTAAATTCCCAAAGTACATAGTCTTGATTTCTAAGGGCAGAACATCTTTGAAAATGTCTTGTAGGGCATTGTGTATCTCCTTCCAGTAGTCTGCGATAATCGGGCAGTCCCAAAAAACGTGGAAGTGGTTTGCGTGCTGGTTACCGCAGTTCCTCCAACATATAGGAGGTGTTCCATCATAATGGGATTTCTGAGAGGGTGTTATAAAGTATCTAATCAAGTTCTTCCAGTTATATTCCCTCCATTTCTGTGAACTAGTACATTTCCAATGAAATCTCCACGTTATTGTCCATTCCTCTTCAGATATATTCACCCCACCTTCTTGTTCCCATTTTTGCCGAATGTATAAAGTTGAATGTGTTTTAAGATTTGAAAGCATTTTGTACGCACATGAAATTATTCTCCCATTTACATCAGAGTTATATGCTTTCCTAAACATGTCTATCAAGTTTACATTTATCTCCAACACATTTTTCATCTTCATATTAACATAATGCCGCATTTGCAGATACCGATAGAAATCCTGTTTTTCCAAAAGGTATTTCTCTTTGAGTGAATCAAAACTGAGCATTGTTCCTCCTTTCATTACTTTACATAAAGCTGTTAATCCCTTAAGTGTCCAGTCCTTAAATCTACTGTCTAATTGGTTAGGAATGAAGTCTGAGTCATATGCACACCATTTAAGAAACAAAATATCTCCTTCTAATTTATATTCTTTTATGATAGTTTTCCACATTTTTAGAGTACATTTCACCCATGGATTCTCAATATTGTTAATGTAATTTTGTAGATTATTGTCTGCTATAATTGCTTGTATTGGGGTGGAGCACATTTTCTCTTCAATAGATTTCCATTGAGCATTATATTTTGGGTTGCACCAATATATAATAGTTCTTATCTGTGTTGCCAGGTAATAGTCTCTAAGAGAGGGCAGACCCCATCCCCCTTTGTCTTTTGTCAGTTGTAAAGTTTTGAGACGGACCCTTGGTCTTTTACTTTGCCATATATATCTTGACAGCATTTTTTCCCACTCATTGAATTGGATTTGATTGATCTCAATTGGTAGGGTCTGAAAAAGGTACAATAATCGAGGTAATATACTCATTTTAATAGATTCAATTCTTGAAGATAGGCCAAAGAAAGGGATTAGGTTCCATCTTGCTATATCTTCCTTAATTTTTTTCTGTACTGGTAGGTAATTACATTCTAATATTTTTGTAAGATCTATGGGTATGTTAATCCCCAAATACCTGATGGATTTTGTTTGCCATATCAATGGGTATTTCTTCTTAATATCTTCAGGTGGGCTGTAATTATATGAAAGTAGTTGGGTCTTATTTATGTTAACCTTGTATCCCGACAATTTACCATATTGTTCAAATGATTCCATCAATTTAGGTAAAGTGTTTGTCGGCTGCCCCAAAAAACACAAAATATCATCCGCATAACAGGCCAATTTATACTCTGTCTCCTTAATAGAAATTCCCCTTATATCATTGTTTTGTCTAATATGTTGAGCCAGTGGTTCTAAATATAGAGCGAAAAGTAAAGGTGACCATGCGCAGCCCTGTCTGGTGCCTCTTTCGAGGGTAAAACTGTTTGTTAAATATCCATTGACTTTAATTCTGGCCGTAGGATTGTTATACAGTGCTTGTATAGTTTTTATAATTGTATCATGAAGGCCAAACCTGTGTAACACTCTGTAAAGAAAAACCCAATTAACTGAATCAAATGCTTTTTCAGCATCAACACTTATTACTATTGCCTCAGTCTTATTTTTTTGTATATAATCTATGATGTGTAATGTCTTTCTTATATTGTCTTGCGTTTGGCGTTGCTGTATAAAACCTGTCTGGTCATTATGGATCAATGTCGGTAGGAACTCTTCTAATCGTCTTGCCATAATCGAGGTAAATAATCTGTAGTCCACGTTAAGAACAGATATTGGTCGATATGACCCACAATCCGTTTTATCTTTGCCTTCTTTTGGTATAGCCGATATGATTGCCTCCTTCCAGCTGGGTGGCGTTTGCGCCTTTTTTAAAGCCCAGTTCAGTGTGGGAAGTATAATAGGTGTTAATTCCTCTTTAAATTCCTTATACCACTCGGCTGTATAGCCGTCTGATCCTGGCGATTTATTTGATTTAAGTCTACTAATCGCATTTTTTAATTCCCCTTGTGTTATATCAGCAGTCATTGTTCCATTTTGTTCTTCGTTTAATGTGGGTAAATCTAAAGAATTTAGAAAATTGTCAATTTGGGCTATATTTCCTCCTGGGACATTGGAGTATAAGGTTTTGTAAAACACCTCAAAAGCTTCCTGAATTTCACTTAATTTATTTTGTATTATTTTTGTTCTCGGATTTCTAATTCTATGAATTGTATTTTCTGCAATTTTTTTCTTCAGTTTCCAGGCCAATATCTTCATAGATTTAGATCCACTTTCATAGTATCTCTGTTTCAAGAACATTAGATTTTTTTTGATTGCTTGTGTAGCTAAATCATTGATTTCGTTCCTAATTTTTTTAATATCCTCCAATATCTTTTGCTCAGAGTGTAATTTATGTTTTCTTTCTAGTTCCTTCAATTTATTTTGCAATTCTTCATTTTTTTCATTCCTCATTTTCTTCTTGTAAGATGAAAAAGCTATAATTCTACCTCTTAATACAGCCTTTAAGGCATCCCATAGAATGGGAGGTGTGACCTCATCGTTATCATTAGACTCTAAGTAGAGGCTTATTTCTCTCTTAATTTGTTCCTTAAATTTAGAATCATTGAGCAGACTTGAATTAAATTTCCACGTGGTATTCTTTGGTTGCAGGTTTAAGTCAACATATAAGTAGATAGGTGCATGATCACTTAGATCTATCGTCCCAATTCTACAATCATTCATTACGTCCTTATCTTTTCCAAATGTTATAAAATAATCTATTCTTGAATACGAGGAGTGTGGGGCAGAGTAATGTGTATAATCTCTCCTGTTAGGGAAAAGGTTTCTCCATATGTCGATTAGACCCACCTCCTCAAAAAGTGTATTTACTTTTTTATGTAGGGACTTTTTTCCAAGGTTTTTTTTACTTGAGCTATCCAAGCCAGGTTGTAGATGTATGTTTAAATCTCCCCCGCAGACCAGAAGTCCCACTGTTTCTGTTGCCATAATATTAGTGACTTTTTTAAAGAAGCCAACATCACTTCCAGGGGGCGCATATATATTTAATAAAGTTATTGGCCGCCCATCTATATTTCCTCTTACTAAAATAAATCTACCCTCTTTATCACCCATTTCAAATACCTTTTCAAAATTTAGCCTGTTAGAGATAAGGATAGCAACTCCTCTCCTATGTCCTGATTTATATGACGAGAAAAACAAATTGGTGTAGCCCATTCTCTTAAGTTTTCCATGTTCATTGTCGCTTAAATGAGTTTCCTGAAGATATACTATGTGGGCTTGTTCTTTCTTCATTTTAGATAGAATTTTACTACGCTTAATTGGATTCAAAAGCCCATTAATATTATATGAGATGAATTTCACTTTGCACCTAGACATACGTATTTATCTGTCTATGTAACATTAATATCCACAAAACAAAACTTAGCAGATCTACTCCTTGAACAATCAGAACATATAAACACATATGAACAAAACAATAAAACAAGTGTGGTTCCAAGGTTGGGGTCTCTTGTAAGTGACCCTGAGCTAAGCTGAAAATAAAGCTTAGCTGTGGGGGAAGGCCTCTTCTACCTGTAGGCTGAGGGCCCCCACTGCAGCATCTGTCCATTGCCCAAAAAGAAAAAAAGTATCTGTCACTCCCATGTATATATTCTCATTCAAATAGGGAGGAAAGAATGGATGTGAAAGTCATAAAAAAGTCACATCTTGATCTCTGTATTTTTTGCAAATTGAACCCGGCACTGTTTAAACTCAAGAGACTGTTTGGCTCACCACGTTACTCTTAACTTATAGCTCTTCTCCTGTGGGGGACGAGCCTTGTCTCCTGAAGGCACGTAGTTTCTCCTTGATGTTCCGCTCTCGCTCCTCTCCTGTCCCCCTCTGCCTCGCTCCCACCGTGTCCCAGGTGGAGCGGGACAGCTGCTCAGCCAGGCTCTCCCTAGGTGTGATGACGGTGACAGGCATTCCTCTGTCTTTCATGTCCTTGGTGGCCTCCATCGCTGTCTGGTATAGCCTCGTCTCGTCTTCGTAGAACACTCGTAGTTTAGCAGGGAACGGGGTCTGGAAGCGGATATTCCTCTGTTTTAACACGCGCTTTGCCTCGGAGTAATCTTTCCGCTTTTGTAGAATAGCTGGGGGGTAATCTTGATCGAAATAAATCGGTCTCCCGTTCAAAAACACTTTCTTTTTCCCCCATGCCTTGCGCAAAACCTCCTCTTTAGTTGTGTAGCGGAGAAACCTGATTATTATTGACCGCGGCTTGTCCTCTCTGTCTCCGGACGGTCTCGGAGCGAGCGCCCGGTGCGCTCTTTCAATGCCAAGCTCCGTGGTTGGGGGGACCTCCAAGGTTTCCCGTAGTAACTTCCGCACGAACTCCACCATAGAAGGCCCCTCCGCTCCCTCGGGAACATTATATATCCTTAGATTTTCCCGTCGGGATCTTCCCTCTTGGTCAAGCAGTTTATTTTCCTGCTGAGTCATCACCTTTATCATCTTGCTTAGCACCTGTTCGACATTTTGAACACGGTCCTCCACATTTTCAATTCGCATCTCTGCCTCCGCTAGCTTAGCATTGACATTGGCAAGCTCAGCTTTGATATCATTTAACTGTTGTTTCGTGTCTTTACGAAAGTCCCGTATCTCCTCTAAAACCCTTGCTAAACTAGCCACGTGTGGCTCGGCGTTAGCTTGCTCATCGTGTACCTGTGCAGGAGAGATGTTCGGAGTTTCTTCTTCGTTATTGGACTCTGTAGCAGTATTTTTCTTTTGTCCATTCTTCTTTCCCATCTTCGCCCCGTTATTCAGTTATTTTTTGTCGAAAAATTTGTTATTTGGCAATTCAACGAGGCGAAATTAACGTTTTGTCGGGGAGAAGGTAGTTTAGGCTGCCATTCGGTGTGGTGACGTCACCGGAACCCCTATTTCTGTTTCTTGTAGTGTATATTTTGTGTTGTTGGGTGTGAGGGTGGGATGTGGGTGGGGTATGTTCGGGAAAAAAATTTGTGTTCATTGTGCTACAACTTTGTTACTAACATTTAATAAAAAAAACCTTTGAAAGAAAGAAAAAATAAAATTAAAACCATGTTTCATTTTCATTCCACTTCACAATGATGCACCACTTTGTTATCACATAAAATCCCAATAAAATAAATGTATGTGTGTGGTTTTAATGTGACAAAATGTGGAAAATGTCAAGGGGTATGAATACTTTTGCAAGCCAGTGCCACTGTATGAATGGCTGCTAGCTTGGCTCACTACACTTTACTAGAAGCTTGTCCAACACTGTCTACCACCAACATAGCACTTGGGTGGGTGGGTGCAGAGGAATTGGTCCCCAAAAGAAATAGTGCAGGAAACATTGTTTGGCAGTGGCTTGAGTATCTCCAGGAAGATGTGGAACAAACAGCAGCTATCGGCAAAATATTTATCCATTTACCCACACAAAAGGTGCCTAATTTATCGCTAGGCAACGGCAGTATAAAAAGACAATGGCGCTAGACGTGATGTGTATGTTGACTGTTGTGCTCCTAAAGGCCAGGACGCACCGGCCCGATAATCGCCGTCGTAGAGTCGGGAGGGGGCGGGGACACAAATCTGTTTGGTGTGTGCCGTGAAATTGGTTGTCGTAGATGTCATCAGGCTTCTTTTGAGCCGATTGAACATGTTCAATCGGCAGCGGGCAGTCTTTCAGTTGGAGCAATTTGATTTGTGGAGGGCTAGCGAATCAGTGAAGCCCGGAAGTGAGGCGGGTAGCACAAACAGCTAACAACAGTTAGCCATCGTTTTAATGTGTTGTTTCGTTCAGCGAGTACTCACATGCATCAACCCTTGTTGACTGCTCGACACCATGCTCGACATTCTCTGCTAAAAATTGTGCTCTTTATGGTCCATAAATATAAATACGTATTTCTATCTATTATTTATGGTCTAGAGAGTAGGGTTGCTGAAAATTCCCGAAATTGACCCTTTTCAATTCCCGGGAAAAAAGAGCCTCCTTCCGGGAGATCCCAGGAATTTCCGTTAAACCGGATGTGCCTTTTTAATACTTTATTTTGTACCCACGTTCTCGGCCGAGTGGTTTATTGGGCACATTATAGCCTCATATGCGCAGGGCAGACTGGATGCTAGCTCTAGACTGAACTAAGGGCATCAAAAGTTAAGTCATCTAAAGGCGTTTTCAGACGGGAGTAGACGTTCTGTCTACAGGTGCACTCGACATGGATCAGCGGAGAAAGGAGGCTCCGCGAGGAAACGCCGTGCGGTAACCATGGAAACAACTTTTGTTTACAACCCTGTGTCGCTGCTGTTAAATATCTACTCATATTGTTAACATTTGTTTAGTTAATAAGTGGATTAGTTATTCAATTTGGTTTGGTTTAAATGTCTACTTTGTGGATTAGGTCTAGGTTTCACTTTAGTGTTTGGTGGAAGCAACGGGGCGATGCTCCTGTTTCATCTCATTAGATTCATGTCGCTACAAGAGAAAGCAGCAAAAGAAACAGGCTGCTTTATGTTCATCATACAATTTTGACTTGAATACAGAAGAATGGTGAATATCACCATCTCATTGAGGAGAGAAAAGTAAAACACTGTTCAGCTGTGCCAGGCTGCCAGCGCGCGCGTGTGTGTGTGTGTGTGTGTGTGTGTGTGAGAGAGAGAGGAGCACCGACGTGACAGTTTATCTGTAGTGGACTCTCTCTCTCTCTCTCTCTCTCTCCACTCGCATGTCTGCATTGCTGTTGTTACAGACGTAATAGGCTAACAGTTTAGTGCGGCCGCTTGTCGCCACGTCTGTAGAACGGTAGTGCGTCTCTCTCCACTCGCATGTCATTGAAAATGTATTACCAGACACGTCAAAAGCCTCCCTTCTGAAAAGGCCATGATGGCGAGAGTATATTTTATTAGTAAAGGCCACTATTAATGAATTAAACGAATAAAAAAAAATTAAAAAACGGGAGGACGGGTCCCATGGCCAATTTCCGGTACTCCCGGACTGACTCATTTCGCGGGAATCCCGAAATCCCGGGACCCGTCCAGCAACCCTACTAGAGAGCCGTCCAATCATTTCCGGCTTCCGTATTTTTTCGGGCCACAATTAGCGCCGCCTGCTGTTATGGAGACATTACGTCCCGTGCAAGTGCAGAGCGTACGGAAAGTCAGCAGTCGGTTTGGTGTGTTCTTTGCACTTTTGCAAGACTGGAGCTCCCTGAATCGGCAGTCTCCATTTTCGGGTAGTCGGACTGGTGTGTCCTGGCCTTAAAACGCATTAACAAGAAAGAAGAAACTACAGTGACTTGTGAGTGGCACTGGTAACTTCAGTCCTCTTTCTCCTGGCTGTGTTTGTCTATAGCACTCGATGCTCCTTTCAGTCAACATCGCCAACACGCGCCTAAACATTCCTACCATGCTAGTCTTTCTCTCAGGGCATGGTGAGGTGGCCCGGACTGGGCTTTGGTTGTTGTGACGTCCACTTTGTCAGACTAGATAAGGTATAACACCATTTATTGTAGCACTCTCTCGTTCCAGACATAATGCCAAATCGCTGCTATTTAAACAGCATCCATGATATATTTCAACAACCCAGTGACTGAAGACCGGCCATCGTGGCCCAAAAACCAGACAGGCACACAGGGAATTCTCTGGTTGCTCCCGATGAGCCATTCCAAGAATGGATGCACAGGATTAAAAACGGGTTGAAACACATAGGTATCAGATCAGACGCTGTACCTGCAGATAGCCAATATTTAAAAAGGACTTGGAACTGAGCTAAGAACAATAATCAATAAAAAAATGTCTGTATCGTTCCCACATTGTTGCCGATTCCAGCGGTTATTCCATCCACATGGATCCATATAATAATAACTATTTGCTCCTCTCAGTTCCATTTTGTATTCTCTGCCAGCAGTCTGTGTGTTGTGCTGGGTGGGGGAAAGGTGACTGTTGCATAATCCCAGACAATTGAGAGGGGGGACAGAGAGCGACAGCTTGGCCCTGGCATGAGCCACATTTGTGGGAAAGGTTGCCCATGCAGCACTACTGGACAATTTAGCTTCCCTATAACTCACCAGTGTGTAACTCAACAGAAAATACCCTGTACAAAGGAAAATAAGACAAAAATAACCCTCAACTATTCCTCTGTGACGTCATCAAATTGCTCTTTTTCTCTGACTGAAACTTAAGGTTCTAATCATATTGTTATGATCATACGAGACGAGGAAAAACACCTCATTTTATCAAACTAGACGCAGGAACCAGGAAACCTCATGTACTTTAGCTATAAAAAAGAAAAAACAACCTAAACATCAAACATAAAATAAAGCTGAAGGAACACTTTTAAATCTTCAAGGGTTAGGAGGAGCTTTCTCTACCAGGATGAGAGGATCTACACATATCTCATATCTGTATGTCAGTTATAAAGCTGAAGCCAGCCAGCTTTGCTTGGCTTTTACATTACGCCTGGAAGCAGGAAGTAACAGCTAGCCTGTCTCTCTAACCTCTAGTCCACTTATTAAAATGTTGCTTTCTGTTTAATCCACATACAAACAGAGAGGTAAAACATACTATGTATGGCTTAAGAGTTCATTATGCATGGGAACTACTTCTCAACAACCACCAGTTGATCCATCTGCCCTATGTGTCTGTTAGGCTGAATACCTTGCTATGTAGCATCTCACTGTGATGACCAAACACAGGAAGTCACTGCACATAGCTGAACAGCTTCAAACTTGAAAAGCAGAGATTAACGTTTTAATGTTAACCTTACTGCTAAGCTAACTAAGGGTGGTAGGATGGCCTAGAGGAAAGGTGGCCAACCAGTAACCATAAAGGTCGCTGGTTCGATCCCCAGCACCGGACAGGAGGGTCTTGTTATAAAACTAGCAGTGGCCGTTATTACATTACTTCACCCCAAAACTGCTCCAGGGGCGCTGTACTATGGCTGACCCTGTGCTCTGACCCCCTCTGAAGACTGGTAACTTGAGAGGGGATATGTGGAAAGAAAAATTTCAATGTAACCAATGCCATTGACTATTAAAGTAACTTAACTTAACCACATCCCATCTCCAGCTGTGTAGCACATAGGCACACATAAACATGAACTTGATATCCATCTTCACATTTCTAATGGCAGATTAAGAACAGCTGACCCTAAAATATGTGTATAAAGTCAAGAGTGATTTGAACTTAATACTCAGCAGCATTTTCTAATGATTCTGGTATGATCAACACGTTTTGTTTGTCAAGGAAACAGCTTGTGCTTTCATCTCTGGAGATGTTGCAGAAGTTGGTCATTGTTTGTCCCGTCTTCATCAGGGACACAAGGCAGGATTTAGTGCTGGGCATCAGGCTGGGAGTTACATGTTATTCTCTGCTTTGTGTATCTGTGAAGTATTTATCTCCCGTGTTCTTGGTAATGATGCCTGAATGGCCCTAATGAGGTAATAATGAGATGACGCTCACAAGAATGTCCTTCCTTTGGGCCAGTTCAAGTGGAACTGATCTCAGACCACCACAGCACTGAATAGTCTGCCATTGTGAGGAAACTCCATTCAATGACACTTATATGAACTTTGAATGTGGAACAAGGCATCAAAGTCTACAGCTGAGTTGTCAGAACATCGGAGGGTGGAGCGTGGCTGAGCTTCCTGCACAAAACTATTCATTACAACCTTTACCTAGCTCGTCGTGTCTTAACATGTTCTAACACACCTTCCCACTTTAGCCTGTGGGCACACACTTTCACACAAACCCAGGTAATGCCCTGTATTTGGAGACACAAGCCATGTAAACTATTGAAGAAAAACAATAAACACTAAGATCTAATATAGACAGGTCCTCTTTGCACTCATTTCTGGAATATTCTGAATCACCTCACCTTGAAGCTAGCCTATTGAAACATTTTCCTTATTTTTTTCTATGCAAATAGCCTTGTTGAAAATAAATGAATGAACACAGGCTACACATCATGATTAGCCTATCAACATGTGTGCTACATAAGGCAAATTCCCTATTCCGACCATATATTTCATCTAGCCTATTTCTCAAATTAAAACATACAAATAAAGTAGCATTGAAAATACAAAAACATAAAGCTTGTAGGCCTACAATAGCCTGCTATAGGCTGCTGTTTTCAAGATAACTTAACAGTTAAAATAATAAATAAATGTCCCTTGAAAATAAATTAATGCTTTTCTGAGAATGCCAAAGGCAGTAGCAGTGTGGCACTTAATATCTGCATAGAGCAGGCGATGGTTTTATTTTTGCCACTAGTTCAACGTTTGCTTGCAGTGTTTCCCCTAGAATTTTTTTTAGGCCCGGTGGTAAAAGCTGATAAAGAGTAGAAATTTACCAAAACTAACCGTATTATGGATGAGCCTCTTTTGACAGCCCGCTACAAATTAGGGCATAGGGTTATGCCTTCACATTCGGTACGTTTGTACATTTTGTGTTTCCCTCAGGATTTTTTGAGACTGCAGGGGGAGACCCTTCTAGTGGGTCTTGGGGCATGCCCCTGTGGAAGAAAACATTTAACTTTTTAAAGTTAAATGCATCAATCTGGTGCACTTTGAGAAGCTAAATCTGATTTTATTTTTTTTGCTCTGTAAACAGCTGTCATATATGTCCTGCCTAAAACAATTTTCTGGAATAATTTGGAGACACAAGCCATATAAACTATTGAAGAAAAACACATGGATATGAAAATAAAATACAATAAACACTAAGACCTAATATAGACAGGTATGTCCTGTCTAGTATTAATTTCTGGAATAATCTGGATCATGAAACATTTTCATAATTTATCAAATATTAATTTAAATAAATGAATTAACCTAGGCTACACATCATGATAAGCCTATCAATAAAAATGTTTGCAAAATAAGCCAAATTTCGTATTCCGACCATTATATTTCATGTAGCTTAGTTCTCAATTTAAAACATAAAAATAAAGTAGCATTGAAAATACCAAAAAATAAAGCTTGTAGGGCTACAATAGCCTGCTGTTTAAGATAATTTGCTGCGCTGTCTCAGCTGTTGATACAGATTGGTTGCCACGGCGACGTAGCGACTTTAACTTTCTAAGTTTTGCTCAGCACTTTTTCCTGTTCAAATCCCTGTTACCGAGTCCTAAATATCTCCAGTGTAATGTCTGCTGGCTAGTCATGCTCCTGCCATGGACCTATAAAGGAAGGTTATTTCTCGTCAGTTTCCCTGTTTGACTTGTGCAGACAATAAAAAAAATAAAATAAAAAAAAATATATTTTTTTTATACATTTTTTTTGGGCAGCTGTTGGTCTGGCGGGGGGTCCCGTTGGCCTGGCGGGCCCGCCAGGCCTGTATAATGGTAGGGGAAACACTGGGATCGGAACTAAAAATTGTGGATCGGTGCATCCCTAGGACAGACAGTTGTGAACACAGACTGAGAGCTGGCCACTTGTGATCTGATTACCAAAATCACATAAATAATCCCAGGTGGAGACAGGCCCTAAGAATATTGAACGGATGTAGTAAGCAAGACATCCATGCACTATAAGCAATTTCTGTTAATTTACGGCCACATTTTAACACAAATTTACTGTATTCATGTATTACGGTTCTTTACTGTACTTAGCAATGCATTGTGGGAAGGTCAATTTGAAAAGACAGCTCAGAAGCCCTTAACAGTATGATACAGTTTTAAATTACAGTACACTACAGTATTTTTGGAAAGTGGGCAGGCAATGGCCTTTTTCAGGAACATTAGTTTGAAATGAGCCATTCCAGATAGGACACACTTCGAAGGACATGTGCTACGCAGCCATTGACACTAACGGTTGCCCGCTTGCCCGGGGCAAGTGAAAATAATGTTCGGGCAAGTTGAGATTGCTTTTTGGTTGCCCGGACAGGCAAGTGGATATTAGAGGGGTTGTCAGTAGTCTAGGTTATCTATTCATGTGTTTTAGAGTCCGCAAAACAATTTTTTTCCCGCTAACCCACACAAAATAGATATGCTATATTTGCAATTGAGCAGCTACGTGCGGCAGCCAGCAGCATCACGCTCTCTCTCTCTATCTCTCTCTCACACACAAAACAGCCTGTATGCGTGCAGTTTCGCTGTCTATGTTCCGAAAACCGGCTCTATACGGACCTGGTTCCGCTATATTCAAAACCCAGAAATCAATAGGCCTAACGTTTAAGCTTATCGATACCGCTATGGAGTCCAGTAGGTCACATGATGTAATTTTAAATATTGAGTAGAGTCGGGTCATCTTCAACTAAAGTGTTGTACCTTCGACTGTGTTGAAGAAACTCCTTCAACCCGCTTCAACTCTGTCTCCAAAAAAAAAAAAAAAAAAAACCCGTCCGCTGAGCTGCTGCAGACGGGCTCGGCACCGTCTCTTCATTAATTGAAAGCAGCAGTGATCAACAAACGAGAGACTGTTTAGCAAGTCCCTAAATCCATATTAAAAACAGCAGGATAATAACTAGTTAGCTTAAAAAAAGAAATCGCAAACGGTTCAAATGTGATGTGTTCAGGTCGGCTCAGTAAAATGATTATTAGGCACAGGTCAATAAAAGGACATCATGATGTGTTCAAATGTAACATCAAGAAAAAATAATTTTTAGTTTTTCGCGAGAAGCTTGAATAATACAGTTTGGGTGAAATACTTGTTTTCCTTGCAATATAAAATATTTAGTAGGCCTAAATATGGAATTATGACCTGTTTAAATTCCTATCCTTAGCTCTGCTAATCTTATAAGCAATTAAAGCAATACTACCAGTTCTCTTTTAACAAAATAATACAAAAGTATCAATAAAGATTTGGATTGTGGAGTCTTTATAATGGTATCAATATGAAAAGAAATGAATGATCCCCCTCCTTACTTATAGTATAACCGGGCAATAGCTTTAACATGGTGGACTTTAATCATTTTGTGGCAGACGATCACTTTTTGGCACAATGTGACTGTTTTAAATAAGTAAAACAATTTCTGAACACATGTGTGTGGAAGCTAACATTCAGCTTGACTCTGAGCTAGACTGAGTTTTCTGAGACCCCCAAAACCAGGCCAGGTGCATTATTATTAGTTTTATTTGATTAGGACAGTGCATATTAATCAACATGTCAGCAAAGCATCAATGTAAATATGCCGGAGTTAGCATAAATGCTAATTCGCATGGCAAGAAGAGGCCCTTTCATGATGCTGCAGCAGGACCAAGCTCTTGGCTGTATGTGTGATGTCATGATATCTAGGCTTATATGAATTGTTGTTGGTTGTATGTGGTTAGGAAGAGACAAGTAAGCAGTGTTTGCATTTTGGTTGGAGGGCCACATACAGCCTCTCTGATCTCAAGTGGGCCGGACCAGTAAAATAATGGCAAAATAATTTATGTCAACTCCAAATCTTTAGCTTTGTTTTTCAGTAATATGCTTTATCACTCAGCCTACATTTGTAACTATCACGGATCACAAGGGATCTCTGCACCCCCCAGGAAATGTCTTAGTAAAGGTTGCTGCTAGCCAAGGGAATATAATAAACATTTTGGGGTTTTTCGCTCAAAGATGCCAATACACACTAATGAAATAAACAACTGTTTATTTGAATACAAAAATACAACAGACACTGACCTTACAGTTGTGCAATTTTGTTTGCTATGTACAGGGACACATTTTATGCAAACATACAGAGAGTACAAAAAAAATTAAATAAAAGTGCAACTTCTACTGTTTTGATTTCTTTTTAAATACAGAGGTTAGTGGTTGTTTTGGAATACGTTTTTTTTAAAAGATAAAAATAAAGCAGCATTAAAAATTAGGAAATAAATCTTGTAGGCCTACACTAGCATGCTCCTGCTCGTTTCGCCGCAGACACACGGCGCTTGCTAGTACATTAATTGTTCAGCACTAAAAATCAATTTTTTCTTTTTTTTATGGGGGGGGGGGGGTTACTTTGCCATAAAGCACTGGAGGAAACATTAATAGCGGTGAAGCAACATTGCCATTTCCCATTTCACTAAAATGTGCTTTTTTAAATTTTGGCTGCCCCCTAGCGGCTGGAGTGAGCATTTTGGTTATTTCTTTAAAAATGCATAACTCCTCGCAGGAATGGGCTAGACGCTAGAGACTTACTTTTTTTTTGACATGCTCAGAAATGTGTGCTCTACAAGTCGCGGGCCGGATTAAATCATCTCCGTATGTTTGGCACCACTGTTTTAAGCCGTGGTGACTGACTCTCCTGTTAGCCTGTAGCCATTCACTGACGCATCTTTCTGTTTCTATAGAGTAACAAGGGGGCATGGTGGGAAGAGCTGAGAAGAAGCTGAATGATAGTTCAGTGGAAGAATCTCTAAATAACAGGGCTGTCAATTTTTTAAATAAATGCAGTTCATCTTTTTTTTTTTAAATACGAATATTTATCACATGAGGTTTATTTAGTTATTACTTTAAGACAACAAACTGGGCGAGTAATATTAACCCTGCGAAAGGGCTGGATGATTTATCAATTTCATATTTGAAAAATAGTTATTGGCTAATCACAAAGGCTGCTATCAGTAGTTTTTAGTTTAGTTTGATAACATTCACAACATTACGTAACATAAGTAAAAAACACAAAAAAAAGAGTTGTCATCTTAATTTATACATTGACATTTCTTATCAATAGTACTGATCGAAAAGGTGTCTGACCCAGAGTCTTAACTGCTGTGTTAATGATTTTACAAATGTGCGCGGTTTTCCTCATGTGACAGTCGCACTCACCAATCAGAAGTGGCACAAGGCCATCGTGTATATATGCCCACCAACAACAGCGGAAAAAAGGTCTCTTTTAGTAGTAGTGATGCTTTAGCCCAGTATTATTATACTATTTCAGTATGAAAAGGGCTCAAAAGGCAATGTGAGGTTACCATAGCCATAGAGCAGGGGTACCCATGAGGTCGATCACGATCTACCGGTCGATCGCAAAGGCATTGTGGGTAGATTGCATGGCATTCTTTAAAAAAAAAATAAAATAATTTTTTTTGTTTTTTTACTTGCTCAGTATAGTCTCCTAATATTTGAAGGCCCGGAACACCGTTATTTAAGAAAATAAACAATTGACTGGCTCATTATAGGCCCCTAACCTTCGTAGGGGGGTTACATTTTTGTTATTTTTTTAATTACATTGTTCGTGGTTACAAAGATCAGGGGCCTATATTGAGCTATACAGTATTACAAACAAAAAAATACTTCACAGAGAGATTGATTAAACCTCAGTGTTTCCCGCAGGATTTTTTTTTTTGACCCCCCCGGCCAAATTTGTTTGTACCCTTTACATTTGAATGCATTGATATAGTGCACTTTGAGAGGAGAATATGCACTAATTACTATTCAGATAGATGGGATTATTGGTGTTGCAACTTTGCCTTTTGTGTCTTTACTTACAGATTTTGACATTTTTGTATAGAAATGAATATTTAAACACAAAATGCCACAACGCAGAAAATTATTTGCACAATTTATTTACAGTTCTTGCTTAATGCTTAAACCAGGCCTGCAAACTCATAAGAGGTGAAAAAGGTGACAAACACCAGACCCCTCTAGACGACTCGGTAAATCAGGGGGGGGGTTTTCCTTTATTTGATTTTTTGGGGACATGGAACTAGACAGGGACATTGGGTGCTATAAATGGGAAGAGGTTCAGTAATGTCCAACACAGAAGTAGGCCTACTGGTTATTATGAGCAATTGATAAGCAGGACCTAAGACTTTAATTTAAAATAATGTGATAAAAATTACAAAGTACCCTTATACAAAGGCCTATAGATACAAATAAAACAAAACTATTCATGAATTTCAAGGGTGTAGGTTGTGATTAAACCTTGGTTTGGGACACATTTTAATGTGGGGGTCTGGGGGTGTCCCCCCATACATTTTTGAGCATTCAAAACTTCATTTCCTGCATTCTGGTGAATTTGTATGCACCAAATATATGTAAAGTAGGCTAATTGACAACATTTAGGTTCCTGGTGACAAAAATAGAATACAATACAATGCAGTAATATCATGAATTCTGTATTGCTTTCAAATATTTATTCTCCTGTATTGTTCAAATATTTGATTTAAACTGTAAGAAAAAAAGGTAATTATTCGTCTCTATCATTGAGAATGTAGTGGCTGGTGGTATTTTACTTGCCTGCAATCTTCTAATATTTAAAAATAATAAAGTGCAAAATGAGGGTATAATCCTCTTTCTGCTTCCTTAAAACTAGTGGTAGTGACTAAGTGTGCAGTGGAGAGAGAAATATAGGCCCTATACAGACAGATTTGTAAGAGTGATCATCGCTGACTTTTAGACTGACTCCCGCTGTCTGCTCCGTGAGGCTCGAGCCCATCAGCTGAGCGAACAGCTTTCCGACACGGAGATGAAAAACGAAACTGAAACTTAACTATCCTGTCCTGCCTGGACTGGTGGAGCAGCCAAATATAAACATTCTTCGCTCAGCCACTAACTGTTTCGTTAGTGAATGTTCCACGATCTGTTTGTATGTCTCGAGCCCGGATACACAGAGCCCTGACGGAAAACTGACAGCGCGACTAAAGGGACTCTACAGTGAGCCGCTCCCCTCCGTTAGTTTCTGTTTTCCGCCGAGTAAGTTACATTCACCTCCGACGCATGGTCAGCGTTTATGTTAGGCATTGCCCCGTTTCTAAAATGAGCTACGTAACCAAAAAAAAAAGAAAGAAAAAAAGTAGAATAATGAGGAGGAGGATTTTAATAGCAGCGGCGGAGAAAATATAGCAGCGGTGGCGCGCCGCTGCTGTGTGAACGTGGGGGAAACACTGAACCTGTACATTTTTTCTTTCTGCTTTTTGGTAATTCTGTGTCTCCAAATTATTCCAGAAAATAGTAGTACTCCTCGCAGGTTAACGGACCAGTTTACTCAACACTAGGTTGACCTCAACAAGCCTGGTACCTGGACTATAGTCTCTCTCACACACTCCTATACGATTGCATGTCATCTCAACCGTCTCCAAGTTGGTTGTTTTTATAAGTTTGACCAAAGAAACAACCCCGAAGATCCACAACGTGCTGTATATAATATTGTTGTATAAAATGGCATACATGGATTAAAGAATTGAACCACATCCCCCGCACAACGACACGTAGCTAAACATTGGTGCACTCATCAACACCCATTCATAAAAGCACCAGCGTCAACCATTGGACATAGTTTGTTGTGTACACATATGACTTCTATTGTATGACTGTCAGCCCTCAGCTGCTCTTCCTCTTTGTCCCCATGTAGGCTTTATGGAGGGACTTTTTCCTTATCCCAATCCACGGTATAAGGAGAGAAGGTGTGGTATGTTGTACAGGTTGTAATGGACCAAGGGCTAAATTGTCATTTAGGACACTGGGCTTTATAAATAAAATTGACTTGACTTGGACAGACAACCGTTTGTTGAAAATGGACATGATTTTCTGCTTGATACAATGATGTTAGAACTGTAAGGTTAGGTTCAACCTGAAACTCACACACTGGACAATCACACACATGTTGATTTTATTCAGAGGCCATTTGCGGGTCTTCACTATGTTAGCACTAGGACCGAGCCCTTATATGATGCTGTTGGGTGACGGTCCATGACTTGTAACGACAGACCCATTTTCTGTTTTTCACAATAAGGCAAGACAAGAAATAATCAGCTGATGCTTGGACTACATACACTTGAGCATTTTACTTTTCCTTGTTGTCACTATTTGTAGTCAAGCGGCCATGTTTGTGTATAGCTGCAGGTTTCAGTCCACATGTGGTCAAATCAAGAGAACATCAAACTGTTACCAGAGACATCAAGTATAGCTCCACTTAACATAGGGCAGTCGTTTGAATAGCCTCGCCCTCATACACAATCTACTGTGAAAAGCAGCCCTGGGCCTTTCCTCTTGATAATCAAGTGTTATCTCAGCCATCAGTATGCTGCTCTCAGGACAGCAGTGTGGGGCTGGGGTCTAATACTGCTCTGTGCTAATTAGGTCACTACACAAGAACAAGTTAGCCATCATCAGCCAGCTCATTGTCAAAGAGCCACTTCACAGCCTCACGCATTCTTTCAAACTTTCACCAGGGAACCAATTAGAAGAATCAAAAAAAGGGATTCACAACACACCAGTCCAGAAGAGCACAGTCAACAGTTTGAGCACTTTTACAATGAAACAGAAAGATCGCCCACGCATCGTTTGTCCACTGGCCTTTCATTAAAAATATATATTTTATATTATGTTTATTATATTGATAAACACTGCTTTCATTAAGACTCTCAACGCGCATTTCAATGAACCATGATGTAGTCTACAAAAAGATACTGAACTGTGATTGGCCGTTACTGGCCCAGGCGGGACAGTGACTGGCCAATCAACTTGCCCTGCATATGATTTTACTGGCCCCGGGCCAGCGGGCCATTGGTTATGTCGAACCCTGCTGTTACAACCCTGGCTCATTGACGTGGCTTTGTTTGTTCCAGGTCACAGCTCAATGGATGGCAAGGTTGACAGTCCATCCGTCCACAGCAGACAGACTTGGTCAAGAGCCAAGTATCTCAACTACTGCTGGTCTACTACTACTGGTATTAGAATTCAATTCAACTTCAAGGCAGAGTCATGATCCCCAGTGTGATCAGGTTTCATTTCACCATGACCAACACATTGGCCCATAACAATCATCTTTGCATTTAATGTGCACACCGGTGGGACATTCAATGAGGAAATTCATATGGAAACCTATGAAACCTGTTTGATTTATTTCCAATTTATGTTTTATTTTTTTCCCAAATTCATTCCCATTTCAGAATCTTGTTTGTTTATTTTTTAAACACACTGTGGATAATTTTGCTGATTATAAACCCCATCTCAGCTGGAAAAAATAAATAAGAATCAATTTTTTTTTTTTTTTTCAGAATTGATTCAAATCGGCCGAATTGATTCGCGGGCCAAATCGAAACATGTCGCGGGGCACATCTGGCCCGCGGGCCTTGAGTTTGACACATGTGCTCTAGACCATAAACATAGATAGAAACACGTATTTATATTTATGGACCATAAAGAGCACCATTTTTAGCAGAGAGTGTCGAGCATGGTGTCGAGCAGTCAACAAGGGTTGATGCATGTGAGTACTGAAAGACTGCCTGCGGCTCAAAAGAAGCCCGACGACATCTACGACGACCGATTTCACGGCACACACCAAACAGATTCGTGTCCCCGCCCCCTCCAGACTCCCCGACGGCGATTATCGGGCCGGTGTGTCCGAGCCTTAACACGTCACTGATACTGAAGGTTTCTCCACACAACAAAAGACTGCACAGTGGTTCAGATTAACTCTGCTCATAATATTCACATGACCCGGTAAAATGTGCAATAATGCTATGTACAAAAAAAAATCAACCAGGACTGCCAGCTGACTGACTGAGGGACTCAATATACCAAAGGTTATGACAAAGTGCTACAGCAGCATTGGAAGGTGGAAAAGAAAGTTCAAAAATACAGATCTCACAATCCAGAAAAAAAATACGCTAGGTGCATCGAGTCATCATACTGTAGTGGAAGGCTAAAGCTTCTCTACAGGAGATATGAACATGAATGATGGTTCACCTCACAGTAAACCCCATTCATCACACAGCTGTCACAGGTATGCTGGCCTCCCCTGAAGTCCATCATAACAAAAGTTACCTTTCATTTTCTCTCTACTTGTCTATAGTCCATATACTGCTGTCTGTCTCTCTGGCCCACACGTGAGCTCTCTCTCCCTCTGGGCTGTTAACTAACCCAGCCTCACTGTGGCTAAATGAAGAATCTCCATCCTGCCCCAGCTCAACCCTGGATGTGAATGGTGAGGAGGACAAACATTTGTCAAAATCAGTGAATATCTCCCCCTATGACCACTGACCATACTGTGCACACGCTGAAAAAATAATATATTGTTAATATACAGCCTAGACATGGGCATGTAGCTAGCCCCCCTCTGGTTTTCATACCCATTTACAGAGCCTAGGCTGAGTATTTAAAGCTGGAATAGGCAATTCAGGAAAACACTTGTCAGAATCACTTTTTTATATATCAAAATCAGTGAAAATCTCCTCACGCTCAGTTACCTGTCCATACTGTGTGTGCGCTAAATAGGAATCTAGTGTAAGAAAAAAGTATGTTAATACACAGCCTCTGTAAATGGGTATGTAAACCTAGGGGGCCCACCATAGCTAGCAACATGCCCGTTTACAGATCCTAGGCTGTGTATTAACATATTTTTCTTCTTCAGCGCACACTATAATCTTTAGCGCAAAGTCATGATAGGAGCAGAGGGTCCAGACTAGACGGTACTCAAGGTTCTGAGGTTCCACATTCACTCCAGGAGAACCTGCTTTTTGTTTCAACAATAACCCAAACACCTTCTCCTCCAGACCACATTTATACTAGGGCCCGACCGATATATCGCCCATAGCACATCTCCGAAAAATCGGCAATCGGCAAAAAATGGCAGATTTTTTGCAGATTTTTTTATTTTTATTATTCTTATTTAAAAAAAAAATTCAAGCAATCATGTTGAGTGAGATGCATTGCTGACCCGGAAGTAGCCTATATGCATAACATTAAAGTTATAGCCTATTAACAGCAGCAGCAGCAGGGGTGTTGTAATACATTGGATTAATTCACACTTGACAGTTCCCCCTGACACCAACGGCAGAGTCATTGGTCATCTTTTGATTGTTAATAGTAATTGATAGAATTGATATAGTGCTTTATTGGAGGTCGTTCAAAGACACTTAACATCATACATTTAGAAAATCATACTTAAGGTGCGGCCACACTACACGAGTTACGCGCGTAACACAGCTAAAATGTTGCTTGATCATTTTGTGTCAAAAATGGTTCTACACGCGTAACGTGCCTAGTCTCCCTCCCGATATTTTATTTCTCCTGATCAACCATGGCTGCGATCAGACCCGACCCGACACAACAGCGTGCATGTCCGCACAAAAACAACAACAACACGGCCAACAACTGTGCCAAAAGACAAATAAACAGCAACTGAACAGCACAAATAGCCTAGCATTAAAACAGCATTGCATATTCACGCCGCTCGGAAATTCATACAAACATCAAGACAGCTACATAACAAACACAGTTACAGCAGCATCAGTGCACAGTGGCCCAAAATAAAGGCAAGTAGCCAACATTACCCTACCTGGCTGTGACAGGGAACCATGGCTGGCAAAGATAAACACCGGTGCTTTGCTGTACTGTAAGTCCGCCCGTAGGTGCGTTAGGTGCGTATATACGCGGCTCATACGCGGCTAACGTGCCTAAAGTGTTGCTTTAGCGCGTGTAAAGCATTTACGCTCGTAAATCAATGGTTCAAATTGCCGATTTTATACGCGTCTGTACGTGTGTAACGCGTGTAGTGAGGCTGCACCTTTATAGAAAAATAAGACAAAATACAGACTAATTAAAGATAAGGTTTGGAATAGAGTCAGGTGTACTTATGCTTTCTTTAAGAGGTGAGTTTTGAGTTGACTTTTGAATGAGTTTATCTAGTCTGAGATGCTGATGTTTGGAGGGAGGGAGTTCCAGAGGGTTGGGTGCAGTTACATAAAATGCTTCATGTCTGAGTTTAAAAATGCGTCATGTCACTTTAGACATAGTTGTAACACTTTATTTTTTTTTTAGATAATGCATATTTCAATAAATAAAAATGTCCTGTACACCTATTGACAGTAACAAGTATTTATATATATTTAAGGGTTCAAAAAAGAAAAAAAAAATCTATATATATTTTGGGAATAAAAAAAACAGCCGATTTAATCTTTATCGTAATTTGTCTCTGAAAATCGGCATCGGAATCGGTACTCAAATCCATATCGTTCGGGCCCAAATACACTTTAATTTCTTCCAATAATTGGTTATAATCCACGCAGACATTTAACCACACATAGCTGACTCCATTGATGCAAATAGTTTGCACTAAGGAGCCAACTGGAGTTGCAGCTCAGGTATTTTAGTGTTGGAGAGGAGCTGAGTGACAGTGGAGCCAGCGCATCCAACCGCAACGCCAGAGCAACACTCATCTATTTACTGCATCTAATAGCCTACTCATTAAGATAGCATTCCATAAGCAATGAAACATACACGCGTATGCATAATGGCAGCGCGTGCATTTGCGTAACATTATACACAAGTGTCATTACATTAAGAACTAATACATGTGTAAAACAGCTTCAAACAAACAGGGACAACTTTATTTCTACAGGCAGCAGCTCGTCGTGGACTCCGGCTAGCATGCTAACATCTTGCTGTGTTTAAAGCAAGCAGGCAGTCGCTACCGTTAGCATAGTTACCGTGAGCTCTAACCTCCTTCACAAATAAACCAAATGATCTCTTTCCGTGTTCCGTTCCCTCTGCACCGATGGCTTATCCATGAGCGGGAGGCGGTAAGAAAGATTCCCAATACAAAGCACTGGGAATACTGGGGGAGCTTGGAATAACCTCCCCGCTAGCTGCTCCAAGCTACGACAGCTTTACTCACATAAGCAGTCCACAGCTTTAACACGTAGCTTACACACACAAACACACTCACACAATATGAACGCTTCTAGATATCACACTTACCAGTATTAGTTCCCAAAACAACATAGCAGCCCCCCTAAAAGAGGAAGGCGAGGAGAACAGGGTCAGGCTGTAGAGTGAAAAGTGAACTTCAGCACGTCGCTCCTCGGTCCGCCATCTTGGATCCTAGTGGAACCCTGGACTCAACCAAATGTGCCAAAATACCGGGGAGGGTTTCAAATTGATCCCCAAATGATGTAGCTATCTACTGTTTGTTTTCACAGAGCAAAGTGCATAGGGAAACAGGCTGCCTCTGCTGACCAGGCAAGACCGACCGAATGAATGTCAGAGCTAACATTAGGCTACCATTGATGACATTACTGATGGACATTAGGCTACTGATGGAGAGCCACGAAGCCTCCGTGAACTTTTGCTCAACCCTCGCGTGTGTTTTGAAGCTTCCCAGATGTGCAGTGCAAAAAGTTCATTCACTTTGATTGTTTTAGAGCATAAAATATCGACATGACACATTCACAGAGGCCTATTGCATAAAAGTGGAATAAAGATACCCAGGATGATTGATAAAGCCAGCCTTGACAAAGTCTAGCCTGGGCACTTTGGATTAGTCAGTTGCATAAACGCCAATCCAGGATGAAAAGGGGCTGCTTTGTCAAGCCAGGTGTAAGTCATTCTGTTAAGTGCAAGCCCACAGCTTTCAGAGGTAGACCCAGAGATCGAACACAGATTTTCTGATGGAAAAATGGAAAAGACGGCCCATTTTCGCACAATGCCTTGTAGTTTAAACCGTAAATCAGGGGGCAGTTCATTTCATACGGTAAATGTATTCTCTGCCGACTGATCTTGATGTCCCTGCATTGTTTTATGATAAAATAGTTGACGGTGAGCAGTCTGCAGGTGCATCTAAAAAAAATTATATCATGGAAAGTCCATTCAAAAAGTGAGGCCTTTTTTTTGGATGATTGATTGATCATGGAATAAAAAAATCCAGTATCTCAAAATATTAGAATGTTACATACAACCGATCAGAAAAAGGATTTATAATACAGAAATGTCGACCTTCTGAAAAGTATGATTCTAGATTAATTTCACTTAATGTGTAATGAATCTAGAATATATTTAAGTTTCACTTTTTGAATTAAATTACAGAAAAAAGGAAATTTTCATTGATATTGAATTTTGTTTCAGATGCACCTCGATATAGTTATAAGTACAAAGTGAATTTATTTGACCCATATATGCAACGTCATCTGCCATCGATAATCAATTGTATAAATATAGCCCACAATATGAATATATCACATACATTATTATATTTTATATCATTTCATCTTAATCTAATTATAATTAAGTTAATTATAAATGGTTCAGGATAAATAAATAAAAAAGAAGAACTATTTAACTAAATGACAATGCAGTCTTTTATGTGGTACTTTAAAACAGGCTAATGAAAATAAAGCCGTACACAGAAAATCATGGAATAACTGTTAAACACTTTGATTTCAGATCGGAGTGACAGCTGACTGAGCCAATCAGGCAACAGAATAAGTTTATCCTTTACGTTTAGCCTGGTCCCGACCATAAGTTACCATGGAGATAAATCTCCATGGTAACTTATGTCCCTCCGCTTTTATGCAACCGTATCATGGCTAACGCAAGCCAGGATAACCGAAATATCCTAGGTTAATCCGTTATCCTAGTTTTATGCAATAGGCCCCTGGTGTTTGTCACAAGATCGATATTATTAATACACAGCCTAGGCTCTGTAAACTGGTAGGATATGTAGGCTAAACAAAGTAAAGGGTCTAGGCTGTGTATTAACATTTTTCTCCGCACAACAAAAAGTAATTTTTTGACATAAAGCTTTTTCCAGAATCGATGACTCCACCAGTTCAGACCAAAGATTCGCCTTGCAACTGCTTGCGACGAGACGGTTTTAGAACGTCGCGGGGGAGAAATCACAGCGGTGTGAACTGCTCGTTGCAAGGCGCCGCAGAAGATTCAACATGTCAAATCGCAAGGTCCAGTTTTAGAACGTCTCAACCGTCTCGTCGCAAGGAGTTGCGAGTTGCGAGCAGTTGCAAGGCGAATCTTTGGTCTAAAAGGGAACAGCTGTTCACAGTCACAGCTTTGATACTGTCAATTCTTCATGTTAATAATCAGCCTGTGTAATAGGCTATCCCTGCCATAGCCTACATCCACAAGCTGGCCTTGATGATAGAGAGGCTTTTAAATCAGAAGTTGATCAAACTTCAGACCATCCCAGGGTTATATCCATACCAAACTGTACAGTGGAGTGGCGGATTGGAGATACATGGATGAATAAGTGATTGTGTTGCAGCTCTTCAGTCAAGGTCAGCTTACCTTAAAGGGCTAATCAACTCATTCCAGATTCCTTTGCTTGAAAACGCTAACAAAAGCAGCAGCTCTGACACAACCTAGTGGAAAATTCTACAAAATCAGAAACACCCCCGTGGCTATCTACATTTATTCCCATCTGAAACAATTCAGATTTAAAAAAAGAAAGAAAAAGAAAATCTCTATATTTGTGCTCATGGATTGAGGAAAAGGCACCTCACATCTCAAACATGTCTTCCATACTACCACCCTGGTTTCATCCTTTCACCTGGTCCAAAGTAGGTCTACAGCAGTGGGAGCCAACGTTATGTGGAATCTCTAGAACTTAAATCACCCATCCAAACACTATTCAGCATTTTGTCCATCAGCTCGTCCCTGTCTAATTTATTGTATGTCACATTCCTTTCTTAAAAAAAATATATATATTTTCAACACACTATATAGGGGAGAATGGGGGAATCTGAGGCATCGGGTAATGTGAGCCACCCCCTGTATCTAGGCAACGGAAAACATTTGTGGTCATGTGAGATATATGTTTTCAAGCCCCTCTCATTTCCCCATGGCCCTGAAAAAGAGGACCTCATGGTGCTGTGGTAAGCATGTTTTTTTCACCAAAATAGTTATTTTGCATGTAAAAGTAAATTGTCTTGCTGTCAACTTAATCAACTGTTGTGCCAAAGCAAATGTATTCACGTAGAAAAACTTCTATCATACGTGTTGATGAACTACCAACATATGAAACCATGTAATGCTGATAACTGAAGATTAGCCTGAAATGCTAAGAGAGGTAGTTTTTTCTCAAATTGTGGTGGTGGGGGAAAGTGAGCCAAATGCTGTGGGGGAAAGTGAGCCACTGTCTCACTTTCCCCCACCATGAGGCACAAGTTAAGTTTAGTCTTAAACATATTTTAATGTAATATTACATGACATATCCTTTATTTTAATGTCATACACATTGTAGAAAAGCCATCATGCCAAGGAAATACACCAGGAAGACGACCTGGGGCAACCACACGGAAAGAGCACCTTCTCATCTGTCCCTGTAACCTTCAGGGCTGGAATGTAGAGTAGGCCTAGTTGTAGAGTATGACAGGCTGATGTTATAATCCAGTTGGGTCTTCTCCTGTGTTCTGAGTCCCAGGCTGTTCTCGCTGGTTCTGATTTTCCTATACTTTGGCCCTCAGACACTAGCTGGCTCTAAGGGTCCTGTGTCCTGACCCCCAGACTGTGTCCTAATCTAACTGGTTCTATATTTCATTTGAATCTTATTAAAACCTTTTGAATTATAATATGTTGTATTTGATTTTGTTCAGAGTTACTTTCAAGTGTTTAGAAAATTTGCTTTGCTTAATTGACCAAACCCCATCATTTTTTTACAAATCCGACATTAGTTCTGGAATGTGTGGCTAGCTTTCAGGATTCTTACTGTTACAATATGTGTTGTTATGGTAGTTTCAGAGTGTAAAAAGTAAGTGGATCAGTTTACCCCACAGCTGGGGTAAAGTGAGCCACATGACAACTTTTTTTAAAACAATCATATTTTCACTGCCCTTTGACTTGGAAAAAATTCTGCTAATGCCCATTTCTAGGAAACATCCTGAATTAATGGGAAATGTGTAAATTTGGGTGATAAATAATTTTAGCTCCCTTAGAGGGGAGCAAATGTAAAAAGTGGCTCAGATTACCCCGTTCTCCCCTACATTGCATGATATACCAATCTGACTAAAATGCAAGCAATAGCAGGATGTAAAAGATCTGTTCACATTGTACACAAAAGAGCCCACCATGTTCACAGCACCTGGCACCGTGCATCCAGATAACACTAAGAAATGACAGGGTCACAATCACTGTTCCTGGCCTGTCCCTCCCATTACTCCCTCATTCTGCTTACTATAGGAGACCAACCAATAACCAGCATGAGAAGGAAGAACAGTAGAATGGAATTGAAAATGTGAGTGAAGAAAAGAAAAACAATAAAAGAAAATTATGAAACAAGTGTACAGACATATCATCTCATCTTCAAATGCTTATCCTGGGTCGGGTCGTGGGGGCAGGAGCTCCAGAAGGAGACCCCAAACTTCTCTTTCTCGGGCCACATCAACCAGCTCTGACTGGGGGGGGGGGGGCTATGTAGGCTGCCCTCTAACATTAGCTATACAAGTTTGAAAAGGGGGTGAGAAGAAGATAACTCATTTATTCCGACCCCTTCTCCCTACGTCATTCATCCGTAATGACTAATCAGCTTGTAACGGCTAGATCAGGAGGACACAGGCACGGAGACAGTAACAGTTTTAAGAAGATTTATTTTGGAAGTAACCAGCAGGGGGTTAGGACCGTAATCCGGGGGGGAAGCTGGCTGTCATGGGGCTCCAGGGAGAGAGCAACGGGGCAAGTCCAGGGAGCTGAGTGTGAGCAGGCTAGAGCAGACAGGCAGAGGGGTCCGGGAGGAAGTGCTGGCGGGCGAGGGCTGGAGCTGGTGGCTGGAGTCAGGCCGAGAGAGCTGTGGCAGAAAAGACAGGAGTTAGCCAGGAAAAATGCAAAAAGCGGAGCTGCAAACAGGTTAGCTTAAAGAGAGGACTGACTGTGTGGAAACAGAATCTACAATTTGGCAGTGTCTGGCAGGTAGGGCCGGGTATATGAAGAGCAGTTGATTGATGATTGATGGCAGCTGTGAATGCTGGTGATTGACTCCAGCACACCTGACTCCAACCCTGCAATAGACCAGCACATAGACAAGGGTAAAAGGGAAAAACAACACCAGGGCTTGAGGCCCAAGCAGGATCATAACACAGCTTTCTTCTTTGTTTTGAATCTATACTTTCATTAATGTCACTTTTTTAGTTTTCTCTAGAGTCATTTCTAATACAATCAAAGAACATACACCTTCTTTTGGATTGGATTTCAATAGATCTTGATTCCATCTGACAGCTTTTTTAAAAACCATTCCTAAATCCATTATGTGTATTAACTTTGATTACACACACGTTATATGCCTGTGTTTTTCTATTTGGACTGACTAAAGGGAGGCTTGGTCCCTGCCCTCGTCACTAGTGGACCCGTCCATTGGGCTGCAGGATGAGGATGTAGCTACTGTGAGTTATGGATGGAACAATGCTCTTGTTTATATAAAGTATTTTCGTTTTCCTGAAAGCAACTGTGCTGGGAAGTAGCATCTCTTGTTTTCCTGAACGACCACAGTACACAGGTTCTAGTGTGTGCCGCTGTCTCAGACTGTACACTGGGAGAAGGTTACATAAGTCTTACTATGATTTTGAGCATAATTATTCCACATTTTGAGATGGCATTGTCCATAAAAATGACAACTTTTGTTACAAAGATCTTAAATGAATGCATTATTTACAGGTTCAAAAGGTTGATAACAGCAGTATGTCCAGAAGGTAAGACATGGTAGGGTGCGAAGCAGGAGCTAATAGACCATAAGTCTGTGATTAATGGATCATATCTGCAGCCAGATGGACTGTGTCAAGAGAGAAACACCTTTTTAAAGCAGTTAATTGATTTGTAAAATATAAAACAGTTCCTTTATTTTTTTTCAGAAATGTGTAGTACTAAAAAACAACAACAACAAAGTTCTTCAGTGTGAAGCGAGAGCTGCTTGGTTACTAAACCTAACCAAACTGATGGTTACTGCTTTACAGGGCTAGGTTTAGTCATTAGCCTATAGGCAAACACAAGGCATGGGGCCCTCCACATCCTTTGTTTTCCATCTTTTTCAAACGTTATGTACAGTAGATACACAGGTGCATTTCATATTCTTGAAAGATCATTAAAAAAAGGTAATTTGTTACTTTAATTTAATTTTAAAAAGCAAAAGTTCCATAAATTCTAGATTCATTTGACAAAGTAAAATATTGCAGGCCCTTTTTTGTTTCATTTAGCAGATTGCAGTTTACAGCTCATGAAAATCAAAAGTCCAGCATCTCAAAATATTAGAATATTCCATATGGCCAATCAAAAAAAAGGATTCATAATACAGAAATGTCGACCTTTTGAAAAGTATGTTCATTCATCCACTCAATGCTTGGTCGTGGCTCCTTGTGCATGAATTCTTGTTGCATGGCGTGGCGATGATCAGCCTGTGGCCCTGCTGAGGTGTTATGCAGTTGACATGATACCTCAAATCATCACTGATCCAAATGAAATGTTGCAAAGTGATTTTGATCAATAACCCATAGAAAATAAATTTTTTACACAGTTACATTTCATGTGCCATGGACCAAAAGTGTCCTTTTGGAGTCTCCAGCTGGTATTTTAGACATTCCCTTGGAAAAAACGTGTAAAAATTATTTTTCTATGGGTTATTGATCAAATTAGAACTGTGATTAGGAAAGGCTGCACACAGGCTTGGACACTTGTATTGTTTTCAAATTTTAAAAATAAATTGACTTTGCTTTTGTCCAACATCTAGATTTTGGGGCTTTGCAGATATGCAAATGTACGCATCATTAGTAAGTTATTGATGATTTTTCATATTTATTCAAATCTTTTGGAAAATACTGTAATACAAAAAGTTGTTGTTTTAATGTCAGTAATCAACTTGCAAAGTTTCATAATGATATCTATAAGTTTAAAAAAATCCCTATTAGCCCACCCCCATTCGCTTAAACAGTGGTTCTGATTTGCTCTATGTCGGCCCCCTGTAGCTTTCCAGCAGCTTGTTGACCAGGTTGTCCACCCAGGTTGGGATCCTGGAAGGTCCTGGATATCATTTCTGGTGAACAACTTTTTACAACGCTCCATGTCTGTTTTTTTAAAAAAAGGGGTTTTGCCCCCTAGGTAGGGTCCCAGACTCTGTAAGAAGAGTGAAGGGGCACAACATCCAAGTGTCTTGAAGTCCACTGTCAAGTTTCAACAGTCAGTGATGATTTGGGGCACCATGTTATCTGCTGGTGTTGGTGCACTGTGTTTTGTCCAGTCCAAAGTCGACACTAGATTTTAGAACACTGCATGCTTCCCTCTGCTGACAAGCTATATGGAGATGCTGATTTACTTTTCCTGGAGCGACTTGGCTCCTGTCAATACGGGAGCATGTCTATGTTCCCACAGCTCACCATTGGTCCCACATTTTTAATTAATCAAACTATATAATAGAGAATGGTATGTCTGTTTGTTTGATTGGGTGTGTTTCATTCCTAGCCTGCTTTCCAAATCACATACTTTTTCTTTTTACAACACTACATACTAAAGTACAGAAGAGTTTTAGGGCCACAGGAGAGAAAAAAAAATCAGATAAAGAAGTTTTTTTTTATGTCGAGAAATGTTAAGAATAAAGATGAATACTCCAAAATGCTATTAGAGTTAGTGGGGCATTCATGTATTTTCAGTATACTACAATTGACGTGCATGTAATGGGACATCCTAAATCTTTACTAAAGCGATCCATTGACGATGGCTTTTACGCACGCGATCAACCCAGAGTGAACACGCTCAGAGTAGATTGACCCAACGTTGATCCACTGTTCTGAAACCGGTAACCCAGAGTTGCTCAGCTCTGAGTTGAGCAACTCAGAGCGCAGGATTAAACCCAGAGTTTGTAAAACTTGCTACCTGAAACATGGCTCTGGTTTTGAGGCAACCCAGAGTTTGTTCGCTCTGAGTTAGTGGAAACTCTGGGTTTTCCGTTTCAGGTAGCAGGTTCGCGAAACCGAGAGTCAGTTACTGCGGCAACATACGCCGTGGCTCTAACCTGCTCGGGAGGTGGTTAGACCTACCCTGAGTTTGTTACGCTGCAGCTCCAACTGAAGAAAGAGTCACTGTTACAACGCGTCCCTGTACAGTTTAAAGAAGACCTATTATACTACTTTTCTGGTCTTAATTTCTTGTTTTACACTGCTATAGAGTAACCTGACACAAATCACATCACAAAAAACTATGTAGATTTTCGGGAAGCTCTTTCTCTTATTTTGGCGATCCAGCACGTCCTGTCCACACTTGAGTGTGTGTGCTTCGGCAATCTCCGCTCCCTCCGCCTGTGCATCGGCCATCTCCGCTACCCTCCCCCCCCTCCCGCAAACCCCACTCCGTTGTGATTGGTTACCTTCCTTCCGGAACACTTTCAGTGGCGGGAAGCGCGAGCATGGACCTATAAGGGCGCGAGGCAGACGCGAGGCAGACGCGAACAGGGAAGTGACAGCATTACCATACATGGAAACATCCGCGTGGTGAAGTCACGAAGTTTTATGCGACGTCACGAATTATGAAAGGGTAGACCGCTTTGAACACGTGACTTCTCGACTGGCTAGAATAGTGTTTAGTGCTCGGCACAGACACCCCAGACGGTCAGCAGGGAATACGTCGAAATGCATGTAAGTCATTATTTGATAATTTAGTATGGTTAAGCATGACTATGAATCATCATAACAACGTTTATAGGTCATAAAAGTCAAAAAGCATCATAGGTCCTCTTTAAAGCAAAATCAATCCATAGAAATCTCCATCGGGATGTTTTTATCATGTACTGATGATGTTACATTTGATCAATCATTTATCTGATCAGTAGCCTTGTTCTCAGCCCTCATGTCGTTCATATAGGTGGCCACCTTACACATCGTCAACATGTTCTACATTCAGATTAATAAACCTATTTGTATTGTATGTAGGCCTATATCATTCTTCTTTTTATTAATAGGGATTTTTTAACGTCTGTGCCACTGAACAGATTTATGTCAGGTTGAAATGTAATTCTGCGGCTGGGGCTGCACGCGATCGTTACTGTTCACTTGTGTCATCCCAAAGTCACAGACGAGCCTCATTAAATAGCCGTATATGAATATAGAAATAATATAATAATTTAAACTGTGATCACTAGAGGACAAGGAATCTGGTAATACATCAATCAGGCTCTACAATGGAAACTGTCATCTAATGTGTCTGACGTTAATGTCTTTCACTCCCCATTTAAAAGACGCGACAGTCTGTTTACTGCACAGTAGGTGCTTGCCTACATAATACAGCGAATATAAAACACTGTCAGCAATGCTGTGCGGCACCATCTTTTTTGCTGCTGCTGATATGCGTATGTAATTCTTAAAATAGACTTGCTTCTCATACAGAAGTGTAATGATTCTATTGACAAAATGTTTTCCCCCCGTTGTTTTTCTGAATGGCCGAGGTGATTAGATCAGAGTTATGAGATAATATCCCCGTTAATTCTTCTCCATACCATAAACTCATTTGTTAATATTTCTTACTCTAGTGGGAGGAGCGGAGAAGTTTTTTTTATTTTTTTTTGAGAAGTGGAGAAGTGGGAGGATCAAGCATTTGTTTCTTCTGTTTCCATGGTGAATCATGTTATCAGCGATCAATTGACGATGGCATTTACGCACGCGATCAACCCAGAGTGAACACGCTCAGAGTTGATTGACCCAACGCTGATCCACTGTTCTGAAACAGAAAACCCAGAGTTGCTCAGCTCTGAGTTGAGCAACTCAGAGCGCAGGATTAAACCCAGAGTTTGTAAAACCGGCTACCTGAAACAGGGCTCTGCTGGTTCACTATCGATTATCATTACCGAAATGAGGTGATTATCTATACTTCTAAAAAGTAAATTGCATAATTTTCTGTGATGGTTTTTACAATATAAGACTTCAACATGTAGCAAAGGTAGAAGTTGTGTAGCATGCTAGAATCTCAATTTGATAATTTAGCTATTTACTTCTCATTACCGTTACTAATTTTTCTCATTACCGCGTACTTTAAAGCTCACATATTGTGCACTTTGCTGTCAATTTTATATGGTCTAAGTAGTCCCTAATACTTATTTTTTTAGATGTTTGCTGAAAAACCCGTTCAGATCATTTATTGTAGCAAGCCTCTATACCCTGATTGTCCTCTGGTCTCAGGATGACCTATATTTGTGCGATCTGGCTGGCCCCTCCCACCTCTCTGCCGGGCTTTCGCGATACTAGAGACACTGCGTGACTGCGAACACAGTGTTTACCCGGAGCTAAGCCATAGCTGGTTGCTTGTCCCAAAGCTAATAGCTATACACCAGTCAGGCAAAACTACCAATAAAAACTATTATTTTAGTTTCACCGTTTAAAAAAAAGCACAGGTAGCTTCCTATCCAATGTGTTATTAAAAACGAGGCATTATTAGACTGCAAGGGGAAAGCGAAGTTAGTGTATCAGGAGCAAAACTTGGTGCTACAACCGAAGCTACATGGGCGCTAACGCTAAAAATAAGACTCAGACGATTTAAACCAGTGAAAACAGTAGCTTCAAAGTGTGATTTCTACAGGAATATCTTCCCATCCTTTGTCATGTTAAAAACTAGTCATTTTCAGACTGCTGTGGGGAATATAAACAGCGTGTTATGAGCAAAAGCTGGTTGCTTGTCCCAAAGCTAATAGCTATACACCAGTCAGGCAAAACTACCAATAAAAACTATTATTTTAGTTTCACCGTTTAAAAGAAAAGCACAGGTAGCTTCCTATCCGTTGTGTTATTAAAAACGAGGCATTAATAGACTGCTGTGGTTAAGATAAATTAGTGGAGTATGAGCAAAAGCATTCTGTGTTGGTGTATGTAACATTCAGGCCGTACTAAGGGCATCTTGTCGCTTAGCGGGGAAAACAACATGGCTGTCGCTCGGAAAACTTTCTATCGGATCTCGGGCCGTGGACCAATAAGAAATGGGGGGGTGGGGTTATCATAGACTAGTGCACGGTGGACGTTTCTGGGGGGGAAGCATGGACATATAAAGAAAATATGGGGATGTGGCTGTGCCGACTATTACGTAATAGTCTGCGAGAATTCTGACTGGAGTATATTGGGGGGAGGGGTGAGGGTTTCAGAAAGGGGGAGAGTGAGAAAAGGAGAGATTGTTATTTTTTTTTATATTTTGGCAGTCTCTAGGCACACCGTGGACCCATGGATATGTTAGAACACATTTAAAAAGTGCATTTAGCATAATATGTGACCTTTAAAGGCTCATATTGGTAATGAGAAGCTGTAGTACAGTAATGCGATTTTAATATAACATCATTTAATTCGAAAGTCAACAGTTGTTTTATATAATATCTTATTAATTTCTATAAATTATTAATTTTTCATTTACTTTGAACAGTTATTCAAAATATAATTACTCAATATTAACTATGTTAAGAGAGAATTGTATCTGACACATTTAACTGAGAACAAAGGTAAATGATCAATTTGAAAGTTTTTGTGACTGTTGCAAAGACTTACTGCGGGAGAAACTATTGGTCGGATCCACTTAGAATGGATTGCGTGCGCTAATAGCTCCAGGATTCGCTCAGTTTTAGCACCGTATCCACAAAGGAATTTAACGGCGCCAATCTTAGTAACACAAAGTGAATATGATTCTAATTCCACCCTAGTGATATTCCCACATTTGCATTTCATCAATGAATCACTCACTTATCTTTATCCGCTTATCCGGGCTCCAGTTGAGGGTGCAGCGGTTCCCTCATGGACAACAAATTTCTCTTTCCTGGGCCACATTAATTAGTTCTGACTGGGGGATCTCTAGGCGTTCACAGCCTAGACAGGAGATATAATATTTCCACCTAGTCCTGGGTCTTGGTAGTTCCTTGAACACCTCCCTAGGAAGGCGCCCAGGAGGCATCCTCATCAGTTTCCCGAACCACCTCAACTGGCTCCTTTCTACGCGAAGGAGCAGCGGCTCTACTCTGAGTCTCTCAGGATGACTGATCTAGTTCTTTCGGTCATTAACCAGCTATCATGACCACAGGTGAGAGTAGGGACAAAGATCAACCAGTTGATGGAGAGCTAGGCCTTCGACTCAACTCTCATTAACGGTGCGGTAATGCGAGTGCAATAAGGCCCCTGCTATCCGATTCTCTGTCCAATCTCACACTCCATTGTTCCCTCAATCGCAAACAAGATCCCTCAATCGCAAACAAGACCCTGACAAACTCCTTTACTTGTGGTAAGGACTCATTCCCTATCCGGATATATTTATACCGTTATACCGCCCGACCATATTCAGCAATACTATATTTATTACATATTAATTAGTCTTGCAAAGCCTGACCAAACTACAGCTAGAAGTATGGTCTGGATTAAAGCTATTTAGTTTATAGTATACGGGCTAAAACTGGACTGGCTTGTTTTTAATTTCTTTAAACCAATCGGAATCGTCTTTCGCGCTAAGCCCAGGAAGCCGTAAAGCATATTTTCAAAATAGTGCAATTTGATGCTGACCATGGACCTGTTGTAAAAGGTGCCGACCCAAAACAGTTAATGACACACACGCATTATGAGCTGGATACTATCAAGCCGTATCAAACACACTTGCACTCTCTGTGCGGAGCATAAACGGTAGACTATAGCGGGAAGGAGGAAGGGGAAGGGGAGGAGTTTGACAACGCTCCAGGCTCCATTTGCAGAGGGCGCTATACTTGTTGTCTATATCTGGTTAGCCAGACTACATATTAATAAAATAAATGCATGTGTAGGCCTAGGTAGAGGAGTGGAAATAGAATCAGTATGAAGACATATTCCGTCACTGTAACTAACATGGTGAATAAAGTGTAGTACTTCAAAGAGGATAAGGAAGTCATCCCAGAGCCAATCCCGGAAACTTCTTCTGGTCGACATGTTTTAGTTTTACCTAAAATTTCGGCAAAGTACTAAACAAAAGACTGAATTACATTCAATTGAACTTCAATCAATTGCTTTTCATTTAAATCTTGTAACTTTCAAATGTCCATCAGTTATGTCATGTCCTAAAGACCTTTTCAATTAGGTGAAATAAAATCATTCTCATTACTGCAACATAAAATCTCATCCTCCGTAATGGACTTCTCATTACCGTTATGCATGAAATGAAACAGATATTTTTATATTATTATGCTCCAGATAAATAAATGTGTTAATTTATGATTATATGTTCCTCAAGTATGCCCCACATGTGTTTTCTGTAAACAATTTCTTGTTAACAAAGAAGATTATTTGAAAAATTGGGATATAAAATGACTTCTGTGTATCGGTAATGAGAGTTTTTTTCATTTTAAATATTATAAAAATATATATAAAACACTGCTTTTGATGGACTCTGCTGTTCATTTAATGTGCTTATTTGTGTAAATGTGAAAAATTAAGCAAAATAGATTTTTTTTAAATGATCTGCTATCTTTATTCACTATAGGCTACGCTTCATGGTCGTCTGTCGTCAAGAACGGCAGACAAATTTCCCCTCTTCTCTGGCCTGGTCCTGTGCTGTTGCACAATTCGTTTGCTCCGCTGGAAGAGCTAGATGGGGCTGCGGAACCTGCGGCTAACGCTGCTTTCTCCCGATCCGAGTCGCCAGTCCCAACCCGCTCCTTGTTGACTCAGAGGCGTTCATGTTCCCAGTCCACTCCCCAAGGTAAACACCAGGATCGACACCGTCCACCAGCTCCATTCAGACGTGAGTCCCGTGTTCATCCCTCAGTGCCTCTACAAAATGATGTCCCCGAGATCGCTGCAGCTGGCGATGACGTATCCTGTACAGGTGCGGCTCACTCTCGCAGCTATGCCCCGCCCCTCACATCCAAGCTGTCACTCACATGATCCAAGCTGTCACTCTACAGAGGGAGCTGTATGAATGAGGAACCAGAGATCCTGATCATAGGTGACTCCATCATCAGATACCTTCACCTCCCTGGTGCCTTCACCTATTGCCTTTCTGGAGGAAAGGTATGCGACATCATGGAGCTATCACCTGCCCTCATCGACCGCCACCCTACAGCCCACACTGTCATCTTTCATATTGGGACAAATGATGTAATGAACAAACAATCTTGCAAACTCTATGCCCAATTAGAGTGTTTGTCCATCACCCTGCAGAGTTTGGGGAAAACCTGCATTTTTTCCGGCCCCACCCCCACTCTGTCTAAAAGCCCAGAGCGCTTCAGTCGACTCCTGAGTCTTCATGACTGGCTGAAGTCCTTCTGCTCTGCTAACACGCTGGGCTTTATCAGCAACTTTGACTCTTTTTGGACCAGACCTCTTTAAATCTGACGGCCTCCATCCAAACACCAAAGGTGTAAGAAAATTAACAAATAACTTCATTCAGCACATTGCATTTAATTTGGACTGAGATTCACCACAGCATGGCCCCATCAGAAGAACCTCCATTAAAAAAGATCCCTCCGGGAGTTCTGCTCAACATCAATTATACTCCCCTTCCATCTGTGCTGCAAACCTTCCTCCAGCTCTGGACATCACACCTGACCGCCCTTTCTCACCTCCAATGACCCATCCATCTGCTGCTTCTAACGTTGGCTCCCTCTACAGGCACAAACCTGTATGACCCTGAAAAACAAGCCATGCTTCCTAGCTCTAAACTAAATTCCCCACAAATTCTCAAATCAAGAAAGGGCTTGAATTTTCTACATTTAAATATTAGAAGTTTATTGCAGCATGATAAATTAGACCATGTAAAGATTTTAGTGTCCCAGGCAGACCTAGATGTAGCCTGGTGCTACCAGACCATCGTACTTCATTTCATTTGTACAGAAGGTCTGGAACTGCTGTGATTGGCAAACGTTCACTAGGGCTGTCGTGATAACCGCACAGATGAAATACTGCAATATTTTCAAGCCAATCGCAGAGCATGGCGGGCACCGCAACAACCGCACGTGACATCCATGGACCTGTGACGAACCCCCGTTTTTCAAAACACATATTTGGAAAAAAGATTTGAAGACCAGATCTTGTTTTTAAAAGGAAATTAATTTTATATATTAAAATCATATACGAACATTGAATAAAACACTTTCCTTCATTGCAAATGATCAGTAGAACAAATAGACCGAACTCTGATGTGTTTACTAGAGACTTTATTCCTCTGCCCCGCTGTGATCGCTCTCGCTGTCATCTTTCCTTTTCTCTGGTTCGGTCGTGCATAGCGGGTCATCCTCGCTGCTGTCCTCGGCATCTGAGACGCAACATTTGTTTAATGCTTATAGTTAATCACATAGCCTAGTGCTGAAACGAAAGCTATAACACCGTGGTTTAAGACTGAAATGATAACCGGAGCACGTTACTGTTGTCGAGGGGAAGGCTTCCGCGATCTCCGTTAGTTTCAGTTTACAGCCGATAAAGTTACAATCACAACGACCACATGGACAGCGTTTAAATAAAGCCTCTTATTCTTATTCTTATTATCATTAGGGCTTTGATTCAAATAAAATCTAAACATTACGGCGGCTGTGGTGTGCGTAAAAGGAAAAGCGCAGTTGGCAATCTGATCTCTCCTTACTGCCACAGTAAAAGTCGATCGCACAGCCGATTCCTGCCTCTGACACGTTGACTGGCAACATAATGACTCAAGGCTTCGCATTGGCTTTTGCGATGTCCCGTGCCTCTTGTTTTCTCTCCACACAAAGCGTTCTCTCTCCCATTGCACACACACATGCCCCGGTCGCTTCCGAGAGCACAGACAGTGTTGGTTCCAACCGATAAAAAATAAAATAAACACAACTGAAGCTATGTAAAGCGCTTTGAGTGCGAGAAATGCGCTGTATATTAAATATAGCCTATTATTATTATTATTAAGCTGAATGGGGAAAAAAGCCCGTCTTATATTCGGACCAATACGGTACAAACAAGTTGGCTTAATAAATATAGACCTATAATTAGGCCTAAAAAAGGGGTGGAGCAATTATATCGCATACCGCACGGTTTAGCCACCCTGACTCACCGCACGGGGTATTCCTTCATCGCGACAGCCCTAACGTTCACTCACTTGGAGGCGGGTTTCTGTTGAAGTTTAAAACTATTGGATCTGCCCAGTGCCACTCTGGATTAGCCAACCAATTGCATAACGTTTGGTCGTCACGTGTGTCATGAGCCGGCTTCTGGCGGTGCGTTTCAGTTGTACAGGGAACTCGGAAATTTCCGACTTCCGACTACATATTGTGGTCTATGGATCTACCGGTACCTGGCAACGGTAACTTGTTAGAGCCTAACGTTTAGTTATTTGGACGAGAAAGGTTGTCGCCGTCCATACTTTCGCGAGCAGACGCACTGGAAGACAGACAGGTCGGAACTCGGAACTACCAAGTCGGAAATCTCCTTCTTTCGAGTATAAAGGAACGCAGCATTCAACTGAAACTGGAGCGCGACTTCGACGTCATCATTCTCAGCCACTGGCTCTGTTCGCTGATTGGACGGCTGTAGATTAGCCGGAGAAAACTGAGAAATGCACTGCACACCCACGGTGAATCTCAATTCAGGGGTTACAGCCTACGAAGGCTGCATTTGAAGACCGATTGCGTCATAGCGGCGCGCAAAGGCTTGTTCCATTAGCAAGGCTCCTTCATATGCAGCCGAGAAATGCAGCCTTTGTTTCACGGTTTTCAAGGCTGCAACAGATGGATCCTTCGCGGCCCAAGATTCATTGCGTTTTTTTCAGAATAACAAAACAGCAACGTGTTGCTCCATCTTCTTAACTTTTATCTTCCTTCCTTCTTTTTTTCTTGTACTTTTTTTTCTTTTCGTCTGGTAGGCAACTTCTTTTTATTTTTTCCTCCGTTCACAAGGCTGTCTCCGTTGGCTGTAATTAGGGTTGCTAGGCAGCACAGGAGCAGCGAGTCGTCACGCAAGGTAACGGCTTGTTACGAAACCGGAAATGCTTGTAAACGGAGACCTGCGGAGACCGTCTCGTTTAACAACGCTCGTTCGGCCTTCGAATCGGCCTTCACAGGCTATAGCCTTCATAGACTGCGTAGACGTCTCTGGATTGGGATATAGCACCAGACTGACTACTGAAGGGAAAATGAAATTTGGACGGAAGTAGGTAGGCGGGCGGAGCCAGGCTAACCCAGATGTCTTGATTCTGACTGAATCCTGGTTAAAGAAGAGTACAGATGAGATGACTCTATTGTGGCAATAAATGATTATAACTTATTCAGAATAGACAGAAACACTAGGGGTGGGGGAGTGGCTGTCCATGTAAAATCCTGTTATTCTGTAACACTTTTACATGCTGTCTCTGTTCCAAATCGTTTTGAATTTCTCGCGCTAAAATTATCTTTATCGTCAAATGATTGTTTTGTTGTAATTGGTGTGTATAGGCCCCCTTCAGCTGTAACTAGCTCCTTAAATGATCTAGCACATATGCTCTCCAGTTATGTAAATAGAGAGGTAATTGTGATGGGTGATTTTAACGTTGATTGGCTTTCTGGTGCCTCTGAACCTTTCAAAGAAATCTGTAGCAACGTTAATCTTACACAATTAATAACTGAGCCCACAAGACCCAATCTAAAAAACCCAGCAAAATCAACTTTAATCGATTTAATCTTATCAAATTAAATAAATAAAATAGTCTCAGCTGGTGTCTTTGACCTTGGGATTAGTGATCACTGCCCAGTGGCCTGTATCAGAAGTATTAATTTAAAAAGATCTCAGCCTAAAATCATAATTAAGCGTAATTTTAAAGGTTTCAATGAGCAAGCCTTTTTAAGTGATCTCCGTCATAGTGACATTCAACTCACTACGAATTTTTTTTACAGAGGCTGCATGACATTGGCTTTGATCATTCTGCATGTAGCTGGTTTAGGGATTATCTCTCTGATAGACAGCAGTCAGTTAAACTGGGAAGATACCAATCTGAGTTTTTAACTGTTACAAATGGTGTCCCACAGGGCTCAATTTTAGGTCCAGTTCTTTTCACAATTTATATAAATAACATTGTTTCATCGCTAAAAAACTGTCACGCCCATCTATACGCTGACGACACAGTACTGTATTGCATTTCCGATTCGGTGCACCAATCTATTCAGAAAGCTCTTACAAAGCTCTTTTAACACTCTGCAGGACTGTCTAGTGGACCTCAGGCTTGTTCTTAATACAGACAAAACCAAATATGTGTGTTTCTCCAGAGCAAGAACTACAAATTTTAATGATTTTAATATTTTTACAAAGAATGGATTTTTAATTGAAAGAGTCACAGAGTACAAATATCTCGGCATCTGGTTAGATGATAAACACACTTTTAATTTTCATATAAATAATCTTGTTTGTCGACTACGACAAAAAATTGTCTATTTTTATAGGAACAAAACCACCTTCCCTTTATTTAGTAGGAAAAGGATTATTGAGGCAGTTTTCATGCCTGTCCTTGATTACGGTGATGTGGTTTACCGGCATGCATCTCATTCATGTCTTAAACTCCTGGGGCCGTATTCACAAAACATTTTAAGGCTAAGAGTAGGTCCTAACGTGCTGATTTAGGAGTAACTCTCAAAAATAAGGGGCGTTTCACTCCTAGTTTTAGGACTCCTAACTTTTTAAGATAAGTGTAATTCACAAAGCATTTTAGCGTTAAAACTAGCTCCTAAATCTATGAAAAGCTAGGAGTCCTCGAGAGGACTCCTAAGTCACTAAGAGTAAATCACAGACAACCATTTGATGGTACCTTTAATAGCTGTAAGGGTTTAATGATCGTAAAGCTATATTTAGAAAGTATAGACACATTTATATTTATTATATTTATATAAAACATTATTGATTAAGTTCGTTTTCCTGCAGTTGCTTTGGGTTTACGATGCACTGAAAGTTACTGTTGGTGTCACGTTTGGGTTTAATTTCCTACTAGAGTAGGCCTATGTGGCGCTTCGCAGCATCTCCTCCGTTCCACAGATCCGCTACTGTATAGTTGCGCGTCTCGCCTTTTTCCTTCCGCATGTAGCCTACTTTACGATTTCGCCGGCTGTTGTTTATGAATTGTGAATTTCCTGGTTTGTCGCTGTCTGACTATTGCTGCATAGTCCGCCGTTGAGAAAAATACAGTGAGAGTGCATGGCTTGCAGCTATTCAACGAGGATATTTTTTCCGATTCAAATCATTGTAAAATTTAAAATGAATAGGCCTATGTGAAGCTATTGTAGGTTAATTGTGAACGAATGTGTGGGAAACCCTGCAGTATCTTGGTTTCATGTTAAATCAGTGTCACTTGTCATTAATTGTAGGCTATATAAAAACTATTTACTTTAATACAGCGACACAATATGGATATCTCCCACAGTGTTTCTATCATAAATTCACTCTTAGGGACTCATTCCCTCTCAGCCAATCACTGTGGGCATAGAAGGTATGAACATGACGTCATCCATAGCAACAGGGTCAACCACACCCTCTGTAGTAGCTGTGTATCTGTGTATCTGAATCTTATGGCAGTGGGGGCGGGACCCGATAAGCCTTTGGCTTCTCCTGCTTCCCTTCGGACGATAACACAAAGTAATATGTATGAATATGCAATGAGAAAATTATGTATTGTGTGTAATTGTCCGGAAGAATAATAATAAATAAATAAATAAATAAATAAATAAATAAATAAATTCTTAGCTTAGGAGTCCCTCCCATTCCTTAGTAAAAGTTGGTCTTAGCAGCTTTGTGAATAGGTTTTAAGAAATTACTCCTTACAAAGAACTTTTAGTGCTCCTTAGGAGTACTCTTAGCGCTAAGATAAAATGTTTTGTGAATACGGCCCCTGGACTCTGTTTTTCACTCTGCTTTAAGGTTCATCACAGGAGATGCTTATGACACACACCATTGTCTTTTATATGAAAAGGTTGGGTGGTCCTCCCTTAAAGAGAGACGTGACGCACATTGGCATATTTTTATTTACAAAGCCTTGACCGGGAAGCTTCCAGAAATGCTGCAAATTTCAGATGGGCTTTATCAGACCCGCTTCACTGACATGCTTATGCTTTATGTCCCACAAGCCCGGTCTGAGCTGGGAAAGAAAGACAGCTTTTAGCTTCAGTGCCCCCGACTCCTGGAACAACTTACAGCAAAAAAATAAACTAAATACCTTCATATCCTTTAACCAATTTAAACAAACTATCTTAAATCTGCCAAACTCTACCTGTAACTGTTTTAATTAGGCTATATTGTACTTTCACCCATTTAATTTTAATTGCTGCCACTCTTCACCACTGTGTAAATGTTTCAATTGTTTTTCTCTTCACCTGTTGTTGTGTATTTGATGTATTTGCATTAAATATTTTGTATGTATTGTTGTTTTTCCTTTGAATTTGTTTTGAACTCGACGTCATTGTAAATGAGGGTCAGCCCTCAATTGGTCTCTCCAGGATAAATAAAAGCTAAATGAAAATATCGGTAATGAGAGTTAATCTGGATCATGCGGTTATGAAATTGGAATTAAATTGAAATATTTTTTTTCCCTTAGTAACTTTTATCAAAAACTGAAATTTCTATTTCAGTCACTAGAGCTAAACTATCTTTCAAAAAGAGTGATTTTATTTTGATGTCACTTTGACACAGTTCGTGAGAATCACCCATATATATAATATATAGTTTCTGATACAATCTTAGCGTATGGATTTATAGAAACACAACTGACCGAAAAGTTTGAATCATTCTTTAAATCTTAACCATAAGTTCATAAGGGGCCCTTGGTATCTGTGCCTAATGAGTTTGCTCTGCTCCATTATGATAACTGGATCAACGGAAAAAAAAACTACTGCTAAAGTATCCTGCTGCTCCCTCTTGTGGCTACTGTTGAGAGTGCACAGGCAGCCTGGGAGACAGTGTGGTTTGACCTCTTGACCTCTGTCTTGAACTCAATTCTGCAGACCAATCAACTGTGTAGCTCCTACCTTTTGGGATGGCTTGGTAGCCTACCCCCAAAGACAGTGCGACGCCGATCGGTGAGGCACGTTACATTTATTTTGGTACCCTTTCCAAATTTTGACAGTGGAAATGCAACTTAATGTTTGCCAAGCCGCACCGCTCAGTGAAAGCGAGGCTAAAAAGGAGAACCACTAAACCCCTAGTCTCACAAAGCCAGACCAAACTACAGCAAGTAGTACTAAACCCCACACATCAACATCACTCACAGTAAGTTAGTGTTTTGAATTATCTTTATTAAGTAAACTCTACACCTTTAGTATTGCTTTTGTCTTTTTTTTTATTTTTTTTTTTATATTTTCACTCTAAATTAGAACCTTTTGCCATCAGCACATATAGAACTTTTCAAATCAAGCTACACTTTTTGGGGGAATACAAAAATATCACAGTACATTTTCTACTAAGTCACCTTTCGCCTGTGAGGTTCCAGAGCCAATCAAGAGAGGCCTGGACAGAGAGATGGAACGTCAACATGTCTTAAAGGAACAGCACCATGTTTTCTATGACCTAACCCCACTGTAGAACAGGGCCATTCAAACACACCGGTGTGTCTGCTCTCTGACAGCTCATTACACAGCTCACACACACAGAGGGCTCTTTCCAGGGCCAAACTACTGCTGTCTCACTTCAGGGGCCGGTGTGTTACAAATCCATGTCTCCATGAAGAAGGTGTGAGCCATAGCTGCACTTTCAATGGAGGAGTTATTGTGATGGCATCACAGACACTCATTTCAGGACACTTGAGACCTCAACCAGCTCCAAATGCATTAACAAGTGTGAGAAGATGAACACACACACAGACACCATCTTTGTCCTGGATGGAAGCATCCTATTCAGTGTGTCACAGTAGCGGATGCTCCACCATTGATAATAAACATTTGTCAAACCAAATATTACATTTGAAAGCATATCTCTTGTCTTGTAAAACCAAATCGTATATGCCCTTTGAAAACACTGAGTAGAATGCATACACCTCAGCTCCAGAATGCTTTCATCATTCCTGTATGGAAGATCAGAATGAAGCCAAGGAGAATGCACCTACAAGCTGCACACAGATAGAGAAATGGCAGACTATTCTGTTTTCAAACGCTATTTCAGTTTGACAGGGAACACTTGAGAAGCAAAGCAGGAGGACTGACTGGTGGATGAATATCTGGTTGAATTCACAACGGGTGATCAAGAGCAGTGACCAGCGTCTTCCCCTTAGCCTTTCAAAAGGACGCAGCTGGGACGGTGTGTGCATTTTTTGAACTAGTAAGTGACTCAACTGTAGTTTAAAAAAAAATTAAAAATCCAATTTAGCTGAGATTTTGTGACAGCATTACAGAGCGAATGTTGACACATTGTGTACTTTGTTTTATTAAATGTAAAGACATTTTTTTTGTCTCAGGGCAGTGCCACAATAGACTAACGGCAATTTATGATAACCTGGTGCTGATTTGCCAAAAGATGAAGCATTTTCTTATTTGAGAAATAATTAGGCTATAACTGCACATAATGCTCCATGTTGCTCATTGTAATGCAGGGGGAGAAAATACTACATTTCTTTTCTAAAATGATACACAGCCTACAAACGTGACTTTCTTTTTCTCGTAATCTGATTTTTAAAACATTTGATAATGGACCCTTAAACTCCAATCGTAAGAAAGTGGCAAGCACCAGAATCTACTTGGGGGGGGGGGGGGAGAAAATGTATTTGTCATTTTGTCATGACACCTTCAAGAGGTCTGATAAAAAAAATAAATAGATCAGAAACTGTCCAATGAGTGGAGACTTTGTAGCAGTGGTTAGGCCGGCCCCCTACTCTAGAGCTGTGTTCCTCCTCAGGCAGGCTGAAATGGAAATATGGATCCCACACAACAACAACAACACCTGTAAAATTCCATCATTCTCTTCTCATTCCTTCTGCACACATGTCATATTCTATACAAAGTATCAAAAAAGATTAAACAAAATACTGAGAAATCCTCAGCCGTACACACAATATAATTTCTCATATTCAACTTTTTTTTTTTTCTTCTTCCTCCTTGCAAATCATCCTCTCTCTCCCGCTCTCTCTCTCTCTCTGCAAAGATTCAGATCCATAGTGACAAGTGTTACAGCACCTACCACTCTGGACAGGAATGTTGCAGCATGAAAAATGAGCCACTCAAGTGGTTTTAATTCAAAAAACCAAACAAAAACACAGGAGATTTAAGTGGAGGATGGAGGGCGAGAGAATTCCCCCGAAAAATGTCTTAAGTTTAGGCAGGGGGGGGGCATGGAAGAGAGACCAGTTAGATGAACAAAAAGGAAAGGAGGAGTACACTTTAATTCCACAGTAACACAAAACATGAACCATGATAAAACCAGAGCAGGAAAAGGTGAATGTGGCTCCTCCCTCCTGTGGGCTCTGGCTGGACCAACACACATAGAAAAAGGGAAGTGTCTAAGGGTGTAGGGATGGAGCAGGGAGCTGATTGTACTGCCTGTGTGCTGTGTTAAGTTTGAGTTCCACATCAGTTGCACCCTGCCTGGAGGCATGCCTCTCAGGGGGAGAAGGTGGCCATCTCCAGGGAGATCCTCTGCCACAGCTCCTTGGTCTGCTTGCCTCTCTTCAGGTTCTGCAGCACGTCGTTGAACTGCATCATGCCCACCGGCGTCAGGCAGAACGCACTGCGCGCACTGCGGATGATGTTCACAAAGTCATCGTAGTCCGCCGGAGTCAGGTGGATGAGCCGGTGGTGGATGTACTGAGAGGGGGGGAGAGAGATGGAGGGGGGAGGGGAGAGAGAGATGGAGGGAGGAGAGGAGAGGAGAGAGAGATGGAGGGAGGAGAGGAGAGGAGAGAGAGATGGAGGGGGGAGGGGAGAGAGAGATGGAGGGAGGAGAGAGAGATAGAGGGGGGAGAGGAGAGAGAGATGGAGGGGGGAGAGGAGAGAGAGATGGGGAGGAGAGGAGAGAGAGATGGAGGGGGAGGGGAGAGAGAGAGATGGAGGGAGGAGAGAGAGATAGAGGGGGGAGAGGAGAGAGAGATGGAGGGAGGAGAGGAGAGAGAGATGGAGGGGGAGGGGAGAGAGAGATGGAGGGGGAGAGGAGAGAGAGATGGAGGGGGAGGGGAGAGAGAGATGGAGGGAGGAGAGGAGAGAGAGATGGAGGGGGAGGGAGAGAGAGATGGAGGGAGGGAGGAGAGGAGAGGAGAGAGAGATGGAGGGAGGAGAGAGAGATAGAGGGGGAGAGAGAGAGATGGAGGGAGGAGAGAGAGAGATGGAGGGGGGAGAGGAGAGAGATAGAGGGGGGAGAGGAGAGAGATGGAGGGGGGAGAGGAGAGAGAGCGATGGAGGGAGGAGAGAGAGATATGAAGGGGGGAGGAGAGAAAGAGATGGAGGGAGGAGAGAGAGATGGAGGGGGAGAAGAGAGAGAGATGGAGCGGGGGGAGAGAGATGGAGGAGAGAGAGATGGAGGAGAGAGATGGAGGGAGGAGAGAGAGAGATGGAGGGGAGAGGAGAGAGAGATGGAGGGAGGAGAGAGAGATGGAGGGGAGAGGAGAGAGAGATGGAGGGGGGAGGAGAGAGAGATGGAGGGGGGAGGAGAGAGAGATGGAGGGGAGAGGAGAGAGATGGAGGGGCGAGAGAGATGGAGGGAAGAGAGAGATGGAGGGGGAGAGAGAGATGGAGGGAGGAGAGAGAGATGGAGGGGAGAGGAGAGAGAGATGGAGCGGGGAGAGAGATGGAGGGAGGAGAGAGAGATGGAGGGGTGTGGAGAGAAAGAGGTATCAAAGAGCAGCTCTGCATCAGGTAATCAAGAATCAAACCACTCATTCTAAGCCCAGAACCTGTAAAGGTTTCTCCTTTGAGTAGTTAGCCTAGTTTTCTACTGAGCAGTGTGGTTTGGTACGGTATGGCACTGCACAAATGTATTTCCGTTTCCATTGTCAAAAGTTGGGAAGGGTACCAGAATAAGCAAAATGTCCAGTACCCATTTTTGCCACCCTTGCATTGCTTGGAGCTACACTGCAGCCCATTGATTGACTGAACCATCATTTCCGTGAGATATAAACCGCCGACTTATCAACTAGGCAAGAGTGAAAAGGTATTATTGGTGAAGACTTTATGGCAGCCAAGAGGCCTGGCATGCTTGTTTGAGTGTTTGAATTGGTGTTGGTGTGGATTTTGGCTGAGGATGTGACATGACCCACTTTAGTTCCACACTGTTACCGAGGCTTCGTGTCTCTCCCTTTCACCCATCTGAAACTTTCTCCCCAAAGGACAATTATTTGATTTGATTTTTTTGCTGCATCTGATAGAGAAAGCAAAAGCTGTGTTTCCACCAAAACTACCAGGAACTTTGAGCTCCAGGAACCTTTAGTTCCTGGGCCGCAACGGCTGTGTGTGTTTCCACCGGGGTCTGAAGTCCGGGGATGGGTATGCATATGACGTATGGAGAAGCAGTAAATCTGTAGCTGTATCTGCACTGCACGTTATTTTATAACAGGCTACATTTAATAAATGATGACTTTGGACAGAATCAGTCAATCAGAATCAACAGATTATTTCTCTATCTATTGTAGCAGAGACACGCGATCGTCTGGTGGGAAAAGAAAAAGGGGAGACTGGTGAGCTGAACAGTGGGGCTGAGGTGCGCTGTGTGGCTGCTCTGGTCTGTTAACACGGCCAGCAGACAGATTATTTCTCTGTATATCTTAGCGGAAAGCAGCGGCCATCTGACGGTAAAAAAAGAAGAAGAAAAAAGGCGAGACTTCTGAGCTGAAGTGTTGCACCACTGCTGAGCGCGCTGTGCGGCTGCTCCATACACTGTAGGCCTATACAAACGGCTGCTATGATCTTAACATGTTCGCCAAAGGGAAAAAGGAGGCAGACACAAGCGCAGCAGAGGCATGATGTGTGGCCCAGGCGATAGTACTGAGGACGCTCATGTTGTGCTGCTGCTGATCGCTTTTTAGCAGGCAACTCCACCAATCAGAATTCTTCAAGACTTCAGCCCCGCCCTAAAGGTTCCTGTACCTTTGTAAAGTCTTACCCCCTAAGTGGGATCTTTTCCTGGGGTAATCATAGCTCCCTACAGGGAGCTACGGTTCAGATCCTAGTTCCTGCAAAAGGCTTCTAGTTCCGGTAGCTAGTTCCTGCGATGGAAATGCGGCTAAAGTTTGATTCAACACCTATTCAGACGAACCACACATGATTCAATTGCTGGGATGTCACATAAACCAGGACTATCCGTGACCTGTCATTGGGCGATGGAGGACCTACCTGCAGGTAGGCCTGTTGGCAGCGCTGCACCAGCTGGTGGAAGGCCGGCGTCCGGAGGTGTGCGTGGATGTGTGCCGGGTTGAGCCTCTGCAGGGCCTCCATGATGATCTCCTGCAGCACAAAGGGACTGAGCACGCCCTTGGCTGCGCCCACACAGAACTGGTACACATAGTTGACTCCTGGCACAGAGAAGACAGAGGGGAACAAGCACATAGGAGATGAAGAGGTGGAGACACTTTCTAAAGTCTACTTGGTTAGAACAACATGGAACACAGCCTTTGTGACGGAGCTAACATGTTATTACATTACATGGTCATTCAGCAGACGCTTTTATCCAAAGCGACTTACAGCTGGAGGTAGGCACACATTCATACACCGATAGCAGCAGTTACCACGCAGGGCGCAAACTAACTATCAGGAGACATTTTGGGTTCAGTGTCTTGCCCATGAACACTTCTCTTTCAAAAATGCACACACAGTTACAGGAACGGTTCCTGACTCCCTTTCTTGAGCCGGAGAGTGAGGAAAATTGCTTAAATTTAATGTGTGAACTATTCCTTTAACGATCCATAACGTCCCTAGCTTGATGTGCTGGCTCACCTAGTCTTGCGGCCAGGCCCAGCAGCCATTTGACATCCTCTGTGTACGGTGGACTCCTGGAGAAGTTATTGGGGTGGTCGTTGTGAGCTCTCCTGCCCAGCATCTCCAGCGCCAGCATGCCTGAGCACAACACAACAGAGTCACATCACCTACTGAACCACATGCAGAGTGAGTGAGAGCTACATTGAGTCATTACGAGGTGAACTTTCTCACCAACTCTGTAGGCAGAATGCAGGTAGTGCAGGCCCTGTTGGCTGATTGGCTGGCTGTGCTGCTCGTCCTCTATTGGGAAAGGAGTGCTGACCAAGGAGCCAGGCTGGGAGGAGAGGGAGGGCAGAGAGGTGCCCTGGAGCGCCTGGATCGGGCCTGTGTGGACACTGCCCACTGTAACACATGACAACCATCATACTGTTAAAGCACTGAAGCAAAACACATTACAAGGTGAAGTCAGCAATTATGGAGAAAGCTTGTTGTCAAAATCCCTTTTTGTCAAAGTAAGTGAATATCTCCTCTATCTGTCTGTGCTGTGTGTGTGTGTGTGTGCTAGGGGTGTCCATGTGAACACGTGTATCCGGTTAGTAAATCATAACCGTTTCGGAAAATTAGATAAACTAAAATCTTTTTTATTTTCTATTTAAAAAAACATTAAAAATTGTGGAAAAGATTCCAATATGTTCTAGCAACACACATTCAGTCTTTCCCCATCACAAATAACAGAAACTATCTGCGGAAGATAAAAGCTACAAAGTGACAATGACGTTACGGCTAACACGTACACGAAAACATTTCCATCATGTCACCCTTTCAGACATTTTGATAAATGTTCACACCCCTAGTGTGCGCTGACAAAATGTGGTGGTAATCCACACAGCCTAGATTCTGTAAATGGACTTGTTGATAGCTATAGTGGGGCACTTTGTTTAAAGAGCCTAGGCTGTGTATTAATATTTGATTTTTCGCCACACAGTACGGACAGGTGGTCGCTCATGATGAGATATTCATTGATTTTGACAAACAAGTGATTTAGCTTTTTAAGATTATCTTTTTGGGGGGTGGGGGGAGGCATTCTTATGCTCTATTGGACAGTTTTGTGGGAGAGAGAAGCCCCTTTTACACAAGCCCGTTTAACACATTCAGTGAAAGCCGGGAAAATGCCGGCATTTCGGCTGTTGGCCCTGCTGTATAAATGCTACCGTTGCGGAACGGGGGAAGAAAGGCGCAACAGATTGTTCCGGGAATTTTACTACCTCGGGGGTAGTAAGATTGTCGACACAATCTGTTCCGCCTCTCTGTTTAAATGCTCCAGCTTGTTGTTGCAGAACAGTGTGACGTTCCATAGCCTACGTTCTAAACATGCGACCATGTTAGCAGTTGAAGGACAATAGATAGTTTAGCAATATCACAGAAGGAGTTATGTAATTGTTTAACATGAATCACGGCAGCCCTATGTCCCGTAAAAATCACCACAGAAAAGGAACGGCGGTTAATCTTTCTGATTTTATGGTCCGCTGCTCAATCCAAACCCCCACGCTTAATTTTTCAGAGTTTATGAGTGTATTTCTGCCCGGGGGAACTTATTCAATGAAGTGGCAAAGCTAGGCTAAACTAAGCTAGGCTGTGTCCAGATCGCCGCCACTATTATTATCCAGCAGCCTGAGTTTATCTCCACACATTTCATTCTACAGTTACGTGACTTATATTATATTATATATAGTATTATATTTATAGTATTATATTATATTATGTTATATTGTATTATGTCATATTGTATCTTGTTGTATTGTATTATATTATATTATGTATTTGCAGAGAGTTATATATTTGTAAACGTTAAAAAAAAAAATATATATATATATATATATATATATATAGTATATATACAGTATATGTATTTTTCTTTTATATATATAATTAATAATGGTAAATGAAGGTGTTAATAATGAACTTACTATTATTGTAAAAAGGGTCGGCATAATAAGCCTCGGCTTCAGCCTAGACCTTTTCGGCCATTATTATTTTTTTTTTTTTATTATTTATTTTTTTATTGATCGCATGTGATGTGCTTTGATGGACCGAAATAAATATTTTTACTACTACTACTACTACTACTACTACTACTACTTCACACACTCTGTGTGTGTGTGTGTGTGCGCGCGTGTGTGTGTGTGTGTGTGTGTGTGTGTGTGTGTGCAAGCGCGAGATCAACCGGCACATCACCGGGACAATAAAAGACTGCAAGCACCGGCGCTTCTGCTCTCAATACACCGGCCAGTGTTGTTTACATGCATCTGACCGGTGCGGCACTAAATATACACGTCACACCTGACGCTGCTTTCAGGCACCCCTCTTTCATTCCAGAATGTGTAACACTGTATAAATTGGCACACCGATGCGCCAGACTTTGCTTGGTTCTGTGTAAATAACACAGAGCCAAGCAGAGCCGGCATATTGGCGCACTGTTGTTCCGTCAATATGCCGCAACCTCTGTGTAAAAGGGGCTACAGATTAAAGGGGCAGAGAGGGGAATGACATGCAGAGAACTACGAGCCGGACTCTAACCCTGTGGTCTGCTGCGATGAGGACTGAGCCTCTATTGAGGGGCTTTAACCACTTAACCTTTACTAGACAGTTGAGGAGTAGAGAGTGTAGAGTGGAAGGGAATGGGAAGATGGATGACATGCAATAAAAGATCGCAGGTTCAAGTGATTTGGACAACAAGCGTTCTCCAGAATCACTGACTCCCCCTTTAACCCATCACATGATAACTATAGAATTTTTTTACCAATGCACAATGTCTTAGCAGAGTGTTAAAATGACAAGAACATTGCTAGTTGTATGGCTATTCACACACACACACACACACTGACCTGCTACGGTGGTGCTGAGGGGCAGGCCGGTCTCAGGGTGGTAGGGGTGGACGGCGATCTGGGTCATGGACGGCACGGGGACACCACCAGGGAAGGTGACGGCGGTGGCGGCCATAGGAGGCTGGGGGGAGAAGGGGTACTGTGCCCCGATGAAGGCCGGGTGCATGCCCTGAGGGGGTGCAAACACACACACACGCTTGACACATACACACAGTTAGCTTAAGTGACCAGTCTGCACACATGACGATACTAACATGACAAATATTGTTTCAAGTACATTCATGACATTTCTCAAATATGAATGACAGTTGACCAACATTGAAATGTATGTTCCGTTTTACTTATGAATTGATGTGAAGTGAATAATCATTTTAAATGACAAAACAAATGATTTGCCAACCTAATATAAAACAACTGAGTATCAGAAGACTGAGTATCTTTTACTGAAGAGCATTAGGGACACTGTAGAGTCACTATGCGCTTTGACAATCAAGACATAACACAATTCACACTTCCAGACGCAGTAAAGTTGGAAAGACATTGACAGATTCAAACTTACGGTATCAATTACTGATAAGAGAATCTTTATTAAAAACTAGGGCTGTCAAATTAACGCAGATTAATCGCGCTTCTATAGTGCCCTTTGACCCGGTGTGTCAAAAGGGGTGTGATGATAGCGCAGCTGCACCTGCAGCTTGCGGACACGGCCCGCACCACAGGATTAAAGAGTAAAGAAAGAAGCAGGGGAAAGGGCCGAGGGCTCTATGGATGTGTTATGGGATGCTTCGGGCAAATAAGCATGAAGGTAGGAAGACATCTTATGTTATTCTCCGCTGTGGCTGTGCTTTATTGATTTAGTGGGTTCAAAACTCTCAGTATCTCTCAATCTTCCTCCGTGTGTCTCACTTTTGTTTGCTAGCTGTCTCGTCTCCCGCATAAACGGACTCCGCCCCATATCATATCATATGCCTGCAATTTTTCCTCTTTTGTGTGTGTGTGTGTGTGTGTGTGTGTGTGTGTGTGTGTGTGTGTGTCTGTCAATATTTTTGGCTATGAGTAGGACGATCGTGAAAGAGTCGGCATAGGCTATGCAAACCTGTGGCAGTGCAGCGCTGTCTGTTGTGGGAGATAGACAGTCGTCATTAAGCCTGCTTGTTTTTTTGTGGTTTTAAAAAGGGACTCTTACCTTTGTTGCATTTTTACACTTTTTTTGGATTAGGTTAAAATGGTATTAATAAGGTAATTACACTCTAAAATATAAGACAGACCCACCAGGAGTAAAAACAAACAATGATTTCAATCTCATAATATTATGAAAAATATATATACCGACAGACCTGTCTGTTTGCAGTCTGCTTCTGTATTGCGCATTCTCAACTAGAGGGTTTGTTTTGATTCCACGGCAGACAGTAGCGAGTAGCGACCATTGTAGAAAAGGCCCCAACGTTCATAAGTTGCAGTGTTGTTATTTCTTACAGTGTGTTAAGATGTGTTTTGTTCAGTGTGGATAGCAGTCAGTTAGGGACTAACGTCAGTCGGCCAGAGAGCCTGTTTAGTTTCCGTTCTCTTCTCCCTCGGTCAGATGTGTGAGCGTTGCCGCAGTAAGCGATCATTCCACAAGGAAATGTGTTTATCTGAGTTTAAATGTGAATCACCCGTGTGTGAGTATGTACATGCAGTCCCGATCGCTGTTATAATATAGTTTGCATGTTATTAACGGCTGCGATTCGCGGGTCGCAACAGCTGTTGTAACGTCTCCTCACGAGCAGAGTTTAAACCTTTGTTCTTTTCCCGCGATCTATATGCGACTGTGCCTGTGAAAGAAGGAAAATAAAGAGCGGATAAAACCCTCCTCCTCCTCTCCTAGTCTCATGCTTATAGTCTGACGCCTTTGGCCATAAGTGGTGTTCTGGCCGACAACTCTGAAGTGAAACCAGTGATACAAGCATGGAATGAGGGGGTGGGGCATTGGAGGGAGGCGGGATGGTATGATAGTGCTGTAATTCTCAATTGCAGGATCGGTAAGAGTCCCTTTAAAGCGGCTACGAGTAACATTTAAATATCTTTTAAACAGCCTCATGTTTCCTCTGATAATCATAAATTACCTTTAACAGCAAACGAGACCATCAGTGCAAAGAAAGACGTTTTTAAATAGTTTTTTATTACTGCTTTTGGTCTGGTCGCACACCCAGTCCGATTTTCGGTTCGCTCGTGCAAGCTCTATGGTCACATATCCGTATTGGTCGCAGATTTCAGTGTGGCGCAGCAACGTGAATTGAGAAGCCTATCCCTCCAGGTGAGGGAAGGGGAGCGGGAGCCTTGTTTGATACAGTTATTTGTCGTCATAATGACTGATAACGGGGCTGAACCATCAAAGAAAAAAAAGAAAATGCAATGAAGAAAAGCTAAAAGGGAGAGTGATATAGGCTGGGGGGGACGAGGGCGTTGCAAAGCAACGTGTATACAATTTCACGAGAGCGAAACTAGACTGCAGTGTTTACTCCTAAATGAATGAGCGGTTGGTACTAACACAAAGTTTGCTTTGCTTCACCATCATCAGATAACCATTATCTGAAATAGTCATTATTTACATCAACAACACAAACACATTACCTCATCGTGATCCATACTAACTGCCGTCTATCGTTCATTCGCTTTCTGTGAGGAGTCGGACACGTAATCTTTCAGCTCCGTGAGAGAGAGTAGTTAGGTGACACTGCTGCAACAACTCATTTCAATCAGGTGCGTGTGGCAGTGACTGGCATTAGTTCATGCAAAACCACTCTCACGGAGCCGAAAAGAGTCCTCGCACTTTCAACACACGGACATGCACTATATTGCTCCCTTCTCAGTTCACACTCACGCGCCTGCCACGCGCTAGAAAACAGCTTTGCGACAGCGGGCGTCGTAAAAATACTACTGCTTTTGTCCAAAGGGGACGCCAACGTGCCATGTTACTCGTAGTGGCTTTAAGTAGAAAATTTGGCCCTAGTTTCTAATTTCATTTCATGTAGGAGGGAGGGGGGGGGGGGGAGAGAGAGAGAGAGAGAGAGAGAAACAAACGGTATATATAGCTGTTTATAAACAGGCATAGAAGTGTCATATAAGTATGGGATTCATTTAGATTAATTAATCACAGAGCCTGTAATTATTTGGATTAATTTTTTTAATGGCTTGACAGCCCTTTTAAAACACAAACGATGCATCTTTGCTACAACACAATTTTTACCAAGACGAGACGTCCTCTCAGCTCCACTAATAACTGCACTGCACTGTATCAGAGTAAAAGGTGTTGAATAGTTTTCTCTTCTGTGTTACTCTTATTAAACGCTCCCTCTGCTCTCGTCTCACAGCCCGCTGCACATGTTATGTTATGTTAAGAGGATGTCTAGTGGTTTCAGTAAAAAATGAGGTTGCTGCCATATTGTCTACCTTATGACCAAAGCAAGGATGCATCGTTTGGCTTTGAATAACGTTTTACTTATGAGTTATTCATCCCAAAACTTCCAATCTGTCAACATCTGTTCGACTTTACCGCAGTCTGGAACCGTTGAGTTTGTTCTCAACATTGTATTTTTTCTCCAAGCAAAAAAAACGTCCCTCTAATTTCTATCTCCCTCTCGTGGCCCTAACACTCATCTGTAGTCTTTGGATTTTGATACCAGATGAATTGAAAATGAAAACAGTCATTAGTAGAAGCCTAAAATGTACACACTTCTTGTCCCTGAAATGTCCACACTGTGCCAATTCAATCTTTCACCAAGTGAGTTTGATATTTTTGATCATACATGTAAATACATAACAATGTCATTTGAGTGTTGATGCGAGCACAACATGTAAACATACCTGTGGATAGGCGGCTCCGGTCACGGGGAAGACGGTGGGCCTGGGGACGTGCTGCAGAGGGTGTCCCAGGTACTGTGGGGTGCAGACTGTGGGGAGGTGAGCCTGGATGGTGGTGTACGGGTGCAGGCCCTGGCTGTGTGCATGGGCTATGGCCTGGCCCGGCATGGCGTGGGACTGGTAGATGGTGGAGCCCACAGAGATGACAGGCACCACGGTGGCCCCGGTGACCGAGGCAGTGACCGTGGCCATGCCCTGAGCCTCCATGTTGGCTACACTGTCCAGGACCACACAGCTGGACTCCATGTTCCTCCGGCCTGAGCCCCCGTTGGCCCCGCAGCGGCCAGACGTCTCCCGCTGCTGGCTGGAGCCCCCGCCCACTGACTGCTCGTACAGCCAGTACCACTGGTGAGCCACTTCAAACAGCACCTCGGGGTACACGCCCCCTCCCTTAGCAGCCTCCTCCACCGCCATGCAGGCCTTCTCCAGCATCACGTTGTCCTGGTAGGGAGAGAGGTTAAGGAAGGGAGTGACACAATCAATCCTTTATTCAGCATCTTAAAGGGTTTCTTTATCAGCAGCTTTCAAACACATATAAGAAAGTCAAGTAAAAGTACCTGCTCTTTGCACTGCACCAAGGCTCTCTGGATCTCATTAGGATTGAGTGCATGAGCATGAGGCAGGCAGCTCAGGGCCAGCTCGGCCGCCGCCCGCACCATGTTGGGGTCTCTGGCCCGTGACGCGCGGTCAGCCAGGGAGGCCACCTCTGGAGGGGTGAGGTGACCGTCCCAACACTCCACCAGGATGTTGAGAGCAGCGCTGCCGATCTCCATGGCCTGGCCTGAGGGACAGAGGATAAACATTGTGTAAAAGCAAGGAAAACAAAGACAGTAAAGACACCTTATTTGCAAATGTGGGAACGCCAGGGTTTATCCACACCAATATAACCATATCACAATTTAAGTATCTTGAAGTAGCCTGAAGTGGCCAGTCCGAAATCATTCAGCTTCGATAATGAGAATGAGAAAAAGTTAACTATCCAACAAGCTAACAGTTCATCTGGTAACCTTAGAGCACTGCACTACTTCGCATAATGATAACAAGTTTTTTTTAAACTGTTTTAAACACTAGCGGACATTTGTGTAAATTCAAAAAAGTTCATTCCAAAACATTTCCTGACATGGAAGACTGTTTTTTTTTTAATTGTATAACTTTCCCAGGAATTTGTAATGACCGTGGGAAACCCTGGAACTCACCGGTGATCCAGGAGACGTGGGAGGAGTAGGTCCTGGACAGCCAGTTGGGTGAGACAAAGTTGTGGAGGCCCAGAGCGTACAGGCCGATCTCAAAGGCGCACAGGTGCAGGTTCCTGTGGGGCCCCTGGTGGCCCCCGCTGGCTGACGGCTGGGTGAAGATGGAGGTGGAGGAGTTTCCCCCAGCTTTGATCAGCACTGTCTTGGCCAGCTCAAAGTAGAAATGTGCCGCGGCCTCCGACGGCTGGTTGGGCACGTGGGGGGCGTGGCACTCTGGACGCCGCCCTTTGTACCTGGAGCACAGGGGAAATGGACCACATGTTGATTAGGGTTCATCTTAGTGGTTTAAAATGGAGACACAAATAGACCTGTTGTGTCTGTTTCTATTTGCTGCCCTCTTGGTTGCTATGTTATGTCATATGTGTCATATGATTGCTAAAGAATACTGTATATAATTTGCTCTCTGTTAGAAATCTAGAGAGGCAGTCGATCTAAAGAGCAATTAGAAAAATTATTTTCATCATAAGGCATCCAGTCATTGCTTTTTATTACCTGCAAACCAAGGTAAGGAAGAAGCCTAATTTCGACTGCAAATCTCACAATCAAAAAGTCACAAATTTGTAGGGGTGGGAAAAATAATCGATTTTCCGATTAATCGCGATTCTCTCTCGAACGATTCCGAATCGATTCATAAAAGTTAATAATCGATTTATATTTAAAAAAAATTTTTTTACTAGTATTTAATATTAGTATTTCCTGCGCCACTGCGCATGCACGCCACACAAGTGCGAGTCGTTAAAAGTGGCGACAAAAGGGCTGAGAGCAGCAAACCCATATGACCTGCACTGGCTTTGTGTCTGTTTACGTTGTTGTATGAGAGCTGAATTCCAAGCCATACTTTTTGCACAATGTGTTGAAATAACATAGAAAATAATAGAATAGAAATCCTATAGAAACATGATTCACAAGAGTAGAAAGAAAATTAAACTGAATCGGTTTAGTTTTTACATACTTCCATATTGTGTTGAAAGCTGCATTGATTATTGCACTGTTCATAGAAAGTCATATTTGTGACAAGAAAAGCTTTTTCTCTAATACAATATTAGAGAAGGTAATTCATCTGTTGATTGTATTTAATGATCATCACAAAAGTAGGAGGTGATTAGCAAACTGAGTAGCAAACTCAGATGTGTATATAAATACATTTTTGAAAATCACACAACGGTATGTACGTAAAAAAAAAAATTGCATCGAGATGCATTGAGAAAAATGATTTTGAATCGAATCGTTGACCTTGGAATCGGAATCGAATCGAATCGTGAGGTGCCAAGAGATTCCCACCCCTACAAATTTGTGGTTGTGAAACCAAGCATCATTCTCTTGCGGCTACATAGGGCTGTGAATGTCTGATCTAACATGCAATTGCTTGGTTTCTCCCAATACATCTTTAATAATACATAGCTTGTGTTAGAAATATCAGCCTCTTCATAATGCTGTTCATAACAATGTCAAAACAACTCAAACTTTGAATGACTCTTCTTAAGTGTCGTTCACATGATAAGAACGTTGTGCTTCGCTCACCGCCATGTAGGGCGCAGAGGCACAGCGGAGCTCAGGTATACGTCATCAAAAGTTTCAAGCCAGTCACCGTTGCTAGGCAACAGCAACGCCAGTTGTCACCCATGAAAGTAGAAGAAAAAGAAGAGGAGGAAAAAGAGTTTATTTGCCATGTATTTGAGTTTCTTGTTGTTGGTTTTTGTTAGTCCGATCTGACTGCTGACAGTTGGCCAAGAATTACTTTTCTGTTCAGGATCATGGTATGTTTTTATTGTTGTGTTACTGAGTTTGGGGAACTCAGAAACACAAAGAATCAATTTTTCCTCCATCTTTCTCTCCCTACTCTGCTTGGTGTCGCTTTCTGGTCGTTCAAATAATGTGACTGATCATTTAAATTGATTTGGTGGTTGGGGGCTACTCAGGCACTGCTGCCCTGTCCATAGGAAATCAATGGGACAGACAGTGCAAATCAGAAAGAAAACATTCAACCATCAGTCGACTACAGGCAAGACGAGCTTCACATTGGTTTCTCTCCCGCAGATCAGTCTGGACTTTCTCCAATCTCTGTGGGGAGGAACCCGCCACAAAAACCAGGGGCCAATCAGTACCCCGTTCAGAACTAACATGTGTCTCTTATGGTGGAGGGCAGCTTCTGATTGGTTCATGTAGTTGACAATCTAGCCTCGTGAGACCAGTCATATCTCACAAGCTTATTCGCCGATCTATGTTGACGTCACCGAGTACAAGAACCAATCAGGGGCTGCCTTTCTCAACTGGACGGAAAGTGGGGAGGGCCCGGTCTGACTGAAGGCTAAATTGATGTCTACATGAACCAATCAGGGGGCTGCCTTCCACTAACAGACAGGGGCCGGGCTCCTCACCACAGAGATTGGAGAAAGTCCAGACTGATCTTCAAGAGTGAAACGAAAGTGAAGCTCATGAGACAAGGCTATGGCATTGGCATCAATATAGCCTATATTCTTAGTAACGCAACTTCCAAATACATTTCCACCGCAGGCCTTCCTCTCACTGCGACCCCCGCTCTCTATCACAGTGAATGAAAGGAGTCAGGAGAAATGACCTGGACGTGACTCCAGTTATATAGGTACGTTCATAGCTCACCAACGCACTGCATCACAAAGTCAATGAAAGAATGTAAACAGAGTAACTGTGAGGAATAGGATTTAGAACAAGATATGGCCTGACCACTGTGGTGGTGTTGACATCAACGGGTCAAATAAGAAGCTAAATTGTGAATGCTACGCTCCATTCTAAAACTAGCCTGCTGGTGACCACAGCTTGAGCGACCTGCAGATTGGGCAGAATTCAACTGATGAGCAGCATTTATTTACTTTCCTCATCCTTCTCAATTCAATCTCATATAGTGGTGGGTTACTCCCAAATTATCCACAGCTAGTGTGCTTTGACTGGGGCTGTGTTCCAAAAGCCATACTAACATCCTCCCTCCTACATACTCAACATGTATACACTACATACGGTCTACTTGACGATTGATTGTGTATGCGAGGTTCTTCGGACTGTTTACACTGAATTATACAGAAGCAATAAAGAATTTCCATGCCATTTGAAAAGACGCAATGCATTGTGGGGCGGTTGAGTAGGAAAAGTATCCTATCGATCCACACACAAAATCTTCCCTGAAGTTAGTACTCATCCGGGCATTTCTCGACTACACAAACTCGCATACACAACTGTCACATACTCAAATTGACGTCAAAATGAGTATGAGTAGGACGATAGTATGGCTTTTCGAACACAGCCTGTGTGTTATGGAGCTAGTGAGGAGGCAGTGTGTTTACCTGCTGGTGTCGGTGCTCTTGGCCCTGGCCCCTCCCCCGGCCCTGCGTGAGCCGCTGGAGGACGAGGAGCCCAGCGAATCAGACGAGGAGCTGCTGATGCTGTCACTGTCCTGGCCCCGCCCCCAGGAAGTAGCCGCCCAGCCGCCACGCAGCGGCCGCCGGCTGAGAGTGGGGGAACTGTCGGAGGTGGTCTCTGGAGCACTGCTGTCGATACTCGCCATGCCTGTCCACAAGCAGTCACAGCATTACAATGTGTCAGTTCATTTTCTTCTTATTTATTTCCAGTTATTTTCTTTTTTTTTACAATAAAACAAAGACACACACACACACAATACACTAACAACAAAAACTAAAAACAAAGACAAAAAGAAAACATGAAGGTGAATTGCCTAGACATCAGTCAAAAGTGTTGGTTCATTTTTGAGGTGAAGCTGCTGATCTGAAGTATTTTGTAGAATTTTTCGATACAAACCGTAGGAAGGAGAACAATACCACATACGTATATGATGCTGGCTAAAAAAACAGCACTGCCTGTCTGTCATTGTAGATCTAAAGGAAATTGATTCCTTGTTGACAGAGTAAAATCTGTTCAATGTAAAAAAAAAAGAAAAAAAAAGGACATTATTGCGTGTTTACCGGTGTGTTTCTTCTTCTGGCGGACAGGTGAGCCCCAGCAGCGTTGGTTGTATCCACAGCGGGCCCCTAGTGCCAGCCGGCTGGGCACTGTGGCCTCCAGTTTGAATGGAGCCGTCTCATTCTGCTGCTCATTTGATGTGCGAGGCCCATCTGATACGGCAAAGACAAGACAAATGATGCATTTTCATCAAAGTATTCTGTGCTACCAAAGAGGGATTCCCCTTATGTACGGAAGCAACTATCTAGCTTTCAGAAATACCATCACCACCAACAAATAAAAGTATAATAATTATGATATCAGACCAAAACCCAGATATCGGAATCGGATGGAAGTGAACAGGGGGTTCTCACCATGCTCCCTGGTGTCTGCAGAACTCTCCCCCACGGAGCTGTTCTGCACTGGGTTGACTTCAGCCTGATGAGCCAGGTCTTCACCAGCCACGGCCACAGCAGAGTTGGAGCTGGAGGAGGGAGCCCCAGCAGAGGAAGAGGCATGTTTGGAGACGCCGCCCGCCGCCCCGCTCACCCCACTGTGGCTGGTGGAGTTAGAGGAGGGAGCGTGTTTGGAGATGCCCCCTGATGCCCCGCTGACTGTGGTGTGTTTGGACGGGCTGCGCTGGCTGCCTGCTGCTGGCTTGCTGGAGTAGAAGGAGCTCAGAGTCTGAGGCTTGTGGGTCTGACTCTCCCTGTCCAACAACTTATCCAGGATCTGAAGATGGGAGGGACAGACATGTTAATGTGGAGAACGCCTTTTAGGAAGCTTTCACCATTTCCTTGGAGCATCTGCATATACCATCTGAGGTACTTATATATGGTTTGTTCAGGTAAAAAAACCTCCATGTGAACCTAGGAAAATATGTACACATGCCTAAAGAAAAACTCCAAATCCTTGATTACATTTTCGATTATGAGGGTCACTATTCGATTCTCGATCTTTCTTTTTAGCACAGATGGCTATGCCATTTGATACTAGTATACAGTGTGCACAATTATTAGGCAAGTGAGTATTTTGGCCATATCATAATTTTGATGCATATTTCCCAACTTCAAGCTGTATAAACTTAAGTGCTTATTGGATTTAAGCATTCCAGGTGATGTGTATTTGTGTAATGAGTTGAGGTGTGGCCTAAGGAGATCAACACTCTATATCAAGGTATGCATAGTTATCAGGCAGTTTCTCTTTCTCAGGCAGAATGGGCAAAAAGAGATTTAACGGACTGAAAAGTCAAAAATTGTAAAAAGTCTTTCAGAGGAATGCAGCACTCTTCAAATTGCTAAGAGATTGGGGTGTGACCACAGAACCATCAGACGTTTTGTTGCAAATAGCCAACAGGGTCGCAAGAAACGTATTGAGAAAAAAGACGCAAATTAACTGCCAAAGATTTGAGAAGAATCAAACGTGAAGCTACCAGGAACCCATTATCCTCCAGTTCTGCCATATTCCAGAACTGCAACCTACCTGGAGTGCTCAGAAGTACAAGGTGTTCAGTGCTTAGAGACATGGCCAAGGTAAGGAAGGCTGAAACCCGACCACCACTGAACAAAACACACAAGTTGGAACGTCAAGACTGGGCCAAGAAATATCTGAAGACAGATTTTTCAAAGGTTTTATGGACTGATGAGATGAGAGTGACTCTTGATGGACCAGATGGATGGGCCCGTGGCTGGATCAGTAATGGACACAGAGCTCCACTTCGACTCAGACGCCAGCAAGGTGGATGTGGGGTACTGGTATGGGCTGGTATTATTAAAGATGAGCTAGTTGGACCTTTTCGGGTTGAAGATGGCCTCAAAATCAACTCCCAAACCTACAGACAGTTTTTACAAGAGAACTTTCTTCAAGCAGTGGTAGAGGAAAAAGTCTGCATCTTTCAAGAAGACCATGATCTTTATGCTGGACAATGCTCCATCGCATGCATCGAAGTACTCAACCGCATGGCTAGCCAGTAAAGGCCTTAAGGATGAAAAAATAAATTACATGGCCCAGGGCTGTACGCTTATTTGTTTAGGTGGTAGCACTGGTGCTAGCAATAAAAAAAAAAATCAGTAGCTCATTTGAGATTCTCAATTAATATTATATCCTAGTGTGTGCAGTAATAATTATAGAAGAATGAATAGGGGTGCACTGATTGCAATTTAGCCAAAATAATCTAACCTGCTAATTGCACTTTTTTGCTGATTCAGAATTATTTCTCCCCATAAAAATTATAACTATATCTATATATTTTTTGTATATACATAATTATTATATTAATAATATTTTTTTTAGAAAATGTCGTTCTGTTAATTAAAACCAAACTTCAAAACAAAAAGTTTGAAATAAGTTATTTCAAACTTTGTTTAAATAGACTACTGTTGACTGCTCCCTGCGCTGAATGAGTTCCCTTTCAAGCTAGAGCACTACAATGCTGTAAAGCACTAACTTCCTGTTCTTACCGGCTTCAAAATAAAAGTCAACTCACGTTTGGCTAGCAACAGGCTTTTAATGTGAAGGCGCACAGGAAATGTTCTCTTTGCACACACGCTAACTTAACTGCGGTAATGTAAAGAGAGCCGTGTCCTTCCGGTTATTACCGTTGGTGAAGTTTATTAGACGCTAGAATCGCCGCATGAGCACAGATCCCGAGCACACATCTTTCACCAGCCAAAGTGGAGGGTAGACTCAATAACTTACTTGCCTAAGACTCATTTACCCACAGTGTTAATGTAGAGCCCTCTAAGCGGTGTTGTGCAGCGCTCCTCTGTGTTTCAAAGACAGCCTCTCCTCATTAGCACTAGTGCGAGTGGAATTGTATTCATCATCGCACGTGATCAATTTCAATAGCAAATGCGATCAAAACTGTCACACTGTACAGCCCTGACATGGCCCCCTTCCTCACCTGACCTAAACCCTATTGAGAACCTGTGGGCCCTGCTTAAACGGGAGATTTACAGTGAAGGAAATCAGTACACCTCTTGGAACAGTGTCTTGAAGGCTGTGGTTGCTGCTGCACAAAAAGTTGATCATCAACAGATCAAGAAACTGACAGACTCAATGAATGGAAGGCTTGTGACAGTTATTGAAAAGAAGGGTGGCTATATTGGTCACTGATTTTTTTTTTTGACATGTCGGAAATGTTTATTTGTAAATTTTGAGTTGTTTTATTATTCTCACTTTAACAGATGAAAATAAACAAGTGAGATGGGAAAACTTTCATTTTCATTAAGTTTCATAATAATTCTGCATACTAATAGTTGCCTAATAATTGTGCACATATGTATATTCTCTTAAGAAAGACAAAACCTCACTTTTACTTTCGTAAACATTCAGGTTTAGGTTCTTTAACATTTTGGATTGACCAAGAGCACTGTAGTTGTTCAATAATAAAATTAATCCTCAAAAATACAACTTGCCTAATAATTGTGCACACAGTGTAGTATTGGTCTTATGCCATTTTGAATGATTTGAAATGACAGCCCTAGTAAATAATAAAAAACACAACACAATTGCACTGTTCTCCAGGCCTGGCCTTTCTTTAGTAGACATCTCTGCTGCAGCATGGAGATACATGGGCTTACCTTCTTCAGCTTGCTCTGGTCATCTTTATAGGTGATCATGAGAGCCAGAGCCAGGTCACCCTTCACCCGTCTGGTTCCTTCACACAGCAGAGGGTGCTCTGCTTCACTGACTGTGGTCTTCATACCTGGAGAGAGACATGGAGGTGAGGGGGACACAGGATACGCTACGGTAGACAGTATAGGCAGAGATAAGAGCACAATAGATTTACCAAGTGCAGCCACAGCAGCCTCAAAGCCCAGCTCCTCGTCACCAGGCATCTCGTTGTTACGGTTGCGGCTCGGTGGACGGGAACCCGTTGGGGACACAACTGCACAAACAATATTGAGAAAAGTGAAACAAATGTTAATTAAAATAACTTAATTTAGGCCGTAAGAAAATGATTGTGGACCCCATACTCCATGGTCCATTTGGTGGCTCACTTGAACACTGCAATCTTTATCTAATACTTTGATTTAAAGGTCAACCTACTATGCATAAAACCTTTAAATGTGTTTTCAACATTAATAACTGACTAGACACTCTCTCTTTCTCCACCTTTCTGAAAATCTGTGTTCAGATGTATTTCCCCTTATGACGTCATAAGGGGAGAAGCCAAGCCCCCTCATTACCAGCCTAACTAACTCCATCTGTGATGTGCCACACGCCAGATACCCCTTACTAACTGCCAGTTTGTTTAAGGGCCAATCAGAACAGACTGGGCTTTTTGGAAGGAGGGTCTTGAAGCGACGAAAAGGGAGCGTTTCAGGCTGAAAAGAGGAAAGATTCAGAAATGGCACTGTGAGGAATAGAAAACGTTTTTTTGGGGGGGCACTACACCATGGAAACAGTTTCAAAATGAAAACCAAATGACAAGTTTGAACCGGGGAAAATGGGCATAATATGTGACCTTTAAATAGTTGATCACGCCGATGTTGAAGCAATAATTGGTGCTTACCTGGTGTAGAGAGCACATCAAAAATGAAGCTGGCCAACATGAGAGGCAGCACGGGTCTGTAATCGCAGAAGTTTCCGTCTCTGAGCTGCTCGCCCCGCTCTCTGATGGCAGACATCTCCACCAGGCCCAGAGGGATCTTCTTCAACAGAGACACCACCTCAGACTCCTGGTAGGCCAGCTTCACCTGCAAACAAAACAAGACAGGTCATCACACCACACTCTAACAGGCATAGTGTGGATACATCTTATGCATGACACATGCATGGACTTCATGTAGGGATAAAGAAGCCCGGCCTTAGATGACCACTCTACTACTTTTATAGGATTTGACAAACTGAGACACTCAGTCTTTGTTGAAACGATGATTTAGGGTAAAGTAATCAAAAAGGCAGTGCTATGATAGGAGGTGATATGCCCCCTTTCAGCTTGTTTGCATTGGATCCTTAACCGGTTGACCTATTACGTCACAAGCTGCTAATGGTTAGCATGCAGCTAACGTTTAGCGAGTGGAAAACTGGCACCATGTCGAGCTGGGATATGGATAACTATACAGCTCTGTATGTTTAGCTTATCTTTTTCTTCCTTTGCAACATTCAGCTCAGTAGTTTCACCAAGACGAGCACGGTGCTGTCGGATCGCAGCCAGTGAGGAATATTCACAGTTTGCATAATCCCTTTGAAATGAATATGAACTTTAGTGAGCGCTTGAAGATGTGATCATCAGTGCAGCTTATGTCATGGAAGAGAGATGATAAAAAGCTAACACACTACGGTCAATTCTCCTGTTCATACAGAGTGACAGACCTCCAGAGCTTTGGTAGATGCTGGTGGTCTCTGGAGCTCCAGGGAGAACATGCCGGTGCTGAAGGCCAGGTTGTGGAGCTCCAGTCGCTCACTGAGGACAGTGAGGAGGAAGGCTGCTTTGGACAGCGTGTTAGTGGCCACCTGGGTCTGACGGCTGGTCGACACCTTGCTCTTCTTACCCTGAAATCCCAACCATCAGGGAAATAATAATGATCAACGCAACATGAAACAAAACTTGACTTCTGTTCTGACAAAGCCAAGTTTAGCAGTTACAAACTGGCACAGTAACAATGTAAATATAAAATAGTTACTAGAAGAATCTGGTGGTTTTTACATACATAGTTGAAGATGCTTGCCTGATGGTGATATTGACCAAAAGAAAGAGCATGTGTTGTGACTGTGCCTACCTTAGTCAGTGGCTGCTCCACCTTCAGGTCTGGAGGGTTGGCTAACAGGTCTCTGGCCAGCTCCACGGCCAGCCGGCACGCCTCGTTACTGTAGCCGTGGGCATGGAGGGCCTCGGCACACGCAAACAGCACCTGCACACACACAGCAACAGTATTCAGCTCAGTGACAAAGAGTGTTTTAGCAGAGAGACGGAGATGGACAGACGGAGAGAAAGAGCTTTAATTTAGAGTTTTGTGTTTTTACTCTGGCATCTCACCAACAGAAACACTCTGCAGCTCACTTCACATTCAACTTTCACTCCGTTTCCGTTGACTGGCTTTGCAAAGGATTTCAGTTGGCACATAATGAACCAGCCTTTTGCAGTGAGGAGGGTTGGACCAGAGCAATACAACCCAGGTCAAAACTGTGGATTTGTGGATATAATCTACTCCCCTAACTATTTGTCTTTTTGTAGGTTGGTGACGGTAAGGGGAAGGAAACAGGTGCTACAACTGGTTGACGTCCTCTTCTGTTTTGACTTTTGGGCAGGCTGGACACCCGTTGGCGTAGACTTGAGGACTGGACTACTGGTCAAACTCCCAAGGCTTCAGAAGTTATGTGCATACTTAAGAGGGACAAATCATAGCAGCCTACTGTGATGTTTAAATGTGTACCTATTAGGCAGTGGACAGTGTGCTTACCTCCATGTGGCCCTCCTGCTCCAGCGGTTTCATCCCTGCGAAGATGTCTGGCTCTTCGTCCTGGTGGTTGTCAGTGTGCTGTCTCTCAGCTCCCTCCTCTGAGGCAGCACTCAGGTAGTAGGCTTGGTAGTCGTCCTCTCCCACAGCTCCACTGGCTGCCTCTGCTCCAGGGTTAGCAGCTGCTGCTGGCCCGTTCGCTGCTGCTGGCTTGGCTTCAGCTGCAGCTGGTGCTGCTGTGGTGGAGGGCTGGTTACTGCCAGCCGAGTCTACATCTTCATCCCTGCTCTGGACCGGCTCCACCTCTGCCTCCTTCTCTGCAGCACTGTCCATCACAACCAGAACGGTGTCTTTGGGAGGGAGGCCTGTTGGAGCAGGCTCTGCAGCAGCAGGAGCAGCTGAGGCATGGCCCACATGCTTGCTCTCAAACATCTTGTTCTTGCGTGCATCCCTGAGCAGAGGGCTGGGTGAGGGCAGCATCTCTGGGGGAGGGGGCAGGAACTCAAAGGTGTTGCAGGCCTCGGCCCCCAGAGCCAGGCTGCAGCCGTCGTCCAGGCTGAGCTCTGCCAGGTCTGGCTCTAGAGAGCTGTCCTCGCTGCTGGTCCTCCGCTTGGCACTGGCATGCTTCCCTCCTCCTAACCCTGTGCTCCCTCCAGAGCCTCCTACTGACGAGCCCTTACCACTGGCCTGGGTCATCTTCAGCTTCCCTCCAGAGGAAGAGCCCGGCCCTGCACATTTGAAAATTGAGATTAATTTATTTAAAATAGGGATATTGATGAACATTTATGTAAATATGCCAGATTATAGGCAGTGGCTAATTTTAATTTTAGTCCCTTAAGTGCCAACACAATAAATCAATAAGAAAAACCACAGTTAAAGAGTACAATAAACAAACAGACAAACCAGGTTTTGGGTGATGAATTAACACATTTGATGTTAAGTGCTATAGTGCTTATGAGCTAAGGTATTAAAAGTGCTAGTGCTATTAGTCAGAAGCCCTATTGCACACGCTATGCACACACAGACGTGTGTTTGCAGGTATTATTGCACATTAATTAGAATACATAGCTGTATTTATGTACGCACTATTGTACATTATAAGCATACATACAGGCCTGGTTTGTCCTATGCCACACCCCCACAAGCAATTCCACACATACACACAAGATACAACTAGAGAACACAGACCTTTGTACATGCACTTGGCTGCTCCGTCCTCCAGGGCCAGAGAAACGCTCCCTCCCAGACGGACTAGCATCCCTCCCCCTCCACTCACTGACAGACCCTTCCTCTTGCTCACTATGGTCTCCTTGGGTCGCACTGCCACCTCCTGTTGGCCACTTCCTCTCCCTTTGAAGTCTCCAGCGTCTGCTCTGCCCCCTGGCCCCTGCTCGGAGGCTTCTCCCCCGGCTCCTGCAGCAGCCTTGGCCCCTCTCTGGAGCTGCACGGCCCTGGACCAGCAGAATGTGGCACTTTTCTTGTCAGCACTGCAGTAGGTGATGCCCTCCAGCGGATAGGCCACCTCCCAGTTGAAGTAGCAGGACTCCACGGCCGGCTTGAAGCCCTGGAACAGTTTATCCAGGGACTTGCGATGTTGTCCCCGCTTGACGATCTCTATGACTTTCAGGTGCCACTGCCTCAGCTGGCCTGCCAGTTCCAGACGCCTGGAAGAGAGCACACGCAGTCTTTAGTTTGAACTAGGGCCGTGTGAAATATGGACAAAATAATTACGTCTGGATATTTTGGGAGATTTTGTCATTAATGATAATTGATCATTTTGCATCGCCAAAAACTAATAAAAGGATCAATACTTGTGAAAGCCTGGTATTTTTCTAGCTGGCTCTTGTTAATAGTATATTAGATGTTTATGATAATGAATTCAAACTTATTTATGAACCTAAAATTTTACTGAAGCAACACACGCATCACAATCATTTTGCTTGGTAACAATATTTATTTGCATATTTATTCATATTAAACAGCTGCTACACCTTAAGACAGCCGGTCTTAAGGTCAAGTTCAATTTTCACTTCATTTTGCATTGCCGTCCGTGAGACCATAGGAGCCTCAAAGAGCCCTGCAGACCTATGGTGCAGACAGATTAGAATCAGAGCTTTTCTGTTGGTGAGACGCACAAATAAGTTAAAATGCAAAACTCTTAAATAAAGCTTTCTCACCGTCTCTGTCTCTCTGCTGGAAAAAAAACCTAACGAGCACTGATCGTCCCTTCAACTGCTGAAAGATTCTGATTGTTTTTCGCAGTAGGAGTGACGTATTCAATGTTGTCATTTCAAAACATGGTTCAAACAACAATTAAGATATTATCATAGACTCTATATATAATCGTGATAGTGATATTACACCTATTTTTTCCTCAGTGGATTTATCACATCATTTGTGTGTGTGTGTGTGTGACCGCTGCTCTTACCTGCAGGGGCTCATGGTGGGGTCGAGCACTGCCAGCCTCCATAGCACCACCATCTCATCACACATGCTGGCACAGGCGTGAGCCGCCACCTCCGACTGGCCGTTACTGCGGCCTGTGTGGCCACTGGCACTGCTGTGAGACGCACTGGTCCGAACACTGTACCACCAGCTGATGATCTGAACACACACAGTCACACAACTCAGTCAGCGTGTGTGTCTGTGTGTCTGTATGTAAACCAAGTTGTCCATAATGTAACAAAACCCACAAGTATTCTCAATCCACCATAACATAATGTAACTTAATGAGGCTCCTGGCTGTCTCAGTGTCTGGTGTCATGTGGAGTGCGTACCTGTTCGTAGGTGAGGCACTGCTCAGTGAGGATCTCCAGCAGTGGAGCAGCGTTACTGTCTCGTCTCTTGAACATCTCCCTGACGATGGACAGCAGGTTCCAGATGCCTTCAGGCTCTCTGCCCCGAAGAGGACGCAGCAGACAGGCCCACTCAGCCGCCGCCGGGGGCTCCGTGGACGACAGGTACATGGAGTTCACGTCACTGTGGAGAGCGCGCGCATGCACACACACACACACACACACACACACACACACACACACACACACACAGACGTCACTTCTGGACGCCTATCTACAAGACACACAACCACCTAATTTTGTTCCAGAAATTAAGATTTCTTCTTTTTAACTGAAGCTTGGCTGAAGGCGGGAGAATGCAGCCAACCTTTGGAGCTATAACCCCAGATTTGAGCCATCGACCTCTCCCAGGCGAAGTGAGGTGGTGGAGGTCTAGCTGGAGTCTTCAGACAGTTCTTTTAATGTGTCTTCTGGCTGTATGAAGCATTCTACAGCTGCTCTAATGTTGTATTGTCATTTACTATCCGTCAAAACCAAACCTCATCACCGCCATTCTTTATCCGAGTGTGCAGATTTTTTTGGTCATGGTGTTTTCAAGTTCACAAGCGAATATATTGGTGAACTAGTGGTGACTCACAGCTCCTCTGGAAAAAGGCCAGCTAGCTGTACCTCGCTTTAGACTAAAAACCTTTTATATATTCTATTTTCAATTGTGATGCAATGAATTGTTTTGTTGATGTCATGTTGTTTAATGTCAATGTTTGCATTCTTAACCTTTAATCCCTTTTTAAAGCACTTGGTAACCTATGTTTTTAAAGGTGCATTATTATTATTTTTTTTTTCTGTACAGGATTTGTATCATTTTCAAACTAAATGCTGGCATGTAAAATTGGCTCCACATGGCTGAAACATTTAGTGACGTCTATGTGTGAAAAGGGGTTAGAGAAGTGTTTTAGTACAGTCCTGAACACTTTAGCTCAAGCCTTTAGCATGGCGTACCTGAAGACCACAGGTGAAGGCCCACAGAACTTGTGCAGAGTCTTCTTAATGTTGTCGCTGAGGGTGGACTCATCCAGATACCAGGTGCTCTGGTCAGAGGCTGAGGGGCCCGCCGTGGGGTCTACATAGACACACACACACACACACACACACACACACACACAATACAATTAAGCTTTCCCTGAGGAAGCTGAGAGAGAAAATTTGACCTGCACAATAAAGTCTAGAAAATGGTTCACTGTTGTGGTTTTCATTTAAGGCCTTTCATATTCCCGTTTCAAACTGTAGAGAAGCTTTTATTTAAAAGAAGAAATCTCTACACATATTGTGGCTCTGAGATAAGTTACATTTTCTGTCCAAACCTGCCACACTCTTCTCTCCATGGATTGCACGCACATACACCTCTTCAGAAGAGGGGATAGCATACAGGGAATATCCCTATAGCTAACAACACTGCAGAGATGTGTATTTACATGCGTTGAAACTCCACTGTCTAATCTACAGATAAGAGTTGAATGGAGAGATGAAATGTTCTCAGTGTACGGGGCAGCTTGTACTGTGTTTGTATGTTAGAAAGACTGACTGTACCTGGAGCTCCACACACAGTGTTGATGGCAGTAGACTGAGAGGACAGCAGCTCATCCAGCAGACGCTGGGCTGTGGGAAGGATCTGCACACACACACACACACACACACACACACACACACACACACACACACACACACACACACACACACACACACACACACACACACACTCAATACCAAACCTGGATTGTCTGATTTATGAAATCCCCAGGAGGTACACCATTGACTTTTTCCTTTCTCAATAGTTCTGTTGGGACTGAAGACATGGATGTTACCTGCTGAGGCAGCTCACTGATGAGGTACTGGGCAAACTTCTGGAGCTGGTCCCTCTGTAGCCTGGACAAAGACTCAGAGACTGGAGCCCTCAGACACACTGATGATGACTACACACACACACACACACACACACACACACACACACACACAACCAAAACGCACACATAGAGACAGATAGATACATCAACATTTTCACCAACATATATACTTTTATTAACATTTGAACTTTCTAGTAAGGATCAGGTTTACTGTAGAGTCATATTGTGAGTCGAGCATCTACTCATTATTATGATACAAATTGTAACTCGTACCATACCATAGGGTGTTGTCAACCAAGTGTAATTACACATGCAGGTAGGGATGGGAATCGAGAACTGGTTCTTGTTCAGAACCGGTGCAGAGTCAACCAATTCCTTGGAATCGTTAACATGCCTGCTTAACGATTCTGCTAAACGGTTCCGCTTGTTGCAAATGCGTCATGACTTGGCACTCGCGCTGCTTTGTTTTGGTTCAGAACACAGCAAACATGGCGTCGAGGCAGAAGCGCTCTAAATGTTGGTTGTAATTCAAGCGAAAAGGTGACAATATGGCCACTTGCAATAATTGTAAAGTTTCTATTTCGTCAAACGACACGCGCACAAGCAAGCGTGCAGACTGCGATCCTGACCGTTAAACATTTAAACGTCCGCTCCACTGCCTTACTAGTCGGCACCAGAATTGCCCATCACTTGGAATTGAACATAAAAGGCGAGAGCAGCATAAAGCAAAGCAAAAAGAATTTCTTGAGCGTTGTTTACTCTCGTTCATCAGCTGTTATTGCTGCCTTTACGCACGGCGGTGGGGACGAACCCAAAACAACACACAGCGGGACTCGGCGGTCCGGTGATAAGCAAACGTTTAACAAGACACTTTATAAAGACAGTAAGACACACTTAAAATAACGATCCCTGCCCATACAAAAAGCTCTGCGTTGGATTACTTGATTTAGCGATCGATGTGTATAAAACCATTCGCTATGTTTGTCTGATGACGGGCCATTATATTAATAATAAACAGCGCGCTGCACATAAGAACAGCATGTACATTGTAAAGCTGAGATGGAGCGGTGACTCCTCGGCGCTGGCGTGGTGAAGAATAAGCAAAGCGATGCATTGTCTTTTAGCCTTTATGCCGTATTTATTCTCTTCTTGAATAGCCTACATGACTGACTACTGTGCAGTCAGTTCAACAACAACGTACAACATGACAGTTTGACCTGAGGCGTTCCTTCCACGGACCTATAAAGAAAGGGTTCCTTTACTTGAACGTAGTGACATCATCACGTTGCCCTTTCAGAGTAAGGGCGCAATCATCATAAAATAACACTTAACATACATTAAATATCTTGTATCCTTCCTGAGAGGGCAAACATGATGATTTTTCTGCATAAAAATGGTTAATTTTCCAAAGTTGATAGTTGGTCTTATCTTTTCAAAAGACTTGTTTGTATTTATTATGTCAGTTGAATTTGTTTCAAGTGCAAATGAGCACTGTTAATATTCCAAAAGGCACAAGCTCTTCCTTGACTGTTTTCAGTCTGTGTTTTTAGTTTTCAGGGCACATAATGACATTTGGGCTTAAAATCCAAACATTAATTTTTTTGTCTGGACCAATTAATGTGAAAATTGACAATTTCCTAATCCTAAAGTAGCCTACTCTTGATACTCTTTCAAGGCACACACTAGACACACCTCTGATCAGATATTAAAGAGAGATAATACAAACAAACTAAATTGTACTTATTCTCTCACCCAATGAGAATCGATAAGGAATCGGATCAATAAGCAGAATCGGAATCGTTAAATTCTTATCAATTCCCATCCCTACATGCAGGTACGTAATACTTGCTGTATGTTCCCTATAAAGCACCTCCTCTAGAACTGCAATTAGCTACTAGTCTTATTGTCCGTGGCCCGTTCTTTTTCGTGTGAACTTCTTACCCCTTTCACACGAAAAAGAACCAAGAGCCAGTTCCAGGCTGGTGCTGGGGCCAGTTCAAAACTGGTTACAGCCTTATACCAGTTATGAACCGGTTGGTTTCACACCGACCAGAGCCAGCCATGGAGCCGGCAAGAGAGCAACTTCATGACGTCACTGTAAACGTCTGTGTACGTCGCTGCTCTCGTGGCTAAGGCTAAAGCTAGCGCTACCTTTAAGCACAACAACAGCGGCGGAAACGTCTTATTTTTACACGTGTTGCCTCTTGCTTTGCTCTGTTAACTCATACAGCGTATTTTCGCCGGTCAATTTGATCGCTACGTTTGGTAATTATGTTATGTTTACGTCTCGTAGTAGCTGTGTTTTTAAATATGGCGGGCATGAGGTTTGAGTTGGTCTGGTTGGTCAGGATAATCCCTCCCCCGGCCGCTGGCGCAGGCAGTTTTTATCTCTAGCCCAGCTCAATCCTGGGGCTGGGGTTGAACCGGTTTTTACAGCCCGGAGCCGGCTCTCTGGCGGTGTGAAACCAAAACACTGGCTTTAGCTCCGAACTAGCTCCGAACTAGCTCCGATTTTTCGGCGGTGTGAAAGGGCCAAGAGTGAGGCCAGCCAGCTCTTCAAATGCAGATGTCGCTGAGTGAATGAGTGAGTGAGTGAACGAGTGAGTGAGCGAGTGAGTGAGTGAAAGTAGTTCACGGATTGGTCAGACAAGTCAATACGTCATTATTCCTCATTGGTTTTTGCCCTGTCAAAATGAATCGGCGCCAGCAGGTCACAGACAGACACACCGAGGGGGAGAGGACTCCTGAACAATCCGCAATATATACACAGTGACAAGCTGGGTAGAAGTGATGGAATTACATGTATATCATAAGCTATGTCGAGCGAGCGATAAAACATGCGCACTTGGCAAATGATTTTATTCGACGCGTGTGGATAATCACTGCTAGTTGCACGATGCACTCATAGTAGGAAGGTACCACGACACCCTCTGTACAGGATATGAGTTGATTTGATTAGAATGTGAGGTAGGGGACAAACTCACATTGTGGATCCTGAAGAGGCATAGGGCCACCACATGGGCACACCACTTAGCCCCAGCCCCACAGGTACAGCTGCAGGACGTGATGCGGCAGCGATCAAACATGACGGCCACGTTGTAGGCTCCTTTAGACTGACCCGACTGACTCGACACCACTGTAGCACTGAGATGGAAGCCTGGGGGAGAGAGACCACAGACATAATATGAGAGAGAGACCACAGACATAATATGAGAGAGAGCGAGAGCGAGAGAGAGAGAGAGAGAAAGAGGATTACAGGAATGGGTTGGATAAAACTACTAGAAAGCCTTCCTTAGTTCTAGACCCTATTTTATTGACCAACTCAATGTAATGCATTTCCTTAGAATGTATATTACTGAAAGCAACTGCTATTCAAATCATTTTGGTGAAGTTTATTTTGGGTCTTGTTAGTTTAGGGTGAGGTAGTTCTGGCTGAAGGTGCGATGCGTGGCCGATCCTGACTTCCTATGCCATTTGTGATCAATTCAAATGCAATGACAGAATTTTATCTTATAAACCACAAAAACCTGGAGGACATTATACAACACCTGAACTCCTCATCCTGCTGCCTTGACATTCTGCCCACAGGCTTCTTTAAAACTGTTTTTAGCTGTATGGCCTCAGATGTTTTACAAATTTTCAACATGTCCCTTCAGACAGGTGTATTCCCACAGGCCCTGAAAACAGCAGTCATCAAGCCACTCCTAAAAAAGAACAATCTCGATACATCACTCATGAAAAATTATAGGCCCATATCTAACCTACCATTTTTAAGTAAAATCATTGAAAAAGCTGTTTATCAACAGCTAAATAACTACTTAGCAAATAACAACTGCTTTGATGTTTTCCAGTCAGGATTTCGACAACACCACAGCACTGAGACTGCTCTGGTTAAGGTCCTCAATGACATCCATTTAAACACAGACAGTGGCAAAAGTTCTGTCTTAGTTTTACTGGATCTCAGTGCCGCTTTTGACACAGTTGACCACAGCATATTACTAGATCGACTAGCAAACTGGGTTGGACTTTCTGGAACTGTACTAAGCTGGTTTGAATCCTACTTAAAGGATAGAGACTACTATGTGTCAATAGGCAATTTCACATCTGAGCGGACAAATATTGAATGCGGAGTCCCCCAAGGTTCCATTCTTGGGCCTCTTCTGTTTAACATCTACATGCTCCCACTAGCTCAGATTATGAATAAGAACAAATTATGCTACCATAATTATGCAGACGACACACAAATTTACATAACCATATCACCAGGAGACTACAGTCCGATACAGACACTGAGTAAGTGCATTGAACAAATCAGTGATTGGATGTGCCAAAATTTCCTTCAATTAAACAACGACAAAACTGAAATAATTGTCTTTGGTGCCAAAGATGAACAATTAAAAGTCAGCGTACAGCTTACATCCGTTATGTTAGAAACCACACCCCAAGCCAGAAATCTTGGTGTTGTCGTAGACTCCGACTTGAATTTCAAGAAACACATTAAGTCAATTAATAAATCAGCCTACTACCACCTAAAAAACATATCAAGAATTAAAGGGCTTATGTCTCAGCAAGATTTAGAAAAACTTATCCATGCATTTATCTTTAGTAGACTTGACTACTGTAACGGTGTCCTTGCTGGCCTTCCAAAAAAATCAGCTAATTCAGAACGCTGCTGCTCGAGTCCTCACTAGGACCAAAAAAGTGGATCACATTACCCCAGTTCTGAGGTCTTTACACTGGCTTCCTGTCACTCAAAGAATTGATTTCAAAATACTGATGTTGGTTTATAAAGCACTAAATGGTTTAGGGCCAAAATACATTACTGATATGCTGATACGTTATGAACCGTCCAGAGCCCTTAGGTCGTCTGGGACAGGTCTACTTACAGTCCCTAGAGTTAGGACTAAACAAGGAGAAGCAGCTTTTAGTTATTATGCACCAAAAATCTGGAACAAACTCCCAGAAAACTTGAGGGGTGCTGCAACTCTCAGTTCTTTTAAATCGAGTCTGAAGACTTTTTTGTTTCCATTTTAACCTGCAATTTTTATTTTATTTGCTTCTTTTTTTCGCTTTTAAATGTTTTGTAATGTGTTTTATGTATTCTAATCTTGCCCCTGTAAAGCACTTTGAGTGGCCTTGTGTCTGAATTGTGCTATATAAATAAACTTGCCTTGCCTTGCCTTGTGTTGTTAGGCCAGTATTCCAGACACTCATAGCTTTGCTTTGGTTCTGTTCGTTAAATCCTTTCAGACATCATTGAAACTTAAAACTGTTTATTAGATATTGTCGGTCACCAGGCCTGAGTCTTGTTTCTCATGCCTGGTTTCCACTGAGCAGCACAGTTTGGTTAGGAACGGTAACCCCAGATCTGTCTTGTGTTTCCACTGCTGACTGTACCCTTACTTGGTAGGCTGGGTTTATGCTGGATGGTCAAAGTATATACAGTCTATGGGTCAGAGCTGTTGAACGGCGTTGGCCGCGGCAGCTAAGTAACCATGGTGACATCATAGCAGCTACTGTATGTTACTATGGTGACATAGCAGATGCGTAACTATGGTAAAATCATAACCGGGGGGGATACAGTGTAACCCGCTAATTATTTCAATGAAGATCAAAAACGCCACATAATAACTTCCGTTCAATTTTCATTTCACTTCAGTAGTCAGTCTGGGGCTGCGGTGTATTCATGGGTTCCTGCTCAGGCAGATTTCTGCCGGTCCAATCAGCGAACAGAGCGAGTGGCAGAGAACGATGACGTCAAAGTCGTGCTCCAGTTTCAGTTGAAAATCAACAGCCGGCTCATGACATACGTCACGACCAAACGTTATGTGATTGGTTGGCAGATCCAGAGTGGCACTAGGCAGATTCAATAGTTTTAAACTTCAACAGACACCCGCCTCCAAGTGAGTGAACGTTTGTCAATAGAGCAGTTCCAGACCTTCTGTACAAATGAAATGAAGTACGGTGGTCTGGTAGCACCAGGCTACATAATGATGGCATGTACAGCTTAAATTTAGTGTATTTGTACGCCACACTAAACAAACAATACTGCGTTACGTACTACATAGTGTAATGGTTTACAGTAGGATGCAGTCTGTTAAGAGTGTATAAAGAGTGACAACTTAACCCACCGATCTGCAGCGGGTCTTTGACAGCCCTGATCCTGTAGAGCTGCTCTCCACGTTGGAACTCATCTGGACTCCCATTGGCCAGGCAGGAATATAACCTGCAGGGGGAGGGACACAGACAGGGACGAGAGAGGGGAGACACACACAAAACAAACATGGATCAAACCCGGTCATCTCTTTCAAATCTTAACAAGAAAAGAGCAATGCCGAATATATCCAGAAAAATATTCATCGGAATAAATTGACGTCAGCGGGCTGCCACCGACGGTCACTCTTTCGAGTTGAAATGGCTAACATCCTAAGAAGCAGATTATATTAGTAGTAACCAGTGTTGGGAATAACGGCATTTAAAATAACGGCGTTAGGTAACGCCGTTCTTTTTTCAGTAACGGAGTAATCTAACTAATTACTTTTTCCGTTGTTACAACGCCGTTATCGTTACTATGAATTGATTGAATAAACTGTGTAATCCGAAAGCACCCCTGGCTCCATACTACACAAACTGCTAGAGAGGAGACCGGTGGGTTAACAACAAGATAAGCGATTGTTATTTCTTAGTGTTTTAAGATGTGTTTTATTCAGTGTGGATGACATTATAACTGTCAGTTAGCGCCGTCACGTCAGTCAGCCGGAGCGCCTGTTAAGTGAAGTTTCTTTTTCTTTCTCTCTCTGTTGTGTGAGCGTGCACGTTGCCGCAGTAACCACCTATCAATCCACGGTTGAAACGTGCTCTCCCTGAGTTTGTTTGCATCGCCCTTGTGAGTAAGTGCATGGAGTTTCCCGATCTCTATAAATTATAATTTATGCACGTAATTAAACAGTCGCGATTCGCCGGTTGCAACAGCTGTTTAGCATGTCATCATGAGCCGAATATTGCTACTGTTATTTTCCTGGGATCTGTATGCTGCTGTGCATGTTAAAGAAGGAAATAAACATAGGATAAATCCTTACTCCTCCTTTCATCGTCTCATGCCTGACATTTTTGGCCTCAAGTGGTGTTTTAGCCGACAACCCTGAAGTGAATCCAGTGATAGCAGATCAGCACGGTACATTCAGCAGTTTCCTCTACTACTTTTGTTGAGAACAAAATAGGCTAGGCCTACTTGAAGTGCAGGATAAACCTCTTGCTGTCTGTTGATGTGCAATAAATATTGAAGGTTATGTAGCCTACAAGTAGGCCTACCTGGCTGTTCTACTCATTTCAACTGACTTGTGAAAACTGCTCAGAAAAATCCAAATTTGTTGACATATAGCAAATTTTTTTTTTTTTTTTACAGTAGGCTAACGCAAATAGTTACTTTCCCTGGTAACTAGTTACTTCTATTATAAAATAATTCAGTTACTAACTCAGTTACTTTTTGGAACAAGTAGTGAGTAACTATAACTAATTACTTTTTTAAAGTAACGTTCCCAACACTGGTAGTAACTAGTCAACATTTATGTCATCAGTAACTTCACAACAGGCCAAATGTATTTTTGGCTATAGTGGTAGCCCTCCCTACGATGGATTATGAAATATGCAACTTTACACGCATTGCAGTTTTTGTGTTTGAATGTAATGAGTTTGTACAATGGTAAAAAAAAAACTATACGATAAAGATGATCCATTGACAGCAGGCCTGTACTTCATTGCATGCTTCAAGCCTAACCAGCAGCAATGGTCATCTGCTTCAAGTTAGCGTGTGCTGTTCATTTACCACCACGCCAGTCGGATAGCTTGGCCACTAAACCTTTGTTTGTTGTCCCCAATTCAGCACTACAATGATAGAATTAAAATGATGTTTGCCTAATTAAAGCAGACTGGTTTACTCTTGATACTGCACATCAGTAAACGCTGAATATGTAAAACCCTTCTCTTTTCTAAGTAAATGGGGTAAGTAATTGGGGTACGTCCTGTCATCGCTGGCAGGGCATCAGCAAAGTCAACTGGTCTCTTTAGCTGTCAATAGTGGGGCTGTGCTAAAATATCGATTAGGCAATATATCGTGATATTCATTTTTGTATCGTCAGTGTAGATGTGACGCAGTACGGCAAGTTGCCTCGAATTGCCGTGGGGGTTTTTGGAATTTGATTTAAAAGTGTATGCTTATTTATCAATGTAATTCCGTCAGTCTGCCCCAGGGCAGCTGTGGCTACTCTCGTAGTTTACCACCACCGGTATGACTGTGTGTGAACGAATTGAACCTGGAACCATGTAAGCGCTTTGAGTCCTTAGGGAATAAAGCGCTATATAAATCCTATCAATTATTATTATTATTATTATTATTATTATTATTATTATTATTATTATTATTATTATTATTATTATTATTATTATTATTAATGTGGTGTGATGTAATAAGACCACCCAGATTTTAAACAGCAACTTGAAATTCTGATCTTTTTTTACATTTTCCTTGAACTATGTAGAAATATCACAATGTATCGCAATATGCACGGTATCTGGATATATCATATCATTAAGACGTATCATGAAGTCCTTTGCCGATACACAACCCTAGTCAATAGGTGACAGGAAACAGGTTTTGCCCTTAGATGAGAAGTGAAGGTTGTCGTGTTGTTCTTCTCACCTGATGTCCTCCTCGTTCTCTGGGAAGCTCCAGTAGGCGATGCGGAGCTGCAACTGCTCCGGGACAGGGGGGTAGACCTTCTCCACCACCTCAAACGGGATGTGGAACGCTACCTGCTTCGCTGACAACTCCACGAGGGGAATCACCTGACCGTCTGAGAGAGAGAGGAAGATCAGCTCAGTCAGAGGGACCAGTGGAAAGTAAGGCTTCAGGTAGTGTGTGCATTTATGTGAAGCTTAGATTAATCTTCTAAGACCCCAAATTCAGGGACGGCCGCTATCAGAATATAAAAGAGCAAATCCGTGAGGAGATTTGCAAGTCCATAGTATGAATGCCTTCCATTTTGGACACAACAATGTGCCATTCATCTTTTTTTATCCTCTTCATGAAGAATTGGAAGTTCATACAGCGTCCTGAGTCTGGGCCATATGTTCTAACTGGGTTTGACAAGGTCACTATGAAATGTATCCAAGGTCTGTGTATAAATACGCACTACGCCAAACCAAGTGAATCTAAAATCGACTCTTATCAGAGATTCACCCATTTGATTATAATGACCTCCTCAGTCTTTCCTCTTACACAAGCCTCAGCACAAGAAATGCTGAGTTGTAGTACAGCAGATAGAATCAATGATTGTAAAGCAAGTTTGAAAAGTGTCACATTTCTTCACCAGTCAAATGTCTCTAGAAGCTGGTAGGGGCTAGCCTGGCATTCCCAGACCTGCCACTAGGCGCTGGCAAATTAAATTTGCTGCGCGTATTGGTCTGGACACGCTCCGTTGAAGCTTTATCAAGAAAGCCAGATATCTGGCAGGTGGTTTCAATTGGTTCTATCTAATATGGGCGCACCAGAGCCCTTTATATGGTACTCTGGGGCAGACGTAACCGGATGACGACAGTGACGTGCATGCGACGTCGAAGCCGTGATAGTAAACATCAAAGATGGCTGCGGATATGTTGTGTGAGTTTGAGACTGCTTTGGCCTCGACCCTTAACAATTTGGAAGACGGCACTCAAATCTTTCATTAGCAAGTAAGTGGAATGTTCTACTTTGCCGACCGACAACGGCAAACGTTTAATTTAACAGTTTAACAGCTGTTCGCTAAACGAAAGGGGCTTACGTCACCTTGTGCATCGCTCTGATTGGTTGTAGTGCTATCCAACTGCGTGCAGTGGCATTTGAAATGCACGAGTAGGAGCCGCCCCTTGAGTTGGAAATTACTAATGATCGTGGCCATACCCTCTATCGTTCAAGATATCAGGGTCTGGATTTCCAGGCTAGGTAGGGGCCCATTCAGAGCAGAGACTACAACAACCCTACTCATGTACTGTCCAGACCCAAAGAACAGTAAAATGCTAACCAAAACTTCACCATGGTGGAATGTAATGAACCTAATATAAGCCTCAAGGGTGTGTGTGTGTGGGGGGGAGGGGGCACAAGCACAGAGCTACATACACTGTAAAATATTAAAATCATACAAAAACTGAATGAAATGAAAAAATCATATTAAACACATGTGTAGGCATGTGTGTGTGTGTCTTTACTGAAGAAAAAGCACAGCATAGGCACACTGACAGGAGTCTTATTGAGAGAGCCCAGTGGTCTGCTGATGGCTCTCAGATTACAGACCTCGTTTCCAAGCCACTTTTGTGCTGCTGTTTACCATATATGGACGAAAACTCTCTGTTCATCTCATGCCATCCCTGGTGGAAATGCTCAGGCCTGGGCTTACGGATACTGACCATGGGAAACATATCAAGATGGACACCCTAACATCACTTATTTATGTGAGAGCTAAGCCATAAGTTGTACACACCATATTTAAACCATATGCTTTTTTTAATGTGCATTAGGTGAAACACAGCTGGTTGGATAAATGGAATCTCCCGCCCGCGCAGCCTGATCTCAGAGTTTCACGTTTGTTTTTCCTCCGTAGAACGGTCTGGACAATATCGTTTATTTTGTTGTGTTGAAAATCACACTCTTCTTATTACAAACTATACATGTAGCTTACAGTTATGCAAGTTGAATCTTATTTAATTTGTTTATTGTATTTATTAATTCCGTCACTTTTAGCATGACTTCCATGTGGGACTACGGCTACGCTGTGAAAGAATGGAATAGAAAGCCTGCAATTTGCAATAGGCCTACTTGTAACACTGTGCTTGTGCTGACACCAAAAGCTTCATGAACGTTAGTGGCAGACGCCAGTCATTAATTTTCACTTTTAATTCCGCTACGAAGGACGACTGGAGCCTCGGCTGCAGAAGCGCCTTAGCAACCGCCTGCGCGCACAGGAGCATAGTGTGTCTACTCCACACGCAGTCTGAAATAATAAGCCGTGGAGGAACAACTCCAAAAACATTTACAACAACCAGTTTCATTTAGCTTAAGTTGTACAAATACTTCCTACTAAATACTGGTCTCTTATATACATATGTTATGTAGTTTGGTTAAAAAATTAAAAATTAAATAAAAAGGAAGTTCCAAATATGTTTGGCAAATAGTTCTGTGAGGGTTACATGCTGATATTTCAGAAAAAAAATACACCGAATTACAAGGGTGTAGAGAACAGTGCGCTATTACAGATGAACATACTTAGGTTGTTATTAGGCCTACATTATTTACTTGGTCGGTCATGAACTAACGTGAGCATTTTTCTATTTTGTAGAAGTTTGAATAAAAGAAGATTGTGTAAATAATCGTTATTTGTCGAGTATATAATTCAAAATGTAATAAGAGTAACTCGTTATTTCTATGTATCATTTATATTAAATATGTATTATTGAATTTACAGAAAATATGCTAAAAAATCATATTTAATTTTAATTTTATTTTTTTGCTGCATGCGGAGCCTGCGTCATATCCGCACGTCGCCCACGCTCCCAACGGTTGGACACTCTCGCAGCTTACCGTTAGGAATGTCTGCTGAAAGTTCTACAGCTCAGGATTTTAAGCTATGAAACTTGCATCAAAGAAAAGGGGTGATGAATGCAATCTTAATAAGAGAATAAATCCAGGCGAACCAAAACATCTCAAAAATAGCTTAGGGGCTAGGGTTAAACTTGTTTAAGAGTCAGCATCAATTATCCTATCTATAGTAATACACAAGACTCCTTGAATGGGATTTAAGTGCATATTCTCCTCTCAAAGTGCACCAGATTCATGCATTCAAATTTAAAGGCTACAAAAAACTTTCGTCCGCACTTTCGTGCCCACGGACCCCCCTAGAGGGTTCGGGGGACCACACCACCGCTGCTGAAAACAATCCTGTGGGAAACACTGAGAACATTTACCTTTGTACTTGTTACTTTGTGATTTTCACATTAAACTGACAGGATCAACAGGTAGCATTCACGTCAGGTTGGATTTTGGTTGTTATTCAGATGTCTTCATCTTCTATTTATTTTCTTTAAATCGTTTGAAATACTAAAAAGATTTAATTTCACTGCTTTTGTATTAGAATTTTTTTCTAGTAAGTACTCTCTTACTTGACAACATACTGTAACGCGATTCATTTTTGTGCAACAGCTCAATAAAGCTAAGTAAACTACTAAATCTCAACATTTAGGTCACATAAGCATGTTGTCTTTTGAAATTGGTGGTAGTATGGTGTGAAACTGCATCCTTTCTGAAATCCTGTTTAAATTCCTAAAACTCCAACAGTCACAATGGGGAATGTGTTATCGACAATTGCATGTTGTGTACATGACAGTGTTAGTATACAGTGAGAAACTGGGACAGTTTGACTGTTACAGTACAGAGCTAAAAGCTGAAGAGAGAGGGGTAGCTGGGTAGTAACAGAGTTCATGTTGCCAGCCTATGATTGGCTGTTGCAGGTGAATGACAGCAAGCTGTCCACCAATCAGCTGCCAGCACCATGGGAAGCCACTACACCAGCTGTTCCTTTGTAGCTGACCTGCGCTGACGGGCTAGAGACTCCTTCACTGTTTTCATTGGATCACTTGTGTCAGCGCCTTTCTCATTTCTCTCCACAGGGTGCACTCCATTAGTTTGCTGACGTAGCCCTATGGTGAGCCGGGTGGGATAATCTGCTCACCATTTAAAAAGCTACCTCTGCTGTTATACACAGCGGCTCCTATGCTATGTTTATGTGGTGAGTAGGTTTACTTTGACCACTCTGCGGAACCCTTTAAATGAAGGCAACATTATTCACCATGAATTAATGAAAATGCATGAATTCCTCCATGTAGTACTTGATGAACTATCAGTAACACACTAGGATTAATGCTATCTCAGTAATGCAGGAACAAATACATTAATGAATGCATCAGCTAAGGTATTTCAATCATCATGATATTTGAGTTATTAATGATGATCAGACAACGCATACCTCCTGCTTTGAATACAGTTGTATAAGAACCGTGGTCCACCGCAGGTTTCACACCTGTAATTTAAGTTTGGATCAAACGAAAAAGTCAGAAAGTCCGGAACAAACAAGGTAGATGTGAAAGCCCACTTATTTTCTGTCACCAAACACAGTGCATATCAGTCATGGGAAGAGATGGTGATAATCTTGAGGGACGGCTACGGCTTTAAAGTGATAGTCATGACCCATGAGGCAGAGAAGATGACAACCAAAAGGTGCCCATTGGCTTGTTCTAACTATCCTTGCTAACTACGCTAATGAACCTACTAGGGCTGGCCCGAATTATTAGAATACTCGTAAATTAAGTTGGTATTCGAAGCTCAATTCAGTATTCGGAATATTTTTTTTTTTTCTTGCGATCTTGGAGTGAAAAGCATTGCTTAGCTTAGCTGGTTGTGTACAATCGCTATGCAGCGCTGCGCCAATCAATAGTCACTGGCTTGCATAATGGGAATACCCGGTCAATAATGGATACAAGACTATCACTATTGGATCTTTGTATGGATAGTCCCCGAAAAGATGCATGTTCCGGGGTTACTTGATAAACTCCTGTAAGGGTTATGATGGCACAGAGGACAGCTGATTTGGAATGGAACAACAGCTGTTCGCTTCCATGGGGAAAGTAAGGAACTCCGACTTTATTAACATTCAAAAGTTATTAAATCGTCAACAAACTACGTAGCTTACTGTCTTGGGTAACAAATTCGGTTTCAGTGAGTACATTGGGATTATTAATGTTGTTTTTGATGGTGTGTTTTTTTTTAACGAGTATTTGAATACTCGCTTGGAAAATACAACAAGTATTCGAAGCCTGTAAAATGGTATTCGGGACAGCCCTAGAACCCACCCTGATCCAGTCTTTCCAATTTCCGATGTATGCCAAGTATCTGAGAGCATGTACACAGTTGCAATAATGTGTTTTTCCTTACCCACATCATATATCAAGAAACAGGACACACCTTTTGGAAAAAATGACATCTAAATAGAAAATATTATGTTAATTCCCTCTTTTTTTCTTTCTTTTTTTTTATATTTTTTTGGCATTTTTATGCTTTATTGATAGTGTAGAGAGAGTTGAAATGGGACAGCGAGGGAGTGACATGCAGAGAACGACCGCGGGCTGGAATCGAACCCAGGTCCGCTGCTGGCCAAGGCCCATGGGGGGGGGGACGCCCTACCAACTGAGCTAAGGGCGCCCCCGTTAATTCCCTCTTTACCTCACTAAGAATCTGTCCATAAATGATTTACAATATTTGAATGATATCTTTCTTAATAGCCAGTTAAGAAGCCTGAGTTGTGTTACCTTACAGCAGGGCTATTCAATAGGCGAAGGAATATTTACTGGCCCCCGCCTTGACTACCGACCGACCCGGTAGTCAAAAGTGGTGCACAATTAATGTACTAGCACGCGCGATGTGTGCTTTTGCATGGACATAACTGCGCGAAAGGCCGCAATCTGCAGTAAATAAATGTGCACATGTGTCTCCAAGCGTTTCTCTATCAGCTGCTCTGTGTATGCAGCTTTGCGTGCGCGATTGTACCGCAGTGTAAGTGTGTGGTCCATTATTTGTATTTAGTGTGTCTGCATAATATTGCACCAGTAGAACTTTGCTTTGTACTGTCTGCATGTTTGCACAAAATTTGTACCTTCACATAGCAAACAAAATTGCACAACTGTAAAGTCAGTGTCTGTAGTTTTTTTGTATTCAAATAAGCAGTTGTTTATTTCTGTACTGTGCATTGGCATCTTTGAGCAAAATACAGCAAAAAATTTTGCCGCGGCGCGCTGCGCAGCGCCTCCCATGACCCTGGACAGTGACCCCTTGACAAACACATTTTTGGGGGGGAAACACTAGCCCCTTTTACACAGCCAGTGAAAGCCGGGAATATGCCGGCCTTTCGGCCCTCCGCCCTGCTGTATAAATGCGACAGTTGCGAAACGAGGGAAGAAAGGTGCGAGAGATTGTTCCGGGAATTTTACTACCTCGGGGGGTAGTAAGATTCCCGACACAATCATTTCCGCCTCTCTGTTTAAATGCTCCAGCTTGTTGTTGCGGAACAGGGGGGCGTTTGACGTTCCATAGTCTACGTTCTAAACATGCGACCATGTTAGCAGTTGAAGGACGTGTGTTAAACATTGACCACGGCGGCCTGATGTCCCGTAAAAATCACCAAATAAAAGGAACTGCGTATAATCTAGCTGATCATAAGGTCCGTTGCTCAATCCAAACCCCCGCCCTTCATTTTGCAGAGTGTATGAGTCTATTTCTCCCCAGGAGAAGTTGTACAATGGGAAAGCTAGGCTAAGTAAGGGATAAAGTATAGCTAACGGGTCACTTGCTAGAAATAAAGACGACAAGCTGAAGCAAGAGCAGGAACGACCAAGGATACGACCTAGTAACGGGGGAATAGTCTGCTCGCCCCGCTAGACTGTCTGCTTCAGCTGACTGAAGGCTCCGGCTCAGCTGTTAGCCACAGAGCTACTGTTTTGCTAACACAACTCAAGACTCGCACACTCTACAAATAATAATTCTAATCGGCCAATATGTTTAACAAGAGCTCCATCTAGCTAACAAAGCATTATCCCCCAACATAAATAACACAATTCACGGAGAAAATTACTGCGCAACATTCACCCCGGAATTCCACTGGCTGCGCGTGCGGTGTCCAACGGTTTTGCTCCGTGCGGCCACGTCCGTCAATACCCACTGGCTCCGTTTTCAAAGCAGGCACGGCCAGCTCCGCTGAACAGCTGGAGTCGCGAGAACGAGGAGTTCCCGCGGTGATAAAAGTGACGGGCGATCGCTCTTGATAATATGATTCTCCTATATGGTACTTACACAACAACGAACGCACGGAAGGTTATTGTTCCCATCCGAGCGAGTAAAAGAACAGTGGACATGCTCGTATGTGTCTCTGTTTTGAGAATGTCACCTGCAGTGAACACCGAGTGTCTTATTTTGAAAATTAACCGGAGCTTTTATTGTTTTGTCGGTGCCTGTGTTCCTGTCTATCACGATGTGTTCTGTGCTACATTGATGTGGTGAGCTCAGGCATCCGGCAGAAATAGAAGCAGTGCGTATTTCACCGGAGAGCTGGAGCAGCAGCGGAGCAGAGAGACGATGCAGCGGACGTGGTGGAAACTCACCCACTGACTGCTCTTAATTGTATTACTGTTTCTGCCGTGCTGGAGCGGAGAAGGACCGGAGATGCAGCCGGTGGAATTCGGCCTTTACATTGCAGGCTGCAGCCTGAAGTTACTGTCTAACTGTCAATATGCGGCCAAACGTACTCACATCGTCTTGACTGGATTCCGCCGCCGCTATTATTATCCTAAGTCTGAGCGTATATCCACACTTTATTTCTGCCTACAGTAACGTGACTTCACACACTGTGTGTAGGCCTATGTCTGATTGGCAGATCTCTGCCCTCACAAAGAGACTCGCTCACAACCAACCTGTCACACACACACACACACACACACACACACACCGGATTGATTTTGTCAGTTTGGTTAACAGTCCCAGTGATGTTGGACTCAGCGTGTAGCAAGATCAACTGGCAAATCGTGGGGACAGTAAAATACGGCCCTCTTACTGCAAGCTCCAGCACTCATCTGCTCTCAATTCACCTGCCAGTGTTGTTGTAAAGCAGCTGACCGGCGCGGCGCTAAATGTTTACGTCACACCTGACGCTGTTTACAAGCACCTCTTTCATTCCGGAGCGCTGTGTAAAAGGGGCTACTGTAAGGTGTTGCACTTAGAGTAGCCTACATTTATTTCTATGTTTTTTGATAAACTGTTGCACTCTTAGTAAACCTAGGCCTACCTGTATTTTGATAAGCTGTTGCACTTAGAGTACATTTATTTCTATGTATTTTGATAAGCTGTTGAAGAGTTAACCTATTGTGTTTTCCTGAACTGATAAGATTGTTAAGCACTTAAACAACAGGCAGCCTATGTTAATCAAATAGGGATTTTTTTTGATAAGCTGGTGAACTCTATTTGATAAAATAAAGACAATATATGCACTCCTATGTCGTTGTAGTGTTTTACAGTATATGTAGCTATTGATGTGATGCTCATCAATGTTAGGCATTTTTTTCTGGCCCCTCATTTTGGATCATTTCCACCAACCGGCCCCCATTCAAACCTAATTGAATAGCCCTGCCTTACAGTTTAACACATTAACCCCTTGTGTTTCTAAGTTCTCAAACCCACCAGATTTACACACAGGGTCATCTCAAAATAAGAGAAAGTTGAAAGTACGATACATTCTTCTGTCACAGAGGTGAGCCCCTGACAAGATGGGACAGATATCACACATCATCCTGCTTCAGACTGTTAGCAGATGCTTTAGGCAGCAGCCTTATTCACAAACTTCACAGCCAACAGTAACACATATAAATAAAAGAGTTGGAGTTTCACCTCTCCAAATCACCCAAATCTATACTGCCTCTCTGTGTTTGGTCCAGCAAGCTGGTCAAAAGATGTATGAACGGAAGTATCACGGAAGTCATTTCTCATTTTGGTAGCAATATCAGCTCCCCCATTTGGCCCAAGCCTTTTCAGGTGGAGGGTCAAGCAGGAGAGCCTATCTAAACCGCTGACACAAAGTGAGCCACATCAACCCAGTCTTCAGTCTACATTGGGGCCATAGAAGCACCTCAAAAGGTGTGAACCTTTGAGGTGAGCTCAGTGACAGTAGGTGTCCCACTCATAATGAATTTCAGAACAAACATCAAAATCAGTAATGCAATGCACCAATGAATGGAAGGGGTTGTTGACAGCCATCCCCTCGGAACAACACTAAACAAACACATTCAAATACAAATATCAGAATTGGAATCGGACAAGTTTTAGTCACATTATGTTTAATCGTTTAAGACAAAATGACTACAAAAGTCAGCCTGGCATATACCTTTGAAAACTTTGGGATTTTTAATTCAATTTAAAATTAACTTCTGTGATGTTTCTAATGCGTGGGTGACTGTGTCGCTCAGAAAAAGGATAAGGATAAGCTTATGGCAACCTTTCAGATGGAATTTAATCAGTTTGTTCAGACCATTGGGAGGCATTTACACCAGGTTCATTCTTACTCCTAAAACCCACCAGAAGCGTTTCTGAGGATTTTTTTACGCGTGTGAAAAACGCTCTGATGTTAAAGGTGAAGTAAGCGATTTATTTATTAATATAAGTGTTAAATTGCTCTTTATTCATACAGTGATCACTTATATAGTGTGCGCGTTTCATAAAGCCGATCTCTCAGTCACTCGCTCTGCATGTAATCGGCAAATAAACTTTTCGGGAGAGTGAACGCTACAAACCAGTCTCACTGCCGGTGCACGTACAGAGCGACAGATGGGTGAATGTTTATGTGCCTACAATGGCGGAGCAGGTAAAAATCCTTCCCACTGTCTGTTTTGATGGTTTTTATCATGTTTTATCACACTTATGGATCTGAGATGATGCTAGATAACTCGCTGCTAGAAGACCGCAGTGCATTAATGTGGTGACGTAGGGACGGACGAGGGAGGGGACTGCTAACTGCAGTCACTGACAGGAAGTTAGCTAAACTGACCATTCCACTTACTGAGGCTGTGTTCGGAAAGCCATACTAACGTTCTACTCATACTCATTTTGACTTCAATTTGAGTATGTAAAGGTTGGGTATGCGAGTTTGGGTATGCGAGAAATTCCCGGATGAGTACTAACTTCCGGGAAGATTTTGGGTATGGATCGACAGGATACTTTTCCCACTCAACAGCCCCACAATGCACTGGGTCAATTCTACCCGCACAGGAAAATTAAATATTTTCAAGCAAGTTGCTAGGCAACGACATTGTTTTGGGGTCCGCGATCTGACAACTGTACGTGCAGTCGTTCATAAACTCTTACAATAGATAAGAGATGAAGATAAATACCTAACAACATTAGAGTTACTAAGTGAAATGAGTGATGCCAGTCTGATAGTGGAGATAGATCAGAACTGAGCGCTATGTTCCACACACCGCAGCTCGTCCAGCTCATCTGAGAGCTGAGTGCTGTCTGATGAGCCGGACAGAGATCCTCCGCCTGAAAACATGTAAACGTGTGAAAAAATGAATGAATAATCAATAAGAGCTTACCTTAAAATAAATGTGCCATGTGTTACTGTTTATTGTATTTAGGATTTTGGCTCATTTGGACGCTGTTTTGACCGTCTGTTTATTTATTAGCGATATTATATCTACTTTCAGTGTCATTACTGAGTCGCCGCAAAACGTGATTATTGTTCTTAAAGATACTTAGATTATAAAACAAGAGGTCTAAAACACAGATGATGAACACAGGACTGTAAAAATCTAGTTCAATATCTAACCTGTGGAGGGCGGTTATACGCTAAACAGTGTCTAAACGGCCGGAATCTTATAAGAAGAAGAAATTCTTTATTGCTTGAGTATACTTCAGCGAAAACGTTTCGACGCACCTCGCATAGGTACACAATCGATCTTTGAGTAGACAGTATGTAGTATATAGATGTTCAGTATGTAGGAGGTAGGACGTTAGTATGGCTTTCCGAACACAGCCTGAACCTTTAATCTATGCCGATGTCCCCACCAGCCCCGTGAGGTCGAAAGCGTTTGTTTACACTACAATCCTATTGTTTTGACGATACACGTTTAAACGCCAGGTTGATACAATATATTTATCTACATTTTGCAACCTACAGTGGCGACTACAGTTCACTATATTTTCGGGTTTTGATCATTGCTGTTTAAACTTTGATCATATTTTTATTTTATTATCTGACCAACTGATGGCATATTTTCTCCTTTATTGCGGTTCATTGCAGCAGTGTTGATGGGTACATTGATAAGGAATACTCACAAGGAAAACCGCTCTCAGCACACAGAAAGTTTGGCTGCTGCCTCGTTGTTCTACGCTTTGAAACGCGCTGAAAAAACGGAAACGGTATAGAGACAGTCGCTTCAGTGGTGCGTTCACGCGCGCTTAAATTTCGACGGACTCGCGAGACGCTTTTGGTGGGTTTTAGGGGGTTACTGAGATTATCCCACATAATAAAGATCAAAAGGATGGGTGTCATTCTCTGGCACCTGTTGCTGTTCCTATATAACAGGGTTTTCTGCTGGTTGATGGCTTCAGTAAACAAGAACATGGAGGTGTCTCTGGAGAATAACCCCAGAGAGAGAGGGAGGAGCCTGTGGCTGCTGGGAGGCATCTGCAGCCCATGGCTTCCACAACATTATCAACCATTTCATGAGTCAAAAGCCCCTTTTACACAGACATTGCGGCATATTGACGGAAGAACATCACTCCAATATGCTAGCTTTGCTTACTTCTGTGTTATTTACACAGAACCAAGCAACGCCGGCCTGCTGGCGCTTCAGTAGCCCCTTTTACACAGTGTTCCCCCCCGAGGTAGTAAAATTCCCAGAACAATCTCTCCCACCTTTCTTCCCCCCGTGCCGCAACGGTCGCATTTATACAGCTGGGCAGAGGGCCAAAATTCTGGCATATTCCCGGCTTTCACTGGCTGTGTAAAAGGGGCTACAGTGCAGTGGGGTAGTCTACGTGATACGCAGGTATACGCAGTATACCCACTAAGAAAGCTCCAGCATTTCCGTATGCCCACTAAGAAATACGAAATGACACGTAACAAATTCGATACTGACAGAACTCAACTGTCATACTTTCATTCATAAATTCAACCTGTGCGCTGTGTCCCTGTGGAAGTCGCAACGGATTTATAATAGATAAGCGGGACCAGGCATTACCCCACGGCCCGTTTCATTGCGGACTGTTGGGTAAAAGAAAGGGCGATGTCCAACCCGAAAATACTGGCAGCGCGACGCAACATTCAGCTCAGTAGTCCCCTCGGAGACGCGCACGGTGCTGTTGGAGCACAAACCAAAAGCGCGCAGGGACTTATTATCTCCCAATGAGGAAAAAGTAATATTCTCAGTTTGCATAACAGGTCTGAAATTCATATTAACTTTTGCGAGCACTTCAAGATCGGATCATCAGTGCAGTTTTGATAGGCTTAGGTGGCGATTGATTCACCCCGTCAACTCATGCACTAACATGACAGAAAACCATGACAGAAAACCAGAGCCGGCCCAAGGCATAAGCCAGGGGTGGCCAACCTGCGGCTCGTGAGCCGCATGCGGCTCTTTGCCTTGCTTCGTGCGGCTCTTCAGTTCATATCAAATTTTGTGATTCTAATTATTTATTTATTTTTTCTATACTTTTTTTATGGGCCTATGTGTGTGCATGTTCGCAAACGTTTCATGCGGCTCTTACGTTCGTTTTACATGTTGTTTATTATTTATTTTTTTATTTTGTTAATGTGTATGTGTATGCCTGTTCGCAAATGTTTAATTGAGGACGCAACATAACGTTCGCAAACGTTTGGTGTGGACACAACCTAAAACTGCCCGCTCAGCTTGGAGGGAGGTTTTCCGTGAGTAAACAATTTGCGTCAAGTTCGCTCCGAAACAGAGTGGGAGAGTTTATATTTTTTGTTGAACGTTATACCAAGCCATTCTGCCTTATGTGCCAGACGTCATTAGCGCATTTCAAGGCTTCAAATCTTCAGCGCCACTTCAGCTCACTCCATGCTAAAAGTAAGTCCCACTAAGCAACATGCATAGTAAGAGAAAAACGCTATTGTAAATTGTTATATTTTTGTTTGTGGACTTGGTTGAACTGACAGTTTGTGTGTGAGGCAGTGGTTCTTCGACGGATTATGAGATAATAGGCCCCTGGACCAAGACTCTCAAAGGGCCCCCCCACTCCTACCTATCCAGTCAGTTACACTGACTTTCCGCACAGATACATACAATTATTGGCAAAAAACATATTAAGAAAGACAGTGTTTCCCAGATGATTTTGGGACACTGTGGGAGGGACCCTGGTCCTTGTTGGGGGGTCAGGGGGCATTGCACACTGGAAGAAAATGTGTACCGTTTTAAAGTAAAATGCATCAATCTGATGCACTTAGAAAGGAAAATTTAGAGGCTAAATCAAATCTTGAGCTGCAGAAGGAACATTATTTTTCTGATTTTTCTTAAGCAGGCAGCATCCTTTACTCTGCAACTGCAAAAACAGTAGATTGGTCTGCAGACCCATGTTATATGATGGAGAGACCCATTTCAACAGATAAAGGGTGGATAGCTACTTTTTATGAACAGTATAGAATTTACACATAGAAAGTGTATTCCTGTATGTGTGGGGGCCTTAGAGGCCCCTCATGAAGCCCCTAAGACAGAGCTAATAATGCTGTTGCTTTACAATTGCTTTTGTATTTCTCCCCTACTAGTTGAGGGGCCCATGATGATTTATTTCCTTATATTTAGGCTATTCCTTTTTGGAACCTTTTATTGACATGAGTGACTGAGCTCTTTGACTATAAGACATGTAAAGTTATCAGTACCTTAGCTTAGGGCCCCCTTGAGCCCTCGTGCCCCTGGGCCTGGTAGCATGCACAAGCATTATTTATTTAAAAAATAATAATAATACAAAATTCAACTGAAACGGGTGAAACATAGTTAAGGCCGTTGCTGCATTATCATTTTGGTTGTGACATTTACAGTAAATCTGACTGAGCAGAGGTCTGTGTGTGTGTGTGTGTGTGTGTGTGTGTGTGTGTGTGTGTGTGTGTGTGTGTGTGTGTGTGTGTGTGTGTGTGTGTGTGTGTGTGTGTGTGTGTGTGTGTGTGTGTGTGTGTGTGTGTGTGTGTGTGTGTGTGTGTGTGTGTGTGCGCGTGTATATGAGGAAGGGATGGGGGGATGTTCATGTGTACCCGTGTGTACGATGTGGCTCTTTGCAGTAACACAGTAAAAAATGTGGCTCTTAGTCTCTGACTGGTTGGCCACCCCTGGACTACAGTATACACAGTGCATGGGCAACTGAGGGCAGCCCAATTTCCAATTTTTTTAAATAAACTCAATACCGAGTGATAAGTTAACCTCGGATGAACTGATTAAATTAATAGGCTATTAACTATCCAGACCAAAAAATTGTATTCCTTTTTTTGTATGATAACTTACATTTGCATAATATGATGTTAATATCAAACACATACCGTACTAAAAAAAAAAATTTTTTTTTTCCTTCTCACTGGGCCCCCTTGTGGAAATGGCCTATCTATGCCTAGAATATCTATGCCTAGATCCGGCCCTGTGCACGAGTGTTTTCGCTACTCGTGTGATCGCTTGCATTCCTCGAGGATCAATCGATTCCTCGTTAAACTTCAACGCATCTGTCTACAGAACAATGGTTGACCGCAATAAAGCGCTCAATGCTTATGTCAAACAGTCACAGTCAGTTGCCATATGATATTTAGGATTTTTTTCCACAACTTTAAAACACATTTTCCTCACTGAAAGTAACTGTTGTTGGCTCGGAGCGAATGTGCCTGAAGTAAGCCTTGCTTCTTCTTTTCTTTCCAAGCGGAGAGCACCTTGCATGCTCACCTGGAGTCTACTCATTACCAGGGACGTTGGAAGTAGGGGTGCCTGCACCCCCTCTCTGCCCCCCTACACTTTGCCCTGTGCTCCCGCAATTGCTCTGTAAACAATCTCATAGCCTAAGTCCTCTTTCCCATCTCCTGCTCCCTCACATCAACTTGACAGAGCATAACACTATAATATATATAGTTTATAGGCTATACAGTATACTATATAGGCTAGATTAGATTAGATTAGATGCCCGTCGCATTTCTTTACCGTGCCCAGGACGAGATTACGTTTGTGCCCCGCCTTCCCATGCGCACTTCGGTAGAGTCAGAGTGCTGAAGGGCGCGCACTAATGAGCATTAGGTTATCATCAAAAATCCAGTCTGCTAAGCGCCCTACCACAGGGGGGAGAGAGAAAGAGAAAGAGAGAGAGACGCGCTGACAGGATGCAACGTTCACCTGCGCACCTGCTCCTCCAAGGTGTGTGCCGGTATCGTGCCAAGTAACCGCTGATAAGAATTGTGTCCCCGCCGGCCGGTGAGCGCGCATCAAGTAAAGGCGAACATATTAACACTTCATAAGGTCGTAAAAAAGTCGGGTTGACTTATATTCGGGGTCTAGTATTCGGCGTCCAGTACTGGACTGCCTGTTACCAGAGCGGTCATTCAGCTTCAGGGCTGACGTGCACTGCCCCGGTTATCATTCACCGATCACAGCGGGGCTCAAGAATACAAATGTATGCAGAAAAGGAACAAATTGGTGAATAAAAATTCACCAGAATGCAGGAAATTAAGCATTTAATGCTCAAAAAATTATGGGGGAGTACCCCCAGACCCCCACTAATAAATTGTCACAACCCAATGTTTAATCAAAACCTACGTCCTTCAAATTCAGGATAAAAAAAAAAGGCTATAAGGATACTTTGGAAAATTCATAAATGTTATTTGCTATAGTTTGTTTTAATAGCTTAATTCTAATCAAATTATTTAATACTCAACAAAAATATAAACGCAACACTTTTGTTTTTGCTCGCATTTTTCATGAGATGGACTTAAAGATCTAAAATTCATTCCAGATACACAATTGTACCATTTCTCTCAAACATTGTTCACAAATCTATCTAAATGTGTGATAGTGAGCACTTCTGCTTTGCTGAGATAATCCATCCCACCTCACAGGTGTGCCACATCAAGATGCTGATCTGACATCATGATTAGTGCACAGGTGTGCCTTAGACTGTCCACAATAAAAGGCCACCCTGAAATGTGCATTTTTTTGCTTTATTGGGGGTCTGGGGACTCAGAACCAGTCAGTTTTTGGTGTGACCACCATTTGCCTCATGCAGTGCAATACATCTTCTTCGCATAGAGTTTATCAGATTGTCAATTGTGGCCTGTGGAATGTTGTTCCACAGTCTCCTCTTCAATGGCTGTGCGAAGTTGCTGGAGATGGCTTATGGTGGAGAAATGAACATTCAATGCACGAGCAACAGATCTGGTTGACATTCCTGCTGTCAGCATGCCAATTGCACGCTCCCTCAATGCTTGTGGCATCTGTGGCATTTTGCTGTAAGACAAAACTGCACATTTCAGGGTGGCCTTTTATTGTGGACAGTCTAAGGCACACCTGTGCACTAATCATGATGTCAGATCAGCATCTTGATGTGGCACACCTGTGAGGTGGGATGGATTATCTCAGCAAAGCAGAAGTGCTCACTATCACACATTTAGACAGATTTGTGAACAATGTTTGAGAGAAATGGTACAATTGTGTATCTGGAATGAATTTTAGATCTTTAAGTCCATCTCATGAAAAATGGGAGCAAAAACAAAAGTGTTGCGTTTATATTTTTGTTGAGTGTAGATATAAACAGGCTATTTTATCATGGTTATAGATTGCTAATTTTAACAGTAGCTTTGTCTGATAGCGCTGCACCTCGGCCAATTTACAGCACCCCCCCTAAGAAAGTAGTTTCAATGTCCCTGCTCATTACTAAAGGCCAGGACACACCGGCCAGATAATCGCCGTCGTAGTGTCGGTAGGGGGTCGGGACACGAATCTGTTTGGTGTGTGCCGTGACGTCGGCCGACGTAGAGGTCGTCGGGCTTGTTTTGCGCCGATTGAACATGTTCAATCGGCGGCCGACCGTCTTTCATTTGGAGCAATTTGATTGGTGGAGGGCTAGCGAATCAGTGAAGCCCGGAAGTGAGGCGGGTAGCACAAACAGCTAACAACAGCTAGCCATCGTTTTAATGTGTTTGTTCGTTTCGTTTTGCGAGTACTCACATGCATCAACCCTTGTTGACTGCTCGACACCATGCTCGACACTCTCTGCTAAAAATTGTGCTCTTATGGTCCATAAATATAAATACGTATTTCTATCTATGTTTATGCTCTAGAGAGCTGTCCCATCATTTCCGGCTTTCGTATTTTTTCGGGCCACAATACAGATTAGCGCCGCCTGCTGTTGTGGAGACATTACGTCCTGCGCAAGCGCAGAGCGTACGGAAAAATAAGCAGTCGTCTCGGTGTGTTTTGTGGCCGCGACGGGAAGACTGGAGCTTCCTGAAACGGCGACTCCAGTTTTTGGGTAGTCGGAACGTGTCGGACTGGTGTGTCCTGGCCTTAACTGAGAGTAACAGGTGTCATCTCCCCTTTTTATAAACGTAACTTTATCATCTGCTTTGAAACAATTGGACAGATATATTCCTGAAAATGTTCTGGAGAAGACAGGAGAGACCGTGTTCAGCTCCGCGGTGCTGTGGAGAACACAGGCTGCGCTGCGGTGGCAGTTATTTGCCGTTGATGTTTGACACAACGTTCAGTTTATTGCACTTGCATCAAAATATTTAATTTTGTTAAACTTTATTCTATCCGTTTTGTGCCGTTTTGTACACGTATATAACATTTTAAAATAGGGGCGGCCCGCCAGCCTAAAGGCTACAGACACTAAAAAAAGATTTTCCTCATCCACCAATTGAGTTCATTTGAAACGAGGAGTACTCGAGTACTCGATTACTAACGCCCATCCCTAGTAGCTACAGAACATATACTGTGCTGTGTAATAACAGGGTCGAAAAATGGGGAAAAAGTCGCGGATAATAGTCCGAAAATGACGGTACATTTGTTTAAGATGAGACGGGCAATGCTCTAGTTCTTATTACACAATCATTATTAACCAATCATGGCAGTTCTCTGCCCGAACGTTCACGCCCACACAGTCCAGTCAAACGGACTCTAGACAGTAAAAAAAAGCTGTCTTTTTAACTAGGTTTGATGATATTTATGAACATTTCTTTTCAATCAGATTTTTGTAAAAGCGTATTAAGACACCCACTTTGATATGATGATTACTGTTTAAGACCAGGTTTACAGAGGCTTTAAGAAAAGTGTCACTATGTAGCCTACAAGCAGCTTTAAAGTTCAGTGACTATGGTAGACCCGCTTTGAAACATTAGCACGTTGATCAACTGACAGAGCTAAGTGGAGCATTGCTTTAACTAGTGAAAACTGCCTGCAAACTAATTAGTACTCAGCAGCTCTCCCTGTCAAACATCTGGAATAGACAGATTGTGAGGGAGCCAGCTGTATGACCGTCCTATCTTGGAGGAATGTGCCCGGGTTAAGTGCAATAGTTACACATTTAGAGGCTTAAAAATAATAGGCTTACAGTAGGCCTACCTATTGCAATAAATGCAATCAATGAGTATTCATCTTGATGGCATTTTCAAGCAGCACTAAAACACTTTATTTTAGATACAATCCCAACTGTGGAATGGACTTTTAGACAAACGGTAGCATTCTCCATTTGTATCTCTCTTCTTGGTTGTATTTAGTCAGGTTGATTTGACACTATCCTATGTCCTTTTAAATGTTGAATTTGTGTTTTTAGCACTACTGTAAATTCAATATCGGTTGAGAGACAATAAAGATTTGTACTGAACTAGGTTGCTCTATCGTCTCATGTATCTGTATATTAAACGAACTAATAGTATATTCTAAAATAAGATATAAAAGTCTAAATGCCCATAAGGGTTTCCAGCAACAGGTTACCTAATAGGGCTAACAGCCTTTAACACCGTTGTAATTAACTTCAGTAAAAACTTCCACTCTATTGAAATTCATGGCAATATTCAGAATGAATGGGAACGTGTGAGTGAGTGCGTGTGTCCTTCTCCGACCTTTAATCTTGACGGTGGGGGAGTTGGGTCCCGCGGACTGCTTCCTCCATCCCCTCCAGTTCTGACACAGGCTCTCGGCCTCGGAGATAAAGGAGCACAGAGAGTCTTCCTCGAACCGGTCCGAGTCTTCGAAGGAGAACCGCTCCCCATCCTCCCACTCGGCGAACATCAGTTCCATTACACATGCACTTCTTAATAACCCGTGTCCAGCGAAGGAAGGCTGGAGCCCACGGCCTTTTCTTTAGTCGATAGAGAGAAAAATAAATAAATAAAAAAAAACTCTGGCGAACAGTGTCCAACAGTCGGGTAGAAGCAGGAGAGTCTCAAGACTGGGGGAGGGGAGGCCACTGGCAACCAAAACACAGCTGAGAGAGAGAGGCTTACCGCTGGGCCTCCAGCACAGATACACACTGTGCCAATACACACAACTCAACTAACTTCTCCTATGTTCCAAAAGACTGTGTTTTACAGATTCAAATCAAACTTCAAGTCATTCTAAATCGGTGGAAGAGTCGGCCCCATGCTGCTATCAATGCCGTTACTGTGAACAGTTCGGTCCGAGGACAAAGTCACCACCAGCGAACTGTTGGTTCCGTCCGACAGGGCGTCGAGGACATGTCCACCCACTACAATGCACCAGTAGACGCTGAGGCGTGATTCAATCTTTAACAAGTCATTAAATTGTTTTTCCCCTTCATCCCGACGTCCCCCCCTCTTTTCAACCAATCCACTGGACTACCCTGGATATGGAGATGATCTATTGGAGCGTTGGAATAATAATCCCGACGGTGTGTCATGTCCGTCACAGAAAACTATTTTAGTCGGTGTCCAAAGCGCAAACAGTCCTGCCCAGCGTCTCCTTTGTTCTAAATTCAGTGTGCTGGTTTTAATGTTGTTATTATGCTGGGGCTGCTAATGTAGCCCAAGTAACACTTAGCCGATGTTAGCAGAAAGGCTAATTATGCTAATTACCGCATGCTGAGACACACAAACAGGCGGCTGTCATCCGACGCAGACGACTATATAAAGGATTAATGTGCTTTTGAGGCCGAAGACACCGTTGTTCAGTTTGGGTTCACCTTGGTTCTGGTGAAACTACCTTACGTCAGCTATGTTAGCACCAGGAAGCTAACCCCCAATCGGCTAACTTGAGCTAGCTTGAATAGCTGTTTGTTTACATTTACTGTTGATGCCGTCCACCTGTCGCACTGTAGTGACTACATGCTTATTTACATCGCCTATCTTCTGGACTTCTGCATTTTCCTAGGCGAAACCCGGCACAGTTGTAGAAATTAGTCCCCGCTCCTGGCTCACTGTTTTCCTTTCTTTGTATTAGTATTAGAGCCAGTGTGTGGCGGTTAAAGCTGCTATATTCCCCAGTCAGCTCTGCTCCAGTCCTCCCGATGTCTCCCTTCTCACTATCAACGGCTGTCCTGGCGTCTGAACATCGTCTCTCTTTCCAAATGACACCGATATCCCCCTCAATCTGTCCCGTGGTATCTCTGTCCTCCTCCCGGCTCTATCAGAGTGTAGAGTGTGCCGGGGGAAGATGGCTCACCTCTCCGACAGCTCCTCCTCTATCAGCTGATCACAGCTTCCGGCTGCCAACTCTTCACAGGCAGCGCTTCAGATGGCTACTACTACCTATGCGTTCAGCTCTTCAGCCCCGGTGAAGTTAGTTTGAAGTTGGATATTCGACGGACGTTACATCTGTGACCCATCCTAAAGACCTAGGCTATAGCCTATAGACCTATAGGCTAATAGGTCCATGCTAGACCCATCAAAATGTGTGACCAGAAGGTGCTAGTTGTTATTAGGTAGGCGTAGCCTATAGCCTATATCAACCTAGTCTCACAGATAAGTGTGCAGTCCACTGTAAAACGTAGTAGTATGGGCTAAATAAATGTGGGATTGTTACTTTTATATAGCCTATAGCCTACTGTATATTTAGGCCCAACAGCGCCCTCTAGGGTCACACATTCTGATGGGTCACAGATGTAGCTGTAACACCTGTTCGGCAGCCTATTCTTAGCCTACTCAGTGTCACAAAATTCATTAGCTTTATTGGCATGAGTCATGACAGGTCAAAAATCAATATTGTCCATATGTCCGCAGGAGGAGGAGGTATTCATCTCCAAGCCCTCACTCCTGACCACAGGGGTATAGGCCTACATAGGGACCTTTGCTAAGTTAGCCTACTGTTGGAATACAACCAAAACCAACGAAATTTCAATAGGCTACCTTCTTTCTGATAGATAGATAGATAGATAGATAGATAGATAGATAGATAGATAGATAGATAGATAGATAGATAGATAGATAGATAGATAGATAGATAGATAGATAGATAGATAGATAGATAGAACTATCTATCTAGGCAACTTCTTGTATCCAGTGTGGTGTTGGGGATAAACTTGACGGGTGTTGGGTTATAAAACTCTTTTATTTCAGTAGAACTCTTAGTTCAGTTCATGCCCATTACATTACATTAAAACCGTTTGAACAAATATCCCTTAATACAAACACATTTTGCACTTGAAAATTACAATTATTGTGAGGAGGGGTGCAAAGTCATAAGCCATGAAAAAGGTGACATGACATCTGTTAACTAAACTCCTCAGAAGATTTTTTTTGTGATTTGAACATGTAATAGAAGCCATTTTGGTGTATTTTTTGTGGAGAGACTAAAGCAGGGGTCTCCAAACTACGGCCCGTGGGCCGCCCGCTTTTTATTGGCCCGCGGCCGATTTTAAAAATTTAATGTAATATGGCCCTTTGAAAAAAACATTTTTTTTTTGCATTTCTTAGTTAACCCACTAGTGCAGGGGTGTCAAACACTGATTGATTGGCCCGTGGCACATTTTAAAAATATAATGTAATATGGCGCTTTTAATTTTTAAATAATTTAAATGCACTCATTATATTACAGAGAAATATGTCCCATAAAAGAAAATGAGCAACAAGCCCATCCCAGAGGACCCTGCATAATATTTTATTCTAAATTAATATTATTATGGAAAATCTATGTGTCCTTCTCCAATAGCTTCTAATTCATCTGACACAGTGTCTCCATTTTTTTTCATACAAAATTCTTCAGATTTAGCCTCTTAATTTCCCTCTCAAAGTGCACCAGATTCATGCATTTCACTTTAAAAACTTTAAAAAATCTCCCGGGGGGGCATACCCCCGGACCTCTCCAGGAGGGTCAGGACCAGGACCTCGGCTGGATACTATTTTCACCCTGCTGGACATTGGACGCAAAGGCAGAAAACACTGGGTGTATCATTGGCATATAAACAAAAGGGGAAAATGTGTCTGTTTAATGTGCAAGGAAAATGTTGCCGTGAAGAAGGATTACAATTTACGAAGACACTATGAAACTAAACATCAGAGCAGCTACATGTCCTGATAAATGTGTTATTTTTGCAAAGTGGCCCGGCCCTTCGTAGATTTTTCTGTATGTGGCCCTCAGTGAAAAAAGTTTGGAGACCCCTGGACTAAAGGAAAAGACAACATTTATTTCAGTTCAGATGAGTACTAAATGAGCAAAACAAGTTAGTCAGCCATAACAAGTGTGTGGTTATTTACCAAGAAAAATGGTAATAAACTACTCAGAAAATTGTGAAATTGCAAAAACCAGCTTGTTGATAAAAACATTTTTAGAATACGAGTGAGGGAAAACAGGCATCAATAATAACATGGAGCCTCAACTTAATCACACCAAAGTCCCTTACAATAAACTATTAAGATTATGGCAAAAAGGATTTTCATTATCATTGCCACACAATGACCATCATTCAAACACATAGAAATAGCTAACACTACTCTCCAGTTACACGTAGTTTCTCTCATGTACACAGACACAGATACACACGATAATGTGCAGTGACTGTCCGCGAGTCGCGGCTGTTAATTAACGTGCATATCAATGCAAACGGCCGAATAAAACAACAAAGTAAACTGCGTATTAATGTATAAAATTGATTCACATAAAGTAGCCTAAGTAGGCACATTAATACGTTAAAATACTAATACAGCGGCTTCTGGCACGCTCCGATAATATGGAGGGAGGAAAGAGAGTCAACTTCCCTGCAGAGGCTCTGACTGACTGATGTCACCGCCCCTCAAAGGCAAATACAGGTTCTGATTGGCCAAATGACCGTCAACGCACATATGATAGGAGTTTCCATCTGTCACTCATAGTCAGTCACTATGGTCACTCCTCAGTCCGCACCCAGCCAGCCAGCCACACACACACGCACGCACGCACGCACGCACGCACACACACACACACACACACACACACACACACACACACACACACACAGACAGCCTCTCTTCAATCTTTGCCTAATACGTGCATGCATAGTTAACGGAACCGTATGGTGATGGTGGTGACGGTCAGGATTTATCGAAGCTATATAAAAAAAAAAGTTTGGCAGAGTTATAATTTGCGTGAGAAATGCAAGGTGTGGCGTGGAGCGTGTGAATTGCCTGAAATGCATGTGTCTCACTCTCATTGCGTGAGCGTTGAGAACCCTGTAGATAGATAGATAGATAGATAGATAGATAGATAGATAGATAGATAGATAGATAGATAGATAGATAGATAGATAGATAGATATACATATAAGGCTGTAATAAAATAAAAGTAGAATTTTAAACTGAGAGACGATATTACTAGCCTATTAGTGTGACACATTGATTAAAAAAAGAAGCACAAAGACACAGGCTAGGTGGAGAATTGGAAACTGAGTTCAGCGGACCCAAGGCACATGAAGCTTACTTCCCTTTGCTCCCTTTGCTAATCGCTCTTTATTCATACAGTGATCACTTATATAGTGTGCGCGTTTCATAAAGCCGATCTCTCTGTCACCCGCTCTGCATACCGGCCGATAAACTTTTCGGGGATCCCTCTACTGATAACCAATCAGAAGAGAGAACGCTACAAACCGGCACCCGTCTCACTGCCGGTGCACGTGCAGAGCGACAGATGGGTGAATGTGTATGCGCCTACAATGGTGGAGCCGGTGAAAATCCTTCACAATGTCTGTTTTGATGTTTTATCACAGTTATGGATCTGAGATGATGCTAGATAACTCGCTGATTGAAGACCGCAGTGCATTAATGTGGTGACATGGGGACGAGGGAGGGGTCTGCTAACTGCAGTAACTGACAGGAAGTTAGCTAAACTGGCCATTCCGCTTACTGAACCTTTAAGTCAAATAGTATGGTAGGGGAGAGCGGGGTAGTCAGTCCATGGGTAAAACGAGTCACCCCCTGTAAACCTCCTTCTAGGAACTTTTGAATGCTTATGAAACAGTCTAATTTATCCTCTGATGATCATAAATTATCTGTAACAGCAAACGAGACCATCAGTGAAAAAATAACAATATTTTTATATAGTTATAATACCTTTGCACAGATCAAATATGACATCACGGACAAAACGGTTAACAGCAGGCAGACTGTAACATCCTGTGTTTCCAAAAGGTACTAAATAGAAGTTTACTTTGCTTCACCATCATCACATTATCATTATTAATCTGACATAATCACATACAGTGCTGTGTGAAAGTTTGTGAACCCCTTGAGCCTTTTGGAATTTTATTTATTATAACCATTATTAATTCATTTTTATCAATACCAGTATTTTTTACATGAAATAACAGATGTTTGTTTATCAATTCAACATTTTTCTTTTCCAGAAATCAACTGTTAAAACAGATTAAACAAATTATTTGACAAATGTTGTATCTGCAAAAGTTTGTGAACCCTGAGCTGCATTGCTTAAATGGAGCAGGTAAACACAATCAGATGGGCCAAATTGAGAGTTGAAATGGACCAATGTAGTGAGAGATCTTTAGGGAAGAAATTGGGCGGCACTAGATAAAACAGAGATCAAACCAGGTCAGTTTAGGCTCACCAAAGTGAACCCATACAGGTCAGACATGTTAAAAGTGAAAACAATCTCAGAGGATCTCAGGAATAGAGTTGTGATGCTGCACATTTGTCTGGGGACAGCTATAAATTAATTAAAAAAAAGTTTGAGCTCCATCGGTCTACCGTGAGGCAAATCATCTACAAATGGAGAGCTTTAAGAGTGACTGAATATCTGCCTAGAAGTAGACTTCCTTCAAAAATATCCATAAGCACCACAAGAAAAGTGATTTTTCAGTTAAAAGCCAACCCAAACATTACATCTAGTGATTTGCAGACCTCTCTTGCAGCATCTGGGACAGATGTGCATGGTTCCACAATAAGAATAAGTCAACATGGCTTTCAAGAAGAAGCCTCTGCTCTCAAAAAAGAACAAAACTGCTTGTCACAACTTTGCCAGAGAGCACCTGAAGCTACCTGAAGTCTTATTCTGTGGACAGATTTGTCCAAAATTGAACTGTTTGGTCACAACCAAAACCGCCATGTTTGGGCAAAAACGCAACTCTGCCTACCACCAAGAGAACCTTCTCCCAAGTGAAGAATGGTGGTGGCAAATGGTCTACAAATCACTAGATGTAATGTTTGGGTTGGCTTTTACCTGAAAAATCCCTTTTCTTGTGGCGCTTGAGGATATTTTTGAAGGAAGTCTACTTCTAGGCAGATGTTCAGTCACTCTTAAAGCTCTCCATTTGTAGATGATTTGCCTCACGGTGGACCGATGGAGCTCAAACTTTTTTATATGAATTTATAGCTGTCCCCAGACAAATGTGCAACATCAAAACTCTATTCCTGAGATCCTCTGAGATTTTTTCCCCTTTGAGCATGTCTGACCTGTATGGGTTCAGTTTGGTGGACCTAAACTGACCTGGTTTTATCTTTGTTTTATCTAGTGCCGCCCAATTTCTTCCCTGAAGATCTCTCATTACATTGGTCTATTTCATCACTCGATCTGGCCCACCCGATTGTGTTTACCTTGCTCGATTTAAGCAATGCAGCTCAGGGTTCACAAACTTTTCCACATAAAACATTTGTCAAATAATTTGTTTTATCTGTTTTAACAGTTGATTTCTGGAAAAGAAAAATGTTGAATTGATAAACAAACATCTGTTATTTCATATAAAAAATACTGGTATTGATAAAAATGAATTAATAATGGTTAAAATAAATAAAATTCCAAAAGACTTAAAGGGTTCACCATCTTTCACACAGCACTGTATAATATGGAATCAGACGGGTATCAATATTAATGAATGCACAGAGAAGGGTTCACACTTGTATTTTGTGATTTATATATAAATGACTCTCTTCTCACAAATACATTTCAGTGCACACACAAATGAAAACCGTTATATATAAATGTAAAATAAATCCATCTATAATAAAAAGTTTCACAAACACATTTCCGATCCACACACAAATGTGTCTTGTTTTAAATAAATGTAATATAAATCCATAAATATATTAATTTAAAAAAGATTTGCAATTTTCATCAAACATTTATTTTAATGTTGTTACATTTATATACAAACTGTTACATTTGAATTTACAAAATGCTTTTAATTTGTGAACTTCCTTGCATTCATGTGTGAATTGGTCTGTATTTGTGCGCTGGTTTCACAAATGCGTTTTTTTCAACCAGGAACTAGCTATAGCCAATCGGATGTCTTCCTTGTTTTCAGCCAATCACATGAGCGCAGTCCCACAGACAAGGGTACGTTTATGCCCAGAGACACAGAACGGTACGGTAGATGGCAGGACTGGATGACAACGTCAATGCATTATTTTTAAAACTGCCGTGAAGTTGTTTTGCTGCAGTGGACCACGTTTTTGACAACAATTCCAGCATTTCCAGCGTCCATTTCTCCAAAGAAGAGTTTAGTAACTTTGGCTAGAAGGCTGCTGGCTTTGCAGAGCGGCTATGTCTAGCTGATGCCTGCTGGAGCTGCCTTACTTTACTTCAGACTTCACCGACCCCGTGCTGATTGCCGATCATGTAAGTCACTTATCAGCTTAGCTGTACATTACATTTTACTGTCTCATTAGCTTTAGTTATGCTACTGCAGTGTAGTTCACTTGTGTGTTGCTAACATTTAGCCCCAGCCCCGGTGTTTGAAGCTAACGTAGCTAACGGTGTTATCATAGTAGCCTACTACCGAATGTTTATTTTTAGCAGGTCATGCTAGCTACCTTGATGACAATCACACAAAATATGGCCACTGAATTAAGAATTATATTATACCCTAACAGAATATCTCTGTATTACATCATTACAGACAGCCTATGCCAGAGTGAATGCTAGTGTTGAGGGCTAATGCGACATTGAGCCTGAACCTCTCATCTCAACCCGGGACACTGGAGGACAGACGATGTGACCTAAACCTGCAGTAGTTAAAGAACCATGGAGAAGAAAAGGAACAGAGGTATGATGAAGAATCTACTCATGCTAATGTAGTTAAAGATATCCTAAACTACATAGAACTCTCTGTATATTCTATTTGATTGTTTCACTTAATAAGCTTATTAGGTGAACAAGCAGACTGCATTTATTCTTCTCATAAGGAATGTTTTCTTCAGTGTCATCATTGTAAATATATTCAATTTCTTCTTAAAAGCAGAAACAAGGTTTTACTCAAAGACATCTTGAAGCTCAGCCCACTGTACCAGACCTCCAACTTGGAAGTCTTCAAGGTGTTGTCCAGGAGTTTCCACTGGTTGTCTCATTTTCATACTTTGGATGCAGATCAGGTACTTATGTACTTATGTTGAGGTGGTGGTCTGAGGGGCCGTTGGCGCTGAATGGCAGCCACGCTTCCGTCAGTCTGCCCCAGGGCAGCTGTGACTACTCTCGTAGTTTACCACCACCGGTATGACTGTGTGTGAACGAATTGAACCAGGAACCCTGTAAAGCGTCTTTGACTGCCTAGGCAATAAAGCGCTATATAAAACCTATCAATTATTATAAATTAATTATTATAATTAAATGTTTTATAATGTGTTTTATGTATTCTAATCTTGCCCCTGTAAAGCACTTTGAGTGGCCTTGTGTCTGAATTGTGCTATAGACATAAACTTGCCATATGAATACATATGCTAATCTTATAGTGTATGTACAATAAATGCCCAATAAACAATTAACAAACAACATATTGTACTTGCAGGTGTTCCCGTGGAGTGCCAGGTGACGACAGTATTTGAAATTGTATGTTGCAGTTTGTAATATTGGTGTGCAGTAAATAATAAATTTATTATACCTCTCAAATCTCTTTATCTATATTCTGTGATGGCCTACCTTGGCTGAAGGAGCATAAACTAAATTACTTTTACTATGAAAAACATTTTTGCTGTACCAGTGCATGTCCCTGTACAATAATACTTTCTCCAGGTCAGGAACGAGGTGCTTCAGGAGCCTCCAAAGTGCAGGACGCTTCTTCAAGGCCTTGAACCAAATGTTTCTCAACCCTTATGCCTTAGAAGCTGCTCTACATATATATAGGGAACATTATGGAACCCTGCCTTTGAGAGGGAAAGCAGCTTACTAGATAACTCAATATCCATCATTCTTCAAAAATACTGTATCTACTATTTGAAAATGCTTCATCATTTATTACACTTCAATTATATTATAATTAAAATAATTATTTTAAAATTCATAAATACACATGCACACAGCGTTGAATGAAAATATGTGAGGCTTTATTTAAAGAGTTTGAAGTCAGTAGGTCTTTGAGCAGGACACTTCCACAAAAACACTTTGTCCTTTCTCGTCCAGTTCTTGATAACTGCAACACAAAAGCACAGTGACAGAAAATAGGTAAAGGTTTGCTTATGGTTAACACACACACACAGGCCTGGCTAACTGTTGTCAAATGATCTACAGTGGGTTGCAAAAAAGTATTCATACCACTTGAACTTATTTTACAAGCCACACTTTTCATTTTTTTTATTTATAATTTTTATAAAAAGAAAATGTAAAACTATGTATCATTTTGATTCCACATCACAATTATAAGCAATGCTGTGTTGGTTTATTACATGAAATCCCAATAAAATAAATGTATGTGTGATTTATCCATGTGGAAAGGTCTAAGGGGTATGAATACTTTTGTGAGATTGTGAAGATGCACTTCGAGATGTCTTTGAGTAAAACCTTGTTTCTGCTTTTAAGAAGAAATTGAATATATTTACAATGATGACACTGAAGAAAACATTCCTTATGAGAACAATAAATTGCAGTGTGCTTGTTCACCTAATAAGCTTATTAAGTTAAACAATCAAATAGAATATACAAAGAGTTCTATGCAGTTTAGGATATCTTTAACTACATTAGCATGAGTAGATTCTTCATCATACCGCTGTTCCTTTTCTTCTCCATGGTACTGCAGGTGTAGGTCACATCGTCTGTCCTCCAGTGTCCAGGCTAGAGATGAGAGGTTCAGGCTCAATGTCGCATTAGCCCTCAACACTAGCATTCACTCTGGCGTAGGCTGTCTGTAATGCTGTAATACAGAGATATTCTGTTAGGGTATAATATAGTTCTTAATTTAGTGGCCATATTTTGTGTGATTGTCATCAAGGTAGCTAGCATGACCTGCTAAAAATAAACATTCAGTTGTAGGCTACTATGATAACAACGTTAGCTACGTTAGCTTCAAACACTGGGCCTAGGGCTAAATGTTAGCAACACCCACAAGTGAACTACACTGTAGTAGCATAATTAAAGCTAATGAGACAGTAAAATGTAATGTACAGCTAAGCTGATAAGTGACTTACATGATCGGCAATCAGCACGGGGTCGGTGAAGTCTGTAGTAAAGTAAGGCAGCTCCAGCAGGTATCAGCTAGACATAGCCGCTCTGCAAAGCCAGCAGCCTTCTAGCCAAAGTTACTAAACTCTTCTTTGGAGAAATTGTTGGTGACTCGTTTATGATTCACCAAAAACCTGGTCCACTGCAGCAAAACAACTTCACGGCAGTTTTAAAAATAATGCATTGACGTTGTCATTCAGTCCTGCCATCTACCCTGCATCTACCGTACCGTTCTGTGTCTCTGGGCATAAACGTACCCTTGTCTGTGGGACTGCGCTCATGTGATTGGCTGAAAACAAGGAAGACATCCGATTGGCTATAGCTAGTTCCTGGTTGAAAAAAACGCATTTGTGAAACCAGCGACGTCAGGGGAGTCTCATAAATCCACACACAAATACAGACCAATTCACACATGAATGCAAGGAAGTTCACAAATTAAAAGCATTTTGTAAATTCAAATGTAACAGTTTGTATATAAATGTAACAACATTAAAATAAATGTTTGATGAAAATTGAAAATCTTTTTTAAATTAATATATTTATGGATTTATATTACATTTATTTAAAACAAGACACATTTGTGTGTGGATCGGAAATGTGTTTGTGAAACTTTTTATTATAGATGGATTTATTTTACATTTATATATGACGGTTTTCATTTGTGTGTGCACTGAAATGTATTTGTGAGAAGAGAGTCATTTATATATAAATCACAAAATACAAGTGTGAACCCTTCTCTGTGCATTCATTAATATTGATACCCGTCTGATTCCATAGTATAATGCTGCGTTCCATTTACATGGGAAGTCAGAGGTCCGAACTGGGAGTGACGTCACCTCTGAGTTGCCCGCTTTCCAGTTGCATTAGTGGGAAATTACAAGAAAGTTTGAACTATTCTGAAAGGCAAACACCTTTAGCAAAGGAGAAAAAGGTCTCAGCAAATGTTTATCACATTTAAAATGTATTGTTGTCACGTTCCAAAGAGCAAATTAATAAAAGCCTGGAGTTAGAGACTTAGAAATACTGATAAAGCAATGGAGAACATCACACTCACTGTTAGTACTCCATTCAGATTACATCAGTAGAATTTGTGAGAGATTGTGAAACATATTTTCTTCAGAGACATTTATTGAATGGCATCTGCAAAATGAATGAAAGTCTTTAAGTTTGGTTTGACCCTACGTTGTTGCATACTGGTGTCCTGTTGAGGGCATACATTATATCAAATGATCGGCAACTTAGTTACAACAACTTTTGCATTTCTCTAGTCTCGTAGTGGAATGCGACTGTGTTTTAAATGAACATTTCTTAAATAAATACAGCTTGACAAAGTCAACAAGGTTCAGAAACAATAAAAACAATGCAGAACAGAAAACATGAAAAATGTATACCTTGTTTGTACACACATTGTGTACAATATTCCAAAAATAAATAAAAATTAATTTCAGATTATTTGCCATGTAAATGAAATTCATATTTTGACACAGGTCTCCTCTTAAATGCAGAGCTTAAAGAGCAAGTGATGTAGCAGGACACACCCTAAGGCTCCTAATATCAATGAATTTAAAAGAAAAACTTACTTACTATAAGCCTCTCTAGTCTCTAGTAGACAGTTGATCAATGGACAACCACTATGACATTAATGGTTAGAATAATAAATGGATAATAGCTTGACCAGTGGTTTTTAGATGCACACTTGGAATGTTTATAAATGAAATCAAAAGTCTGTATGTACTTATTCACTTCTATAGACAGACACATCATGCTGCAAACGTTTTTGCTTCACTACTGTTACTCTTTCACTGACTCTAGCCTGCGTGACATTCTCGGTTTACCACAGTGAGACAAAAACATTTCGGTGTAATGTCATTCAACTTGTCAAATGACTATAGAACATTTTACCTGTGCAACATCAACACTCAGTGGAGGGTTTATGGCTTCTCTGTGTTCCTAGTTGCTGGATCCAAATGTGATCGTCACAGGTGTCAGGTCTGTGTGTCCATGCTTTCTCTATATCAGTCTGGTTTGACTATTTCAGATAGAGAATAGAACCCAGCGCTAAATCAAAAGTTATGAATGCAGATTTGATTTAGAATCAGGCACGTTTTCCAACTGTTCCACTTTGGATCAGGTCCAAAACCTTGGACCCATGAAGACCTATATTGCCATGACATGTCCATATTGATTTCCAGAAGGGGAGCATGGCCTAATCAAATGACAATAACTTCCCCTCAAACTGGTGCTGCTTAAAGCTTCCCAAAGGCAAAGCATTGGATGGCTACTATGTATTGACACAGCAAGATAAGGACATTTCTTCATGCTGTGAACATAGAATGGAAGAAGAAGCAGCCATTTAAAATAGCAAATCATGAAAGCACGCAGCCTTTTACCACTTGATGTGCACATACCACTGGCTTTGGTATGACACAATACAAGTGTCCCCCTGCTGTATGGAAATGTGGCATTCGTTCACACTCTGAGCACTCAATAATGTCCTCTGCATGCTTTTTTTAAATAATTTGGGGAAAGAAACCAGGCTTAATTCCTCTTAATACACACACACACACACACACCCTGCCACACCACAAGCCATGAGGTAATTTAAGAGCACTATTGTTGAGTGTTACTCCTGGTCATCAGTTCTTGTAGGGTTTGTTGATGACCTTGTCGATCCAGCGCAGGAACCTGCTAACCCTTGTGTACACCCCCGGGAAGGAGGGGTTCCCACAGCCATGGCCCCAGGAGATGACCCCCGTCAGCACCCAGCGCCCCCCCTCTGCCTGGCACACCAGCGGACCCCCACTGTCCCCCTGGCAGCTGTCCACACGGTGGTGCTCTGACAGGCTGCCAGCACACAGCATGCGGCTGGTGTAACGAGCGCCATAGCGCCTCTTACACTTCCAGGCTGGAAGCAGAGGGACCCAGGCCTGGAGCAGGGTGCGGGAATACTCTGATTCTGAAAAACAACAGGACTCATGAGTTCTCATCTCAGTGTGAGTACAGTCATGTGATATACGATGTCCAATAGAAATATATAATAAATAACCTCTGGTGGACCAACTCCTCAACCCCAGAACTTAAGTCTAGAAACTCCTGGGGCCGTATTCACAAAACATTTTATCTTAGCGCTAAGAGTACTCCTAAGGAGCACTAAAAGTTCTTAGTTAGGAGTAATTTCTTAAAATCTATTCACAAAGCTGATAAGACCAACTTTTACTAAGGAATGGGAGGGACTTCTAAGCTAAGACTAGAGGGCAGGGTTGACCCTGTTGCTATGAATGATGTCATGTTCATACGTTCTATGCCCACAGTGATTGGCTGAGAGAGAATGAGTCCCTAATAGTGATTTTATGATAGAAACACTGTGGGAGATATCCATATTGTGTCGCTGTATTGAAGTTAAGAGTTTTTAAATACAATTGACACTGATTTAACATGAATCAAGATACTGCAGGGTTTCCCACACATTCGTTCACAATTAACCTACAATAGCGCCACATAGGCCTATTCGTTTTAAAATTTACAATGATTTGAATTGAAAAAAATATCCTCATTGAAGAGCTGCACGCCATGCACTCTCACTGTATTTCTCTCAACGGCGGACTATGCAGCAATAGCCAGACATCGACGAACCGGGAAATTCACCATTTAGAAACAACAGCCGACGAAATCGTAAAGTGCATGCGGAAGTAAAAAGGCGAGACGCGCAACTATACAGCTATAGTAGCGGACCTGTGGAACGGAGGAGATGCTGCAAAGCGCCACATAGGCCTAGGCAGGGCCGCTGCTAAGCTTTTGGGTGCCCTAAGCTTAAATTTTCAGTTTAAAAATAAATTTTCTTCACTTTTGATTGGGTGGGCAGGGCGCACATTTGGGTGGGCAGGCCCACCCTTGCCCCTTGGCTGCCACCGGCCCCCCTTGCCATTATGAATCGCCATTCAAAAACAGCTTGATAAAGCTGGGTAGGCTATAATTGGGGGAAACATCTAATGTTCCCGAATTGTGACACAATTAAGAAAAAACAACGATGGGCCTGTTCATAACTAATTTATATATTTTTTGGAATGTAATGATTATCATGGAATTGTTTAAGAAACCTCCATTTTGAGGGGCCCCTCATCATCTCTTTGTAATAAAAAAAATAAATATTATAATTTTATTTTTTGGGGGGGCCCAGTAACTTTCAGTGCATCGTAAACCGACAGCAACTGCAGGAAACGGAGCTTAATAAAAAAAATGTTTTATAGAAATATAATAAATATGTCTATACTTTCCAAATATCGCTTGACTAAGATCATTAAACCCTCACAGTTATACCTTTTGTAAAGCTCACTATCATTAAATCTCTCCAAAACACCATCAAATGATTGTCTGTGATTTACTCTTAGTGACTTAGGACACCTCTCGAGGACTCCAGGGGCCGTATTCACAAAACATTTTATCTTAGCGCTAAGAGTACTCCTGAGGAGCACTAAAAGTTCTTAGTAAGGAGTAATTTCTTAAAACCTATTCACAAAGCTGATAACATCAACTTTTACTAAGGAATGGGAGGGACTCCTAAGCTAAGAATAGAGGGCGGTGTTGACCCTGTTGCTATGGATGATGTCATGTTCATACCTTCTATGCCCACAGTGATTGGCTGAGAGGGAATGAGAGCTAAGAGTGAGTTTATGATAGAAACACTGTGGGAGATATCCATATCGTGTCGCTGTATTAAAGTGAAGAGTTTTTATATACAATTAATGACAAGTGACACTGATTTAACATGAAACCAAGATACTGCAGGGTTTCCCACACATTCGTTCACAATTAACCTACAATAGCGCCACATAGGTCTATTCATTTAAAATGTTACAATGATTTGAATCGGAAAAAATATCCTCATTGAATAGCTGCACGCCATGCACTCTCACTGTATTTCCCTCAACGGCGGACTATGCAGCAATAGTCAGACAGCGACAAACCAGGAAATTCGCAATTTAGAAAAACAACAGCCGGTGAAATCGTAAAGTGCATGCGGAAGGAAAAAGGGGAGACACGCAACTATACAGTAGCGGACCTGTGGAATGGAGGAGATGGAAGCGTCTAGTAACAAATTAAACCCAAACGTGACAACAGTAACTTTCAGTGCATCGTAAACCCAAAGCAACTGCAGGAAAAGGAACTTAATGCATAATTTTTTATATAAATATAATAAATATAAATGGGTCTATACTTTCTAAACATAGCTTTAAGATCATTAAACCCTTACAGCTATTAAGGTACCTTTTGTAAAGCTCACTAGCATTAAATCTCTCCAAAATGCCATCAAATGAGTGTCTGTGACTTACTCTTAGTGACTTAAGAGTTTTCATAGATTTAGGAGCTAGTTTTAGCGCTAAAATGCTTTGTGAATTACACTTATCTTAAAAAGTTAGGAGTCCTAAAATTAGGAGTGAAACGCCCCTTATTTTTGAGAGTTACTCCTAAATCAGCACGTTAGGACCTACTCTTAGCCTTAAAATGTTTTGTGAATACGGCCCCTAGTTTTTCATAGATTTAGGAGCTAGTTTTAGCGCTAAAATGCTTTGTGAATTACACTTATCTTAAAAAGTTAGGAGTCCTAAAATTAGGAGTGAAACGCCCCTTATTTTTAAGAGTTACTCCTAGATCAGCACGTTAGGACCTACTCTTAGCCTTAAAATGTTTTGTGAATACGGCCCCTGGTCAAATATTCCTCAACTACAAGTGAAAGTTGCCCAGTCACATTTTTATTCAAGTTACCTGGGGCCGTATTCACAAAACATTTTATCATAACGCTAAGAGTACTCCTAAGGAGCACTAAAAGTTCTTAGTAAGGAGTAATTTCTTAAAACCTATTCACAAAGCTGCTAAAACCAACTTTTACTAAGGAATGGGAGGGACTCCTAAGCTAAGACTAGAGGGCGTGGTTGACCCTGTTGCTATGGATGACGTCATGTTCATACCGTCTATGCCCACAGTGATTGGCTGAGAGGGAATGAGTCCCTAAGAGTGAATTTATGATAGAAACACTGTGGGAGATATCCATATTGTGTCGCTGTATTAAAGTAAAGAGTTTTTATATAGCCTACAATTAATGACAAGTGACACTGATTTAACATGAAACCAAGATACTGCAGGGTTTCCCACACATTCGTTCACAATTAACCTACAATAGCCCCACATAGGCCTATTCATTTTAAATTTTACAATGATTTGAATCGGAAAAAATATCCTCGTTGAATAGCTGCAAGCCATGCACTCTCACTGTATTTTTCTCAACGGCGGACTATGCAGCAATAGTCAGACAGCGACAAACCAGGAAATTCACAAGTCAGAAACAACAGCCGGCGAAATCGTAAAGTACATGCGGAAGGAAAAAGGCGAGACGCGCAACTATACAGTAGCGGATCTGTGGAACGGAGGAGATGCTGCAAAGCGCCACATAGGCCTACTCTAGTAGGAAATTAAACCCAAACGTGACACCAACAGTAACTTTCAGTGCATCGTAAACCCAAAGCAACTGCAGGAAAAGGAACTTAATAAATAATGTTTTATATAAATATAATAAATATAAATGTGTCTATACTTTCTAAATATAGCTTTACGATCATTAAACCCTTACAGCTATTAAAGGTAGGCTACCTTTAATAAAGCTCAATAGCATTAAATCTCTCCAAAACACCATCAAATGGTTGTCTGTGATTTACTCTTAGTGACTTAGGAGTCCTCTCGAGGACTCCTGGCTTTTCATAGATTTAGGAGCTAGTTTTAACGCTAAATGCTTTGTGAATTACACTTATTTTAAAAAGTTAGGAGTCCTAAAATTAGGAGTGAAACGCCCCTTATTTTTGAGAGTTACTCCTAAATCAGCACGTTAGGACCTACTCTTAGCCTTAAAATGTTTTGTGAATACGGCCCCAGAGCATTTACTTTTAAAAGTAATTCAGGATTCAAGTACATACAGTGCATACTTTCTGCTATAGGCAAAGGATTAATGTTAGACTTCAAACAAGATAAGGGGATAACATTTTCAAACATTTGGTCATCGCGTAAACTTACAATCGTGAAGACATTGGAAAGTTGCGTGTGGCCAATTGTATCTTAGAACATAAAAATTCAACAGCTGACTTCATAGCTTTGCTTTGCCTGAATGTAACGAGCCATGATAGGCGTCATAGAAATGAAGTGGAGTCAAAAGAGTCAAAAGTAAAAGTCTTGTCTTGGAAATGTAGTGGAGTGAAAGTCACAAGTTCCCCCAAAAGATACTCAAGTTCAGTACTCAGATAAATGTACCTACTTTGTTACTGTCCACCACTGCAAATTACAAAAAGCAGTAGCATTTGGGAGGACCATAGTAATCAAGGTAGAGTAACATGCATGTTGCCAAATTTTATTTTTTTTTATTATTTTTTTCTCGCATTTTAATGCTTCATTTTATAGTGTAGAGACAAAGATGAAATGGGGCAGAGAGGGGAATGACATGCAGAGAACGGACCACAGCTCTGATTCTAACCCGGGTCTGCTGTGAAGAGGACTGAGCCTCTATGACCCTGTTTCCACCTGGCATTAACATATGGGGACGCTCTAACCTCTACACCACAGGCACTGCCCATGTTGCCTTTACAAACTGAAACAACAGGGTCAGTTCACTAGAGAAACAGTCGACAGCAATGTTGATTAGGGGGTCTATTTGCTGCACGTTTGGTAAATGCCTGCACAACCTTTTCTTAAGTTGCAATGTGTTGAGCTCTCAGGGCCACTGTACCGTAGCAATTAACAGTGACATTAAATAGCAACATGGGTATTTTTAAGCACACTAAATCCAACCAGATGTAGTATGGGGATTAGAACTGCAGGGATAGGTTTACCCAATCCTTTCATCTCTTTGAGGACAGACAGAGCTCGGTACAAGTTACCTGTGATTCCCCAGCCAGTGATCACACAGGCAGCAGGCCTCTTCTCCCACTTGCTGCCTGTCTGTGGCAGACACACTGCAGCGGTGTGGGGGTTGAACGCCACACAGTTCCCCTCGGTGCCTTTGAGCCTGAGCAGGGCGATGTCGTGCTCCCAGCCCTGGTGGTGATACTTCCGGTGGATGACAATGCGCTCGGGAGACAGTGTGCGTTCAAAGTCATCCTGCTCCTCAGTGTGGTAATCACCCAGACGCAACACATAGCGGGCTGGGTCCCTGCCAAATCTGAAGGCGCAAAGAAGAAAAAAAAGAGGACCACAGAAAAATTGTCAAATGATGGTCTTAAAGGTGCTACGAGGGACTTTTAAATATTTCTGAAACGTGTTACATGGAACAGCAATGAGACCATCAGTGCAAAGAATGCCATTTTTATATAGTTTTTCTCAATGCCTTTATCATTTTGTAAAATCCCAATAAATAGAGTTAAAAACAAATGATTAAAAACACTGCAAAGTAGATTATATATATCTAACTATAGCTCATTATGTGGTGACAAATTTGTGATTTATACCTTACATTAATGTTAAATGAATATCCAAAGATTTTTACAGATTTGACAATGTCCTATTTTTTGAGCTGTGCATTGTTTGCAATGACTACAGATGTCCAGCAGAGGGAGCTGTCTCTTACCGCTTGAAGCAGTGGGCAGCGGTCACCACCCAGCAGGGGTTGATGAGTGAGGCTCCACACAGAGGGTGGTTCCCTTTGGACTGGGAGCGCAGCCAAAGAGACACCTGCCAGGGCCACTCACCTCTGAAAACACACGGACACACGCACACACACACACACACACGCACACACACACACACACACACGAACACGAACACGCGCACGCACGCGCGCACACACACAAACACGCACGCACGCACACACTTTGTGCTGTGAATGTGATGGGGAAATTGACTTGCATAACAGAATTTACAGACATTTAGAGTGAGGTAGCTATTTTATTAATTTTACAATTCAAATTCTGGAATTATAACAACTAAATAAAATCTGAGTTCAATGGCTGTACAGGGGCTTATGGCGGCACACTGCAGCAAAACCATAGTTTTTTCAAGCACTGGTCAATTTTGAGATGTCTGCAAATTTTGCTTTTATAACATGTCTTCTTTCATACTAGTATAAATACAATTTTCCAAAATTTACATTAAGATGTTTTTTTGACTAAGCCTTGTCTGTGTCTATATGTTTCTCCTATACAACCATCTATAACGGACATTATCTCATCATTAGTCATTTTTTAATACTCCAAAAATCTCAAATTCTAAAGCACCTAGATCAGCTAAACTTTCCATAATCATTTATAGCACTAAACTGAAGGTCATTTCAGAAGGATATGTTCATATGTTGTTAATCATCAGATTTATGATACATTTCTTCTTAAAAACAAACAGAAGTAGAAAAGAAGAAAAAAAGTCTGTATCCAAAATCTCTTCTTTTAAAAATTTGGAAAACTATGTTGTTAAAAATGAATGAAGGATTTTGACCTCTGGCTTAATCCACTATCAAACCTCTGGCTTAATCCACTATCAAACCTCTGGCTTAATCCACTATCAAACCTCTGGCTTAATCCACTATCAAACCTCTGGCTTAATCCACTATCAAACCTCTGGCTTAATCCACTATCAAAATGTTGGTTTTAAAGAGATGCAAATGTACGCAAAGATAGTCATTGCCAAATTTGCATGTAGTTTATTTATACATTTTATGAGAAAATTGTAATACAGAAAATGTAAGTTCTCAACTGGCAACATTTCACGATGATATCCAGACGTTAAAAAATATTACCCTATTCACTTGCAGCGTCTTGCCTTAAAGAGACAGTGAATCAAGACCCCAGCTCTGACATTTGTAAGTATTGTGTGTGAATACATTTCATTGGAGTCTCATTGTTGTGGTGCGTATGCTAAGCTAACCTCAGTGACTTATCCCCTCCTATGATCCTGCGTCGGCGGCGCTGGTTGTTGAGTCTCAAGCCACAGGTCTGCATGGCCATGGCTCCATCTCCAATAGGATCCAGAGTGTAGTCACAGATGACTCCTGCGTCCTCACTGTGGCGACAGTCCTGTCCGTCATGCCCCACAGCGGGACACTGTCCTAGGGAGAGCTCCGAGCCAGAGCATTGAACATTGTCCAGGTGGATGGGACCCAGGCCCTCACCAAAGTATGCCATGGACCGAGCTTTAGCCACACCCCTGGGGATGGAGAGCACAGAAAAGACACATAGGATCATTGTTATATGTTCCTTTATTCTGCTCTGTAAATACATTTTACATGTAGACTAGATGTATTTTTGTCTTCTTTTTTTTATAATTTTTCGTCATTTTTTCTTTATAAGAAAGTTTGGCAAAAAATATCAGACCAGGTTGTATTCATACTAACTTGAATCCCAGCTGTCTGCAAACTACAGCTGCATTGAGGTGGTTCCAGCCATCGTCACACACGCTGCCCCACCGGCCATGAAGAAAAACCTCCACTCTGCCCTCCTTCCTGCTCTCTCCAGCTACCAACCGCAGCAGAGGACCTGCACACAAACAGTACAGGAACAACAGGCTGATTGTGGGTGTTGAGAAAAGTTTTTTTTTTTTAGATGCTAGCCAGTTTGGATATATCCTCAGCTACTGTATTTTAGCTTCTACAGATATAACACACACATATCATAAACAGGAAAGGTATCCATGTGCCTCTCAGAGGTGTAATGTTTGTAACTTGCAACAGAGTAATTTAGCCACCAAATAGTGTGATCTCACTTCTTACCAATAGGAGGCACCAGGCCTGTTATGTCATTGGCTTGGGCTCCCCTCTTGCAGCGGACCCCTACATCCTCGGTGTGGGAGCAGTCGTGTTGGCCCCAGTCAGCGTGAGCACAGGCCAGTAAAGACTTCTCTGTGCCCAGACACTGCACCTCATCCAGCAGGATCAGCCCACCACCTTCCTCATACACCCCGTCAGGAGCCACCTCTGCCTGCCCGCTGCAAGACACAACCACACACCTTCTATATCTCTACAGACAGTCCTTTGAATGGCATAAAACACAACACATCATTTTGAATTTGTATCTTGTTGTCAGTTGTTTTTTGTTTTGTTTTTCTTATGTAGGCCTACTGTATATTCTATGTGATGTAAAGTGTCTTTGAGTGACCTCCAAAAAAGCGCTATATAAATCTTATCAATTATTATTATTATTATTATTATTATTATTATTATTATTATTATTATTATTATTATTATTATCCACCAAAACTCTGGTAAATAGTAGAAACACATCTGTGCAAGAAAATACCCATGTTTGCATAAATCTTCATTCAGGTTGCAGAAATGATGGATGGGTGACAACAGAAATAGAACAGTTTCCTATAAATATATTCCAGAATCTGAAGGATGCAACTTTTAGTTTTCCATACAGGTGGTTCTCATTGACAGGACATTTGATGGAAAGCAAGACATAAAACATGCACCATTATTAACTGACAGTGGTATAAGTGGTATAAGCAAAAGTAAGTGTGATTTAGAGTCAGTTTTGTTCATTACCAGTAATGAGAACATCATACTTTCAAACTATACACATATTCATTATAGGTATGCAATGATGTGCCTCTGTCCGTTTGACCGACCTCTAAAGACTCATTTCAGTTTGGTGAAATCATCTGATTGAAGGAAACCAGTGGGTAATCAGCTGGTAAATAGATATTTAATCATGGTGCGTCTGCCCAAAACTGATGACTCTTTTTGTGACGCCACAAAGAAGATGATACTACTAATCCTCATGTTTGTGCGTGTGTGTGTGTGTGTGTCTTTTTTCAAGGTCACTTTCTGGGTTTTCAACATGAATATGGTTCCCCGGTGTGTCTAGAGACTTTGAAAATATGAAAAAAACAACCCTATCTCTTTTTCTCCACCTCCACCTTTCTAAAAACCTGCGTTAATAAATCCAGTTTTCCCCTCCCCTTATGATGTCATAAGGCAAGAAGCCACGCCACCTCATTACCAACCTAACTTAGCACTACCTCCACCTGGGATAAGCCACACCCCCAGATCCCCCTGAATCCAACTGGCAGTTACATTAGAACCAGCAGTTAGATTCAGAGCCAATCAGAGCAGACTGGGCTTTTTGGAAGGAGGGGCTTAAAGAGACATTCTCTAAAACGGAGCATTTCAGACAAGGCTGAAAAGAGAAGAGTCAGCATGGGACTGTGAGAAATTTTAAGTTTTTTTTTGGGCACTACACCATGAAAACAGTTTCTATTGGAAACTCAAATTACAATTTTTAACCTGAAAATGAGCAGAATATGTGGGCAATGAGCTCAGAGCTCTCTTGACTTAATGGGTCATTTAGCTTTTAAAGGACTAAATACTGTCACGCCCCCCACATGATCTCTATCACTTTAGGTGAATAAATAACTCTTCTTCAAACATCTCCTACACAATAGATTATAGAATAAAGTGGTCAATTTGTTACAGAAGAACCTGTGAATATTCATGTCAATTTGTGCTGTGTTCTAAATTGTGTCCTTGTTTCCCTCAGTTTTTTTTTTTAACCTTTATTTATACAGGTAAATCCCATTGAGACCGAAGACTCTTTTTCAAGGGAGACCTGTTTTTCCTTAACCACGTTACCATTCACACACACATTCATACACCGATAGCAGGCTAACTATCGACATTCACACATGGCAAGGTGGGTGAAGTGCCTTGCCCAAGGACACAACAACCATGACACAAGTGGCAGGGTGGGGATCGAACCTCCACCTTTGATCATCAGCCGACCCGCTCTACCAACTGAGCCACAGTCACCCCAAAAACTTATCCTAGTGCCTCAGTCCCTCCCATGTATGATGCTATGAAGAGATGGCAGGAAAAGATGTGCTGAGAGACATTTAAACCAACTTTGCACTGAAAGGTTGAGCCCATTTGGGCTTTGAGCTGGACATTTCATCCAACAATCTCTGAGGAGGTCTTCTAGACACATAACTCTGAACCCTTGTGCTGACCCTTACACGTGCCAGAGGGTGTGCATGTATGCTATATCTTTGGATTCCACCACAAGAAGTTTAAGGAGAAGGGCATCTGGACTGCCTGGCTATAGCATGCTGCCACTATAACGGAAGTCCCGATGCGAGGCAGAGAAATTGATGGATGTACATTCATTAGGCCCTGAGAATTACACACATATTCTATCTTTGGTTTTCAAAAGGCTTCTTTTCATTTAGCCTGATCAGGAAACAGAAAGTGTTGTCATGTCAAGTCAGCTTTATAAATATGAAAAATAAGGATTTTCCTCTGGGGTTTTTGGTAAGAATGATCAACATGTTCATCTCTACTTTAGACTGATATAAATCACAGGGTATTACAGATGTTTCTATCAGGCACGGAGATGTTCCATATTGACTGGGTAGTACTGACCTGAAGCCCAGCTGTCTGCACACTACCTGGGCATTGAGCTCCGTCCAGTTGTCATCACACACAGTGCCCCATTCTCCCTGGTGGTAAATCTCCATGCGACCCTCCCAGGGACTGTCTGCTCCCACCAGACGCACTGCCCCATCTGCAGCCACACACAGGAACACACCAATGCTGGCTTAGATCACACACACAGGAACACACCAATGCTGGCTTAGATCACACACACAGACACACAACATACTACAATATGAGGAAAATCTGATCTATTTTAATGCTGGTGTAAGTGGTCACTTTTAGTTGGTAGGATGGCCTTGAGGAAAGAGGGGACTACTAGTAAACATGAGGTCTCTGTCTGGATCCCTGGCACCGGACAGGAGGGTGTTAGTAGTAAAACCTTTTGAGTCTTTATAAGATTGTGTCATGACATTGCTGTACAGTCCTGACATCTCTTACCAGGCAGTCTTAAATTACAGCCAATCCCAGTGATATTTTGATTGGATTATTTGGCTATGCATATCCTTTGGTATATCATATGGGTTTAACCAAAGGTCAGTCTCTTCCCACAGAATAGATTACAGTGTTGTATAATATGAACTATGACAGTTAGGATTTCCCTTGACTCTGACCTGTGTATGGGTTGCAGGAGACGCCTGCATCCTCCATATGGTCACAGTTGTGTTGCTCCCAGCTGTTATGAGGACACTCCTCCAGAGAGAGTTCATTGCCCGTACACTCAACCCCATCCATGAAGATGGGACCAGAACCCTGGCCAAAGTGGGCCCACGTCCAGGCTTTGGCCATGCCCCTGTTGGTCAGGACAAACGCATATTATTATTTTTAAGGTGATATGTTATATTTATGTCATTCACATTAGGGTTAATGCTATTATTTGGGCCATGTGCCCTTTATATGCAGTTTATGATGCTATATTTGATACTGTATTTTGTTGAACGTGGTGTTTCTACCCTAGTCAGCATTGTAGGTATGGAAAGGTGTGGTAAATGTATTCAATAAATAACAGTACAAACACAACATAGGGGAGAGTGGCCTAAGTTGTGCGGTTGGGGAAGTGTGCCATCCCTTGTTTCTAGAAAACCATAGAAGAAATTGGAAATGTGACCACATATTTAAGAAGAGACATCCATTTGGCTCATCCTGTATAGAAGGGAGAAACATGGAATAAGATATAAGCACATTTAAACTAAAAAAAAATGTTTTTTGCCTTTCAAAGTAAAATTTCCATGATCATGGTTTTTTGATTATTGTGTCTGAAAAATTATAGACACGTTTGAAAACATTTGACACATATTTTAGTGCTTTAGTATGCTACACTTTGTGTCTATATAGTTAGCACGATGTCAGCCCTAAACTGCTGCATCATGCCTATTATCCAAAATTCTGGGGTTGGGGTGATTTGTGCCAAAGGGCCTTTGTGAGTTATAAGTAAGTAAGTACAATATATTTATAAAAGCACATTTATGACAGTTTGCACTGTCCAAAGTGCTGTACATAGTGCATTCAGTAGATAAACAATGAAGGTAAAATAACAATAACAAAAATAAAAGACATAAAGCCCATACATCCACAAATATAAACAAAGATAGTAGTGCAGAGGTAAGATAGTTAATGGGGAGGAAAAACCAGGGTGTAAAGATGGGTTTTGAGCCTTGATTTAAAGGCAGAAATGGAGGGGGAATCACATTTGTCAGGTGGCAGTCACAAGCACTGAGCAACTAGTGCGAAGTATATTTCTGAGAGTTGTGCCAGTGGCATGGCTGTATACGCTGGTCCCCAAAAAGAAAGTGATTGTCTACAGTAGCTCAGAAGAGACTGACATCTCCATTCCACTTAACGACACCACTGATGAGAGTTCAGATGGCCAGAAAGATGATAATGGTGACTTTGTCATTGTGAGCTTTGCAGGCAAAACCACCTAGATCTGCTAGGCCTTGTTTAAGAAAATTGACCTTCAATCTTTGTAAAATATTTACTTTATTTACTTTAAATAAACCTTAAATAAGTAATTGTCTTGTGGATTTGTCTTGCATTACAGTTTATGAGATATATATCAATGGCACAATTTACCCCATGGTATTCTCTCTTGTGGCACAACTTACACCACACCGGGGGCAAGTTGTGCCACAAGACAACTTTTTTTCCGAAAGCTATATTTCTTAAACAGTTTATTCCAGGTCCAAAGTTTTTATTGCCAGGGATGCACAACATCCTGAAATATATGTACATATTTGAGTTGGAGACATAAGTGTCAAGGCCTCACTTTAAAATCACTTTGAGTAAAAAGTTGCACAACTTAGGCCACTCTCCCCTATGTATTTGTTTAAACTGATAAACTTTATTTTTCCTTGTAAATATAAAGACACTTTAAATTTAGTGGCTGCAACACATTCCCAAAAAGTTGGGACAGGGGCATGTTTACCATTGTATTACATCATCCTTTCTTTTAGCAACACTGAGTAAGCATTTGGGAACTGAGGACATTAATTGTTGACATTGTGACATATTTCCCATTTTGCTTGAAATACAACTTCAGATGCTCAACATTCCGGGGTCTCCATTGTGATATTTTGTGCTTCATAATGCACCACATCACCTGCGTTGGGGTCAGATCTAAAGGAAACTTTATTTTACATCCAGTTTAGTTGAGTGGTTTTGACATAGCATCATATCTACTCCAGCATGCAGCCTCATATCACTCAGAACCACTCTGCATATTTCAAGAAATGGATGTCATTTCATGATTCTTGACATTTTTGGATTAAATCCTCATGGTTGAAAGTCACTCTGGACCTAACTGTCAGCTAAATAAACTTAATGTAAGGTTTTAAACTGCTGAATGTTGCAGTTTAGCTGAACCTCTTCTAAATTGCAGCTAAGCTAGAGATGCATCAACAGCCCCCTTGTGAAGAACCACTGTTTGGTACTTCTTACTACTGTATATAAACAATATGAAAAGGGCCATTCTGCATAATGAGCAGTTTTACTTTTAAGAGTGCTATACAGTGTGGGTTTCAGATCAGAAGAGATGCCAATAAGGTGCCACCACAGCTGAGGAGTTTGATCCTGACACTCTTGGCGTAGCAGTAGCACAGAAGTGGTTTCTTACCTCAGACCCAGCTGTCGGCACACCACCTCAGCATCAGTATCATCCCACTGGTCATCACAAATGGTTCCCCACCTGCCGTCATGGTAAACCTCAACCCGGCCCTCAAAGTCCTCCACGCCTCCCACCAGCCTCAAGGGAATGCCACTGCCTGAGGAACCAAAGATTTAGCATCACATGAGACTATAAGACACGTATTCACAATAATTCACATTGTCACAATCATTTCATGAGCAGAGGTCAAAAATATTTGATCCCAACTTTATGAGCGAGCGTGTAGTATGAGGTGAGGTCACCCTGGTCTCACCTTCAGGTTCAGAACAAACTACTCCTGCTTCATTGCCATGGTGACAGTCGCCGGGGACAAACTTCCTGCTGTGGCACTCCAGTAGGGAATTCTCATTACCACGGCAACCCAGACGCTCATACAGGAAGATGGAACCGGGGCTGAAGTAGGACTGCTGCAAGGCTGTGCCGATCTCACTGCATGGACAGCAGGCACACAGAGCTAACAGCTAACACCATTGACTTTGGTAGGGAAAAGCAGGGTTTGATTCCCAGTTAGAGCAGGGCAAGTCCAGTGAGGCACAACATTGAGCAATGGTGTGCTGCCTACTTCAAAAGGAACAGGTCATTATAATGGAAGGCTAGGAAGAATATGAACAATCAAGACTGATGTTGTGAGAGAGGACTGCTGGCTGAAACTGATTGCCCTTTGTTGATTGAATATCTATATATCTATCATGAATACCAATGGAATAATCAATTTCAAAATCTATTCTGTCTGTGAATATTTCTGATAGATGTGAAGTCTACTGTGCAGCACTATTTACAAAGCTTTAGTTTTAGCTGCATGCAGTTTGCATACCTGCCACCAATCGCTGACATAAATGAGTCCCAACTAGTTAAGTTTAGTGGAAGACAATGAAAACTCTGGCTCTAAAACCACTATGTAGTACACCCCTCTGGATCAAGTCACTCATTATATTCAGCAGTATAGGCAAATCAGAGTCCGTTGTCTGCAAGCTTCCAAATCATTGTAAATGAAAAACTTGGCAGTACACAAACAGATACAGTATAATAGGAAAACTAAGACCATTTGTTGAACAACTGCAATACAAACAAAGTTGAACATTTCTTAACCAATCATATTCCACATACCGTCCAGGAAGATATAACACTGAAGAAGGGCAGCTAGTTTTGATAGCAGTCAATTGGTGGCAGCTCAAAACACTAGTTTGTCTCCACAAGTGTATTGTGACTAGACACATGTCTGGTTCTGTGTGTCATGCCCTCACCCCAGTCCCAGCTGTCTGCATATGACGCTAGCATCGCGGTCGGTCCAGAGCGTGTCACATACGGCCCCCCACCGGCTGTTCAGGTAGACCTCCAGACGCCCACTGTTGGCTGAAGAGCCCCCCACTAATCTGGCTGCACCTGCCAATGACACGGGAGGAAGAAAAGCTAAGTTGAACCATGCTGCAATACCTGGAAAACAATAAATCAAGAAACTCTTTTAGTAGGGTAGCTTTTATTAATGAGTTAATTAAGCACTGGCCGCAATGACTCTGTTCACAGAGGTAGATTGAATCAGAATCAGCTTTGTTGGCCAAGTATGTGTACACATTCATAGAATGTAACTCTTTTTGTTTGCTCTCATTGTACACAGTTCTAGGAAAACATTTCAGGAAAGTATTCATAGCGGTGCAAATAAGAGTTACAAAACATTGTTCCATCCAACCATCCATCCATCAGTCCATCAACCCACACATCCATCCACCCTTCAATCCTTCAATCCATCCATCCATCCATCCATCCATCCATCCATCCATCCATCCATCCATCCATCCATCAATCCTTCCATCCATCCACGCATCCATCCACCCATCCATCCATCCATCCAACCACCCATCAATCCATCCTCCTATCCAACCATCCACCTATCCATCCATCCATCCATCCATCAATACATCCAACCATCCACCTGTCCATCCATCCATCCATCCATCCATCCATCCATCCATCCATCCGTCCATCCACCCATCAATACATCCATCCATCCACCTATCCATCCATCCATCCATCAATCCATCCATCCATCCATCCACACACCCATCCATCCATCCATCCATCCATCCATCCATCCATCCATCCATCCATCCATCCATCCATCCATCCATCCATCCATTCACCCATCCATCCATCCATCCATCCATCCATCCATCCATCCATCCATCCATCCATCCATCCATCCATCCATCCATTCACCCATCCATCCATCCATCCATCCATCCATCCATCCATCCATCCATCCATCCATCCATCCATCTTACCCTGATGGCAGTCGCAGTAGGCCCAGCTGATGGCCCCGGAGCTCTGCCTGAAGAAGCACCAGGGGTTGGCCTCTCTGTCCGGGTTCCGGCAGAAGCTGTGGTCCCCCAGGCCCCGGCTTGGGTACTGCTTTGTGTAGTCTGGGAAGTCGGTCCACTTAAGACAGGGGGAGCCAGAGTCCGTGTGGGAAACTGAGCCATTATAGTAGTCCAACTCTGTGAAGCCCTCTGAACAGGAGAGTGGACCTGCAGAAACAGATCACACTTCAGTCAGTCAGTCAGCCTTTATTAGGTAAATCACATTATTTAATCAAATGCACGACTATTTCTTTGTTTGGGTCAAATACACAACACAGTTTTTTACAAACCAATCTCTCAATTAAACATGAACTGACTTTAGTTGTTTTTGTCAGTCCAACACTTTGGTTCAGAGCAATATTTGGCTTTGAATGCATCTACAACATTACACTTCATGTGAATATGCAAATAAAAATAAAAATTAACTTCAGAATTGTTCATGTTTCATGCATTGCGTCCGATGTGCAAAGGATTTAATAAATCCCTGTGTCTGTCTGTATAAACGTTTTGGATCAGGCTCCATTTTCTGCGTTTTCTACCTACGTGTGTGTGTGTGTGTGTGTGTGTGTGTGTGTGTGTGTGTGTGTGTGTGTGTGTGTGTGTGTGTGTGTGTGTGTGTGTGTGCTTTATGACGGATAAACTATGGTAGAGTTAGGCAGCTTAAGCAGCTGGTAAGGGAACGGTTGGGTTGTGGGTAATGAGAACATGAAGGTTAGCTTGTCTGTGACGGGATGAAAGCTACTTCCTTCACTGGACGTACGGTGTGTATCTGTGTTCATCTGACTCATCTGCTACTCTAAACATGTTATGTGTCATGCTTTAGTTTAGTGCATGTTCACTATAAAAACCTCCCACTGTCCCCTGGAAACAGGATTTCTTCTTTTAAAAAGCCCATTGTTAATGCATCTCACAGCTCTTTATTGTCTCTCTGTCTGCCTGGAGAGTCAGACAATTCCCTTCAGTGAGTAAACAACAGAAAACTTTGATTCGGCCCCACCTGTGCGTCCTTTTGCCCTTCTACTTGTGTTGATGTATTTCACTAATAATTCACTAATGTAAATATTGTAAAAAAAGAAAATGAAAAACTCTATAAGAAACTCAAGTGTAAAATAAAAGCATTGCATCAGACTACATAGTGCTCTTTCTTTCTTTGATGACGTTGGATGTTTCCTTCTCCCTCCCAAAGGGTTTTGTTTTAGCCACCTTTAAAACATGTGAGCAGTTTTTAACATATGATACATTGTAACCTAACGGTAAGGACGGTGGTTAAACATGCATCATTATCAGCTGCCATATTAATTGAAAACTTCAAAACTTCCCTAACCAAAAACATTAATTTGCATCACTGACGACACATATGGAACAGGGTTTGAATGAATGGTGAATGATTTTTCATTAACGTGGCATGCCCCTAAGAGGCGCAGAATACACAGAATTACATGAAACAATACAGAAGACATTTCATCCACAGCTTCCGGTCCAATATCCACACACAACATACTCTACTTTGCACAAAATACATTTAAAGGTGAAGTAAGCGATATATTTATGTTAATATATGTGTTAAATCACTCTATATTCATACAGTGATCACTTATATAGTGTGCGCGCTTCATAACACAGGTCTTTCAGTCACCCACTCTGCATGTTATTGGCAAACTTTTCTGGGATCCCACAACTTCATATCCAATCAAAAGAGAGAACGCTACAACGTCTCTCTGCCGGTGCACGCGCTGAAAGCAACAGAGGGGTGAATGTTAATGCGCCAATGACAGAGCAGGTAAAAATCCTATATAATGTCTGTTTTGATGGTTTTTATCATGTTTTATCACACTTACGGATCTGAGATGATGCTAGATAACTCGCTGCTTGAAGACCGCAGTGCATTAATGTGGTGACGTAGGGACGAGAGAGGGGACTGCTAACTGCAGTCATTGACAGGAAGTTAGCTAAAAGAACCATTTCGCTCACATCACCTTTAAGAAAACATATAAGAGAGGGGCGCTCGTGGAGTAGTGGTTAGAGCGTCCTGGGATCCTGTAGCGATTGGTTAACACAAGTCTCTATTAACCTGGAGCAGCACATGGTGGTATGGTATGCAAAACCATTCAGCTGGGAAGCAGATGGTGCTGCTTTTAACAGGACAATGCTGTGGGCTGACATGCAGGGAAGACACTTAAATGGCAACCAGAGGCTCTGCAAAACTAATCTGTAAAACTGCTATGTGTACGTAACATTGACATGTGTTGATTCTTGCCAACACGGTTTTCCAAGTATAACATACTAAACAGTCCCAAACCCATCAATTTTTCAGTGTATGGCAGGTATGGAGTCAGTACAGGGCTTTGTTCTAGCGGTGGAGCCAAGTTGCCAAAAAGCATGAAGCATGAAAGTCAGCTAATCTGCATGGACTCGACTGCTTTAACTGTGACTGTGCTATGTAGGCCTAGGATGGATCCACAGTGTGTTGGTAGTGGTGGTGGGTGGGGGTAGAAGAGTCAACCACACCGCTTTATAGTGTACAAACAGGCCATGACTGGAGGGGAGAGAGTTAGAACAACAGACAAAGGGAGCATAAAGGCTACACTGTTGGCCAGATCAGACTGTCTGCTTATAGGTTAAGTGATATTAGTATATATGGCATGGATGGTGTAGTCAATCAGTCAGCTTCATTGAAGAGACTCGAGGTCCATTTAAAAGACAGACAACTTACAAACAAGGCTGGATACACGTGAACAGAGTTTACAGAACACAGGCATCATGTAAAACCTCTCGACCTTTGATCATTACTTTTGTCTTGATGCATGTATTGCCGAGTTAGTGCCTATATGAATTAAGCTGACTTTGAATGCGTTGAAAAAAATGAAACTTCACGAAGTCCAGACAATGTGGATCTTAACTGATTTACAGAAGAAGAAAAAAAGACTTATATGGACAAAGTCATATTATCACAAAATCTAAAATCCAAAATAAATGATTGCAATTAGGATAGCTGAATAGGTCGATTATTGGACGATTCGCTGGAAGGAGCCCGCATGTCACATCTCACAGTCGAATAGTGGCAAAATGTGGCAATGAAACAAGGATCATTCTACCTGGCTATATGGGGGTGGGGATTGTTTGGTTTCTCCCAATAAATCATGATACAACGCCCATTGTGGCATGGAACTACCAGCCTATTATAGTTAGTGTGTGTCAATAAATCACTAGACTTAGTTGCAATAGAATCGATTCTTATGTCAAGTCAAGAAGTCAAATTAATTGGTCGTTTTCAGCCCCTTTGTCTGGTGTGATGGAGGCCAATGTCAAAAATGAGAATATGGATCTGGGTAGAGAAAGAGAGACAGAGAGAGATAGAGAGAAAGAGTAATTACTCCACAATTAGTCGACTATAGGCATGATTCGACCAATCGGATCCGACGATGTAAATTCATAGTGTAAATTCGTCAAGTGTAATAGATGTAGCCCCTAGAGGGGCACGGTCTCCATCCATTAGGTGTTGGATGATGGTCGGGACCAGTCACATTCCTCCACCCCAGACTGGGAACAGCAGCGTTTTATTGAGCTGGCTTTGTGCAGGGGAAATTGTATAATGCCACAGGGGGAAAGACTGGGAGAACCAGACCAAAAGACCAAAAGAATGTGTTATAGCATACTGCGTGCAAAGCATTTCAAGATTCTGGATTGGATTGAGGTCTGGACTGTCTGAGACACTCCTGTGGGCATTATAAACTCTGGTGTTTTTCAAGACAATCTTTTATAGCTTGGACGTGTCTTGCTGCACTTTATCAAGGCTAAACGTTTTCACTCAAACCCACAGGTAAAGGCTGAAGAACCAACAGATGTTAAGTCAATCTACTAAAGCAGAAAATAAATAAATCACCCTGCTATGTATCCTCCTAAAACACTCATCATAGTGGGAATAGAAATAATTCACACATACACACATAGTTACCATACTTTTGGTTTCAACCATACCTTGATTTTGATATGATCGTTTGAGTATTTCACTCTACTAAAAAACTGTCTGTTGCATTTCTTGGATTATAAAAGAAGGCTTGGTCAGTGTCAAGCAATAGTGTAAAAACCCCTAACCTTGGAACAAATAGTGACAAGGTCTTATATTCCTATTGACCAAAGTACTTTTTTATCACAGACTCCAACATCCAAAAGGGACATTTAGTATAATTAGAATTTAGAGTATAAGGGAACTGAAGTTGTACTGTTGACTGGTAACAACAAACAGCTACAGTAGGTCAGATGTAAAGCTCTACATGTCTGCTCATTGGAATACCTGTGTGCTGCTGCCAAGTCTGATTTGACACAAATGAGAAAACACATTCCAGTCAGGTTAACATGGCTTTCCACATTCCCTCAGAACACACACAGATATGAATGAGAATTGAAAGTTGGCCCTTACCTGCACTCTGAACAATGTTCAAGGATCCATCTGCAATGACCTGTGTGAGAAACACAACATCATGGAACATTGTGTAGAGTTTGAATTCAAGATTCACAAGCAGAATGCAGAAGAGATCTTTAGGCTGTTACACTGTTTACTGTCCATGCCACAGACACAACTCCTATTAATCCTTTATCCTAGTAATAAAGACCCATGGGCTAATGTGATGAGGATTACCTTTACGTACATGTTCTATACAACTGACATGAGCCAGTTTGGTTAGGCAGTGAGTGGGGCACACATGCTGCAGATGGCCTAGGAGAGTTGAGCCTTCAGGTGTGAACAATTCAAGATTAAGTTAAGTTTCTTAATTAATCAATTTACACAAGGCACATAGAAATTAATTTTTCGCATATCCCTTCTCAAGTTCCCACACTCCGGAGGGGGTCAGAGCGCAGGGTCGGCCATAGTACAGCGCCTCTGGAGCATTTTGGATGAAAGCATTAATAAGGCTACCACATAAAGGTTGATTGCATGGACAATCAGTTCTTAAGAAATGATTGATTGACACAAGTATGCAGTATGGCATGGAATGTATGAGCCCAAAGGAGCTGTCAGTAGGTAAACTTTTTTAGTAGTAGCGTGGCAATAAAGTTACTTTTCCCGTCACATGCTGCATTCACCATTCTGATAAAAACATAGTGGGCGTGTCTGGCACAATCTGCCCGAGACGCCAGAGGGCCCCCAAACAAGAAAAGTTAAAGGTGGAGTCAGTGATTCTGGAGAATGCTAGTTTTCCTAATCCACTACCTGTCTGTACTCTGTGTACAGATTTTATAACATGTTGTATTTATTGTCCTGTATGTTATTGTGTAATTATTACTGTGTTGAAGCCTACTGCTGCATTACTGCCCCTCTGGGGATAAACAATCTGGACTTGAGACAGATTACATCATCAGATACTGTTTTTTATTATGTGTGTTAAAAGCTCCCCAAGACATTGTTATCTGAGCATGCTTAAACCCGTATAAAGAATCTTAACAGAGCACAGAGATATGGAGAGAAGGGTAAGGGTTAGTGTTACAGGCGTCCTCTTCCCTGCCTGCAGCTTTCTTTGATCTCTGCTGAAAAACTCTAGCTCTGCTCATATTAACCGGATAGTATATAAAAGTATTAACGCCCACTTCTGGTTCCCACACAAGGGCTAAATCCATTTTTACACTAGGCCTACGTGTGCATGATAGACGTCATCAGTATTGTTAAATTCTGTCTCTTAAAAGAAAAAAACTACAAATGAGATGGAGCACTGAAATGGATCTATGAGTATTGGTTAACAGGTGTTGCACCTAAGGTTGTGGCCCATCAGTATGTGTGACCCCACGAGGCGCTGTTATTATTGATCAACATAATCATAGAAAAATATAGGTTACGTAATAATCTTGGCCAACAGCGCAAAACGTAGGGCCTAGTAGTTCTCAAAATTGGCAACACAGTGAAATGTGTTCCATAACAAATATATTGGCCCACAGTGCAATATTTGAAATTGTAAGAAAAAATTGTAATAATCTCACAATTGTAGGGCTGTTTTTAAAATGTACTGCGTTTTGAGCTGCGAACCAACCGAGTTATTGAACATTTCACTGTGAGACTTGGTTAATGAGTCTTGAAATCATTTGAACAGCGCCCTCTAGGGTCACACATTCTGATGGGTCACAGCTTTCAGTGCAACAAGTGTTTAGTAGTCAAAATCAGTGATTATCTCCTCATGATCCGCTACCTGTCCATAAGCCTAGGCCTACTGTGTGTGCGCTAAAAACAAATCTGGTGTTTAAACACAGCCAAGGCTCTGTAAGCGGGTATGTAAACAAAGGGGGCCCATCGGAGCTAGCAACATGCCCATATATAGAGCCTAGGTTGTGTATTATCAAGGGATTTTCCAGTGCACACACGGTAGGCCTAGTATCCTATGGATAGGTAGCAAATCGTGAGGATATATTACCGTAACTGATTTTGATTAAAAGTTATTTTGACAACAAAGGTGTCCAGAATTGCTGACTCCACCTTTAACTGATATACCACTAACTTCTTCTGAAGTTCCCTGCAGAGCACAGAGTAATAGCACGTGCAGTCTTAGTCTTGACTAAGCCTTTATCTGCAGACCAGCAGAGAAGTGTCAACATGCACCACAATGCACATGGTATCCATATAACTTATGTTTATATATTCTTATAATCTAATGTTCAATACTTGTGAAAGTAAAAACTGCTCATACACTTCCTCAACTCAAACTACCTCCGGTTGCTGTCTCCCTAGAAGTGTCTATTTCAAAATGTTTTAAGGGAAACTTCCTAGAACATTTCTGGAAATGACACAGCCATAGAATGCCGTGTTAACAGTTCTATACGGAGCCATATCTAATGTGCGCACACACACACGCAGTTCTTCTCCGTGACAAAGTCTGTTCTGGACTAAATGACAACCCGTAAACATCATCTTTATATAGGCTGGGAATGTGTGGCCCACCGGCCGCCGCGCGCTTACCTCCGCAGACACACACAGGGCCAGTAGCACACAGCACAACCCGCGCAGCACAGCTTCTTTCCTCCGGTCCATCCTGTTGGAGGAACCATCTCCTCCTCCACACCTCCACCAGCTCACACCGACCTCAGATCAGCTGCCCTCGGTCAGGACAAGAGGAGAGAAATCCCACCAAACACACAGTCAGACCAGACAGTGTGGTGCGCTCTCAGCCCAGCTCCAGACACCCAACCCGCTCCAGACCAGAGCTAAAAATGAGGCGCACATACCGAGCTCTCTCTCTCTCTCTCTCTCTCTCTCTCTCTCTCTCTCTCTCTCTCTCTCTCTCTCTCTCACACACACACACACACGAACACACACACTCACACACACAATAACACAAGCAAATAATAGATCTTCGCTCTTCACCAGGTGCCAAATATTATAATAAACGAGTCAGCGTGCGCTAGAGTACAGAAAAGCCCTGCGGTGCGTGAAGACGTCAGGAGGAGCAGCTGAGAGCTGTCAACACAAAAGAGGAAAAGTTAGGTATGTGAGACCAGTGGTGAGACAGGAGCCTGTTGAGCGCCTCTCCACTGTACAGAGATCATGAATATTGTCAAAGAAACCAAACAAACTGAAATATTTAAACTGGTTTACCAACATTATTATAAAAGCTAATCTTTAGCATTTGGACTATCCAGGTGTGGAGTGCAGCCAATCAACTCTTGTTTTATTTATTTGTTTAGCCAAAATTCAACAACAATGTACATTTATTCAGGGCCATGTCTGGATAACCCACTGAATACAGCTGGTTTAGAACACAGAATAAGTCAATAAAGAAGAAGCATTCTGAACCACAACCCATATGCTGCTGTGAATGAAGGGAGGCTTTATTTCGAACATGTGAAAATAATGCAATAAGAGGTAAAAAGAAAAAAAGAGACAAAAACAAAAGAAATTAAAGGAATTAACATGTCCGAGAAGAAATATGAAGAATCATAAACTTATTTAATCCTAGCCCTTCTCCACTATACAGTAATGAATAATCATCAGTTGGCATCATATTTATTATCCAAAACTATCTTGAAACATTATGTAGTTGCTACATAAATTCAAATGTAGGCTATACCCACGCCAAAACAAGAAAAAGAAACACATTCACATTTAGCCTTCATGATGTTTATATCCAAAATAGAAAATAAATAATGAAAACAAACAGATACATCATCTGTGAGACTGCTTCAAAGCTCTTCTTCCTTTTGTACCACTTTTTGAACTGGGTCATTCTTTGAAATTGCTTTAGCACTGCACTCAATCTGTTGATTAAGAGCACTTAATTAAAGGTTGAGTCAGTGATTCTGGAGAACACTTATTGTCAAAATCAGTAAATATCCCTTCACGATCTGCTGCCTGTGCTCGAGAAGAAATAACAGTTGTAATACACTGCCTAGGCTCTGTAAACGGGCAAGTTGCTACAGTTGGCACTTTGTTTACATACCAGGTTAGCCTATGGCTCTGTATTAGCACCGGATTCTTTTTCAGAGCGCACAAAGCACAGACAGGTATAGTATCGCGAGGGCGAGATTAGCTGATTTTGACGAAGAAGTGATTTTGACAACAGGCATTCTCTAGCAGCGAGGTACTCACTGCAGCTAAAAGGACAGCGTGGTCCATAAAGACCTGAGATTATCTTATCAAGTAGGGAGTGGTCATACTTTGACGCACTAATATTTTGTCTGGACAGATCAATGGCTACTATCAGTGAGTTACACTTCCTGATAGGGTGCAATCCACACCTGGGAAACAATGGATGTTCGGATAACAACAAGAGTGGAAGTCAACATCATGTTCATGTAACACCAGACAGAGATAAGCAGGGCATAGCCGGAACTTGATGAAAAAAGGCCTGATTTCAAAGGGCCACTTTGTAGGCACAGATTTTCCCAAAGATGATTTTGAAGCTTGATTTTGATAGCAATCTTCAAAACACAAGGACTCTTGGGGCAGAGGCTTCAGATGATTCTAGGCTGAGTTGCTGTCCCATGGATGACTGAATAGCCCAACAGCACATCAACAGAGGGTCCAATAACAAGAGATTAGGCCCCTCCAGACCCCTCACTGAGGAGTGTTATATCTTGTTTAGTGATGCCCTAGTGGGTCTGTATCAAGTAAGTCAAATAAACTTGCACTGAACAACACGTATTCTTAGATATTGTTATCTTGTGCTCCTCCATATTGGTCAACATTCGAAGTCTCACCCTTCATGTTTGGTTTCCTAATTTTAGGAATTTAGTCTAGTTGTGTGTGTAACATGCCACTCGTTGCAGTTGTCCAGCCAAGCCCCCTATCGTCAGTAGTGTAGTGCAGGGTATACGCAGGTATACGGCGTATACCCACTTATTTTTCAGGCGACATTGCGTATATCCACTTCTAACGGCCGGGTAGTGGAGGGTATACGCAGGTATACGGTGTATAACCACTTATTTTTCAGGCGACATATCCACTTCTAACGGCCGCCTCCATTCGTTTCCACTGTTGTCAATGTGTTAAGTGTGAGTCAGGACAGTGAACGCCCCCCTAATGGCTGTGCCGTTCTGCCAGCTACGCTCTCTCGACCAATTAGATTGCTCGAAACCATTTTTGATAGTAACCGGCGGTTTTTTCTCCCGGCGGATAAATGCTGGTGCAAGCGCTTCCCGAGCGCTTCCGAGCACATTTTGTTTCCTATGACGCGAAGGCATGATACAATAAGATATGAAGCGAACTAGTCAGACAAAAATCTGCTTTGTGAATAAAAAAGCATGCGTTGCTACATCGCCGTTGCTGTTAGCAAGCAGCCCAGCACCGGCACCTGCTCCGTCTCCCAGTCCCAGCCCAGTCGGAGTCAGAGGAGTGATGTCGCTGCTCCTTCGACTACAACTTTATATAAAGACGTCAACCACGGTGAGCACTTTAATAGCAGCAGGGACCTTGTAAATTATGTTAATAACATATATTAAAACAATGAAAACTTAAAATGTTAAGTGTAGCCTACCTGGCCCAAGAAAATGCATACCTCATCACAAGACAGCCTGTTTTCAATATAATATTCATCCCTCAATTGCTCTATTGTTTTGGCATCTAACATTAGCCTACCTGTACGTTCCAATTCATTTCGCGAGTCTGTCTGAAAATATGTCACTGAACAGAATTGAGGAGGCTAATTGTAATTAAATAGATACATTTATAGCCTGTATTTCATTCACTGGCCAGACCTGTGGACAGCCATGTTACCTGGTTACGATATAAAAACAAAAAATTGGGTAAGTTTAGGTTGTTAGTTTGGCAGCTTCGATAACAGTTGACATGTGAAAATATTTGTTTATCACAGTGTGTGTGAGTGTGAGTGTGAGTGTGTGTGTGTGTGTGTGTGTGCGTGTGTGTGTCTGTGTGTGTGTGTTCACTACACATACAGATGTGAATACTATTGTTATGTGAATCTTATTGTTTAGCATGCTTCAATTTGGATTTGTTGTTTATAGTCTATATTGTTTTGAATATGTTGTTGGATTCTTTGAATTATGTTATTTATGATGATTTATCTGTTAACAGGTACTATGCCTGATGTTTATAAATAGTATTCAGCTATAGAAACCAAATCATTTATTTCATTTTCAGTTTTAGGACTGTGCATTTTTGATGTGTGGAAGAGGATGTGTTTTTTATTTAAGGTGAAATATGAACAAAGCTGCATTGCCACAGTATGATAAATAATATTTCCTGTTATCCCTCTTTGCTATTGTCATATCAGTACTTAACCTCTTAAGTATTTTTTTTACATGATGTTTAAAAATCAGTTTGCTGCAGTACACCCAGAGCAATCTTTCCTAAAGTTGGTTTGTGAATGCTTTTTATTTTATTTTTTTTAAATCAGTTTGTTCAAAATAAACTAATCTCTGACTGAAACACCATTTTTGCCTCATCTTGAATATATCTTATATTCATGCATTAATTTAGGCCTGTGTTGGAACACTACTCGCAAGGGGCTGTGAGGCAGCGCAATTATGGGAAATGTAGGACCGGCAAAAGCGGCTGCGCGCGCAATACAATTTAGAGTATACCCACTTCTCCAGGCACCACTACACCACTGCCTATCGTCTGTTATAGACCCAGATAGTTTTTTGTATGCATTTTTTAGGCTTTAAGGCTAAACTGAGATTACTTCAGTGGAAAACAAATGGGGGGGGGGGGGCACTTGTGGTGTAGTGGTTAGAGCGCCCCCATGAGGCTCAGTCCTCGTTGCAGCGCACCGTGGTCACTTCTCTGCACGTCATTCCCCTCTCTGCCCTATGTCATCTCTGTCTCTCCAAACTGTCTTATCAAAGTAAAAAAATAAAGTAAAAGGGAAAAATAAATGGACTTTGTGGAGCAGTGGAATTGGGCAGTGAGGATGTGTTTGAGGAAGGAGGTAACCCATGCTACATTACACAAGTAAGGAGTAATGGACAGGAAGGTATCCAGCCCTGTACAACTACAAATGACATCCACAATGATTTTTTTTTCTTTTTTTTTTACAGGTAAATCCCATTGAGTCCGAAGACTCTTTTGCAAGGGAGACCTGTTCACATTTACACGTTACCATTCACACACACATTCATACACCGATAGCAGGCTAACTATCGACATTCACACGAGGCAAGGTGGGTGAAGTGTCTTGCCCAAGGACACAACAACTATGACACAGGTGGCAGGGTGGGGATCGAACCTCCAACCCTTTGATCATCGGCCGACCCGCTCTACCAACTGAGCCACAGTCGCCTCCAGTGAAGGAAGTAGCTTTCATCCCGTCACAGACACGCTAACAATTACAATAACCAGCTGCTTAAGTTGCCTGACTCTACCATAGTTTATCCGTCATCAAGCACACACACACACACACACACACACACACACACACACACACACACACACACACACACACACACACACACACAAAAATGCATTTTACTCATGCATGTTTTTAAGAATAATATGTAGGGGAGGACAGGGGAATGTGAGACATCGGGTAATATGAGACACACCCTGTATCTAGGACACGGAACACAATTTTGGTCATGTGAGATATATGTTTTCAAGCCCCTCTCATTTCCCCTTGGCCATGAAAGAGAGGACCTCATGGTGATGTTGTAAGCATGTTTTTTTCACAGAAATGTATTTTTTGCATGTAAAAGTACATTTTCTTGCTGTCAACTTAATTGATTGTTGTGCCTAATCACTACCAACATATGAAACCATGTGATGATGATAACTGAAGATTAGCCTGAATTGCTGAGAGAGGTAGTTTTTTCTCAAACTGTGGCAGTGGGGTAAAGTGAGACAAATGCTGTGGGGTAAAGTGAGACAGTGTCTCTACCCTCTTTTAATGAATCCATTATATTTTAGGTAGCAAGGAGACTGATTTGAAAAGACAATGTGGGCTGGAGGTGGGGGTTGACAGTTGAAGGGGTGTCAGCAAGGGCATGGTTTGGCACGTATGTATGAGAGTGACCATTAACATCAATAGACTCTGTAGAAATATGTCTTTATTCAATAAATGATCCCAATAAAACAAATGCAGAAAAAAAGACTCAAAAGATAAAGAAAAAGACAGCTGGGTCTAGTCCTGTGTTCTGAGTCCCAGACTGTTCTGGTTCTGATTGTCTTTTGCTCTGACCCCCAGACACTAGCTGGCTCTAAGGGTCCTGTGTTCTGACCCCCAGACTGTGTTTTAATCTAACTGGTTCTATCTGTCATTTGAATGTTAATTATTGAATATGAATTATATGTTGTATTTGATCAGAGTTACTTTTAAGTGTTTAGAAAATGTTTTTTCTTAATTGACCAAACCCCATGATTCTGTTACTAGTAAGACATTAGTTTTGGAATATTTGGTTTTCAAGCTAGCTGTCAGGATTCTAACTGTTACAATTTGTGTTGTTATGGTAGTTTCAGAGTGGAAAAGTAAGTGGATCAGTTTACCCCCTTGATTTTTCTGGTCTGTCTCAGTTTACCCCACAGCTGGGGTAAAGTGAGACACATGACAATTTTTTTTTAAACAATCATATTTTCACTGCCCTTTGTCTTGAATAAATTCTGCTAATGCCCATTTCTAGGAAACATCCTGAATTAATGGGAAATGTGTAAATTTCAGTGATAAATCATTTTAGCTCACTTAGAAGGGAGCAAATGTATAAAGTGTCCCAGATTACCCCGTTCTCCCCTATCATAAAGTCAAGATCAGAATATTAACAACATATGAACAAATCCTTCTGTAATAGTACAGTAGATTTTATTTGGACATGGACATGACAATGTCATTGGACAAACCAGATGCATTGTTTACAGTGTGTTAGCATAAATGCTAGTTTACAACACTTGTCCACAGGAGGCTTTTTTAAAAACAACAAAATAAACTAAACAAAACAGAAACAAGATCAAATACTGATAAAACAATGATATTTAAAAGATTAAAAATGCAGTATACAATAGAGTACAGAGCAGCAATATAATGAGTCAAATATATAATATAGGCTACGTAGAGTAAAACAAAGGCAGCATGATCAAACAATAAACCAGTTGTAAATTATTTGTGTGAGCACTGTTGCTTTGATTTGAGCCGTTGTTTAAGTTCTCTGTTAAAAGTGTTGCTATTAGTCTCTAGTTTTAGACTAGTGGGCAAGAGGTTCCAAAGTTTTGCCCCCTTGGCAGAGAAAACAGACTGACCGAAAGATGTCTTGTGCATTGGAACAAGACAATCACCATTGATGGAGGCTCGTGTATTTGCCCGACGAGAGCTCTGACGTCTGATGGCCAATTCAGACAAAGGTGGTGACACATGGTTATTTACACACTTGAAAAACTATTTAAGATTACTCAAATTAATAAAGTTATCAAAGGTGAGAAGGTTGTGTGTTTTTAGAATGCCACAGTGATGCCATCTCATGGGTTTCCGGTCCGTGACTTTTATTGTCTGTTTGTATATTGAAAAGAGAGGTTTTAATGTGGTAGAAGAAGTTTGTGACCATGATGTGATACAGTATGACAAATGAGAAAAAATCATAGCGTGCATAAATAATTTGGCCGTTTGACATGACAAGTCCCTTCTTATGAAACGAAAACAGTTCAGATTTAGTTTGACCTTCTTTGCAACATACTTAACCTGCGTAACAAATTTTAAATTCTTATTCAGGATGATGCCCAGATATTTTACTTCATTTACTGATTCAATTAATTAATTTTTGATCCGTACCTCAAAAACATCGGTGACAGGTCTATTACGGATGGAGAAGCACATAGATACGGTTTTCTTCACATTAATGGTCAACTGAGACAGCTCAAGCCATTTTGAAATGCTGAGTAATGCTTGTGTCAGGTGCTCACCTGCTAAACTTGGTGTTTTACTGGACACATGGATAACAGTGTCATCAGCATACATTTGACAGTAATAAGCTCCAGAAAAGTGTTCAAAATGATTATGGAAAGTGTAGTTGATGTTAGTGCTTTATAAATTGAGAGTTTTGCTTCAGAGTATTGAAAAAACAAACAATGTTGGGATGGTTGTTTAGGAGAAATATACAGACACAAAAAGAAAAGGTTAGTCAAACAAACACCTCAAAGTACATTTTTTACCTTTTATTTATAAATGTAGTGTTAAAAGAAGACATGTTATGGAAGATGGACAAACATCTCTACATTGACCAGAGCTTGAAATAAACGATGTTTCTCCATGCCGTGTCTCACCTTGATAATGTCATTTATGTTTGATAGATTTGATCAAAGAGATCCAGGAAGTGCTTTGACTCATTAGGGATAGGGTGCAAAAATGAACAGCATTAGATTTGGAGAGGGGCAGGTTTGGGACTGCCAGCTGTTAAAGTGCAGTTTGTTTGATATTGATTTGTTGTTCACTCGCTTCATTTGGTTTCATCCATAACATTTGCCCAGGTCTTGTCCAGCATCTGCTTTATGTTGCTTCCTTTTCCTCAGACATAACACATGAACATTGGTTTAAAATAAATGCATGCATTTACTCTGGCACTTGGGCTACTGTTTAGACCAACTAATGATGAGAAATCAAAACTTATTTCATGTGTATGTCTGTATGCGTGTGTGTGTGCGTGTGTGTGTGTGTGTCTGTGTGTATGTGTCTGTGTGTGTGCGTGTAAGTGTGTGTGTGTGTGTGTGTGTGCGTGTGTCTGTGTGTGTGTGTGTGTCTGTGTGTGTAGCAGTGTGAGGGAGTGATTGCTGCGGGCTGTGGAGGGGTTTCCTCTGCGTTCTAGATGTTTGGGAGGAAGTGATAAGCAGGGTGGGGAAATGGCTCTCTGTAATGACTCCAGATAAACAGGGACACAGCAAAAAAATACCACATGCTGACAATGGTGGGGGCAAAACATGGCACACAATCCTTCCTGCCCCTTTAGACTAAACATGAAAGCAGAGCCACAGTAGCACTATGAACACAGTTTTCAATATTTCTGCTAAAAATAAAACGAAGTTGGAGCAGAAGATAAGACGCACCAGGAATCATGAGGGGAAGAATTTGAAAGGGCGGGAGGTCATTAAAAAGGGATCTAGTATCAAGAGCATCAGTTCAACTTTAAACATGCTTGATTTTCCATGGGATGAATGGACTGATGTGAATAGCATGTATGCTAACTCGCTCATCCAGTGACTGTAGATTGGCCTAGTTTAACAGCACAAAAACTGGAAAGTGAAAGCATAGGTGTTTCGTTTATATGAACACAAAACATGTTTCCAACAACGCCAAAGCTGTTTGATTTACAACCGTTGGGATGTAAGCTTTAGTCTTACAGGAAGGGGAAGTGAATGTAACGAATGATAAAGTATAAGACTGATGAATGACGTGTACCTTCATGGAAATACGTACTGTAGATCTGCATTGCTCCAAAACTCTATTAATCTGGGATGTGACTGTCTGGTTTATTCATGTCAACAGGGATATACTGTTCCAATGCCACCAACATGTATAAAAACCCTGTTACATATGAGAATACATGACATGTATTCATAAGCCTACTGAAGGAACATACGTTTTTATCAGGAAATTAACTTAAAATGCAGAAGTAACAATGATTATTTTGTAGTCTTCTATTATAATTACTGACAGAAAACCTGTTTTAAAGGTAAAATATTATGCAAAATGCATTTAAAGTTATGCAGAGATTAACTTTATGCAAATGAGGAGCGACATCGCTGAAGCAAGCAGCCAATTACAGAAGAGAGGAAGTAACTCAAAAGAGCCCAACGTGATTTTAAAATTAAAACTAATTTAATATGCCTTTGCACATTTTCCTCACTACGTATATGCAGTGGAACTGTGAGAAAGTGTGTATATTATCAGCCTTTGTTCTGCATAGCTTCTGCAAACCTGACAGACTACTCACACCGGGAGTGACGTCTGCAACGCTGCTTGAGCGTTCCGTCCCCTGACAGCGACTGCTCCAGAGGCTGGCAGAGGGATGGGAGGACCTGAGCCCCCACAGGGGGATGTGTTGCAAAGAGACAGGCTCTAAAACAGAGCCTTTCAGAGAGAGGTTGAAAATGTGAGATTCAGCAATGGCACTGTGCGAAATACATAGGGTTACTACACCATCAGAACATTCACAATTTTGAACCTGAGAATGAGCATTAGGTGTGACTTTAAAGAGGACCTATGATACTTTTCGACTTTTATGACCTATAAACGTTGTTATAATGATTTATAGTCATGTTTAACCATACTAGCGTATCAAATAATTACGTACATGCATTTCGACGTATTCCCTGCTGACCGTCTGAGGTGGCTATGCAGAGCACTAAAAACTATGGCAGCCGGTCGAGCCGAACTTGTTCAAATTTCCGGGTTGTGTCTGTCACGCTGGGGTCGTTTCTGTCATGTTTCCATGTATGGTAATGCTGCCGCTCAGGCAAGCTCCGGCTGCATGCCCCCACCTTCCTTAAAATTTCCCGCTGCTGGAAGGAAGGTAACCAATCACAACGGAGTGGGGTTTGCAGCTGGGGGGGAGGGGCGGAGAAGCTCAAAGCAGTGTGTAGAGAGAGACTGCTGTGCTCGCTAGGGTAAGAGGAAGAGTGTCCCGAAAATCTATATAGTTTTTTGTGATGTGATTCGTGTCAGGTTGCTCTATAGCAGTTTTTAACAAGAAATTAAGACCAGAAAAGTAGTATAATAGGATCTCTTTAATGCCTCGCTGCTGGTTGACTTTGGGCTATACAGTCGGTAGTGTCTGCCATATTTCATTAGAGAATGGGAATATAAAGCATACAGGTGTTACTGCATATTTCAGTTCGTTGACCACATCCATTGTTACAATATCAGGAATGAGCTTTATAAATACCACATCAAGTGCCGTTTCTGTTTGCCTTTGATGTGGTATTGCTCTGATAAAGACCACACCTTCACTACAACTACATTCAACTGCTCTCCATTCAAAGACGCGCTGTGTCAGAGGGTCAAACATTACAGTTTTTTACGATTGCTAAACCACAGTGGGCACAACTGGAGCGACAAGTGCAAAACTCTAACAACAGTATGCAGAGCAGCGGTTCATTCGGACCAAACTGTAGCTCGTTTTTCATTGATAAAACACAATTTTCAAAACTCTACACACCTATCTCATGGCTTAACCACAGCCTGCACAACACTGTGGATTTCCAGCACTTTTTTCAAATGCTAACACACTGCTGCCACAACTGTAAACCACACATTCAAAACAGAATGTATGCCTTTCAAACACTGCGGATTGCAATTCCAACTGAAACACTAAGATGTCTTGTTTTAGACTTGTTAGTGAACATATACAAAAAAACTGGTATGTTATAAAATGAAAAATTTCATGTGAAAGAATTTCACCCTTTCATCAAAGAAAATATTATGTAATTTGTGTGAAATAATTCAAACTGTAAAGATTAAAAGTTTGTAATTTGTGTATTGGGGTTTGATGCTAGTGTTTGTACTCTGAGCAGGTTCTGAGTGACAGTGTGTGTTATCTCAATGAGGCTGGTTCATAGTGTTTGCTGCACTGAACCTGTTTTGCAGGTGAAGTGAACTGTTCAGCTCCAATGACTGTTGGTAGTGCAGACTGTAGTTAGAGTTTTGCACATTGAGCTACAGTTGTGCCCACTGTGGTTTAGCGATCGAAAAAACTGTAACAAACTGTGTGTGTGTGTGTGTGTGTGTGTGTGTGTGTGTGTGTGTGTGTGTGTGTGTGTGTGTTAGGATGTGAATTTGGAGGCTTTTTGTATTGAACAATGCTGCTGTTGAGTTATCAACAGTCAAGTCTCGGATGTCAGAGCTTTCATCATAATGCGCAGACTGTGATGCACTGTGCGGACTGTGACATTGTGGGAGCAAGTGTGTCATATAAATAAAAACCACATCAATCAATCATAACATATGAAAGGAAAATCACAGCAATCAATAATATACAAACACACAAAATAATGAAAACAAGCAGTTGTCACCGTGTGGCTGATGGTTGTGAGCAGTGTGACACTATGTGGCTGATACATTATACTGTTACATTTGTTTGTGTATTTAATAATGATTGATTGCTGAGATTTCCCCTCTACTGTATATATTATTGATTGGTGTGGTTTTATTTACAACCCCAATTCCGAAAAAGTTGGGACGTTATGTCAAATTGTGAATAAAACAGCATGTGATCATTTCCTAATCCTATTCGACATGTATTCAATAAACAACAGTACAAACACATCATATTCGTTTAAACTGATAAACTTTATTATTATTTATAAATATACGCACATTTTACATTTTAAAATTGCATGTTCTTTTCAGCATCAATGGTGCCTTAGGGGCCACTCACACTAGGGCCGCGGCCCCGTGCCAAAGCTCATTTGCATACTAAAGTCTAGAACGTTTGGCTGGTGTGACCATGCCAACTTGTATTCCAGCACGGAACAGCCCCTTGGCCACGGCACACTTGGGAGAGGTGTGCCGTGGTCAAAGTACAGATGCTAATGAGATGACACGAGCACAAGCAAGCGCACAGGCGGCGTTCCTGACGTGAATTTATTAAGGATGCATAGTCCGTTAACGTCCGCTGCCTTACTAGTCGGCACCAGAATTGACCTTTGGCTCAGTCCCCGCTAAGCCCCGCCCCCGAATGCAAATGAACCAATAGCGTTTAACTACTAACGACCCAGGATCCAGACTCGGACATTCTCAGCATCTATCTCCATAGAGAACCATTGGAGCCTGCGACACTTTTGTTGTTTTCTTGGCTTTATTAATTGTTAAAGACGCAAAAATGGCCAAACGATGTGCCTTGGCCACATGCAACAGCGATACGTGACTACGCCGGCTGCTCTCATTCACGTCGTTACCCCCGCGGATTTTAAAGTCAACATTGCAGCTGCTGTCAGTGCCCGCAGATATTTCAGACTGGAGGAAATTTAACAAGTTGGATTATATTTTAAAAGGGGAAAGAATGAATAGCAAGAGAAAGGCCTGCGCCAGCCTTGGACGGTTTACAACAGCGAAAAGGACCAACAATGTACGAGCGTTTCAAACGGACAGGTAGCCTACATGAACGGAAGGATGCTAGCTAGCTCTGCTGTCAGTCACACTGGATGATAACTATCAGCTTGCTTCTTTCTACAGCCAGGGAGTCAGATTGGTGAGTCAGAAACTATTTTGGGGTTTATTTAATAATCAGTTGATGAATTGATGCCGAGTGCAAGCCATGATGCTTTTTATATTCAATTGAGCAGTTGTGTTTTCATTGTTGCTGATGGACAAACATAGTTGGAGCTGTGCAATAATCAAGGATAAAGAGATGGTTTAATTCTGATGCTGGACATAGCCTGTATGCTACTGGTACTTCATCTATTAAGATGTAGTTTATGGAGGTGCCTTCAGTTAGATTTCCTACAGAACATTGAGTGCTGTCTTTTATTTCGAAAGCTAAACAGAAGAAGCCTAGTAGTGTAAATCGGCGAAGGTTTGACTTGTTCCCCTGCGTACTTCCTGGCCCTTGATGTGAGAGACGAGTCCGTGTAGTTGATGGATGAGATGTTTTATCATTTAGAGAAAACTACAGTACGCACAAAACAGAACCTGCAGTCACTGTCGTGTCATTTCAAATACGTCTGGTCTGTGTGTGTATGTGCGAGCGAGAGCTGCCATATTGTAAACAAGCAGTCAGCTGCGACAACTTGTCCGAGTTAGCGACAGTAACTAAGGAGGGCGGGGCTTAGCCAAAGGTCAATTGCCCACCACTTGGACTTGTAGCTATAATGTGTGAGAATTAACGTGTGTGTAGGCCTAGGTGTGGGCTAATAAAAGAGGGAGAGAGCTAATTAGGTGAGTGCAGAAAGCAAAGCAAAAAGGTTTTCGTGTTTACTCACGTTCGTCAGATGATTTTTTTCTTTTTCCTCCCGTCAGCTTTCATAACTGCCTTTACGCATGGCGTTGGAGACGAACCCAAAATAACGCACCGCGGTCCGGTGATAAGGAAACAGTAGCCTACACCAACAGGAAACTTTATAAAGACACTTAAAAAAACGATCTCTGCCCATACAAAAAGTTCTGACTCGGATTTGATGGAGCGATCGATGTGTATAAAACCATCCGGTACGTATGGTCTGATGACGGGCCGTTATATTAATAATAAACAGCGTGCTGCACAAATATGAGACTGTCCACCGCGACCTATTACGTCAAGGCTACATTAAAAAAAACAATAGCTTAGCTTAAGGATTCTCGTTGCTCTAATGTGGAAGTGGAATATTTGATGCAAATTTGGCCGGATGAAAATATTCACAAACAGTCGTATAGCCTACAAGACTACGCTCCAAATCCTAAACGCGCACGGTGACGTCGGCAAGGTGCAAGTGTGCCCAGGCCACAAGCAGTGTGAGCACGGGCCAGCGGGGGTAGTGGGGAGGGGGGGGGGGAATCGTGCTGAATCGTGCTGAGCACGGAACAGGCAAATGGCACTAGTGTGAGTGGGCTCTTAGATGTGCAAGTTACCCATGCAATGGGCACTAACCCACCCCCAATACCATCACAAACACTTGTCTTTTCAACTTTGTATTGGTAACAATCAGGATGGTCCTTTTCCTCTGGAGCCCGGAGGACACAACGTCCATGATTTACAGAAACAATTTGAAATGTAGACTCATCAGACCACAGCACACTGTTCCACTTTGAGTCAGTCCAGCTCAGATGAGCCCAGGCCCAGAGAAGTCTGCAGCATGTGTGGATGTTGATGATATATGGCTTTCACTTTGCATGGTAGAGTCTTAACTTGCATTTGTGGATGTAGGGATGAATTGTGTTTACCGACAATGGTTTTCTGAAGTGTTCCATGGCCCATGTAGTGATATCCTTTATAAAATCATGTCATTTTTTTAATGCAGTGCCTGAGGTCATGGGCATTACATTTTAATTTTGGACTGTGCCCCTTATGCCTCGTTTCCACCGAGTAGAGCGGGTCGAGTCGGAGCGGCTCAGAGCGGGACAGCTCACTTTTAAGAATTTCTGTGGTGTTTCCACCGCCGACCTTACCCTTACGGGGCGGGGTTTAGGCTGGACTGCGATAGCCGCCGCCAGAATGTGGGTCAAACTATCGGGCTGTGGAACAACTGTGGTCAAGCCAGCGGTCTCTCGTTTTTGCTTGGTCAAACCAGCCGCTTCTTTATTTATTACCCCCGTGTTGTTGTGAGCACAGAGACGGCTCGGTGAAACTGATAGAGACAGTGAGCGAACAGCGCTGGCTGCAGCAGCTACATGACATCGTAGCAGTGGGACACAGTGTAGCCAACTGATTCATTTAATGACGAGGAAAAACACCACACAATAAACAGTGCTGCGCTCACATTTTCGCCAAAACACAAGACTATCTTCACTCTAGCCGAGGTGACTACACACGGCGGAAATGATTCTTTCTACCAACTGTGGTCAAGCCAGCGGTCTCTCGTTTTTGCTTGGTCAAACCAGCCGCTTCTTTATTTATTCCCCCCGTCTTGTTGTGAGCGTGTATTTACTACTATCTATGGCGTAAACACACAGAGACGGCTCAGTGCAACTCACAGACAGTGAGCGAACAGTGCTGGCTGCGGCAGCTACGTGACTATGGGACACAGTGTAACCAACTGATTAATTTATTGACGAGGAAAAACACCACATAATAAACAGTGCTGTGCTCACATTTTCGCCAAAACACAAGACTCTCTTCACTCTTGCCGAGATGACTACACATGGTGGAAATGATTCTTTCGACCAATCAAATGACGGCAGTGTGTAGCTCCACCTTTTCGGCACCCTTTCAGGCGGCTAGTACCCCTACGGAGGAGTACTGAGATTAGGAGCGGCTCAGAGCGGTTAGGTGCGCTTAAACCTTACTTTACCCAACTTTTGGCAAATGAAAAGCCAAACTACCTGGACCGAACCGCTCCGATCCGCTCTACTCGGTGGAAACGAGGCATTACATGCAGAGATTTCTCCAGATTCTCCAAATATTTTAATCATATTATGGATTGTAGATGGTGAATCCTTAAAGGAATAATTCACCCATACGGAACAGGCGTTCATCATCATCATCATCTTCAACCGCTTAACCGAAATCGGGTCGCGGGGGCAGCAGCTTGAGCAGGGAGCCCCAAACTTCTCTTTCCTGGGCCACATCAACCAGCTCTGACTGGGGGATCCCAAGGCGTTCCCAGGCCAGTGTGGAGATATAATCTCTCCACCTAGTCCTGGGTCTTCCCCGAGGCCTCCTTCCAGCTGGACGCTCCTGGAACACCTCCCTAGGGAGGCGCCCTGGGGGCATCCTTACCAGATGCCCGAACCACCTCAACTGGCTCCTTTCAAGGCAAAGGAGTAGCGGCTCTGCCCCAAGTTCCTCACGAATGACTGAGCTTTTCACCCTATCTCTAAGGGAGACGCCAGCCACCCTCCTGAGAAAGCCCATTTCGGCCGCTTGTACCCGCGATCTCATTCTTTCGGTCATTACCCAGCCTTCATGACCATAGGTGAGGGTAGGAACAAAGATCGAGCGGTAGATCGAAAGCTTTGCCTTATGACTTTTCGTCACAACAGTGCGGTAAAGCGTATGCAAAACCGCCCCTGCTGCTCCGATTCTCCGGCCAATCTCACGCTCCATTGTTCCCTCACTCGCAAACAAGACCCCGAGGTACTTGAACTCCTTCACTTGTGGTAAAGACAGGCGTTCTATCATTATAAAATCACTATTGTAATATAATGAATGAGGTTTTTCTTCCCTCTGTCTTCCCTTAGCCCAGCTGTCCTGTTAATCCTAGCCCTTACTGTGATGTCACAGTAAGGAAAATGTAGGGTTAGACAGTGAGACCATAAAACACTCTTTCTGCCTTTTCTCAGACTAGGATGAACCAATTAAAAAAAAATTGCACATTTATACTAAATAGGATCTCAGAATTCAATACACCTTCATTTTCCCACCAGTGAAGTAGGTCTTTAAGAATATGTCTTATACAGTACAACCCAAATTCCGAAAAAGTTTTTCAATCCTTTTTCACATACAATCAAGTTAAAAACAAGGTTTTACCTGATCTATTTAAAGTTTTTCGTAAATATATGCTTATTCTGAATTTGATGCCAGCAACACTTTTCAAAAAAAGTTTGGACTGGGGCATTAAAAAATTTGGAAAGGTATAGAATGTTAAAAAAATGGTAATAGGTGCTATCATGAATGGATTTAAAGGGGCATCCCGTAAAGGTTCAGTCTTCACAAGCAATAATGGGGTGAGCCTCACAACTTTGTGAAGAACTACAGAGGAAAACCGTCCAACAGTTTAAAAAAACTTTAAAAAGAAGTTAAAGGCCTACTTCACCGGTTGGAATATGAAGGTGCATTGAACTCGGAGATCCTATTTAGTATAAATGTGCAAAAAAAAATAAAATCGGATCATCTTAGCCTGAGAAAAGGCAGAAAGAGTGTTTTATGGTCTCACTTTCTAACCCTACCTTTTCCTTACTGTGACATCACAGTAAGGGTTAGAATTAACAGGACAGCTGGGCCAAGGGAAGACTAAGGGAAGACTGAGGGAAGAAAAACCTCATTCATTATATTATAATAGTTATTTTATAATGATAGAACGCTGGTTCTGTATGGGTGAAGTATTCCTTAAAGTGTAGGATTATCTACTAGGCTAAATGGTGTACTGTTTAAATCCGAGTTCAACCTTTAATTGCTTTATAATGTCACGTTACACACTGCGAGAACTATCTGTAAAATAGCCTAAATGAATCAATTCAGTAGCCTAATTTTCTGACAGCATTCCACTCTCTCCTTATTTGCAGTAAGAGTTTTTTTTTTCGGCTCTCTGTTTTCTGTTATTCTGTGATAATTCAGACTGACAAACTCTTCCTCTTGAGTGAACATTTTTTTTTTACTCAGCTGCTCGCAATCAGTCCATTTGTGTAAAGATAGCGGCACACGATCAGTCCATTCTGTGCGGAAGCAGACACAAATGACGGGTCAAACGCCCCCTTTCATGGGGACGCGCACAGAGCCTGAAGCTGAAGCCCTCGTTCAAAATAGGATGTAGCTCCCAAGTAGTGTCACACAAAGCCAGAGGTCTTTGTTATAAACGGGGTTTTATTTTCCAGGTCAAACCAACCTGTGAGAACTGGGTTTAAAGAGAAAAGGAAATCAAATAAATAAATACAATTCACAATGGCAATTGTCCGGTTTTTTCAGAAGCACAACAGGTGTTACATTACACCAATAAACACTTCACACACACATAAAGCCTGCAGCTCAATATCAACTTGTAGCTTCACAATTAACTTGCAATACAGACTCACTCTACATCGTGTGCAAATCACTATCACGCACCAACAGGGAATGCAACATGAAACCAGCACAATAAGTTCACATTCTTCTATAAATAAAATATAAACATACCTCGTCCACTGTTAACTACTTAGGGAGGGAATCTTCTTTTGAGCTTATTTCTTGTCCTTTGTTGTTCTTTGTCTTCTTTAAGTGCTTTTAGGTTGGAACTTTAACTTCTAGCTTATAAAAGCTATATCCCATTCCAGAGACCGCGTCTACGCGGTCTATGAAGGCCATAGCCTGTGAAGGCCGATTCGAAGACCGAACGAGCGTTGTTAAATGAGACGGTGTCCGCAGGTCTCCGTTTACCAGCATTTCCGGTTTGTGTAATAAGCCGTTACCTTGCGTGACGACTCGCCGCTCCTGTGCTGCCTAGCAACCCTGATTGCTGCCAACGGAAACAGCCTAGTCAACGGAGGAAAAAAGAAAAAGAAGTTGCCTACCAGACGAAAACAAAAAAAAGTACAAGAAGAAATAAAGGAAAAGACAAGAAAAAAAGAAAGGAAGATAAAGTTAAGAAGATGGAGCTGTTTTGTTATTTTTTATTTTATTTTATGCCATCTCTGAAAAAAACGCAATGAATCTTGGGATAGGCCTATGTTGGGCCGCGAAGGATACATCTGTTGGACCCTTCAAAACCGTGAAACGAAGACTGCATTTCTCGGCCGCACATGAAGGAGCCTTCCAAATGGAACAGCCTTTTGTGCGCCACTATAACGCAATCGGTCTTCAAATGCAGCCTTCCTAGGCTGCGACCCCTGAATTGAGATTCACCTAGGCTGTGTGTCTTGATAGAGCTGTTAAGCGGAAGTGGCGGAATTACGGGGCATGGGACCTCTCGACTGAAAAAAAATTAATGGGAGTCTATGGAAAGTAATCTACTATTTTCTGGTCCCAGTCATTAAATGCCTTGGATTACATATATGTTTTGTATGGGTCTAAATGATAATTTTTCATGTGAAGAGTTTGACGGTATGTTGTATGATTATTCGTCTAACGGCTTTTGAAAAAATGTTACGAGAACAACTACAAGTCTTGTCGCCTATGTGACGTCACCTCAACACATTCCCTCCACTTCTCGACTGACAGTGCTAATGCTAATGCTAATGGCTGGCGTGTTCAACGCCAACAATCTCCCCACTCGAGAAATTGAAACTCTCCACATGTCCACTTGTGTAGTGGTTTTCGCCACGCTGAAGACTTTTGTCTTGTCATTGAAAGAAGGCGGTAAAGTGCATTAAAGACACAGCCATGTTTCTGAGCTAAGCGGGTGCGATTGGTGGTGACGTATATCATAAGTGTCAAGAGCAGGAAGAGCTGTAGTCCACAAAAGCGCTCTGCACAAAACCTGACCGTATCCAGCTTCTACTCGCTAAATTGTTCCATTCTTTGCACGAAAAAATACCATCTAAATCCATACAAAACATATGTGTAATCGAAGGCATTTCATGACTGGGACCAGAAAATAATACATTTCTTTCCATTGACTACCGTTGTAATTTTTCGAGCCGATAGGTCCCATGCCCCGGAATTAAGTAACTTCCGCTTAACAGCTCTATTCAGGGGTTGCAGCCTACGTAGGCTGCATTTGAAGACCGATTGCGTCATAGCGGCGCGCAAAGGCTGTCCCATTTGCAAGGCTCCTTGCAAGGCTCCTCATATGCGGCCGAGAAATGCAGCCTTCGTTTCACGGTTTTGAAGGCTGCATCAGATGTATCCTTCGTGGCCCAACACATCCCAAGATTCATTGCGTTTTTTTCAGAGATTGCATAAAATAAAATAAAAAATAACAAAACAGCAACGTGTTGCTCCATCTTCTTAACTTTTATCTTCCTTTCTTTTTTTCTTGTACTTTTTTTTCTTTTCATCCGGTAGGCAACTTCTTTTTTTTTCCTCCATTGACAGGGCTGTCTCCGTTGACAGCAATCAGGGTTGCTAGGCAGCACAGGAGCGGCGAGTCGTCACGCAAGGTAACGGCTAGTTACGTAAACCGGAAATGCTCGTAAACGGAGACCTGCGGAGACCGTCTCATTTAACGAGGCTCGTTGGCCTTGGAATCGGCCTTAAAATCGGCCTTCATAGGCTATAGCCTTCATAGACCGTGAGACTGCGTCCTACCAAGTGCGTGGTCTCTGTAATGGGACATAGCTCTAAAGTGTGCTGCTTCTTTCGCGCTGTTTGGCTAGGTACGTCAATAAAGGTGCGGTGTCGGAAACATAAACCGGCGGCAATTAGTTCTGCCCCAATAACACTGCAACGGGTAGGAACAAAAAATCGGAGTTTACAACAAACTGCCAATGTGCGGCAGTTAGGAGGTTGAGAACTGCCTTGGTGAGCGAGGGTTTGTGTTATGTTGAACAAGATCAAGAAAAGAGAGCCAGGCTCTGTTGAGTTTGCTTCGTAGTAGGCTATATACCCCTCAGGACTACCAAGAGAAAAAAGTTTTGTACAGTGCAGAAAAACGCTAAATATGCATAGAATTATTAATTTTTAGTAATACATTTTCTAAGAATTAAAAGAGTAGAATGTGTGACAGAGAAAATAGAAACCGACTAATGATTAAGCGCTCTGAGTGAGAGAAGAGCGCTATATAAATACAATGTATTATTATTATTATTATAGACAGACGGTAAAACATGATAAACATTCAGGAATGTCCACGCACACAGAGCTTTGCTTACCGGTGATCCATGTAACCCTATATCTGTGTGATGGAATTATTCGATTTCAATATATCTGCTATAACCACTAATCTCATGATGAGAGGTTTTAAGTGTGCAGTGATAACGGTAATGCTGCCGGGCCGGGAGCCATGAAACCCAAGGAGAAGAATTCCATCCCCATCCACTAATAACAATCTGTGCACTCAATGAAAGCACTCAGCTAAATTGGATGGAGAAAAATGGCATCTATTCCATTCCATCAAAGCCAACTGAGGACATTAGGGAGAAAGTCACATTTTATTTGAAATCATAAAAGACAAGTGTGTTGTGAATACAAAGCTGTTATAATCACATAATATGAGTCAGCAAAACAAAATTATGGAATATAATACCACTTTGGCTGGATGATGTTACATATTGCAGGAATAGAGCAGTCTGTTTTGTTAAAGGTGCACTATGTAACTTTGAGTTTGTCAGAGAAGTGCACCTTTTCTAAGGTATATTCGCAAAAAATCAAACTTTCCTCAAAGGAAAAATAGGATCCCTTGAACACTGTTTAAGGTTAGAAAGCTTCCCGAAAAGTTACTGTTTCACTGTTGTTGTTTACAGCAGCAGGGCCCACAGTTTAGTTTACACACATATTCTTGTCTATCGTTTGGTTTGGTTCCAGGTCCCTATAGATAATTAAGTTTTGGTTAATGATGAAAGAATTATTCAATACTTAAAATTATATGTTGAGAAAATATGTTTTGTAAACTAACTGCAGGCTCTGTGAACGTAAACAAATCTCCCTCCTCTGAAACTGCATAGTGCACCTTTAAGGTCACCTGCTTCTTCATCTTGATTTACTTATTTAATACATGTAATATAGTTTGCATTGTTGGATGGTATAGGAGTTGACAACAGCTTAACATGATGAGATCCCAGACTCAGTCCATGGCCTCTTTTATCCTGCATCATTTACGTCCGTGTAACTTGGTTCAAGAATAAAAGTTTGTTTTGCTAGATCTCAATGCGTGGGTTGGGATATCTCTTCAGCAGGGTGGTGGCTAGTTTTGGGTGCAGTCGTCCTCCCTGGAGACTAGTCTGGTCCGATTTATCCTTCATAGCAGCCTGTGAAAGAGGAGGAGGTGTTAGTTACCCAATGCTTTTCTTTATACCCAGGTACACGGTATTACCTTTGTTTAATTGAGTTGGCCCCCTTTTATAATTTGATTTCTTCTATTTACTACTTCCCCAGCAGCTGTAGCCTTTTTAGTTTTAGTTTCTCACCGAACTTTTAACAAGATCACATTGAACTAATCACAATGAGCTATCTCCGCCAAATTGTCATTTTAAACAACAGCACCTGAACACATCACCATGTAACGTGCCGTTTTTCTCTCTTTTATTGAGCGTCTAAATAGCGCAGCAGTTTTTTTACTGTTACTTGAATTTTAATTAATAAATAAATGGAGGCTATTCAAAATGAAGCGAAGTTATCTTCTTCTACGCATATGCGCACCTAGTTGGTGGCCTCTACATTCATTCTCGCAATTTATTTAAAATTACTGGCGTTCTAATTTTATTTCCATAACCTGTGTTATGATGACGGGGTTGTTTGCTCCACGGTCATGTAAATTTGCTGCAATTGTTGCTCAACGTGACTCAAAATATTAGGCTATAATATTTTCCCCATTTTATCTGCTTTCTGCCCCTTGTTGTGATCGTGATTATTTTATCATGTGTGTTCTGGTCATTTGAGCATGATTGAACATGCCACCTTTAATATGGCTATAAAAAAGCTTGTTGCATTTTTTTTTTAAGGTGTGGGGGTGCGTCAACCCGGTTGGGACATAGAAGGGGGTACGCGGCTAAAAAAGTTTGGGAACCGCTGATCTAGGCAATTATGTTATGAGGCTAACGATATGGAGGTTTATTTAAGCTGACTGGAACACACTAGATGAATAAAGAACTCTCGCTGCTCAGGTAAATACAGACTGAGCTCAGATGACGTGTTGGATTAAACATACAGTAGCACAGTAACAATCAGAGTAATGAATAAACTTACGCTCATTCATGTTGCTGATTATTGTTGCTCTTAAAACCAGCCCTGGGTATTTACTGCATAGTGACATTTTTGGCAGATTTGTACAGCATCAAAGGAAAATAATTATAGCTAGGAATATTTAAAACGTCTTTAAATGTGTTTTTTTATTTAACAGTTAATCAGTATTAACATTTGGCTATTACCTATTGGTTCTTTTTCCTGTCACATCGGAAAATATCTCACAATTCTGAGTCTCAAGCATAACAGACTTTTTTTATTTAAAGGAACGACCAGCAACAATCAGCAAAAAAGATAACAGCGACTTCTTGACCTGACTGTTGCACATAGTTATGACCCCTCAACAATGTTGTGACTAAAAAATGTGTCCGCGTAGTGGCCACCCCATAGGCCAATCTGAGTCAGGAAAAACACTGCCGTGGTGGATTGTGGGAAAACCCTCTCTTATACTAACTCTATTCTGCTTAGAGTTGACTGACAACATAAACCCCAGGCAGTAAGTAGCCTAAACATATTATTAGCCCAAGGCCACATCAGTGTAGTCTGGCCCAGTTGTTGAGTTAGGTGGGCTTCACTATGTTGGCATCGTTGTCTGTGGGGATACACACATTCTGGTCGTTATGTAAATCCCAGCTGGCTAACACAATATGCAACAGCTATAATTTCACAACCATGCACTTTAACCACTCAGCCACTAATGTTTACATGGGTGGGCGGTAGGGCTGGCCCGAATTATTCGAATATCCGAGTATTCGTTTGTTAAATTAGTATTCGGAGCTCAATTCAGTATTCGGGATATTCGTTTTTCAAAAAAAAATTAAAATTATTTTTTGCAAAGGTAGTTCAAACTGCAATATATTTTGTCAGCAAATAATATTTGGATATACAAGTTATAAAACAATTGTAAAATACAAATTAGACGTTAATTTAAAATATATTATCGAATTATTTGAACTTTAACCTAGTTGGCCGCTGCCCTTTCAAAGCGCAACCGGTGATATCAGCTGTAGTAGGCTACGTGATGTTACCAGAGTGAGGCAAACTAAAAGCGGCACCAAGCGCAGGAGGGAGCGAGAGATGGAGGAAGAATAGATTGTGTTCCTATTAACTCTATAGGCTACCACAACATTAGTGCGATTTCGGAAGGAAATGTAATGCTTGACGTAATGCTAACGTTAGCTTAGCTCAGCTGTTTGTTTACATCAGCCATCATCAACCGTGACTTGCTTGTATCATGGGAATAGGCGGTCAATAATGGATATAATATGGACACAAAAGACTATCAATATTGGATCTTTGTATGGATTTATAAATCGCCGAAAAGATGCACGTTCCTGGATGAATTGATAAGCTCCTGTATGGGTTACGATGGCGCGGAGGACAGCTGATTTGGAACCAGCTGTTTGCCTCCACGGGGAAAAAGTAAGGAACTCCGACTTTACTACCGTTCGAAAGTTATTAAAGCATCAACAAACTAAGCAGCTTGCTGTCTCGGCTCACACACTCGGTTTCAGTGAGTACACTGGCATTAATAATGTTGGTTTGATGGTGTGTTTTTCTGGAACGAATATTCGCTCGGAAAAACCAACGAATACTCGAAGCCTGAAAAATGGCACTCGGGCCAGCCCTAGTGGGCGGGCATTAGAGCAGTAGGGCTTCATTTGATTTGGCAAATATATTGACATTGTGGAATATGCCACCATTTATCCCAGTTCAAGCAGTCTTTGTGATACATTTGATACGGTTTGAAAGTATCCAGTTCATAATGTTGCTGCACACACACGTGCGCACGCACACACGGCGCGCGTCATAATCAGTGTTGGTCGGCACCTTTTATAATACGTCCATGGTCGGCACCAAATTACAGTATTTTGAAAAGGACACGTTGTGGCTACCTAGGTTTTGGAGGCAGGAGCATCACACACTTTATCAGTGCAGCTGACCTGACAAGACTCAACTATTGTCTATGAAGTAAACGGACATATATTAAGACACACAAAGGATAATATTGATGAGTCTAAAGAAGGACAATTCACTCGCATGCGTTAAGGCTGAGTGGACCTTTTAATATTGATCATAATTCCAATGGAAACTTATCAGCATTATTAGATTTTTAGTCTTTCCTAAGCCAATGATTCCAGTGAATTGAACACACGTCATCTCAGTGGGCAAACCAGTGAAGGTGTGAGGTGTGTTTTGAGCTTTTTTTCTGTGTGTGTGTGTGTGTGTGTGTGTGTGTGTGTGTGTGTGTGTGTGTGTGTGTGTGTGTGTGTGCGTGCGTGTGTGAGTGAGTGAGTGAGTGAGTGCGTGTGTGTGTGCGTGCGTGCATACCGTAGCTTTTTCCACGCATGTGTAGAAGGAGCTGAGCTCAGTAGAACACAGACCGTCTGTAAAGGTGTTGAGCTTCCAGCAGGCCATCAGGACAGACATCTCTGTGATACAGGTGGCCTCTGTGGACACACAGGCTCAGGTTTAGCCTTTCACTCCAATATGAGATGTCTTATTATATTTAACATTATTCTATTACATGTAAAGTATCCTATCACTACAGTTATTATTAGTACTATTGTTATTTCCATGTACAGTATTCTATTTAGTCTACATTTGATTGTATTTGCATTGGATTTCTGATTGGTCAAAGTGAAAATGAGCTGTACACTTTGACCAATCAGAGTGAGGCTCCGATTTTCTGTTCTTATTGGCTGTTGGGACGGTCCGTTCACTTTGGCACAACTTTGTTGGTGTAGAGCGTGTCAGGGAGGGACCGTAGGGGAGGGACCAAAGAGAACAAGTGGAGCGGTTGAGGTATTTGGATTCAAATCTCTATCCCAACTGCCATTTTCTCCTCAAATCCTCCACCCGAGCTTTAATGGTGCATCTTATCTCTACACTTTCTATCTGCACTGTGTCCTTGCACTACTGTTGTGTTTATTAGTGTCTCAGGTGTTGCTCTCTTCACTTGTGTTTTTCTTCTTCTATATCACATTGTTGAGAGGAGTCTGGGACTTAAGGATTTCATGAACATTTAGGAATTTTGTTTTTTGTTATTACGTATGTTTCAACACTTATCCTGTAAAATATGCTGCAAAACAGACAGGTCTGAAAGGGTTCCAATAGAAAGCACTAATAACAAGCTGTTGTTTCATGTAATGTGCATGCAGACGTGTTGCAGGGACTAGAACGTTGTTACAGACTAGTATTAACTTTGTTGTACACAAAGTTAAAACGAGTCTGTTTACATGAACATTTAAGTTCATTGATCAAGTTACTAAATGAACCTTTTATCCTTCCTGTATAGTCCCAGGGAGCTGATGATGGTGTGTAGCTTATTGAACACAGTGCTTTACGTTGTGTGTCAATGTTGACCTGATGATGGAAGTCAGTCACCCTCACATCAAGCAGGTGGGCAGGGCAGGCAGACAGACAGCAGACTCCATGCTTACCTCCTTTCTTCAGCTTGCGGTTGGCCACGGCGTCTCTCAGAGCCAGCGTCCGGTTGGGTTTGAGGACCGGTCTGCCGTTGTGTCTGCTGAGCAGCCTGCTGACCTTCTCCTGGAACAGGACGCCTCCTCCCTGAGCCGCCATGTCTGCTATCCTAACCGGCTCCCTCCTCGTTAGTGTACCGCTGCGGGGGGAACGAGAGAGAGGAAAGAGGCTCTCAGTGTCAGCTCAATGTAGGCTATCAGTCCACCTCGGTCTCTGTCTGAGCTGGTCCTGGATTTATGCTCTCATAATAGGTCCGCGGATGGAAGGAGCTGTTGATCAGTGTAGCGCCATGTTTTGCCGTAAGAAGAAATGTAGTGTCGCAAAACCAACGTAAAGCCGTTTGTACCACACGCGCTGAAAGAAAGGCTGCGCATAGATATACAACAATTCTATATATCTATGAGGCTGCGACCAGGCTGCGACCTATGTCCATGGCTGCGACGCGCATGGCATGATCGCCAGCCTGGCGATCGGTGACGGTATTGCGAGCAGCTGACTTCACAAGAGTCTGTCAGTCTGAATGATCACAGAACAGCAGAAAACAGAGAATATTGGGCTACTGAATTGATTCATTTATTTTACAGATCGTTCTCGCAGGGAGAACGATCTGTAAAATAAATGACATTAAATGACATTATAAAGCAATTAAAGGTTGAACTCGGATTTAAACAGTACACCATTTAGCCTAGTTGATAATCCTACACTTTAAGTCTGACACTGTCCCCTAATGAATAGCATAGCCTATGTGGAAAATCATGTTAGTTTTGGGCCACATCAAAATTAATACAATTTTGATTTTGATTTAGGCTCATAGCCCTTTATTTTCATCTTATAAATACCATTAAAATAAATAGCCTAGATACAAAACCTGTAGTCTGTATTTTCCGGACAAATATGAATCAACTGTGAGAAGCTTAACCTGCGAGTCTGCAGCGATGTCCGAACTGTGACAGCTGTCACCTGTTACGTCACAACTGTAATCGCTACTGATGAAAAGAAAGAATGCTTCATTAAGAGCCAGTGTGTGTATCACCAGGAAAAATCATTTGAGGTGAGAGCATGTCGCTGCATACAGTAGGTCTAGGCTATTTTACATTTTCTGCATCAATAACTATGCATGTGGCAAAAAGCTGCAGCGCGATGTTACAGTTCACTCAAATGTAAGCCTTATGTCACGGCTTCGTTTCGTTCATTAACTTACTGATCAATAAGTTTACTGATTTAACTAGTTTACTCAGTGAGAAGTATCGCTCAGACAATATAGTCAGGTCCGCGCCTCCGTGGGATTTCAAAATGTGTAGTTTCCTTAAAGGGCAGCGCTCTAAGAGCCGAATTTAAGCTCAAACTCTGGAACAAAAACTGCTCTGGGCAGGTTAGCCGTGCAGCCTCTGTTACCACGGTGATCTAGCCAGGTAGAAAGAGAGCCACCTTTCGTGATACTGAAAACTCTGGCTTTAGACTCAACAGACCTCGCTCAGATAAAAGATGCGTAAGGCCGTTAAGTTAGTGTTTTCTGTGCCACTGTAAAAAACATGGCGGGGCAACATGGCGACCTCAGTGCCCTGTTCCTATGTAGATATAAAAGGCTCATTCTACGATCATATTATAAACAACAAAGTTTACCTTGTCATTTCTTCCCAGTCTGTTCTGAAAAATGCCAAATCCCTTTACACACTGCACCTTTAAGGGCCCTGCACAAGAAGGAAGTGGTCTCGACAAGAGATAAGAAATCAGACTTTAGAATATACTCTGATTATACTGTAATATTTTCTTTTTTTACCAATCCTGTTGTTGTACAGTATATGAGCTCTCTGCCAGTGACAAACACAGTGTGGTTAAGGTTCTCTGCTCTGAGTTCTCCTGGCACATGGCCTATGGCTGTGTCAGGGAGAATGCCGGGCAAGTCTTAACATCATGGCTCCTGAGGAAGTGTTCAGTGTGGGTGCAGCGTCAGGGTATCATGTCAAATAAGATCAGCTTCATAACATGGAACCACACCCACACGCTGTGACTCACACTCCAAAAACTTTTCCAGTCCAGACAGAAATACACTCACCGGCCACTTTATTAGGTACAAAGGTTCAATTTCTTGTTAACACATATAACTAATCAGCCAATCACATGGCAGCAACTCAATGCATATAGGCATGTAGACCTGGACAGGACAACTTATTGAAGTTCAAACCGAGCAACAGAATGGAGAAGAAAGGGGGTTTAAGTGAATTTGAACGAGGCATGGTTGATGGTGCCAGACCATCAACCATGCAGCAGCAGAAGACCCCACCGGGTGCCACTCCTGTCAGCTAAGAACAGGAAAATGAGGCTACAATTCACACAGGCTCACCAGAATTGGACAGTAGAAGATTGGAAAAATGTTGTCTGGTCTGATGAGACTCGATTTCAGTTGCGTCATTGTAGGGTCAGAATTTGGCGTAAACATCATGAAAGCATAGATCCATCCTGCCTTGTATCAACGCTTCAGGCTGCTGGTGGTGGGGGTTGGTGTAATGATGTGGGGGATATTTTAGTACCAATAGAGCATTGTTTAAACGCCACAGCCTACCTGAGTATTGTTGCTGACCATGTCCATCCCTTTATGACCACAGTGTACCCATCTTCTTATAACTTCTTCCAGCAGGATAATGCACCATGTCACAAAGCTCAAATAATCTCAAACTGGTTTCTTGAACATGACAATGAGTTGACTGTACTCCAAAGGCCTGCACAGTCACCAGATCTCAACCCAATAGAGCCCATTTGGGATGTGGTGGAACCAGAGATTTGCATCTCTTCTGTTTAACATCTACATGCTCCCTCTAGCTCAGACTATGAAAAAGAACCAAATGTGTTACCATAATTATGCAGACGACTCAGACATTTATATAACCATATCACCAGGAGACTATAGTCCAATACAAGCGCTGAGTAAGTGCATTGAACAAATCGATGACTGGGTGTGCCAAAATGTTCTTCAATTAAACAACAAAACTGAAGTAATTGTCTTTGGTGCCAAAGATGAACAATTAAAAGTCAGCGCACAGCTTAAATCTGTTATGTTAGAAACCACACACCAAGACAGAAATCTTGGTGTTGTCATAGACTCAGACCTGAATTTCAAAAAACACATTAAATCAATTACGTCCACCTATTAAAGCCACTACGAGTAACTTGGTCCCTTTGGACAAAAGCGGTAGTATTTTTACGACGCCAGCTGTCGTGAAGCTGTTTTCTAGCTCGTGCCGGGCATGCGAGATTCAAATAATCAGGAAGCAATATAGTTTATGTCCGTGTGTTGAAAGTGTGAGGGCACCGGACTCTTTTCGGCTCCGTGAGAGTGGTTAGTGACACAGCATCAACTAATGCCAGTCAGTGCTACACACACCTGATTGCAATGAGTTGATGCAGTGTCACCGAAGTACTTTCACGGAGCTGAAAGACTCCGTGTCCTCACACAAAGCGAATGAACGAGAGACGGCAGTTAGTATGGATCACGATGAGGTAATGTGTTTATGTTGTTGTAAATAATGACTATTTCAGATGAATAATGGTCGACTCATCTGATGATGGTGAGGCAAAGTAAACTTTGTTTTAGTAGGCTATCGCTCATTAATTTAGGAGTAAACACTGCAGTCTAGTTTGCATTGTGTATACGTTGCTTGGCAACGCCCTCCCGCCCGCCTATCACTCTCCCTTTTAGCTTTTCTTCATTGCATTTTCTTTTTTTTCTTTGATGGTTCAGCCCCGTTATCAGTCATTATGACGACAAATAACTGTCTCAAACAAGGCTCCCGCTCCCCTTCCCTCACCTGGAGGGATAGGCTTCTCAAATCGCATTGTTGCGCCACACTGAAATCTGCGACCAATACAGATATGTGACCAAAGAGCCTGCACGCGCAAACCGAAAATCGGACTGGGTGTGCGACCAGCCCAAACGCAGTAATAAAAACTATATAAAAACGTCTTTCTTTGCACTGATGGTCTCGTTTGCTGTTAAAGGTAATTTATGATTATCAGAGGAAACATGAGGCTGTTTAAAAGATATTTAAATGTTACCCGGAGCTGCTTTAAGTCAGCCTATACCACCTTAAAAACATATCAAGAATTAAAGGGCTAATGTCTCAGCAAAATTTAGAAAAACTTGTCCATGCATTCAGTTTTAGCAGACTTGACTACTGTAACAGTGTCTTTGCAGGACTTCAAATAAAATCAATCAAACAGCTTCAGAACGCTGCAACTCGAGTCCTCACCAAACAAGTGGATCACATCACCCCAGTTCTGAGGTCTTTTTTTTTTTTTTTTTTTTTTAAGATATTTTTTGGGCATTTTTATGCTTTATTGATAGTGCAGAGAGACAGAGGTGAAATGGGGCAGAGAGGGGAGTGACATGCAGAGAACGACCGTGGGTGGGAATCGAACCCGGGGCTGCTGCTGGGCCCGGCCCGGGAGGAGGACGCCTTACCAACTGAGCTAAAGGCGCCCCCCAGTTCTGAGGTCTTTTAACCGGCTCCCTGTCAATCAAAGAATTTATTTCAAAATATTAATATTGGTTTGTAAAGCACTGAATGGTTTAGGGCCAAAATACATTTCTGATCTGCTGATAAGTTATGAACTGTCCAGAGCTCTCAGGTCTACTCCCGGTCCCAGAGTTAGGACTAGACAGGGAGAGGCAGCTTTAAGTTTTAATGCACTGCATATCTGGAACTCCCACAAAACTTGAGGTCTGCTGCAACTCTCAGCTCTTTTAAATCAAATCTGAAGACTTTTCTGTTTCCCTTTTAATCTGTCATTTTATTTATTTGTTTTTAAAATGTATTTACTTTGGCATTTCGTCTGCCCCTGTAAAGCACTGAATTGCCTTGTGTCTGAGTTCTGCTATACAAATAAGCTTGCCTTGCCTTGGATGTGCAGCCGGCAGATCTGCAGCCACTGCATGATGCTGTCATGTCAATATGGACAAAAACCTCTGAGGAATGTTTCCTACACCTTGTTGAAAATATGCCACGGAGAATTAAGGCAGTTCTGAAGGCCAAAGTAGGTCCAACCTGGTACCAGCAAGATGTACCTAATAAAGTGGCTGGTGAGTGTACAGTTTATGAAGTAACTAAACTGACTTCATGTGGACTCCTGGCCTGGGGGGAGGTCACAGTCAAGTATCAAAAGGCCTCTCTTTTACATTACTGTAGATCTTTACACAACTGTCTCTTTTCATCTGAACAAATGAGTTGAATAATAGAAATGTCTTCCAACTGAAAGTGTTTGAAAATAAGATGGAATTCCCTGGTTAAACACTATCTATATGTATGTCCATCTGTCCCCTCTTTGGAAATGTTCTTCCATTGATAATAGAGATATTGACTATGGACTTAGTCACTTGTGAGGAACAATTGCTTAGTTACTCATCCAGCAGTTACAGAACAATAGTATCATTCACCCAGAGTGGTGTTTGTGTTAACCTGATGAATGTATAGCTGGATTCAGTGATTCTGGAGAAAGCTTGTTGTCAAAATCACTTTTTGATAAAATCAGGGGAAATCTTCTAATGATCCGCTATCTCTTCTGTACTGTGTGCTGAAAAAACATCCAGTGTTGATACACAGCCTAGGCTCTGTAAACAGATGTGTAAATAAAGGGTCTGCAAACAAATGGGGGCCTATCGTAGCTGGCAACATGCCCACTTACAGAGTCTAGGCTGTGTTTTAGAACTGATTATTTTTCAGCGCAGGATATGTAGGGATTCAGCAGATCATTCTCTGCAGACTTGTCACTACACCTGACCCATGCTCGCTCCATAGAAGGTTGTGATCAAAATAGAAAAGATGGCTGCTTTAAGCCAAGAAGGGAAAAACATTTGCTTTAGACACCCATATAAAGTACCTTTTCCTTTCTGCTTTTTTTTACACACACACACACACATTCCTGATACTGTCTGCTGTGGAAGGTGTGTGGTATTCTCTGTGTCTCTGCACGTTCTTCACCTGGAGCTTAACGTGCTCACATAGCCGTCTCTGCTCTGGAGAAATAAGGGCTTGATTCAGTGCCAGCAGCAGTTCATCATCCACCATGTTCTTCTATGACTACTTCCATAGTCCTCACACAGGGACCCAGGTCAGCATTCACTGTTACCCAGATGTTGTTCTTTCCATTGCGGTGTACAGTATATATACGTGACAGCATAACGTCAGTGTGTGCCAATATGTTATATACTATCTATGGTGCCAACATTTTGATTCTCATATGCTTGACAACACTGGGGAGAGGAGGGGACAGACACCTGAGCTGAACTTTTAACCTTTCAGACACAAACACAATGCACACACGCACACAGGCACGCAGGCACACACATGCACACACGCACGCACGCAGGAACGCACACACACACACACACACACACACACACGCACACACACACACACACAAACAAACAAACAATGGAAGTAGACCTGTGGAATCCTCTGTTATGTTTGAAGTGGACTGATAAATCACACTGACACTGTTTAAAGCGTAATGTTGACGGCGTTTAGCCCTTCTTGTTGACCCCCACCCCCACTCATCTCAATGAAGAAGACTCTAAAACAACCGCATAGGGGTTTCTTTTCAGGAAAAAGAAGAGTTTGAACCATGTGTTTCAAAATGCCCATAAGAGAAATCTATTTGGTAACTTTATCTTCTCAAAATATTCTTTCATTCAGCCCTGATCATTTGAGTTCTTACTTTAATCCCAAATATATTAGGTAGAAAATCTATCTGGCCACAGTCGTGATCTGATCCAAAACAATAATTGTTCAGTTGTCAGGTTCAAACACATTAAGATATGTGTAGACAATTATGGCATCGTTCTGATGATGATCATGTGAACACAGGAAACCATTTGCCAATGTGTTTTGTCAGACACAGCAAAACTATTTATCTGCCACAATGTTTCTGCATGCAGTGTTTCGCCTTAACACGTTAGTTTACAGTTTTTGCCGATTGCTTACACACATGTTGCAGACTTTGGCCCACTGTGTCAAAACTCAACACACAGGCCGAATAGGACAAAGCACATGGAGATAAACTTCTAACTTATACGGCAAAATGAAGCTCTTGAAACAAAACCTAACAATCCCATTTCAAAACTGTTTTTAGCATCAAAACAATACACACATATATCTTTGATTTACTCTTTCCTAGCAGCAACAACACACAGATGGGCTTTATGCAAAACACAGCTGTATTCAGTACTTTGGATGGTTTTTGATTTCAAAAGTCTCATACTGATTTTTTTTGGTGAAAGAGTGATTCACTACAGTTCATCTAGACATATGAAAATAAAAATAAAAAAGCTTCTGAAAAAAAAGTGTATTTTTCAATGTCATGGTTTTGGCAAACAAAAAAACAGTAGGTAGGATGCAGTTCAAAAAGTAATTCAGTGTATCACTATACTGTAAACTCTGAAACAATTATGAGAAAAAAACAGTGTTGTAAGGAATAGGGTGGGTGGATAATGAACCCTTAGGATACCGCCTCACGCTTGCGTCTGGCTACATCGCCTCATCGACATCACATGCAATGTCATCCTTTGAGAAGTAACAGCGAAAATATTCCTGATCCAGTATAAATCTCCTAATTATGGGGCTACTGTGTAGTTGGGCTGCACTCTCTGCCCAGGCTCTTATATTGATAGGCCATGATCTATAACATTGTCCACCATAGTGTCCCTGTTGTATGTGTCTCCGTCTGTTGCCTTTTTGTCCTCCTGCCGCTCTCTCTTGTCCTCTTCCCCTGCCTCTTACTGTCTCACAAAGAAGCTGAGCTCACCTGAAGTCTATTTGTAATGCTAAGGCTCACACTGATTGGTATTCAATTAGCTTTATTTTTTATTTTTAATGTGTGTGAATCTGTGTGCTTTTGCAAGTTTAGTTGTGTTTTGTATTTTAAATAGATGTGTTTTCCCAAGGATTGCAGGAGATTTCCTTTTTGAACAATGTGTCTTATGTACAACACTGTGTGTAGTGTTTTGCAAGAAGTGTGTTGCAGAATTTCAAACACAGTGCAAAGCATATTTTGTGTTTGTGGGGTTGGTGCTTGTGTTTAGGGCATGGTCACCAAAGTTAGAGGTTATGATGCTTTGGGCCTAGCAACCACTATTAGTGTTTAAGCATTAGGTAAAAACTGTAACTGGTCCAGGAGGTCAGACTTTAAACCTACTCATATTCTTTAAGATAGCTTCCTTGTATTGTAGTTGACTTGGAGCTGGGGGATGGAGGAATGCCTTCATAGCATCTCAGCTTTGCTTGTGTGTGTGTGTGTGTGTGTGTGTGTGTGTGTGTGTGTGTGTGTGTGTGTGTGTGTGTGTGTGTGTGTGTGTGCCTCTCCAGCTGTAGCATGACCTGTGACCCCCGTTTGTGTTGTTTGTAGATCTGCATATTTCCCAGTGCAGTGTGGTAGGGCCAGGCTGGGTCACTGCTGCTTTGTTAGTGCTGCCTTCCCATGTAGAGGCCAGACAATCATCAGCTACTGCAGACAAAGATCAGTCTGTCCCGGACCAAAAAAAACAAAAAGCAACTGTTTCATTTAATCATTTTAATTCCTCCTTTTTTATAACTCGGCGAGAGAGATAGCCGAAAGGCTGAAGGCTTTATGATTTGCGTGTTGTCCATTCATACATCTGTATGAGCTGACGTTTGTCTGTCTGTCTGTCTGTCGGTCTGTCTATCTGTCTGTCCGTCCTCCTGTCCTGGCCATTATTGTGAGTGTGTTACCTCATGAACGCATTGAAGGATTTTCTTCAAACTTTGCACAAATGTCCACTCTGACTGAGGTCAAAGGTTGAAGGTCAAAGTACCATATTGAAGCTTCTTAGGAGCTTTAACGTATTCAAAGCATTGCCTACCACAACTGTCCTGTGACACGCCTATCAAGTGTCCTGGGCAAAGTCTAATGCAAGCAGTGTTAACATTACAGTTTGATCTGGATTGCTTAGACACCCTTAATGAGACTGGGATCCAGCCTGACTTTTATCATCACCTTCTGAACACAGCAAAGTTCTTCTTTTATAAATGTGTTCATTGGTTTCACTCATTATCCAGTCTATTCTTCTAAACAGTGAACACAGATCCCATTGAAAGACATCACACCGGTTTGGATTGACTGTGTTAAATCTACTTACAGCTGATAGAAATGAATCTCTGAGGCCCCTTTTTGAAACTCCTTTGCACAAATGTTAAATCATAAATATATTTACATATATAATGTTTTGCTTTCCATTGTGTAATGATTGAATGAAGGAATATATTGATTTGAAAACATGTGTTGTTTGAGGGACATATTAGATTGTTTTGAATGTGCTAGATGTTTCGTGAATGTGAGAGCTTTCTGCAAACTAAATGTGTCCCTTTGGCCACTGACGTTCACTTTGGACCTGTGTGTCAACTGTTTGGAAAACCTGGATTCTGAATGGTCTTTGAGCTACTGTAAAGCCAGCTGCATTGATGTAACCCGTTTAGATGTGTCTACAGAGCGTCCCCACTCACTGTGATTAATGATAGAAATCGGGAGAACTGTGGATAGATTGCCTCGTGGCAGCGGTGCATTGGCTATTCCCTATTCCAGGGGTGGCCAACCCGCGGCTCGCGAGACGCATGCGGCTCTTTGCCCAGCTTCGTGCGGCTCTTCAGTTCATATCAAATTATGTGATTATAATTTTTTTTTTTTTTATACTTTTTTTTTGTGTGGGCCTATGTGTGTGCATGTTCGCAAACGTTTCATGCGGCTCTTACGTTCGTTTTACATGTTGTCTATTATTTCATTTTTTATTTTATTAATGTGTAGGCCCTATGTGTATGCCTGTTCGCAAATGTTTAATTGAGGACGCACCATAACGTTCGCAAACGTTTGGTGCGGACGCAACATAAAACTGCCCGCTCAGCTTGGAGGGAGGTTTTCCGTGAGTAAACTATTTGTGTCAAGTTCGCTCCGAAACAGAGTGGGAGAGTTCATATTTTTTGTTGAATGTTATGGCAGGCCATTCTGCCTTATATGCCAGGTGTCATTTGCGCATTTCAAGGCTTCAAATCTTCGGCGCCACTTCAGCTCTCTCCATGCTAAAAGTAAGTCCCACAAAGCAACATGCATAGTAAGAGAAAAACGCTATTTTAAATTGTTATATTTTTGTTTGTGGACTTGGTTGAACTGAGAGTTTGTGTGTGAGGCAGTGCTGTCGTCATAGTACTGTAGGAGTCCAGTCCTGTCATTATCACAGGGGCGGCCTTAACGATGTGGGGGCCCGTTTCAAGTCCTAGTGTGGGGCCCCCTGTTTTTTTTTTTTTTTTTTTTTTTAATAAATAATGCTTGTGCATGCATGTGCAAGCTCCCCGCGAAAATAAAAACGCCCCCCCCCCTGCAATCTTACTGGCCACCCCAGTGCCCCCCCCAGTTCAAATGTTATTTTTTATTTTTCATTTTATTTTTTTAATTACATTTTTTTCCTGATATGTATCCTAGCTCAGAGATGATATGTATTTTTTTTTTCTTTCTTAACTTTTTTTGATAGGTAGTTGCCAAGTTCATCACACAAACACTCCAATCAACTGATTTGCAATTTTCAATTACTAAATTAATGGTAGGACTGTGGCCACTAGAACTGGTCTCTGGTCAGCAAAGGTCTTGAAAACAGCATAAGTGTGCTTGTGACATGCGTGCCACCCATGCATGTGTATAGGCACGTGTCCCAGCAGATTTTTTAAATCTGAATAAAAAAATTAAAGTTTGTAGTTAGCGAGTGTAACATGTTCTTAGCAAGAGCAGACTTTCATAAATAAAGGTTTATTTTTTTAGCAAGATATTTGGTCAAAAGCTAGTGGTCATCCGTCCCTCTGTGCAGTTGTTAGGCACCTGGCTGCTAGCAAGTTATGTTGTCTTGCTAATTTTACTATTCATCAGAGCTGAAATAAATATTGACTTTTTCCTTTATTATCTTCGCCAGAATGCACCAGAATGCTTAGATTACATGTTAAGAACACAAAAAAATCTTCTGGGGGGATACCCCCAGACCCTCCTTCAGGGGTTTAGTTTTCTGACAAACATTACAATGGATACTAACATGATTTGGGCATTTGGGATTATAAATCATCTTTGAATTGGTTGTACAGCATATCACATGCTATTCATTCAGGGGTGCGATGGCCACCCCACTCTAACTCTGTGGCCTTGGCCACCCCCAGTCAAAATTTCCTGGAATAGCCACTGTGTGTACCCGTGTGTACGATGTGGCTCTTTGCAGTAACACAGTAAAAAATGTGGCTCTTTGTCTCTGACTGGTTGGCCACCCCTGCCCTATTCTATACTGTCTATTCTCTATCTATGGCCCCCGGTCCTCCGCGGGACTAGTGCCGCACTGGGGCGTGCTCTCTGGGGGTGGGGTGCTGAGGGGGCTGGCTCTGGTTCTGGGGGGCTGGCGCCGATTGTGTGTCGGTGGGGAACGGTAGAGTGTAAATCAATGTAAATTAATGTTAATTGTGTTCATATTGTTTAACATTGTTATATCGTTATTAATAACAGCCTGAGGAGCTGCCTCGGTCTCGGTTTGTCTGGGCCTGAGTACCGGTTGTCCTCCCACTGAAAAATTGTCCTGCCGACGCAAAACGTAGAACTGATACCATTTCTCTAACATTTGTGCACTTCTGTCTATCTTCCATGATTGGCTGAGCGATGCCCCGGGGGTTCTCTCCCTCTGTCTACTAAGCACTCTCCATGCTCCATAGTACTCTTTCTACTTGCATGCTTGTTCAATCTTTAAATTCATTTGTGCTTCGCTCACTGGTTGCCTGTCTGTCCTCTTCCAGTTTTCCCTGGTGGTGACGAGATGGTGTGGATCTGGTCCCCCCTCTGGCAACATCTGAGAATGGATCATCAACGCGGAAGATGTTGCAGTGGTTAAGGACGCCGCCTGGAGACGTGGGATGTAATCCCGGCATTGGAAACCTTAGATTTCCCTGGTGGAACGAGACGGTGTGGATCCGGCTCCCCCTCTGGCAGCATCTGAAGTCTTCCTGCATCCACACTATTCGCGCTTACTTTAGTATTATGTAAACATCTGGTCAATGATCAAAATCCTTCGTGATTTTCTCTACTTATGACATCTATTGCAGCATGTCCGTCCTGGGATAGGGATCCCTTACTTTGTCAACTCTCCCTGAGATTTCTTCAAACATTTTTTTAATCCCGGTAAAGGGTTTTTACTGGGAGTTTTTTCTCAGCTGAGCTAAGGGTGTAAGGGCAGGGTGTCATATTGTATCATATTGTATGGAATGTAAAGACCACTGAGGCAAATGTCAATTTGTGATATTGGGCTATACAAATAAAACCTATTTGATTTGATTTAAATAAGTTGGGGAAAAATCAGATGGACCGTATGAGATGCACCAGATGTTCAAAGTTAGGCAAGCAGGGAGAGTGAAGAGTTATCGGCCCTAGGATTGCACCATGTGGTTTCCTTTATAGAATACTTCACTGGAAGGCTTCCCAGGCTCTCTGAGAGACCACATGCTCCCACACACACCTGGGACTGGTTGCTTGTTATCTACTAAAAGGAGAATTCCTCTGTGGAAGGCTTGTTGTAAGGGGCTGGATAGAAGTCAGAGAGTTTGTAACCTCTGTGATGACAATTATTTTGGCGATGAGTATCATGTCCTGTTTGAGTGTAAGAATATAAATGTGTTGTATTATAGAAAGTAGTACCTGCTGAAATATTATGTTAACTTTCCAGCTATGTTTGAATTGACTTTTGCTTTTGAGGTCGGAAAGACCAAAAGTTATTGGTAAAACAGGTGCCTTTCTGAAAAATGTGCTACCATTGTTTAAGGAGCGTTTTTGTTTTGTCCATGCCGTACACCATTGTTTTGTTCTGTTATTATTTGAATGTCTGGTACTCCATACCATGATACTATGGTCAAGAGCCGTAAATAAATGAATAGAAATGACATGAAGCAGCCAAACAAGTGAAGTGTTGGAGTGAAGCCACAGTATTGGGTTCCACTATACAGTATATCCCAGTCCATGTTTACTGTACACAGGCCCGGATTAAGAGGAAAGATTACACTAGGCATACTGCATTTTTTCGGGCCCCCTCCAAACGGATACTTCACGATTTAGTGACAAAACTACATACATTTGAACTGCCACAAGAGTATTATGCTCATTCATTTGTTTAAGAGTTGCGCATTTGTAAACGGGAGTAAAGAGAAACGTAACCGTGTGCGACTTCACGTCTGTTTGTGAGCGCACTGCAAGAGCACTTCTGTAAAGTGCGTGCAGAGTCCAGTGTGCAAGGACAGATTAACATGACCACGGGCCCTGGACACAAACCAGCCATGGACCCCTACCAACACGCAAATACACGCAGTAGCACACCGTGCAATCCACAATCACACACATTATAATGCAGCGCACAGCCTAGAGAGAGAAAGAGAGAGATAGAGCGAAATACAATTCTATAAAGTCTCTCTGGTGCTGCGCAAGAGAAAGAGAGTCTTTGCGCCTGAGCCTACTAGACAGTTAGATTAGGGCAGAGACACCGACGATGCGAGCTCGCTCTAAACGCGCGAACAGATTCTTTTTGCCTTTGTAAGATCTCTGCGCCTGCTTTTTCGCCCACCCTTGCCCCCCCCCGCCCCCGGAGCCTACACTCAATGTCTGAGCGAAGCAGCGCGTCACCCCGTGAAACGCTGTGTTGGTGTCTTCACAGTGAGACAGACACACTCTGTGGTTGAAAACTAAATGATCACAGGGGATTCCTGCACGTTAACGGGTGTCGAGGGGACAGGCTCCGCGATCTGATTGCATGTCCCGAGCCTGGATACCCCAATCCCCAATCTTACTGCCGACTAACTGTGAAGTGAAACAACGGCCTCGCTCGTTACACTGGTACTGGTGCGTAAAGGGAACGCACAGTTAGCACACTTTCCTCACTACAACTGCCACAGCAGAAAAGCCACGGTAGGTCGATCGCTTTGTCGATTCGTGCCTCTGACACGTTGACTCGCAACATAATGAGTCGATGCTTTGATTTCAGTGAGGATGTGGAGCTCTTTGGCCATTTCCCGTGCCTTTTTTTCACTAGACACATCGTTCTCTCTCCAAGCGCACACACGCTTGTCCCGGCCGAATATAAGACCCCGAATATAAAACAACCCGACTTTTTACGACACATTCCCAGGGGGAAACACCTGTCAAATTTTTTTAATTAAAAAAAAAAATCAAGGGCCCCCCTAATGGCCAGGGCACTGGACATGTGCCCACTTTGCCCATGCGGTAACTGGATGAAAAACAGTGCAGTGCAATGCTTTATTCAGCATAAAGTTAAAACACTCGTGCAAGCCAGATTTAAACACAAAAGCCTTGCGCGAGCGAAGCAGCGATTCACCTGGTGAAACCTGGCGTGGAACTCTGTGGTGGGTAACGGCGAAATTCACACTGATGAGACATCGCCGGTGTGAGCCGCCGCACAGAAAAACTCTGGTTTGACGGCTAAAATAATAACCGGGGAGCAGAGCCGGCCCAAGCCTTCATAAGCCGAATTTGATTAGGGCCCCCCTCTCCAATGTTATCGTGGCCAAATGATTGACTATTGTTAAATGTCATTCACACACCCAGTTCATCCCTAGTGCCTCCAATGTCGAGCTTAGTGAAAATAGTAGCTAGCCGAGATCCTGACTCTCCTAGGGGGGTCCGGGGGTATGCCCCCCCGGGAGATTGTTTTTACCTTTTTAAATTGAAATGCATGAATCTGGTGCACTTTGAGAGGGAAATTAAAAGGCTAAATCTGAGGATTTTTTTGTGAACAAATAATTTGGAGATACTGGCTCAAATGAAGTAGAATTAAAAGCTATTGAAGAAAGACATATGGATTTTCCATAAAAATATTAATATAGAAAAAATATAATTCAGTGTCCTCTGGGATGGGCTTGGTGCTTTTTTTTTCTTTTATGGGACATATTTCTCTGTAATTTAATGAATGCATTTAAATGCAGTGAGAGGAACGTAGCAGAAGAACTCTGTTGTCCAGCTATCTTTTTTTCCACAGATGAGGCTGAAATAGGCTATAGGCTAAATAGACTATACACAGTGCATGGGCAACTGAGGGCAGCCCCATTTCCAATTTTTTTTAAATAAACTCAATACCGAGTGATAAGTTAACCTCGGATGAACTGATTCAATTATTAGGCTATTAACTATCCAGACCAAAACATTGTATTCATTTTTTGTATGATAACTTACATTTGCATAATATGATGTTACTATCAAACACACAAAATAAAAAAAAAAAAAAAAAAAAATTTTTTTTTTTTTTTTTTTTTTTATCCTTCTCACTGGGCCCCCTAGTGGAAATGGGCCCTAGGCACGTGCCTAGAATGCCTATGCCTAGATCCGGCCCTGACTGTACAGGTCCTCCAGTGCTACATGAAAATGACTGTGATTTCTGACACTTTTGACATTCACACTCTGCCCCCTATACCAGGGATCAGTTGGAAACAATCCAACATGGATGCTATGGTGGAGTGTGTCTCACTTAACATGGGCCCCATGTGGGTTCAAATGTTTCATGGAATACACGTGTACCCGACAGGTGGGGCTAAGCATGAATCTCCCATGACAGGCTGTGCTGGGTTGAGTAAGCAACACTGTGCTGAAGAGAGAGAGAGAGAGAGAGAGAGAGGTCCTTGCTGTGAATGAGTGTGTATGATTGCCTGTCTTTGACACTTTTCTGAATAATGAATGGGGGCACAGGGTCTGCAGAAAGCAACAGCTGCTATAGTGCTAGAGTGGATTAGAGTGGGTAAGGAGGGAGCTCTTTCTCTGTGTGTGTGTGTGCGTGTGTGTGTGTGTGTGTGCGTGTGTCAGTCAGTCAGGGGTTGGAGGGGGATTCACCTTGCCCTCCCCCCTTTGTTTAGTGCTAGTCTACAACCACAGCTGTCAGTAGCCGAGGGTAATGAATGGAGCAGTGTGTAGAGTGTGTGTTAAGGTGACAACATGTAGAGTGACACGTCAGTGGTGAGATCTTAGCACCAGTATGACCAGAGAGCAGTAGACTGTGTTATTATCAGGACTATATTATGATCAAACAGGTTACATTTAGTTGTTAAAGGTGAGACACGGCAGGCAAACACATTGTTTATGTAAAGCACTGGTCAATTTTAAGGTGTTGGTCTATTTTGCTTCCATAACATGTCTCATTATTTTTTGTCTGCTGCAGGGCCCGGGCCGGGGGGGGGGGGGGGGGGGGGCGCCCTACCAACTGAGCTAAGGGCGCCCCCATAACATATCTTCTTTTATAAATCAAAGGTCCAAAATGTATATTTAGGTGTTTATTTGACTAGACCTTGTATGTTTGTGTCTGTATATTTCTCCTATACCATCATCACAACTTCTAAACCACTTACACCAAGTGAACTTTATAGTGATTCATTGCCCTATACTGAAGGTTATTACAGAAGGATTTGTTTAAATTTTTATAATTCTCTGATTGATGTACGATACATTTTATCATTAAAAACATGCATTTTTAAGATGTGCTGATTTAAATAAAAACTGTCAATTTTGAGTCTAACAATGTTGCAGGTGTTCAATGCGACATCGGTTCACGTTTTAAATATTTGCAGAAATCCTTTGAAGTGCTTCTTCTAAATCTGACGAAAAAGCAAACACACAAACGAGCCTACAATAGATGATCTATAGTGTAGCTCATTGCACAGGGATCTGAGGCATCTTGCTTTCTAACCAAATGTGCTGCATTTAGAATATAGACCTGAGATCAACCTGCTGTTAAAGATAGAAGGGTACGGCTAAATCTCTGGCGAAAGCTTTTCAGTGAAGTAACTTTCTTGCCAAATAGAAAGAGATCAAGGAACACAGGAAGAGAATTGGAACCAGTGCATTTTGAGGTGGGGAATGAGTTGGAGCCAAACAGAGGTGAAGGGCAGCGCGCTGGAAAAGCCCCAGACTGTTTATGTCTGTAAGAATGAATTGATTATCCTCCACAACACTATTAGCTAATGAAAGTCTGTCTGGAGAACACTGCCTCAGTTTTCATCTCCCTATACCAGCAGACACACTCTTTACTGGAGCGACCACCTTGTTACCGTGCAGATATAAGCAGCCATCAGTCAACACATTGGCTTCTCAGACATCTCAGACAGATAGCATGAGCTAAAATCAAGGAGTTTTTTAAAGGGGACATATTATGAAAAACCAAACATTGCCGGTGTTTGGGCACACTGTTTAGGTTATTGGCGTCCCTACCAGCACACACAAGCTTCAAAAAGACAAATATGTCAGTTTCTTCTGGGACATTTATTTCGAAAAAGGGGGGATTTGAAGGTTTCTTCCAAAAAACACCGACTGATGACGAAATCGGTCGGTTTTCATTATCATAAATACTCCCACGGGAAAGCTCACCAGAAACTCGGCAGTTGATTGGCAAATCAAGACGCCCCGTTGGTAACCACACACACCTGGCTGAGCCTCCACTCGCTCATGCAACAACAGAGGAGAAGCAAGCTGCAGTGTGAGCTCAACCTCAAGCTACCATCACACCTCAGCCTCGAAGCACACTAGGGCTGAATGGATTTACTTCATTTTTTGTTAGGCTATCTCCAGCAAAGGTTTGCAATCTGTTAGTGTGATCAAAGCCTTTTTACTGGAGTGTGGAGGAGACTGTGCCAGGAAGACTGAGAGACACCATCCGTCCGAAATGTAAGTAGTCCTATTTTAAAAATAATTCTGTGCGTTTGTTAGTTCAATGTCTGTAACGTGCTTTATTTTATCCCTCCTATAATAACCAACACCGACTGAAATGAGAGAATGCGGGGTTTAGTCGTTAGCATTAGCGCCCGCTAGCTTTACCGTTAGCTTTATGCTAACGGTTAGAGCTGTGAGTCTTTTGCTGTGACTGTTATTTGGCTCTTTTGTGAGCTCACGTTAGTCCTGCCGTGACAGCCCCTGAGTGAAAAACAGACGGTGAAACTGTAGGGTGTGTTGGAAACTGAAGAGTATTTTTTTAATAGCTTCATCCTGCTACCTGCTAGCTGTCTGATTGTATAGCTCAAATACACACCGCAATAAGTCTGCGGACCGTGTGTAGTTAGGGTGACCAGATCCCAATTCACCAGATGTGGGACAAAGACTACGTTTGTGCGGGAGAATGCGGGACAAAGTGCCGTTTTTTTTAAGCAAAATAAACCTGTAGTACAAGCAGCAGTAGGCCTATTACATGATCTCCAGTGTAATGTACACAGACAGGAATACTGTAAGTTGTCTCTGCTGGTGTTTGTTTCCTGTCCATTATATTTCAAAAAGCACACAGTATCACTCAGAACTTGTTGCTTATCAAGCCAGGGCTGTACTGAATTTGTTGTAGCTTTGCCATAACAGATGTATGATGTAGGCCTATACATGTCAGCTAGGCTACATGATGTAACATTGAATGTGCCATGTTTTACAGGTGTGAGTGACCTGATGGAGCCGGACAGAGCCACCAAGACCGTCACACTATCCGTTCCTTCAGAGGAGGATGTGTTCACTGGGGGGGGACAGGTGGTCTTCTTCAGGGCCCAACAACGACTGGACAGTTACATAAAAGTTATGGCTTTGCTTCTGTTTGATATGTACACTTCATATTTTCATTCCACTGGCTATGAATAAACTGCTTTATTTTTAAGGATGTTTTTGGTCTTTTTAAAATGTAATGATACTGTCTTATCAGAGAAAATCTTCAGCGAGATGAAAATGTGAGTTTCAAGTAATCCTTTACTACAGGTAGCAAACAGTGACAGTAAGCAACACAATACATTTTTTAACGGTAAAACTTTATTATGAATGAGTGATCACAATACAAGTGATACATTATCTACTAGATATTGAAATGTTGTCAGATAATTTGCAGCTCTGACAAACCTAAAGCATAATTATTTCAACCATACATTTTACAAAAGATAATGCCTTTCCAGTGAATCTTGACATGATTCAGGATACATTCTTTTCCATCATGGTTACTTTACATTTTTACATGTCAACTCAGTATCGGTTCACAACCAAAGCTGTTTCACTCCACTGGGCTGTAGATCATTCCACAGACCTGTAAAGACAAACGTAAAACAGGGTGTATGTTACCAGTTTAGAGAGTTTATGCATAACTACTTAGCTCAAATTATGTTATTGACTGTGACATAATTAAACAGTATTTACCTGAGGATAATGTCAGGGAAATCAGAAATCTTGATGCCATTTTCACAGTTTTCAGCTCAGACTCCTGTCTGAACAGGTTCAGTTGTACATCTTTTAGTTTAGAACTGGTTAGTGTGCCGATATTTGTGGTAGAAATGAAGCTAAACATGTTTACATTGGTCTCCATGCTGCATTGGCCAAAAGTAAACAAAACTGACAGCTGGGCGTGTGCCATGCCCATGTAGGTAGGTATAGAGTAAATGAGCAGGGCGGTGCATGCACGCCCATGTAGATCTGACCAGTCAGAGCAGACTAGTATTCTTGCGAAGGGGGGTAAGCTGTCAAAACCTACCTTTTGAGATAGAGGGCAGAAGAGGCTGGAAAAGGCGATGAAGAAATGGGAAATGGTAGAAAACTATTGGGTTTTTTGAACAATAAACCAAGAAAACCTTTTCTAGTAGACCTTGGAAATACACCTTTAAAACCGAGATTTTGCATAATATGTCCCCTTTAAAGGCTCAGTTGCAGCAGACCCAGTTCAAATCAGTTCTCTGCATGTCGTCCCCTCTTTGCCCCATCTCAACTCTGTCTCTCCAAATCTGTCTAATAAAGCGGAAAAAAATATTAAAAAAATTATCTTAAAAAAAACTGCCAAAACTTGAAACTCGTTGGTTCAAAATGTATACAAAAAGGAACAGTTGCTGACTACAGGACTGTCACTGGACAGCTGGTGAAACAATTGGTTTACATAATCAAAGACTTGTGAACATGCCTTTACTGTAGTCACTGACCTGTCTGCAGTTTGCCATTGTAACAGACTTCAGTGGGCCAATGTTTACCTTCAATTAGGGATGGGCATTTTAAGAAATTCAATTGATCGATCATCGGGAAAATTAACGAGCAATTATCGATTAATCGTTATCTTTTTTTACATATTAAAAAATGCCAACAGAACATCCAAAATACAGCGTTTTTACCATAGACTGTATACAAGAGGTTTTTACTCAATTACATCTTTATTCCAAGATCTTCTAGGCAAACAAATCTATTAAGACAAGGCAACTTTTTTAAATAAAATAATAATAAAATGCAGCGCTGGTTAAAGCCCGAGGCTATGAGCCAACAAGGAGCCAATGCTACGATACCTTTTAAAGTTTTAACACATATGCGCCTCCTAAGATGCTGCCAAAGACTGCATAAGGGCACGGCACGTTTCTCTGAGTGGTAAAGGACCTAACGTTACTTCAACTAATAAACAAAATGTGCAAATTAGTTCCCTGATGAAGGCGAAGTAGGAAAGCATAGACGCTAAAGTTAGCCGCTAATGCTAGCGGCGCTAACGTTAAACAGGGTCGGATTTAGGCTTCAATGTACAAGTGGTACATAATTCGGTTTGTTTAAGTGTTGTACAAGGTTTCACAATGCTTAATGAACTTAGTTATTTTCAGATCTAAAGCTGTCCGATGCCAAACTTCGCCTTAACTTCTTGCTGTTTAAGTTTTGCCATCTACCGCAGCTCGCAGGCAACTGCCTGAGCCTGTTCTGTTGTCTCCTACTACTAGTTAAGTATCTCCCCCTGCTGGTAGGATGTTTAATTGCTGCCCATACAGTCTGGTGCTGCCACATAGTGAAATTCATTGCTGTGCTGCGGGACTCACACTGCGCAACACAACGGCTATATGATCGATAACAATTTAACGTGATCGACAATATTCTTAACGAGCAATGATCGAGCAATCGATTAATTATGCCCATCCCTACCTTCAATAGTGTCTGACGATCTGGAGAAGTGTTCTCTTCACAGATGAATCCAGGTATAGTGCAGTGGGCAGATAGCCAGTGAGTATGAAGTCATGTGGGTGAGCCGTGTCTAATAAGTCTCTTTTCAAGAAGAGTGGCCGTTTATTGTGATCGGCACGTCAATGCCATCATCATGGTGCCCTATCAGCATCTTGATATACTATTCCACACCTGTCAGGTGGATGGATATCACAGCAAAAGAGAAGTGCTCAGTAACACAGGTTTAAGAGAATTTGTGAACAATATTTAGGAGAAATAGGCCTTTTGTGTAACTCAGAAAAAGCTTGAAACTTTGATTTCAGTTCACGAAAAATATGAGCAAAAACAAAAGTGTTGCGTTTATAATTTTGTTCTGTGTTTATATAAATGTATCTAAAACACCTATGTGATTGGTCAGAGCCTTTGATATAAGAACATATGAGACATACAATCAATGCATTCTGTCTTTACGCATCATGAACAAATGATCTGCAAATAGTTTTCTGGTTAGACAACATCACCATGTTAAGAAGACCTATAAAGAGATAGATACCACAGATCTTTTCTTCCTGCAGCAGTCAGACTGTACAGGCAGCAATGTTGCCTTTTTTAATATTTACATAGTGTTACGGTCGAGGCAGACAGGCAGGCAAGCAGGACCCAAATGGCAAAAAAGGCAAAAAGGCAAGGCACATGGAACACAGGAACATACAGGGACAGACTCACCAACTGGTACAATGCAAAGACACGGAACAATGACACACAGGGAGATAAATATACACACAAGACAGGGTAGACAACGAGGGACCGGTGTAACACATTAGGGGAGGGAGCAGTAATCAAACAGGAGGGAAGCTTGACAGGACATGGGGAGGAACAAGACAGACATACCAAAATAAAACAGGAAACACGGGGAACCACCAAAACAAGACAAGACAAAGACAGAACATGACACATGGGTTATTTTTAAATAGGTTATTACATAGGTATTTTGTATCCATGCTGATGCTTTTGTTATTATTATTTGCACTATCTTACAGGGGGCAAAGTGATTTTATGGGCATGGAATGTTGTAAATAAGTTTGTTCACCAGAAATTATATATAGGACCATCAAGGATCACAACCTGGGTGGAAACTTGGTCAACTACCTGCTGGAAAGCTACAGGGGTAGTTGCGGATATCCACTATGTGAATTAAGGATATCTGCAACTGAATTATAAATATATATATATATATATATATATATATATATATATATATATATATATATATATATATATATATATATATATATATATATATATATATATATATATATATATATATATATATATATATATATATATATATATATATATTCAAATCTCCATGAATGAAAGTATCTCTCGCCGGGTGCGGTGGCGCGCGCCTGTAATCCAAGTTACTGGGAGGCTGAGGCTGGCGGATCGTTTGAGCTCAGGAGTTCTGAGCTGCAGTGGACTATGCCGATCGGGTGTCCGCACTAAGTTCGGTATCGATATGGTGTTCCTGGGGGAGCCCGGGACCACCAGGTCGTTTAAGGAGGGGTGCACCGACCCAGGTCGGAAACGGAGCAGGTCAAAGCCCCCGTGCCGCTCAGTAGTGGGATCGCGCCTGTGAATAGACGCTGTAGTGCAGCCTGAGTAATACAGCGGGACCCAGTCTTTTCACACTCTTTCTACTGTTTAACAAACAGCTGGGACTACAACAATGTATAAGATAGGTTACAACAGCTTCAGCCCTGCTGCTTTATTTTATTGTGTCAATGAAAAACTTGAGAGAGCAGTTGTTTTTCTTTGTCTTACAGCGCCTCCACCTGGAGGAGAGGAGCAATGACCATCAACCACACCAGTCAAAATCAGAACTTCAAACATTTAAAGCTGTCTCACTGTGATTCTTCTGTCATGTTGTGAGATCATTAAAGAGGACCTATTATGCTACTTTTCTGGTCTTAATTTCTTGTTTTACACTGCTATAGAGCAACCTGACACGAATCACATCACAAAAAACTATGTAGATTTTCGGGAAGCTCTTTCTCTTATTTTGGCGATCCAGCACATCCTGTCAACACTTGAGTGTGTGTGCTTCGGCTCCCTCCGCCTGTGCTTCGGCCATCTCCGCTCCCCTCCCCCCCTCCTGCAAACCCCACTCCGTTGTGATTGGTTACCTTCCTTCCGGAACACTTTCAGTGGCGGGAAGCGCGAGCATGGACCTATAAGGGCGCGAGGCAGACGCGAGGCAGACGCGAACAGGGAAGTGACAGCATTACCATACATGGAAACATCCGCGTGGAGACATCACAAAGTTTTATGCGACGGCACAAATTATGAAAGGGTAGACCGCTTTGAACACGTGACTTCTCGACTGGCTAGAATAGTGTTTAGTGCTCTGCACAGACACCCCAGACGGTCAGCAGGGAATATGTCGAAATGCATGAAAGTCATTATTTGATAATTTAGTATGGTTAAGCATGACTATGAATCATCATAACAACGTTTATAGGTCATAAAAGTCAAAAAGCATCATAGGTCCTCTTTAAGACAACAAACCGTTCAGTGGACAGTTCAGACACTAACCTGGTGAAAAAGAACTGCAGAACAACCACACCAAATGTAACATAACACACTTGATTGGTCTTTTTAACAGAAGATATTGATATAATGAAATGAATGAAGTCTAACTACCACTGTCATGGCTTACTGGAACACTTGAATACAACACAGTCATCCTCATTAAAGTTACCAGTTACACCTGAGCTTCTCCTTCTGTGACAAGTCAAAATGTCTGCTGTGGAAGAGACAATTGGCTCTTATAATGTGTGGGTCATGAGTCTCTCCTTTTCCAATGTTGACCTCATAGTGGGTTACAGTAACTAGTGATGTCATAGTTGGTAAAAGTAGAACTGTAGTGATGTCATAGTTTGTTACTTTAGAACGTCATAGTGGGTTTACATTAGAGCCTCAATGATGTCATAGTACGTTACAGCAGAACTGTAGTGATGTCATAGTTTGTTACTTTAGAACCCTAGTGACGTCATAGTGGGTTACAGTAGAACTAGTGATGTCATAGTTGATAAAAGTAGAACCCTAGTGACGTCATAGTGGGTTTACATTAGAGCCTCAATGACGTCATAGTCCATTACAGCAGAACTGTAGTGATGTCATAGTTTGTTACTTTAGAACCCTAGTGACGTCATAGTGGGTTTACATTAGAGCCTCAATGACATCATGGTCCGTTACATCAGAACTATTGTGATGTCACAGTTGGTCACAGTAGAACCCAGATGACGTCATAGTGGGTTATATTAGCACCCCAGTGACGTCAAAGTCTGTTACAGTAGAACTATAGTGATGTCATAGTTTGTCACAGCAGAACTGTAGCTCCATTTTTGTCATACGTGATTCCTATAGGCTAAGATTGTCTTTTAGGATTAGGATGTTGTGAAAAAAAATAGTATTTGTCTTTATTGAAGTGAGGTGTTATCATTGAAAATGTTTAAGGAAATTGGACAAACACTGATCAGCCTTTAAGTCTGCAGGTGTTATATTTATTGACCGCCTCTAGCTGGCGCCAGAGCTTTCTCCCTGAAGACATCACATTTTAAAACCCCAAATCTCCATGAATGAAAGTATCTCTCGCCGGGTGCGGTGGCTCGCGCCTGTAATCCAAGTTACTGGGAGGCTGAGGCTGGCGGATCGTTTGAGCTCAGGAGTTCTGAGCTGCAGTGGACTATGCCGATCGGGTGTCCGCACTAAGTTCGGTATCGATATGGTGTTCCTGGGGGAGCCCGGGACCACCAGGTCGTTTAAGGAGGGGTGCACCGGCCCAGGTCGGAAACGGAGCAGGTCAAAGCCCCCGTGCCGCTCAGTAGTGGGATCGCGCCTGTGAATAGACGCTGTAGTGCAGCCTGAGTAATACAGCGGGACCCAGTCTTTTCACACTCTTTCTACTGTTTAACAAACAGCTGGGACTACAACAATGTATAAGATAGGTTACAACAGCTTCAGCCCTGCTGCTTTATTTTATTGTGTCCAGGAAAAACTTGAGAGAGCAGTTGTTTTTCTTTGTCTTACAGCGCCTCCACCTGGAGGAGAGGAGCAATGACCATCAACCACACCAGTCAAAATCAGAACTTCAAACATTTAAAGCTGTCTCACTGTGATTCTTCTGTCATGTTGTGAGATCATTAAGACAATAAACCGTTAGGTGGACAGTTCAGACACTAACCTGGTGAAAAAGAACTGCAGAGCAACCACACCAAATGTAACATAACACACTTGATTGGTCTTTTTAACAGAATATATTGATATAATGAAATGAATGAAGTCTAACTACCACTGTCATGGCTTACTGGAACACTTGAATACAACACAGTCATCCTCATTAAAGAGGACCTATTATGCTACTTTTCTGGTCTTAATTTCTTATTTTACACTGCTATAGAGCAACCTGACACGAATCACATCACAAAAAACTATGTAGATTTTCGGGAAGCTCTTTCTCTTCTTTTGGCGATCCAGCACATCCTGTCAACACTTGAGTGTGTGTGCTTCGGCTCCCTCCGCCTGTGCTTCGGCCATCTCCGCTCCCCTCCCCCCCCTCCTGCAAACCCCACTCCGTTGTGATTGGTTACCTTCCTTCCGGAACACTTTCAGTAGCGGGAAGCGCGAGCATGGACCTATAAGGGCGCGAGGCAGACGCGAACAGGGAAGTGACAGCATTACCATACATGGAAACATCCGCGTGGTGACTTCACGAAGTTACATGCGACGTCACGAAGTTACAAAGGGTAGACCCAGGGCCGGATCTAGGCATAGGCATTCTAGGCACGTGCCTAGGGCCCATTTCCACAAGGGGGCCCAGTGAGAAGGAAAAAAAAATGTTTTTTTTTTTGTTTTTTTTTTAGGTTTTTTTTTACGGTATGTGTTTCATATTAACATCATATTATGCAAATGTAAGTTATCATACAAAAAAAGGAATAACATGTTTTGGTCTGGATAGTTAATAGCCTATTAATTTAATCAGTTCATCCGAGGTTAACTTATCAGTTATTGAGTTTATTTAAAAAAATTGGAAATTGGGCTGCCCTCAGTTGCCCATTCACTGTGTATACTGTAGTCTATAGCCTATTTCAGCCTCATCTGTGGAAAAAAAGATAGCTGGACAACAGAGTTCTTCTGCTTCGTTCCTCTCACTGCATTTAAATGCATTCATAATATTAAAGGCAAGGCAAGGCAAGGCAATTTTATTTATAGAGCACATTTCAGGCACAGGGCCACTCAAAGTGCTTCACAGGGTTAAAATCAAATAAAGAATACAAATACAAAAAAAAAAAAAAAAAAAAAATGAACAAATTTAAAACATGGATAAAAATACAACATTTAAATAAAAGAATTAAAACATTTTACCAAAAAAAAAAAAAAAAAAAAAAAAAAAAAAAAATTACAGGTTAAAAGGGAAACAAGAACGTTTTGAGACCCGATTTAAAAGAGCTGAGAGTCTCAGCGGACCTCAGACTCTCTGGCAGTCCGTTCCAGACATTGGGCGCATAAACGCTGAATGCCGCCTCTCCCTGTTTAGTCCTAGCTCTGGGGACTTTTAAAAGACCTGTCCCAGACGACCTAAGGGCTCTGGGCGGCTCATAACGTATCAGCAGATCAGTAATGTATTTTGGCCCTAAACCATTTAAGGCTTTGTAGACCATCATCGATATTTTAAAATCAATTCTTTGAGTGACAGGAAGCCAGTGTAAAGACCTAAGAACTGGGGTAATGTGATCTACTTTTTTGGTCCTAGTGAGGACTCGAGCAGCAGCGTTCTGAATTAGCTGAAGCTGTCTGATTGATTTTTTAGGAAGGCCTGCAAAGACACTATTACAGTAGTCAAGTCTACTAAAAATAAATGCATGGACAAGTTTTTCTAAGTCCTGCTGAGATATTAGCCCTTTAATTCTCGATATATTTTTAAGGTGGTAGTAGGCTGACTTAGTAATTGATTTAATGTGTTTTTTGAAATTCAAGTCGGAATCTATCACTACTCCAAGATTTCTAGCTTGGTGTGTGCTTTCTAACATAACAGATTTAAGCTGTGCGCTGACTTTTGATTGTTCATCCCTGGCACCAAAGACAATTACTTCAGTTTTGTCGCTGTTTAATTGAAGAAAGTTTTGGCACATCCAGTCATTGATTTGTTCGATGCATTTACTTAGTGCTTGAATCGGACCATAGTCTCCTGGTGATATGGTTATGTAAATTTGTGTGTCGTCTGCATAATTATGGTAGCATAATTTGTTTTTGTTCATAATCTGAGCTAGCGGTAGCATGTATATGTTAAACAGAAGAGGCCCAAGAATGGAACCTTGGGGGACCCCGCATGTAATATTTGTTCGCTCGGATGTGAAATTGCCTATTGACACATAGTAGTCTCTTTCCTTTAAGTATGATTCAAACCAGTTTAGCACAGTTCCAGAAAGTCCAACCCAGTTTGCAAGTCGATCTAGCAATATGCTGTGGTCAACTGTGTCGAACGCAGCACTGAGATCCAATAAAACTAATACAGAGCTTTTGCCACTGTCTGTGTTTAAGTGGATGTCATTGAGGACCTTAACCAGAGCAGTCTCAGTGCTGTGGTGTTGTCGAAAACCTGACTGAAAGACATCAAAGCAGTTATTCATTGCTAAGTAGTTATTTAGCTGATGATGAACAGCTTTTTCAATGATCTTGCTTAAAAATGGTAGGTTGGATATCGGCCTATAATTGTTCATGAGTGATGTATCTAGATTTTTCTTTTTTAGGAGTGGCTTGATGACAGCTGTTTTCAGGGCCTGTGGGAATACACCAGTGCGAAGGGACATATTGACAATTTCTAGGACATCTGAGGCTATACAGCTAAAAACAGTTTTAAAGAAGCCTGTGGGCAGAATGTCAAGGCAACAGGAGGAGGAGTTCAGGTGTTGTATAATGTCATCCAGGTTTTTCTTGTTTATCAGAAAAAACTCTGTCATGGCATCTGAATTTGTTTTAAATGGGTACAGAGATAAAACATATCTTGAACCTGGTATTGATGCAGTGACAGCTTGTCTTATTTTATGAATTTTCTCAGTAAAGAAGGAGGCAAATTCATTGCAGGCCCTCGTGGAAAGATGCTCAGACGCTACTGACACAGGAGGGTTTGTTAGCCTGTCAACAGCAGCAAACAGGGCATGTGCATTGTTGCTGTTTTTGGTGATGATGTCAGAGAAGAAAGACTGTCTTGCATTTCTTAGTTCTAGATTAAACGTGCGTAGTTTCTCTTTGAAGATGTTATAGTGAACATTTAGATTTGTTTTTCGCCACCTGCGTTCTGCTTTACGGCACTCTCTTTTTTCAATTCTGACCTGAGGGGTATTTCTCCAGGGGGACCTTTTTTTTACCAGAGATGATTTTCACCTTGGTGGGTGCAATAGCATCGATAACATTTGTAATTTTTGAGTTGAAGTTACATACAAGCTCATTAACTGAGATACAGGGGAGGAGCGGGGACAGAGAAAATGCCTGGATAAATTGTTCACTCGTGTTTTCAGTAATATACCGTTTTTTGATAACCTTTGTTTTTGCAGTTGTGTTCAAAGATATTGTACTCCCAAAAAACAAACATGAATGGTCGGAGAGACCCACATCAGACACTAAAAGGTTTGAAATGTCCAGGCCCTTTGAAATTAATAAGTCCAGGGTGTGACCTTTGTTATGTGTAGGCTGGTTTACGTGTTGGGAGAGTCCAAAATTTTCCAGTACATAGCATAGTTCTTTAGCACTTCTGTCCTCGGGTTTGTCCACATGTATATTAAAATCCCCAACAATCAATAAACAGTCAAACTCCATACAGATTACAGACAGTAGTCCAGTAAGGTCATCAAAAAAGTTTGCACAGTATTTAGGTGGCCTGTAGATATTAATAACAATAGCTTGAGAGGCTGATTTTAACTTGAGAGCCACATATTCAAATGAAACAAAGTTTCCATAAAACATCTTTTTGCATGTTAAAGATTCATTAAATAAAATAGCAACTCCACCACCTTTCCTATGAGCTCTGGCCTCACTCTCGAAAGTGTAGTTGGGGGGGGTTGACTCGATAAGAACAGCTGAGCTGTTGTCTGGGTCCAACCAAGTTTCAGTTAAAAACATAAAATCAAGATTGTGCTTGGTAATAAAATCATTAATTAAAAATGTTTTACCTGACAAAGATCTGATGTTTAACAAGGCCAGACTCAGTGTGTTTGAATGTGAAGCATTGTCAGCCCTATTTACTACAGCAGACTGTGGCTGAAGGGGAATGGATACCAAGTTTGACAGGTTTGCAGTATTAAAGTGACAAGTGTTTCTTGTACGTATTGTCGGGTTAGTCACATAAACAGCAACAGTATGGGGAGGTGAAGTAGCCAGTAATCTACATGGTGATGCCGGAGGTGGACAGTAGCTGGGGGAGCTAGTCACACAAACCGCAGTATGGGTCACTGGCGATGAAGGATTGAAACCCAGTCCATGTTTTCTGTCCTGCCTGGTGAGCTGCTGCCCGACAGAAGCGGTGAATGGCCCAACAGCGGGCGAGTCCCGATGACGTGGCAGAGGCAACCGGACGAATGGGAAGGAGATGCTGATGTTGTATCCTTTCCCCTCAGCCGTCTCAGTGGACAAGACGGATGGGATGAAGCCGGCAGCCTTAAAATCCACTCCGCGCAGGTTGTAATCCACTCCATGAAATCCATCCAGCCGGGACTGCGGGGATCTCGCGATGTTGTGTCCTTTGCCCTCAGCCGTCTCAGTGGACAAGACGGATGGGATGAAGCCGGCAGGCTGACCATAAATAAAGTTTCTCCCTGAGCCTCTGTGTATATATCGAGGTCTACGCAATAGTCCTAGCTGCTTTATGGTGGAAATACAGGGTGGGATGGAGCGGTTGTTGTACTTCAGCAGCTGTGAGGCGAAGTAGGTCAACATCGAACCAGCCAGAGTGATGTTAGCCTGTTAGCAGCTAGGTACGGACCCGAAGCAGTTGGAGAAGAGCTGAGAGGCAGTGTAGAAAAAGTGTCGAAAAATCCACGATGAGACTGTAGAGACAGCTTTGCAGGTTGCCCGGGGCATATTCCTCACCAGGATCACCGAAGAAAACGCCAGTAGTGACCAGGAAAATGTCACTACTACTACTTGTTTTTAGCCGTTGCTAGGGACGCCAAAATAGCAAGTGAGCTACACGGCTCCTCCACAACAACACCGGAACAACCAAAGACAGTCCACAAGCCTGCTTTTCGATGTTGGTGTAGCCCGCAGGGAACCAAGAAGAGACCAAAGGTCCACAAAAAATCACTTTTAAAATAAAATTGGCCAAAATTGGCCCAAAAATAGCTTGGAGAAGCGGCGAACAGACAGCGCCAGCGTCCTCTCCAGCTGATGTTTTTTTTCAAAATAAAGAGAAATATGTTCCGTAAAAGAAAAAAAAGCACCATCCCAGAGGACACTGAATTATATTTTTTATTTTATTTATATATTATATTTTTTCTATATTAATATTTTTATGGAAAATCCATGTCTTTCTTCGATAGCTTTTATTTCTACTTAATTCGAGCCAGTATCTCCAAATTGTTTGTTCACACAAAATTCCTCAGATTTAGCCTCTTAATTTCCCTCTCAAAGTGCACCAAATTCATGCATTTCACTTTAAAAAGGTAAAAAAAATCTCCCGGGGGGGCATACCCCCGGACCCCCCTAGGAGAGTCAGGATCTCGGCTGGCTACTATTTTCACTAAGCTGGACATTGGAGGCAGTAGCGATGAACTGGGTGTGTGAATGACATTTAACAATAGTCAATCATTTGGCCACAATAACATTGGAGAGGGGGGCCCTAATCAAATTCGGCTTAGGGCCACATGAAGGCTTGGGCCGGCTCTGCTCCCTGGTTATAATTTTAGTCGTCAAACCAGAGTTTTTCTGTGCTGCGTCTCAGACCGGCGATGTCTCAGTGTGAATTTCGCCGTTACCCACCACAGAGTTCCACGCCAGGTTTCACCAGGTGAATCGCTGCTTCGCTCGCGCAAGGCTTTTGTGTTAGATCAGGCTTGCACGAGCGTTTTAACTTTATGCTGAATAAAGCATTGCACTGCACTGTTTTTCATCCAGTTGGAAAAATTGCTCCCACACTGGACTCTGCACGCACCTTACAGAAATGCTCCTGCAGTGAGCTCGCACACTCGGTTACGTTTCTCTTTACTCCCGTTTACAAACGCGCAACTCTTAAACAAATGAATGAGCATAATACTCTTGTGGCAGTTCAAATCTACGTAGTTTTTCACCAAATCGTGAAGTATCCGTTTGGAGGGGGCCCGAAAAAATGCGGTATGCCTAGTGTAATCTTTCTTCTTAATCCGGGCCTGGGTAGACCGCTTTGAACACGTGACTTCTCGACTGGCTAGAATAGTGTTTAGTGCTCTGCACAGACACCCCAGATGGTCAGCAGGGAATAAGTCGAAATGCATGTAAGTCATTATTTGATAATCTAGTATGGTTAAGCATGACTATAAATCATCATAACAACGTTTATAGGTCATAAAAGTCAAAAAGCATCATAGGTCCTCTTTAGGCAAGGCAAGGCAAGGCAAGGCAATTTTATTTATAGAGCACATTTCAGGCACAGGGCCACTCAAGGTGCTTCACAGGGTTAAAATCAAATAAAGAATACAAATACAAAAAAAAAAAAAAGTCACCAGTTACACCTGAGCTTCTCCTTCTGTGACAAGTCAAAATGTCTGCTGTGGAAGAGACAATTGGCTCTGATAATGTGTGGGTCATGAGTCTCTCCTTTTCCAATGTTGACCTCATAGTGGGTTACAGTAACTAGTGATGTCATAGTTGGTAAAAGTAGAACTGTAGTGATGTCATAGTTTGTTACTTTAGAACGTCATAGTGGGTTTACATTAGAGCCTCAATGATGTCATAGTACGTTACAGCAGAACTGTAGTGATGTCATAGTTTGTTACTTTAGAACCCTAGTGACGTCATAGTGGGTTACAGTAGAACTAGTGATGTCATAGTTGGTAAAAGTAGAACCCTAGTGACGTCATAGTGGGTTTACATTAGAGCCTCAATGACGTCATAATCCATTACAGCAGAACAGTAGTGATGTCATAGTTTGTTACTTTAGAACCCTAGTGACGTCATAGTGGGTTTACGTTAGAGCCTCAATGACATCATAGTCCGTTACATCAGAACTATTGTGATGTCATAGTTGGTCACCGTAGAACCCAGATGACATCATAGTGGGTTATATTAGAACCCCAGTCACGTCAAAGTCTGTTACAGTAGAACTATAGTGATGTCATAGTTGGTCACAGCAGAACTGTAGCTCCATTTTAGTCATACGTGATTCCTATAGGCTAAGATTGTCTTTTAGGATGAGGATGTTGTGAAAAAAAATAGTATTTGTCTTTATTGAAGTGAGGTGTTTTATCATTTAAAATGTTTAAGGAAATTGGACAAACACTGATCAGCCTTTAAGTCGGCAGGTGTTATATTTATTGACCGCCTCTAGATGGCGCCAGAGCTTTCTCCCCGATGACATCACATTTTGAAAACCCCAAATCTCCATGAATGAAAGTATCTCTCGCCGGGTGCGGTGGCTCGCGCCTGTAATCCAAGTTACTGTGAGGCTGAGGCTGACGGGTCGTTTGAGCTCAGGAGTTCTGAGCTGCAGTGGACTATGCCGATCGGGTGTCCGCACTAAGTTCGGTATCGATATGGTGTTCCTGGGGGAGCCCGGGACCACCAGGTCGTTTAAGGAGGGGAGCACCGACCCAGGTAGGAAACGGAGCAGGTCAAAGCCCCCGTGCCGCTCAGTAGTGGGATCGCGCCTGTGAATAGATGCTGTAGTGCAGCCTGAGTAATACAGCGGGACCCAGTCTTTTCACACTCTTTCTACTGTTTAACAAACAGCTGGGACTACAACAATGTATAAGATAGGTTACAACAGCTTCAGCCCTGCTGCTTTATTTTATTGTGTCCATGAAAAACTTGAGAAAGCAGTTGTTTTTCTTTGTCTTACAGCGCCTCCACCTGGAGGAGAGGAGCAATGACCATCAACCACACCAGTCAAAATCAGAACTTCAAACATTTAAAGCTGTCTCACTGTGATTCTTCTGTCATGTTGTGAGATCATTAAGACAACAAACCGTTCAGTGGACAGTTCAGACACTAACCTGGTGAAAAAAAGAACTGCAGAACGACCACACCAAATGTAACATAACACACTTGATTGGTCTTTTTAACAGAAGACATTGATATAATGAAATGTATGAAGTCTAACTACCACTGTCATGGCTTACTGGAACACTTGAATACAACACAGTAATCCTCATTAAAGTTACCAGTTACACCTGAGCTTCTCCTTCTGTGACAAGTCAAAATGTCTGCTGTGGAAGAGACAATTGGCTCTTATAATGTGTGGGTCTCTCTTTTTCCAATTTTGACCTCATAGTGGGTTACAGTAACTAGTGATGTCATGGTTGGTAAAAGTAGAACTGTAGTGATGTCATAGTTTGTTACTTTAGAACGTCATAGTGGGTTTACATTAGAGCCTCAATGATGTCATAGTACGTTACAGCAGAACTGTAGTGATGTCATAGTTTGTTACTTTAGAACCCTAGTGACGTCATAGTGGGTTACAGTAGAACTAGTGATGTCATAGTTTGTTACTTTAGAACCCTAGTGACGTCATAGTGGGTTACAGTAGAACTAGTGATGTCATAGTTGGTAAAAGTAGAACCCTAGTGACGTCATAGTGGGTTTACATTAGAGCCTCAATGACGTCATAGTCCGTTACAGCAGAACTGTAGTGATGTCATAGTTTGTTACTTTAGAACCCTAGTGACGTCATAGTGGGTTTACATTAGAGCCTCAATGACATCATGGTCCGTTACATCAGAACTATTGTGATGTCATAGTTGGTCACAGTAGAACCCAGATGACATCATAGTGGGTTACATTAGAACCCCAGTCACGTCAAAGTCTGTTACAGTAGAACTATAGTGATGTCATAGTTTGTCACAGCAGAACTGTAGCTCCATTTTAGTCATACGTGATTCCTATAGGCTAAGATTGTCTTTTAGGATGAGGATGTTGTGAAAAAAAATAGTATTTGTCTTTATTGAAGTGAGGTGTTATCATTGAAAATGTTTAAAGAGGACCTATGATGCTTTTTGACTTTTATGACCTATAAACGTTGTTATGATGATTCATAGTCATGCTTAACCATACTAAATTATCAAATAATGACTTACATGCATTTCGACATATTCCCTGCTGACCGTCTGGGGTGTCTGTGCAGAGCACTAAACACTATTCTAGCCAGTCGAGAAGTCACGTGTTCAAAGCGGTCTACCCTTTCATAATTTGTGCCGTCGCATAAAACTTTGTGATGTCTCCACGCGGATGTTTCCATGTATGGTAATGCTGTCACTTCCCTGTTCGCGTCTGCCTCGCGTCTGCCTCGCGCCCTTATAGGTCCATGCTCGCGCTTCCCGCCACTGAAAGTGTTCCGGAAGGAAGGTAACCAATCACAACGGAGTGGGGTTTGCAGGAGGGGGGGGAGGGGAGCGGAGATGGCCGAAGCACAGGCGGAGGGAGCCGAAGCACACACACTCAAGTGTTGACAGGATGTGCTGGATCGCCAAAATAAGAGAAAGAGCTTCCCGAAAATCTACATAGTTTTTTGTGATGTGATTCGTGTCAGGTTGCTCTATAGCAGTGTAAAACAAGAAATTAAGACCAGAAAAGTAGCATAATAGGTCCTCTTTAAGGAAATTGGACAAACACTGATCAACCTTTAAGTTTGCAGGTGTTATATTTATTGACCGCCTCTAGATGGCGCCAGAGCTTTCTCCCCGATGACATCACATTTTAAAAACCCCAAATCTCCATGAATGAAAGTATCTCTCGCCGGGTGCGGTGGCGCAAACCTGTAATCCAAGTTACCGGGAGGCTGAGGCTGGCAGATCGTTTGAGCTCAGGAGTTCTGAGCTGCAGTGGACTATGCCGATCGGGTGTCCGCACTAAGTTCGGTATCGATATGGTGGTCCTGGGGGAGCCCGGGACCACCAGGTCGTTTAAGGAGGGGTGCACCGACCCAGGTCGGAAACGGAGCAGGTCAAAGCCCCCGTGCCGCTCAGTAGTGGGATCGCGCCTGTGAATAGACGCTGTAGTGCAGCCTGAGTAATACAGCGGGACCCAGTCTTTTCACACTCTTTCTACTGTTTAACAAACAGCTGGGACTACAACAATGTATAAGATAGGTTACAACAGCTTCAGCCCTGCTGCTTTATTTTATTGTGTCCAGGAAAAACTTGAGAGAGCAGTTGTTTTTCTTTGTCTTACAGCGCCTCCACCTGGAGGAGAGGAGCAATGACCATCAACCACACCAGTCAAAATCAGAACTTCAAACATTTAAAGCTGTCTCACTGTGATTCTTCTGTCATGTTGTGAGATCATTAAGACAATAAACCGTTAGGTGGACAGTTCAGACACTAACCTGGTGAAAAAGAACTGCAGAACAACCACACCAAATGTAACATAACACACTTGATTGGTCTTTTTAACAGAATATATTGATATAATGAAATGAATGAAGTCTAACTACCACTGTCATGGCTTACTGGAACACTTGAATACAACACAGTCATCCTCATTAAAGAGGACCTATTATGCTACTTTTCTGGTCTTAATTTCTTATTTTACACTGCTATAGAGCAACCTGACACGAATCACATCACAAAAAACTATGTAGATTTTCGGGAAGCTCTTTCTCTTCTTTTGGCGATCCAGCACATCCTGTCAACACTTGAGTGTGTGTGCTTCGGCTCCCTCCGCCTGTGCTTCGGCCATCTCCGCTCCCCTCCCCCCCCTCCTGCAAACCCCACTCCGTTGTGATTGGTTACCTTCCTTCCGGAACACTTTCAGTAGCGGGAAGCGCGAGCATGGACCTATAAGGGCGCGAGGCAGACGCGAACAGGGAAGTGACAGCATTACCATACATGGAAACATCCGCGTGGTGACTTCACGAAGTTACATGCGACGTCACGAAGTTACAAAGGGTAGACCCAGGGCCGGATCTAGGCATAGGCATTCTAGGCACGTGCCTAGGGCCCATTTCCACAAGGGGGCCCAGTGAGAAGGAAAAAAAAATGTTTTTTTTTTTGTTTTTTTTTTAGGTTTTTTTTTACGGTATGTGTTTCATATTAACATCATATTATGCAAATGTAAGTTATCATACAAAAAAAGGAATAACATGTTTTGGTCTGGATAGTTAATAGCCTATTAATTTAATCAGTTCATCCGAGGTTAACTTATCAGTTATTGAGTTTATTTAAAAAAATTGGAAATTGGGCTGCCCTCAGTTGCCCATTCACTGTGTATACTGTAGTCTATAGCCTATTTCAGCCTCATCTGTGGAAAAAAAGATAGCTGGACAACAGAGTTCTTCTGCTTCGTTCCTCTCACTGCATTTAAATGCATTCATAATATTAAAGGCAAGGCAAGGCAAGGCAATTTTATTTATAGAGCACATTTCAGGCACAGGGCCACTCAAAGTGCTTCACAGGGTTAAAATCAAATAAAGAATACAAATACAAAAAAAAAAAAAAAAAAAAAATGAACAAATTTAAAACATGGATAAAAATACAACATTTAAATAAAAGAATTAAAACATTTTACCAAAAAAAAAAAAAAAAAAAAAAAAAAAAAAAAATTACAGGTTAAAAGGGAAACAAGAACGTTTTGAGACCCGATTTAAAAGAGCTGAGAGTCTCAGCGGACCTCAGACTCTCTGGCAGTCCGTTCCAGACATTGGGCGCATAAACGCTGAATGCCGCCTCTCCCTGTTTAGTCCTAGCTCTGGGGACTTTTAAAAGACCTGTCCCAGACGACCTAAGGGCTCTGGGCGGCTCATAACGTATCAGCAGATCAGTAATGTATTTTGGCCCTAAACCATTTAAGGCTTTGTAGACCATCATCGATATTTTAAAATCAATTCTTTGAGTGACAGGAAGCCAGTGTAAAGACCTAAGAACTGGGGTAATGTGATCTACTTTTTTGGTCCTAGTGAGGACTCGAGCAGCAGCGTTCTGAATTAGCTGAAGCTGTCTGATTGATTTTTTAGGAAGGCCTGCAAAGACACTATTACAGTAGTCAAGTCTACTAAAAATAAATGCATGGACAAGTTTTTCTAAGTCCTGCTGAGATATTAGCCCTTTAATTCTCGATATATTTTTAAGGTGGTAGTAGGCTGACTTAGTAATTGATTTAATGTGTTTTTTGAAATTCAAGTCGGAATCTATCACTACTCCAAGATTTCTAGCTTGGTGTGTGCTTTCTAACATAACAGATTTAAGCTGTGCGCTGACTTTTGATTGTTCATCCCTGGCACCAAAGACAATTACTTCAGTTTTGTCGCTGTTTAATTGAAGAAAGTTTTGGCACATCCAGTCATTGATTTGTTCGATGCATTTACTTAGTGCTTGAATCGGACCATAGTCTCCTGGTGATATGGTTATGTAAATTTGTGTGTCGTCTGCATAATTATGGTAGCATAATTTGTTTTTGTTCATAATCTGAGCTAGCGGTAGCATGTATATGTTAAACAGAAGAGGCCCAAGAATGGAACCTTGGGGGACCCCGCATGTAATATTTGTTCGCTCGGATGTGAAATTGCCTATTGACACATAGTAGTCTCTTTCCTTTAAGTATGATTCAAACCAGTTTAGCACAGTTCCAGAAAGTCCAACCCAGTTTGCAAGTCGATCTAGCAATATGCTGTGGTCAACTGTGTCGAACGCAGCACTGAGATCCAATAAAACTAATACAGAGCTTTTGCCACTGTCTGTGTTTAAGTGGATGTCATTGAGGACCTTAACCAGAGCAGTCTCAGTGCTGTGGTGTTGTCGAAAACCTGACTGAAAGACATCAAAGCAGTTATTCATTGCTAAGTAGTTATTTAGCTGATGATGAACAGCTTTTTCAATGATCTTGCTTAAAAATGGTAGGTTGGATATCGGCCTATAATTGTTCATGAGTGATGTATCTAGATTTTTCTTTTTTAGGAGTGGCTTGATGACAGCTGTTTTCAGGGCCTGTGGGAATACACCAGTGCGAAGGGACATATTGACAATTTCTAGGACATCTGAGGCTATACAGCTAAAAACAGTTTTAAAGAAGCCTGTGGGCAGAATGTCAAGGCAACAGGAGGAGGAGTTCAGGTGTTGTATAATGTCATCCAGGTTTTTCTTGTTTATCAGAAAAAACTCTGTCATGGCATCTGAATTTGTTTTAAATGGGTACAGAGATAAAACATATCTTGAACCTGGTATTGATGCAGTGACAGCTTGTCTTATTTTATGAATTTTCTCAGTAAAGAAGGAGGCAAATTCATTGCAGGCCCTCGTGGAAAGATGCTCAGACGCTACTGACACAGGAGGGTTTGTTAGCCTGTCAACAGCAGCAAACAGGGCATGTGCATTGTTGCTGTTTTTGGTGATGATGTCAGAGAAGAAAGACTGTCTTGCATTTCTTAGTTCTAGATTAAACGTGCGTAGTTTCTCTTTGAAGATGTTATAGTGAACATTTAGATTTGTTTTTCGCCACCTGCGTTCTGCTTTACGGCACTCTCTTTTTTCAATTCTGACCTGAGGGGTATTTCTCCAGGGGGACCTTTTTTTTACCAGAGATGATTTTCACCTTGGTGGGTGCAATAGCATCGATAACATTTGTAATTTTTGAGTTGAAGTTACATACAAGCTCATTAACTGAGATACAGGGGAGGAGCGGGGACAGAGAAAATGCCTGGATAAATTGTTCACTCGTGTTTTCAGTAATATACCGTTTTTTGATAACCTTTGTTTTTGCAGTTGTGTTCAAAGATATTGTACTCCCAAAAAACAAACATGAATGGTCGGAGAGACCCACATCAGACACTAAAAGGTTTGAAATGTCCAGGCCCTTTGAAATTAATAAGTCCAGGGTGTGACCTTTGTTATGTGTAGGCTGGTTTACGTGTTGGGAGAGTCCAAAATTTTCCAGTACATAGCATAGTTCTTTAGCACTTCTGTCCTCGGGTTTGTCCACATGTATATTAAAATCCCCAACAATCAATAAACAGTCAAACTCCATACAGATTACAGACAGTAGTCCAGTAAGGTCATCAAAAAAGTTTGCACAGTATTTAGGTGGCCTGTAGATATTAATAACAATAGCTTGAGAGGCTGATTTTAACTTGAGAGCCACATATTCAAATGAAACAAAGTTTCCATAAAACATCTTTTTGCATGTTAAAGATTCATTAAATAAAATAGCAACTCCACCACCTTTCCTATGAGCTCTGGCCTCACTCTCGAAAGTGTAGTTGGGGGGGGTTGACTCGATAAGAACAGCTGAGCTGTTGTCTGGGTCCAACCAAGTTTCAGTTAAAAACATAAAATCAAGATTGTGCTTGGTAATAAAATCATTAATTAAAAATGTTTTACCTGACAAAGATCTGATGTTTAACAAGGCCAGACTCAGTGTGTTTGAATGTGAAGCATTGTCAGCCCTATTTACTACAGCAGACTGTGGCTGAAGGGGAATGGATACCAAGTTTGACAGGTTTGCAGTATTAAAGTGACAAGTGTTTCTTGTACGTATTGTCGGGTTAGTCACATAAACAGCAACAGTATGGGGAGGTGAAGTAGCCAGTAATCTACATGGTGATGCCGGAGGTGGACAGTAGCTGGGGGAGCTAGTCACACAAACCGCAGTATGGGTCACTGGCGATGAAGGATTGAAACCCAGTCCATGTTTTCTGTCCTGCCTGGTGAGCTGCTGCCCGACAGAAGCGGTGAATGGCCCAACAGCGGGCGAGTCCCGATGACGTGGCAGAGGCAACCGGACGAATGGGAAGGAGATGCTGATGTTGTATCCTTTCCCCTCAGCCGTCTCAGTGGACAAGACGGATGGGATGAAGCCGGCAGCCTTAAAATCCACTCCGCGCAGGTTGTAATCCACTCCATGAAATCCATCCAGCCGGGACTGCGGGGATCTCGCGATGTTGTGTCCTTTGCCCTCAGCCGTCTCAGTGGACAAGACGGATGGGATGAAGCCGGCAGGCTGACCATAAATAAAGTTTCTCCCTGAGCCTCTGTGTATATATCGAGGTCTACGCAATAGTCCTAGCTGCTTTATGGTGGAAATACAGGGTGGGATGGAGCGGTTGTTGTACTTCAGCAGCTGTGAGGCGAAGTAGGTCAACATCGAACCAGCCAGAGTGATGTTAGCCTGTTAGCAGCTAGGTACGGACCCGAAGCAGTTGGAGAAGAGCTGAGAGGCAGTGTAGAAAAAGTGTCGAAAAATCCACGATGAGACTGTAGAGACAGCTTTGCAGGTTGCCCGGGGCATATTCCTCACCAGGATCACCGAAGAAAACGCCAGTAGTGACCAGGAAAATGTCACTACTACTACTTGTTTTTAGCCGTTGCTAGGGACGCCAAAATAGCAAGTGAGCTACACGGCTCCTCCACAACAACACCGGAACAACCAAAGACAGTCCACAAGCCTGCTTTTCGATGTTGGTGTAGCCCGCAGGGAACCAAGAAGAGACCAAAGGTCCACAAAAAATCACTTTTAAAATAAAATTGGCCAAAATTGGCCCAAAAATAGCTTGGAGAAGCGGCGAACAGACAGCGCCAGCGTCCTCTCCAGCTGATGTTTTTTTTCAAAATAAAGAGAAATATGTTCCGTAAAAGAAAAAAAAGCACCATCCCAGAGGACACTGAATTATATTTTTTATTTTATTTATATATTATATTTTTTCTATATTAATATTTTTATGGAAAATCCATGTCTTTCTTCGATAGCTTTTATTTCTACTTAATTCGAGCCAGTATCTCCAAATTGTTTGTTCACACAAAATTCCTCAGATTTAGCCTCTTAATTTCCCTCTCAAAGTGCACCAAATTCATGCATTTCACTTTAAAAAGGTAAAAAAAATCTCCCGGGGGGGCATACCCCCGGACCCCCCTAGGAGAGTCAGGATCTCGGCTGGCTACTATTTTCACTAAGCTGGACATTGGAGGCAGTAGCGATGAACTGGGTGTGTGAATGACATTTAACAATAGTCAATCATTTGGCCACAATAACATTGGAGAGGGGGGCCCTAATCAAATTCGGCTTAGGGCCACATGAAGGCTTGGGCCGGCTCTGCTCCCTGGTTATAATTTTAGTCGTCAAACCAGAGTTTTTCTGTGCTGCGTCTCAGACCGGCGATGTCTCAGTGTGAATTTCGCCGTTACCCACCACAGAGTTCCACGCCAGGTTTCACCAGGTGAATCGCTGCTTCGCTCGCGCAAGGCTTTTGTGTTAGATCAGGCTTGCACGAGCGTTTTAACTTTATGCTGAATAAAGCATTGCACTGCACTGTTTTTCATCCAGTTGGAAAAATTGCTCCCACACTGGACTCTGCACGCACCTTACAGAAATGCTCCTGCAGTGAGCTCGCACACTCGGTTACGTTTCTCTTTACTCCCGTTTACAAACGCGCAACTCTTAAACAAATGAATGAGCATAATACTCTTGTGGCAGTTCAAATCTACGTAGTTTTTCACCAAATCGTGAAGTATCCGTTTGGAGGGGGCCCGAAAAAATGCGGTATGCCTAGTGTAATCTTTCTTCTTAATCCGGGCCTGGGTAGACCGCTTTGAACACGTGACTTCTCGACTGGCTAGAATAGTGTTTAGTGCTCTGCACAGACACCCCAGATGGTCAGCAGGGAATAAGTCGAAATGCATGTAAGTCATTATTTGATAATCTAGTATGGTTAAGCATGACTATAAATCATCATAACAACGTTTATAGGTCATAAAAGTCAAAAAGCATCATAGGTCCTCTTTAGGCAAGGCAAGGCAAGGCAAGGCAATTTTATTTATAGAGCACATTTCAGGCACAGGGCCACTCAAGGTGCTTCACAGGGTTAAAATCAAATAAAGAATACAAATACAAAAAAAAAAAAAAGTCACCAGTTACACCTGAGCTTCTCCTTCTGTGACAAGTCAAAATGTCTGCTGTGGAAGAGACAATTGGCTCTGATAATGTGTGGGTCATGAGTCTCTCCTTTTCCAATGTTGACCTCATAGTGGGTTACAGTAACTAGTGATGTCATAGTTGGTAAAAGTAGAACTGTAGTGATGTCATAGTTTGTTACTTTAGAACGTCATAGTGGGTTTACATTAGAGCCTCAATGATGTCATAGTACGTTACAGCAGAACTGTAGTGATGTCATAGTTTGTTACTTTAGAACCCTAGTGACGTCATAGTGGGTTACAGTAGAACTAGTGATGTCATAGTTGGTAAAAGTAGAACCCTAGTGACGTCATAGTGGGTTTACATTAGAGCCTCAATGACGTCATAATCCATTACAGCAGAACAGTAGTGATGTCATAGTTTGTTACTTTAGAACCCTAGTGACGTCATAGTGGGTTTACGTTAGAGCCTCAATGACATCATAGTCCGTTACATCAGAACTATTGTGATGTCATAGTTGGTCACCGTAGAACCCAGATGACATCATAGTGGGTTATATTAGAACCCCAGTCACGTCAAAGTCTGTTACAGTAGAACTATAGTGATGTCATAGTTGGTCACAGCAGAACTGTAGCTCCATTTTAGTCATACGTGATTCCTATAGGCTAAGATTGTCTTTTAGGATGAGGATGTTGTGAAAAAAAATAGTATTTGTCTTTATTGAAGTGAGGTGTTTTATCATTTAAAATGTTTAAGGAAATTGGACAAACTGATCAGCCTTTAAGTCGGCAGGTGTTATATTTATTGACCGCCTCTAGATGGCGCCAGAGCTTTCTCCCCGATGACATCACATTTTGAAAACCCCAAATCTCCATGAATGAAAGTATCTCTCGCCGGGTGCGGTGGCTCGCGCCTGTAATCCAAGTTACTGTGAGGCTGAGGCTGACGGGTCGTTTGAGCTCAGGAGTTCTGAGCTGCAGTGGACTATGCCGATCGGGTGTCCGCACTAAGTTCGGTATCGATATGGTGTTCCTGGGGGAGCCCGGGACCACCAGGTCGTTTAAGGAGGGGAGCACCGACCCAGGTAGGAAACGGAGCAGGTCAAAGCCCCCGTGCCGCTCAGTAGTGGGATCGCGCCTGTGAATAGATGCTGTAGTGCAGCCTGAGTAATACAGCGGGACCCAGTCTTTTCACACTCTTTCTACTGTTTAACAAACAGCTGGGACTACAACAATGTATAAGATAGGTTACAACAGCTTCAGCCCTGCTGCTTTATTTTATTGTGTCCATGAAAAACTTGAGAAAGCAGTTGTTTTTCTTTGTCTTACAGCGCCTCCACCTGGAGGAGAGGAGCAATGACCATCAACCACACCAGTCAAAATCAGAACTTCAAACATTTAAAGCTGTCTCACTGTGATTCTTCTGTCATGTTGTGAGATCATTAAGACAACAAACCGTTCAGTGGACAGTTCAGACACTAACCTGGTGAAAAAAAGAACTGCAGAACGACCACACCAAATGTAACATAACACACTTGATTGGTCTTTTTAACAGAAGACATTGATATAATGAAATGTATGAAGTCTAACTACCACTGTCATGGCTTACTGGAACACTTGAATACAACACAGTAATCCTCATTAAAGTTACCAGTTACACCTGAGCTTCTCCTTCTGTGACAAGTCAAAATGTCTGCTGTGGAAGAGACAATTGGCTCTTATAATGTGTGGGTCTCTCTTTTTCCAATTTTGACCTCATAGTGGGTTACAGTAACTAGTGATGTCATGGTTGGTAAAAGTAGAACTGTAGTGATGTCATAGTTTGTTACTTTAGAACGTCATAGTGGGTTTACATTAGAGCCTCAATGATGTCATAGTACGTTACAGCAGAACTGTAGTGATGTCATAGTTTGTTACTTTAGAACCCTAGTGACGTCATAGTGGGTTACAGTAGAACTAGTGATGTCATAGTTTGTTACTTTAGAACCCTAGTGACGTCATAGTGGGTTACAGTAGAACTAGTGATGTCATAGTTGGTAAAAGTAGAACCCTAGTGACGTCATAGTGGGTTTACATTAGAGCCTCAATGACGTCATAGTCCGTTACAGCAGAACTGTAGTGATGTCATAGTTTGTTACTTTAGAACCCTAGTGACGTCATAGTGGGTTTACATTAGAGCCTCAATGACATCATGGTCCGTTACATCAGAACTATTGTGATGTCATAGTTGGTCACAGTAGAACCCAGATGACATCATAGTGGGTTACATTAGAACCCCAGTCACGTCAAAGTCTGTTACAGTAGAACTATAGTGATGTCATAGTTTGTCACAGCAGAACTGTAGCTCCATTTTAGTCATACGTGATTCCTATAGGCTAAGATTGTCTTTTAGGATGAGGATGTTGTGAAAAAAAATAGTATTTGTCTTTATTGAAGTGAGGTGTTATCATTGAAAATGTTTAAGGAAATTGGACAAACACTGATCAACCTTTAAGTTTGCAGGTGTTATATTTATTGACCGCCTCTAGATGGCGCCAGAGCTTTCTCCCCGATGACATCACATTTTAAAAACCCCAAATCTCCATGAATGAAAGTATCTCTCGCCGGGTGCGGTGGCGCAAACCTGTAATCCAAGTTACCGGGAGGCTGAGGCTGGCAGATCGTTTGAGCTCAGGAGTTCTGAGCTGCAGTGGACTATGCCGATCGGGTGTCCGCACTAAGTTCGGTATCGATATGGTGGTCCTGGGGGAGCCCGGGACCACCAGGTCGTTTAAGGAGGGGTGCACCGACCCAGGTCGGAAACGGAGCAGGTCAAAGCCCCCGTGCCGCTCAGTAGTGGGATCGCGCCTGTGAATAGACGCTGTAGTGCAGCCTGAGTAATACAGCGGGACCCAGTCTTTTCACACTCTTTCTACTGTTTAACAAACAGCTGGGACTACAACAATGTATAAAATAGGTTACAACAGCTTCAGCCCTGCTGCTTTATTTTATTGTGTCAATGAAAAACTTGAGAGAGCAGTTGTTTTTCTTTGTCTTACAGCGCCTCCACCTGGAGGAGAGGAGCAATGACCATCAACCACACCAGTCAAAATCAGAACTTCAAACATTTAAAGCTGTCTCACTGTGATTCTTCTGTCATGTTGTGAGATCATTAAGACAACAAACCGTTCAGTGGACAGTTCAGACACTAACCTGGTGAAAAAAAGAACTGCAGAACGACCACACCAAATGTAACATAACACACTTGATTGGTCTTTTTAACAGAAGACATTGATATAATGAAATGAATGAAGTCTAACTACCACTGTCATGGCTTACTGGAACACTTGAATACAACACAGTCATCCTCATTAAAGTTACCAGTTACACCTGAGCTTCTCCTTCTGTGACAAGTCAAAATGTCTGCTGTGAAAGAGACAATTGGCTCTGATAATGTGTGGGTCATGAGTCTCTCCTTTTCCAATGTTGACCTCATAGTGGGTTACAGTAACTAGTGATGTCATAGTTGGTAAAAGTAGAACTGTAGTGATGTCATAGTTTGTTACTTTAGAACGTCATAGTGAGTTTACATTAGAGCCTCAATGATGTCATAGTACATTACAGCAGAACTGTAGTGATGTCATAGTTTGTTACTTTAGAACCCTAGTGACGTCATAGTGGGTTACAGTAGAACTAGTGATGTCATAGTTGGTAAAAGTAGAACCCTAGTGACGTCATAGTGGGTTTACATTAGAGCCTCAATGACGTCATAATCCATTACAGCAGAACAGTAGTGATGTCATAGTTTGTTACTTTAGAACCCTAGTGACGTCATAGTGGGTTTACGTTAGAGCCTCAATGACATCATAATCCATTAAAGCAGAACAGTAGTGATGTCATAGTTGGTCACAGTAGAACCCAGATGACATCATAGTGGGTTATATTAGAACCCCAGTCACGTCAAAGTCTGTTACAGTAGAACTATAGTGATGTCATAGTTGGTCACAGCAGAACTGTAGCTCCATTTTTGTCATACGTGATTCCTATAGGCTAAGATTGTCTTTTAGGATGAGGATGTTGTGAAAAAAAATAGTATTTGTCTTTATTGAAGTGAGGTGTTTTATCATTTAAAATGTTTAAGGAAATTGGACAAACACTGATCAGCCTTTAAGTCTGCAGGTGTTATATTTATTGACCGCCTCTAGCTGGCGCCAGAGCTTTCTCCCTGAAGACATCACATTTTGAAAACCCCAAATCTCCATGAATGAAAGTATCTCTAGCCGGGTGCGGTGGCTCGCGCCTGTAATCCAAGTTACTGTGAGGCTGAGGCTGGCGGATCGTTTGAGCTCAGGAGTTCTGAGCTGCAGTGGACTATGCCGATCGGGTGTCCGCACTAAGTTCGGTATCGATATGGTGTTCCTGGGGGAGCCCGGGACCACCAGGTCGTTTAAGGAGGGGTGCACCGGCCCAGGTAGGAAACGGAGCAGGTCAAAGCCCCCGTGCCGCTCAGTAGTGGGATCGCGCCTGTGAATAGACGCTGTAGTGCAGCCTGAGTAATACAGCGGGACCCAGCCTTTTCACACTCTTTCTACTGTTTAACAAACAGCTGGGACTACAACAATGTATAAGATAGGTTACAACAGCTTCAGCCCTGCTGCTTTATTTTATTGTGTCCATGAAAAACTTGAGAGAGCAGTTGTTTTTCTTTGTCTTACAGCGCCTCCACCTGGAGGAGAGGAGCAATGACCATCAACCACACCAGTCAAAATCAGAACTTCAAACATTTAAAGCTGTCTCACTGTGATTCTTCTGTCATGTTGTGAGATCATTAAGACAACAAACCGTTCAGTGGACAGTTCAGACACTAACCTGGTGAAAAAAAGAACTGCAGAACAACCACACCAAATGTAACATAACACACTTGATTGGTCTTTTTAACAGAAGACATTGATATAATGAAATGTATGAAGTCTAACTACCACTGTCATGGCTTACTGGAACACTTGAATACAACACAGTCATCCTCATTAAAGTTACCAGTTACACCTGAGCTTCTCCTTCTGTGACAAGTCAAAATGTCTGCTGTGGAAGAGACAATTGGCTCTTATAATGTGTGGGTCTCTCTTTTTCCAATTTTGACCTCATAGTGGGTTACAGTAACTAGTGATGTCATGGTTGGTAAAAGTAGAACTGTAGTGATGTCATAGTTTGTTACTTTAGAACGACATAGTGGGTTTACATTAGAGCCTCAATGATGTCATAGTACGTTACAGCAGAACTGTAGTGATGTCATAGTTTGTTACTTTAGAACCCTAGTGACGTCATAGTGGGTTACAGTAGAACTAGTGATGTCATAGTTTGTTACTTTAGAACCCTAGTGACGTCATAGTGGGTTACAGTAGAACTAGTGATGTCATAGTTGGTAAAAGTAGAACCCTAGTGACGTCATAGTGGGTTTACATTAGAGCCTCAATGACGTCATAGTCCGTTACAGCAGAACTGTAGTGATGTCATAGTTTGTTACTTTAGAACCCTAGTGACGTCATAGTGGGTTTACATTAGAGCCTCAATGACATCATGGTCCGTTACATCAGAACTATTGTGATGTCATAGTTGGTCACAGTAGAACCCAGATGACATCATAGTGGGTTATATTAGAACCCCAGTCACGTCAAAGTCTGTTACAGTAGAACTATAGTGATGTCATAGTTTGTCACAGCAGAACTGTAGCTCCATTTTAGTCATACGTGATTCCTATAGGCTAAGATTGTCTTTTAGGATGAGGATGTTGTGAAAAAAAATAGTATTTGTCTTTATTGAAGTGAGGTGTTATCATTGAAAATGTTTAAGGAAATTGGACAAACACTGATCAACCTTTAAGTTTGCAGGTGTTATATTTATTGACCGCCTCTAGATGGCGCCAGAGCTTTCTCCCCGATGACATCACATTTTAAAAACCCCAAATCTCCATGAATGAAAGTATCTCTCGCCGGGTGCGGTGGCGCAAACCTGTAATCCAAGTTACCGGGAGGCTGAGGCTGGCAGATCGTTTGAGCTCAGGAGTTCTGAGCTGCAGTGGACTATGCCGATCGGGTGTCCGCACTAAGTTCGGTATCGATATGGTGTTCCTGGGGGAGCCCGGGACCACCAGGTCGTTTAAGGAGGGGTGCACCGACCCAGGTAGGAAACGGAGCAGGTCAAAGCCCCCGTGCCGCTCAGTAGTGGGATCGCGCCTGTGAATAGACGCTGTAGTGCAGCCTGAGTAATACAGCGGGACCCAGTCTTTTCACACTCTTTCTACTGTTTAACAAACAGCTGGGACTACAACAATGTATAAGATAGGTTACAACAGCTTCAGCCCTGCTGCTTTATTTTATTGTGTCAATGAAAAACTTGAGAGAGCAGTTGTTTTTCTTTGTCTTACAGCGCCTCCACCTGGAGGAGAGGAGCAATGACCATCAACCACACCAGTCAAAATCAGAACTTCAAACATTTAAAGCTGTCTCACTGTGATTCTTCTGTCATGTTGTGAGATCATTAAGACAACAAACCGTTCAGTGGACAGTTCAGACACTAACCTGGTGAAAAAAAGAACTGCAGAACGACCACACCAAATGTAACATAACACACTTGATTGGTCTTTTTAACAGAAGACATTGATATAATGAAATGAATGAAGTCTAACTACCACTGTCATGGCTTACTGGAACACTTGAATACAACACAGTCATCCTCATTAAAGTTACCAGTTACACCTGAGCTTCTCCTTCTGTGACAAGTCAAAATGTCTGCTGTGAAAGAGACAATTGGCTCTGATAATGTGTGGGTCATGAGTCTCTCCTTTTCCAATGTTGACCTCATAGTGGGTTACAGTAACTAGTGATGTCATAGTTGGTAAAAGTAGAACTGTAGTGATGTCATAGTTTGTTACTTTAGAACGTCATAGTGGGTTTACATTAGAGCCTCAATGATGTCATAGTACATTACAGCAGAACTGTAGTGATGTCATAGTTTGTTACTTTAGAACCCTAGTGACGTCATAGTGGGTTACAGTAGAACTAGTGATGTCATAGTTGGTAAAAGTAGAACCCTAGTGACGTCATAGTGGGTTTACAATAGAGCCTCAATGACGTCATAATCCATTACAGCAGAACAGTAGTGATGTCATAGTTTGTTACTTTAGAACCCTAGTGACATCATAGTGGGTTTACGTTAGAGCCTCAATGACATCATAATCCATTAAAGCAGAACAGTAGTGATGTCATAGTTGGTCACAGTTGAACCCAGATGACATCATAGTGGGTTATATTAGAACCCCAGTCACGTCAAAGTCTGTTACAGTAGAACTATAGTGATGTCATAGTTGGTCACAGCAGAACTGTAGCTCCATTTTTGTCATACGTGATTCCTATAGGCTAAGATTGTCTTTTAGGATGAGGATGTTGTGAAAAAAAATAGTATTTGTCTTTATTGAAGTGAGGTGTTTTATCATTTAAAATGTTTAAGGAAATTGGACAAACACTGATCAGCCTTTAAGTCTGCAGGTGTTATATTTATTGACCGCCTCTAGCTGGCGCCAGAGCTTTCTCCCTGAAGACATCACATTTTGAAAACCCCAAATCTCCATGAATGAAAGTATCTCTAGCCGGGTGCGGTGGCTCGCGCCTGTAATCCAAGTTACTGTGAGGCTGAGGCTGGCGGATCGTTTGAGCTCAGGAGTTCTGAGCTGCAGTGGACTATGCCGATCGGGTGTCCGCACTAAGTTCGGTATCGATATGGTGTTCCTGGGGGAGCCCGGGACCACCAGGTCGTTTAAGGAGGGGTGCACCGGCCCAGGTAGGAAACGGAGCAGGTCAAAGCCCCCGTGCCGCTCAGTAGTGGGATCGCGCCTGTGAATAGACGCTGTAGTGCAGCCTGAGTAATACAGCGGGACCCAGTCTTTTCACACTCTTTCTACTGTTTAACAAACAGCTGGGACTACAACAATGTATAAGATAGGTTACAACAGCTTCAGCCCTGCTGCTTTATTTTATTGTGTCCATGAAAAACTTGAGAGAGCAGTTGTTTTTCTTTGTCTTACAGCGCCTCCACCTGGAGGAGAGGAGCAATGACCATCAACCACACCAGTCAAAATCAGAACTTCAAACATTTAAAGCTGTCTCACTGTGATTCTTCTGTCATGTTGTGAGATCATTAAGACAACAAACCGTTCAGTGGACAGTTCAGACACTAACCTGGTGAAAAAAAGAACTGCAGAACAACCACACCAAATGTAACATAACACACTTGATTGGTCTTTTTAACAGAAGACATTGATATAATGAAATGTATGAAGTCTAACTACCACTGTCATGGCTTACTGGAACACTTGAATACAACACAGTCATCCTCATTAAAGTTACCAGTTACACCTGAGCTTCTCCTTCTGTGACAAGTCAAAATGTCTGCTGTGAAAGAGACAATTGGCTCTTATAATGTGTGGGTCATGAGTCTCTCCTTTTCCAATGTTGACCTCATAGTGGGTTACAGTAACTAGTGATGTCATGGTTGGTAAAAGTAGAACTGTAGTGATGTCATAGTTTGTTACTTTAGAACGTCATAGTGGGTTTACATTAGAGCCTCAATGATGTCATAGTCCGTTACAGCAGAACTGTAGTGATGTCATAGTTTGTTACTTTAGAACCCTAGTGACGTCATAGTGGGTTACAGTAGAACTAGTGATGTCATAGTTTGTTACTTTAGAACCCTAGAGACGTCATAGTGGGTTTACATTAGAGCCTCAATGACGTCATAATCCATTACAGCAGAACGGTAGTGATGTCATAGTTTGTTACTTTAGAACCCTAGTGAAGTCATAGTGGGTTTACATTAGAGCCTCAATGACATCATGGTCCGTTACATCAAAACTATTGTGATGTCATAGTTGGTCACAGTAGAACCCAGATGACATCATAGTGGGTTATATTAGAACCCCAGTCACGTCAAAGTCTGTTACAGTAGAACTATAGTGATGTCATAGTTGGTCACAGCAGAACTGTAGCTCCATTTTTGTCATACGTGATTCCTATAGGCTAAGATTGTCTTTTAGGATGAGGATGTTGTGAAAAAAAATAGTATTTGTCTTTATTGAAGTGAGGTGTTATCATTGAAAATGTTTAAGAAAATTGGACAAACACTGATCAGCCTTTAATTCTGCAGGTGTTATATTTATTGACCGGGTGTCCGCACTAAGTTCGGTATCGATATGGTGTTCCTGGGGAGCCCGGGACCACCAGGTCGTTTAAGGAGGGGTGCACCGGCCCAGGTCGGAAACGGAGCAGGTCAAAGCCCCCGTGCCGCTCAGTAGTGGGATCGCGCCTGTGAATAGATGCTGTAGTGCAGCCTTAGTGACACAGCGGGACCCAGTCTTTTTAACAGAAGACATTGATATAATGAAATGTGAAGTCTCACTTCCACTCTGTACAGTAGTAACTGACAGACTGCCAGCAGATAGCTCAGCCGATACGAGCAAAATAAGGGACATTCAAGTACTGACGTGTATGTCGGCTCACCCACATGTGTATAAGGTTTAAATAGACTGATAGGCCTACTGCCTACCTGTAATAAAGCCTAATAATTTAGTAAGAAAATAAAGTAATTATTTTTATTAGCAGCTAATCTGCAGATGATTATCTTCTATAACACATCAGTAAAACCGTGAAAAATCCCAACATGGATATCATCAGATCATTTAGGCCTACTTTGTCTGACTGCCAGCCCAAAACCTAAATATATTTAATGTAGGCGTGGACTTTAAGACAAAGAAAAGCTACCATTTTTCATATTTGACTACCTGGAATATAATGTTTGGCATCCTTCTTCTTTCTATTGACTAATTGATCAATCATCCAATACCATTTTTATTTAGAAATTCATATTAAGACGTCTGCCTCTGTTTATATTTGATCATTTCATGAGAGTCACAAACCCCACTTTTTCTTTTAATGAATACAAAAGTAGTTTTAAAAACTATTTTAGGATAGGTCTAGGCCTATTTCTTTTAGCATTTTTTCAAATTCAGTTTTGCCCCATGTAATGTAGCCTAGGCCTGATTAAATTCGGCAATCAATCAAAATAACTAATTGTTGTTCGCCGACTATTTTTTAAAAGAAATACATAGGCTAAATAAATAGATCAATAAATAAATACTTGTAGCTTACCTACGTTAGTTGCCTGTTTGTTCACCACTTCCGAGAGTGCGTTTGAATATCCGAGGGGGCCCTGAAGGCAGCATGGGTCGCGGTGCTCTTCTATAGTGATGCTCGGCCGAGTTTTCTCTTCAGTCTGAGCCGCCGCCTCTGCGCAGGCTGCAGCGCATAGCTCCACCACCTCAAGGACCACTGTCTGCTTTTTAACACCTCCGCGAGTCTCCGTCCCATCCTGATTTACATTTAGCTTCATGGGAGACGTCTCAGTTTCAAAAATGAGCAGTTTGAAGGCGTGTAAAGAACCCTTTGGTAAGTTACATTTTCAAGTTGTCTTTTACAGAATGTGTCGGTAGCCGAGCAGGTCGTTTACTCATACGGTGTGTTACCGTTTGAAGTGCTTTAGTCAAAGCAGCTCCTCATTTGTTTCACATTATTTTAGTGATATATTCAGACTATAACGTTGAGACCCTCCAAATGTATTGCCTATTGTTTAGTTTTTTAATAACCAAAATAAATGTTTTACTTTTTAAAATAACCTATTTAATGTGATGGGAATTGTATTCGAATTATTTTAGTGGTGTAAACTCATTTCAGCACCGTTGGTGTGGGGGAGACAGTGTTTCCTGGATTTCCGTCTGCAACCACAGCCTTTAAAGTTTCCAGAATTTAAAAATACCCTCACTTAATTAGCCAAATGGAAAACCCGTAACCTTTCGTGAAAGACTTTTTGTTGCCCAGCCAAACGTTTTCTTTCATCCATCCTGTGAGACTGATTATAAATTAAAACACACACACACACACACACACACACACACACACACACACACACACACACTGTGACACATAATAATGGTTATTGCATTCCTGCATGATCTAATAGAGTAAATATATAGAATATAATAAATATATAGAGTGAATTTGTGATGCGTTTCCATTTCCAATAATTCTATAGTGTGGTGTTTTTGACCCTTCCTACCAATAACAAGTCATACCTGTGTAAACCACAGTCTCCAAAAGATAACAAACAGAGTGAGGCATTCACTGATGCCTTATGAGGGTTTGCAGCTATCACAGTTGGACTAGCGAACCATCTGTAGATTTGACAACCAATATTGTGATCAGTTTCTATGAACCTTCAACAAATAAACATTAAGTAAACATGAGATATTTTAGCACATCCTAGCAGGCAACTTGGCTGGACTGTTGGTAAAAAGAAAAGAAAGAAAAAAAGGACATTGAGTATCCAGCCTTCTTTACGTCTTACCTGACCTTTCCAGCACAGTGGCTGGAAACTGTTGATCTTTGCACACAGCTGTGCCTGCAGGTCTATGTTGGCTTTGATTCATTGGTCTCTGTCTGGGACTATTTATTTAGTGAAAAAGTATTGTCAAGGAAAAGTGTTCCCACCTTGTTCTACAGTAACAGGAAGGGGAAGGCTGCGAAACAGGAAGAAAAATGTAAACAATACACGAACACTTTCTTTGACTAACAACAGTTCATCAATCCATCGAGGACTTTTGTGCCACATCTTTACTAAATGACTATAGCAGGGGTCGCCAGATATGCTGCGTTACACAGGTTTTGCTTTGGTGTTTGTATAGATGTGATGGTACCAAACCTGGCAACCTCCTCACTATGACAGCATGTCACTGGAAAGCTTTGTTGGTCAAGAAATGGATTTAGCACGTAACTCAACCTTAAACCACCAACATAAAAGGTATATAGTCAGTGGTTCTGGAGAATGCTTGTTGTCAAAATCACTTTTAGTCAAAATCAGTGAATATTTCCAAGATCCGCACCTGTGCGTACTTTGTGTGCAGTTTACTGAAAAACATTCTGTTATTAATACACAGCCTGGACATTGTAAAGTGGTATGTTGCTTTAGCTACGGTGGCCCCTTTGTTTACATACCCAGAGCCTAGGCTGTGTGTTAACACCAGATTTTTTTTTCAGCTCACACAGAGTACCCACAGGTAGTCGATCATGAGGAGACATTCACTGATTTTGACAAAAAGGGATTTTGACAACCAGCATTCTCCAGAACGGCTGACTCCACCTTTATCTATACAACTGAGACAGAGACAGGCTGGCTGTTATACACTGTTTCTAGTCCATATATTAAGCTAAGCTAACTATGGCTTGACTCCAGATCTGCACTTAACACACACATAGTTATTTCTCAAAAATAAAAGCACCTTTTTCAGTTACCCCATACTGTGAGATACTACAGTACAGTTTTGTTGATGATGACGTTTTTACTTAATGTTTTATGTGACTCCCATCAGGGAGAGGCATCACATTTTCGATTGGGTGATATGTCTTTAAAGAGTTAGTCTAAGCGCTACTATAGTAATCCTGTGCAGCTCAGGCACACACACACACACACACACACACACGCACAGTGAAAGAGAAACACTTATCAGCCACTATCAGCTATGTTGCATATGGAGCAGATAGTTTGTTTGACGTGTGTGTATAGAGCTGCTTAGTTTAGACTTCAGTGTGGGAAGACATTCAGCTCCACTCATGTGTGGAAAAGAAAACTGCTGATAGACGGCCCACTGTAGCCTACACTGCTGCTTAGGAACTGGGCTTTATCTTTTCATGGGAAACATGGGTGGTCAAAGTGGAGAGAGAAGCTGAGAAAAGCTGGGTTCATCTGCATGGAATTATGGCCTTAAGCAATGCATTATGATGTGGTTTATATTTCATCTCTTCAACTATATTCAGAGCATGCAGGTACATGCCCCCTGCATTCCCAGAGAGGGAGAAACAATGCTCAACTCATCTGGGTTTCAGCTTACACTTGATAATTGGTTGAAGTCCTAATACTTAATGAACTATGTTAAAGGGGGAATACCACCCAGGGGAGCAATGCTACATTATGTACTAGTTTGTATTTAACATGATACAGAAATGTGATAATATCTTTTTAACTATTGTTTTGGTGTGTTCAAGGACTTTGGGAGATTAGTGAGCCCTGCTTCTCTGCTGTATGTCATTTTCACTGCCAAAGTTCTAGCATGAGATGTAATGTGCTGAGATTGCACAGTGAATTGTAGGTAAGGTTTTTCAGAGCAAAGAGATCAGTCTATTGATCAATTAGTCAGGAAATGAGGTGGAAACGGTTTGGTTGTTTTCCCAGCAAAATGGGTTTGGGGGTTATGTCATAACTAAATAGTTTTTATAGTTTCTAAAATTCGGGGATTTGCTGCTTTTGCTTTGTGGTCTTAAACAGAAACTATTTGGGTTTGTTTGGCCTGTTATTCATTGGTTTATGTGTATCAATGTAACGACATTTGAAGTCAGAGATTGCATTTTTAAGGTGAGGCTTTAAGGCTTAGTCCAGCCAGTGTCTCTACGCATTCATTTTTCACACATCAATTACAGATAATAATAATAATACATTTGATTTATATAGCGCTTTTCTTGCACTCAAAGCGATTTACATAGGAGACAAACAAAAGAAAAGAACATGTAAAGTTGATGGGGCTTGGGTTGGTGGGTGATCTAGGGGTAGGCAGAGGAGAAGAGATGGGTCTTGAGGTGGGACTGGAAGATGGCCAGACAGATGATGCCCACCTTGTGGAAGCGTCTATAAACTGCAAAGGAGTGGACCCCAGGTAGAGACTGAGGTATTCTGTAGAGAGAGCTGGTATGTTTGTAAGCTTTGAAGTGAAACAATGAAGAAAAAGATTCCATCCCATAGGTAGGACTGAAACAACCAATGAGAATTTGGTGAGACATACAAAAGTAGAAGATATTTTTCTATTACAACTTTCACCAGAGCAGTGTTGGTACCGTGTAGTGTTCTGAAAGGGCACAATCTGTCGTTGATCTCTGGCGCTAACCCACAAGGCGAGTGTTATGTTGTGGTTAGAAATTTCTGTAGAAACTAAAACCGTACTGTGTTTGCGCTGAATAAAAATCCAATGTTAATACTCACAGCCTCCTAGTTTGTTAACATAAACTGGTATGTAAACAAAGGTTAAAAGGTTATGTAATGAAAGGGGACCCACCGTAGCAGCATACCAGTTTACAGAGCCTAGGCTGTTTATTGAAGCGAAAGTAAGCAATATATTTATGTTAATATACATGTTACATCGCTCTATATTCATACAGTGATCACTCATACAGTGTGTGCACTTCATAACACAGGTCTCTCAGTCACTCTGCTATGCACGTAAACGGCGGATAAACTTTTCTGGTGTCCCACAACCGTTTATCCAATCAGTGAGCGGAATGCTTACCCGGTTACAATGGCGGAGCAGGTAAAACTCCTACCCAATGTTAGTTTTAATGGTTTTAATCTTGTTTTATTCTACTTACGGATCTGCGATGACGCTAGATAGCTCGCTGCTTAAAGACCGCTGTGCTTTTAATGTGGTGACGTAGGGACGAGGGAGGGGACTGCTATCTGCAGTCACTGACAGGAACATTGTTTAAATGAATATTCTTGCAGGATGAAACAAATACAGATGAGCAAACACGTGTGCGGTGTGTTCTGCTTGAGTGTTACCCATCGATTAGCTACTCACTATCAAACCCCATCATAACTAGTTGCCGCCAGAAATAGATAGACTGAATGAAACATGCAACTTGTCCTGTGCAACATTTCCTAGTAGTGTTGTGTGGGCTGGTTAACAGAAGCTGTGTGGTGATGGGGGATCCACTCACTGTACCTTTAATGTCCGCTGGATGACGCCGGTTGTCTGTCACCTCCTGTCGCGTTTGCTGTTTAAAAAAAAAAAGAAGTGAAAGTTTAAATTCCACAATGACAAATTCACCATCAGCGCCAGACACCACAGTTGAAGTACACATAATAAATCTTGTAGAGTGTCAGCCAGGAAATGCAGCACCATACACAAAACCACTTTGACACATAGGACTTATGTAGTATATAGTGGATTATCACTTCTTTCATTTGATATTACTCATCATGATAATGACCTAAAGGTAACATATTATATGCAAATTTTTTGGTTCAAATGTGTATTTTGGGAGTCAACTAGAACTCGGTTTCATGCTTTATTGTTCATAACCCTTTTATTCTCAGACTGCCATGGCTGAATCTCCTCTTTTCACCCTCGGTCTGAAAACCTTCATTTTTAGTAGCTACATATTTCTTTCAGTCGTCCAATGACTGGGCCAATCAGGAGCTTTTGTTTGGTCCCGTAGTGGAAGGCAGCCCCTGAATGGTTCATGTAGTCATCATTCAGGTTATTTTTATGGGGACTCCTTCCCACAGAGATTGGAGAAAGTCCAGGCTGATCTGTGGGAGATTCGTAAACATCATATTAATAAGTAGGATACAAATGATTAGTGTGCATCTTGTAATGGGATTTGGAAAAAAATGTAAAAGTTTTTACCACTATCAGGGCTAGGTTTCATTCCGTGTCGAAGGCCGATTGCACACTATGCCCTATTCAGTCCACTGCTCTCTCTGAGGTGAACAACACCTTGATAACTGCCTGTAGGAAGCCACCTGCTTACACACAAATTATCCTAATTATCGATCCTAAATTTAGTTTCCGATGCGAGTGAGTTCCATTGTCATAGAGTGTAACCCAAGAAGGGCCCAAGCAGAGGTTGTACTGTATGTGGAGCCCTTTAAGGTACAATGGCTCCACAATGACGTAGACGGATGAATTCCCTCATAGCCCCGTCCCAAGGATTTTCTGGAGCTGAAATGCTGCCTTTGTCCCTTTCTGCCTCTCACAACTCATCCGTGAATGTGCTGGTGAAAATATGCCTTTATCGTTGCTTTTGCATTTCCATTTTCCATGTTGCTGTTGAACAATATTTCCATTGTTTCTATTACAAGCTGCTTTGATTGAAGACAAATGGGGTAAACACACCAAAAACCCACACTTATGTTTTATCTTTGGCAAGACAAATGGAGCGATGATGACTCTTTAGAATGCTTGTTGACTTACTCCCCTTTCGTCAAAATCAGTGAATATCTCCTCATGATCCGCTACCTGTCTGTACTGTGTGTGTGCTGTGCACTGAAACAAAATCTGGTGTTAATACACAGCCTATGCTCTGTTAACGGGCATGTAAACAAAGGGTATGTTAATAAAGGGGGCCCAACGTAGATAGCATCATACCAGTTTACAGAGACTAGGCTGTGTATTAACACTGGATTTATTTTCAGCGCACACACAGACACAGTACTGGATATTCACTCATTTTGACAAGCTGCCCAGCTTGGTTCCTCTGTTTCAAAAAATCTGGGGAGGTCATCTGTGGGCGTTTGTACTTGTAACCTCTGATTACTGCGCACCTGCACTTTGACTCTGCTTTGTTTTATTATGTTTCATATTATTTATTGGCTTTGTACTTAATGTCCTGTAACGGTATGTTGTATTGTTGTTGTCTAACAGGTCTCTTCTTGAGAGTGACACCCTGTGAAATAAAATAAGTTTTTGAAAAAAGCATTCTCCATAATTGCTGACAACACCTTTAAATGGAAATAGAGTCTTGACATGAAGTAGTATCATAAAAAAGGTATTCCCAAATTCCAGTTGATTTAACTTAAATCATCATAATGTGTCATCATCATTACTCAGTTTTCCTGTCCAAACTACATCATACTACCAAAATAGACTGTCTGGAGGATGTGTGTGACCTGTGAGTCTGTGACATGTAGGAGGTGTTTGGAGTGAGTGAGTGGTGGTGACAGAACATTGTCATACTATTGAAGCCTCTTCCCTTTTTTTTTTTTTTATTGTTTTTTTCTTTTACTACAGACAGAATCTGCTCTGAGCCCGTGGAGGACACAGACACCACCAGCTTTGTGGCTGAATTTGTGAGCGCCTTTTTCTTTATTCCTATAACTCCAGTCATGTGTAAGTTTAAACAGTCTAAAAGCAATGGTCTTGACTCAATTTACTTACAGTAATCTGTAAAGAGATGTAGCATAAAATAAACAGTCTGTCCTGTGATTGCTAGCACCCGCCCAAGGGCTCATTGAAAAACAGGTTGTAGCAGGCTGTTTCCTGCCTTTTGCACACAAGAGGAGAGAGTCATTTTGGTCCACAGTTCCAGACTACAGCTTGAGTGTTGCCTCAGAGTCATGGACAGAACAGAAAGAGATCAGATCAGTGTTTCTCAGGTTTCTCTTGTTAGCATTAGTCATCTTTTGTTGTGATATTATTTTGTCTGCACACTCAAAAATAGAAGTACCAGTGTTTATCTAAAAGGGTAAAAATGCTTGTCGCAGGAGAGGTAAGGACCCTTTTGAAAGACAATCGTGTACTGGTTCGGTTTAGGTACATTTTGTCTCATGTTTCACATTGTGCAGAGAATAATTATCCTAAATGCAGGACAGAACTGACGATAATAAGAATATAGAGGCTAATAATAATAATAGACAAAATAACACTGATTTATTATTTAGTTATTTTAATATTATTAGTTATTAATACTAGAAATTGTGATAGGTATTATTAATGTATGAACATTTTACATTTACATGGTACAAAGGTGTTCTCTCTTTCATGTTGTTCCCTTAAGTCAGTCAAAAGGCACGCTACTGCCATCTTAGTTCAACAAGATTGTACTCCTTAGGGATCATACTTTAAAAGTGTACCTACTTACCTGTACATACAAAAATGTTCTTGTCTCGTACGTACCTCCATTTTTGAGTATGTGCCCTTGTCTCTCCCACAGTCTCTGAAGGCCAATTACCCAGTGCAGGTGACAGATCCACACGGTAATGCTCCACAATAGTCCATTTTAACAAAGCATACACCTCATACTATTTCTATCAGTGTTCATACTTCATACCTGCAGGTGATGACAGTGGGGGCAATGCAGACAAATTAAAGTCCTGGTTAAAAAAAGTATAATAATCTTAATTTCAAGATATTATTTCCCTGTTGAGGTTTTTGTTATTTAAACAAAACTGTTGATTTCCTGTTGATGTTTCACATTAAAAGCCTAGAGCGAACAGAAGTGAGTACATGTCCTTTGAGCCACTGTCTGGAAGGCTTTTACTGTGACACATTTGAGCAGGAAGTTTTGAGTTTAATAAAAAATAATGGGGAAATGGAAGCAAGTGAAGAAAAAAAAGAAGATATTTCCTAGAGTACAAGTAGTTTTTAGAGCAGCCAGGTCACATAAAGGACAACAATGAACTACAAGAGCCCAAATACAATTGAAATGAGAAAAAACAACTTAAATTTAAAAAGCTAACTTTGAGAATAGATTTTTTTTTAAATAGTTCTGCATGTTCTACGAAATAGAATTTCTGTTTAAATGCCCATCATCCTGAATGTATGTATTGGAATGACGAACTATACACATATAAAACATGGTAAATGAGGTATTTCTTGCTTAAATAAACCTGTACTAAAATGAAAGCATCTCTCTCTCTGCTGTCTTTATGAGAATATGCTGATATCAGTAAGTTTTCTCCAGCAGATGCGGTGACCCTCCACTTGAGCTCCATGTCCTCTGGATACCTGAGACCATCCTCAGATAGAATAAGACAGGTCAGTATTATCCACTTTCCTGCATGTTTGCATGTGCTACCGGTGTTGGAATCCTACTTCCCTTAGAATCCTCTTAAAAGATGACACTGTAGCAACATAATTAGTTGATTTGGCCTCAACTTGTTGGTCATGAGTGACTTGAAAATGATGCAAAAATCAACCTTTTACAAATAATCACATAAGTACAGGAGTTATCTCTGAAGATCTGATGGCCATCAACCAATCAGTAATCACCATTATTACAGCTAAGTGTACTTTCATGCTGATCTGAATAATAATAATAATAATAATAATAATACATTGGATTTATATAGCTTATATTAACTGCTCAAAGAGGCGTTACAATAGCAGCTAGATCAAACAAAACAAATCAAAACAATACAATCAGTTTGAAGGTTAAAAGCAAGAGAGAAAATGTGCGTTTTGAGGGCTGTCTTGAAGGATGGAAGAGTATTTGGCAGATTTGCATCTAGACAGATTTGAAAAAAAATTGCACTCTTTTTTGACTACTTCCTTATCGAGGCGCTACATAGAGGATGTGGTTCTGCCCCACTAAACTGGAAGGTGCTGCTGTGTACTTAGCACTGACTGCTAATAACAGAAGGAAGACAGACCACAGAAACAGTGCTAACAACATTCTCAAAAATGTGAGCATTGCTGAAAAAATAAACATACTGGGAAAAGATAGGAGTGTGATAAAAAAAGAAAAGAAAATTCTCCATTCCAACCTGTCCAATCATCCCTGGTTAGATGTACACATCCCTCCAGGGGCAGTGTCTTGATTCCCAGTCTGGCCTTGATCTTCTGTAGTGTGCAGCCTGGCTTCTGTTGAGACATGTTTCACTGCAGAAGCTAGTGAAAACACATCACATCCACAGTTTGAGGCACATAACTGCATAAGAGGAGAAATGTACCGTATATCCGTACATTCATTTTCTTTCAGGGATGAAAAAAATCTATCCATCTATATCCATTCATCCATCCACATGCATCTGCCTCAACCAAAGTATTGAGAAATACAAACAATACATTTTATATCCATTATAATGTGACCACAGCCTGCTGCTATAGGTAGTTCAATTAAATCTAATTTGATGATGTTGAAACTATTTTATCATTTTATTGTGAAATGAATGAGGGGGGAGTGGTGACCGTTTTTTATGTCTCCATGTTGCAGGCATATTTCTATATGTGTAAATGAATAACAATCAGCAGTACTGTCCGCAAGTGATGTTCCAAAGAGAAATAATTGTTTTTTTCTATGTGTTGTAGCCAGTTGAAGATGTGGAAGAATGTACCTGCCCAACATCCTTTTCACCAGGTACATTCATTCTTATAATGAAATCCTGAAAGATTGCTGAAAATATTCACAGCATCAACAGTATTATTTACGGAACGATATATTAAATTTTGAAAACATCAGGAGTTTATCTGCTCGACATTGAGTTCATATGTGCCTATGCCTATATTAACTCTATCTTCTTTGTCCATCTCTCTTGAGCTCAGACTACCCCAAAGAACTACAGTTGCTCCACAACCCGTGTGAGAAGTGCTTCTGCCCGGCACCTCCTCCCAAGATTAGTGACCTCATGAATGACAAAGATCTGCTGGACTTACTGCGGCTCAAGCTGGACCCAAACCACTGCACCATCAAAAACTGGAAGAACTTTGCGAGTCGGTGGGGGATGAGCTACGATGAACTGACCCTCCTGGAACACCGTACCCAGGGCTCCCTGTCCCACAGCCCCACCCAGGAGTTCCTGCTGCGCTACAACCAGAAGACGGTCACAGAGCTCACCGAACTTTGCCGCATCTACCAGCGCATTGACGTGCTGCGACTGCTGCAAGGCTGGATAGAGAAGGTTTGGCCCTCACGCTGGCAAGAGACTCATTAACCACAGTCACACTCACTGTATATTTATCCCAGCCCTCTTCTTTTTCATCTGTCAGGTTTAGATTTTTTTAGGGATTTGACCACATTTTTTAACAATAGAAAGTGGTCAGATAAAAAAAGTGAAACTGTCTAACTGTAAATGTTCATGTTGTGAATGTCTCCATCACTGGGTGCTTCAGGTAGCAGGTGATCTTATAGACGGTATAGCACTTCCTACTGAAGAACAGTTTGGCTTGTTGAATACATTTAGCAATGCTGCCAGCATGGCCCTGGGCTTAGTTCTAATGTAGTTTTGTACAAACTGTCAGTTGTTCCTTGGTTCGTCCGCACAGGAATATCTCAAAAATTGATTGATAGATATTGCTGCTATATTGTAAAGACCTATCATGTTGGTGAGCTCCCGACCTTTCTGCTAGCAGCAGTACCACCATTGGGTTAAAGTTTTCACTTGTTCGGTGAATTGTCTCAACATCTACTTGACAAATTTGGTGTAAATTGTTCAAAAGAAATTCAGAGATGATGTATTTATCTGGCCAAGATTTTTTGTGAAAACGGCATCCTATTTGGGCGATTCTGACCCATAATCCAGTGCACACATGAAGTGACGTCACATCGACAGAACCTCCATATGAAAACAAACGGGGCTGCGATGGATATAAAAGCAAGATGTTATGTTATGATGAAATGAATAAGTAAAAGAGTAAAAGTATGTCCCAATTGTAGCATACTGCTTCCTAACTAGATTCTTTTTATCGTCAGATGTAGAATAGAAAAAAGAAAGAGTATGCGATTCGGAACGCAGGGTTAGTCTTGTTAATGTGCATCTGACTGCTTATGTCTGGATAAGTGAACCACAAAGGGAATGGCAGAGTATACATTTTTTAGTAGATACTTAGCATTATTTCGGTAAATAATAACACTCATTCTTATACAACATTAAGATGGATGTTCCTACTTTACGGTTCGATTGTAGTGGAGCTACAAATCAAGAAATCGATCAACAAATAATTGTCATGATATACTTAATTTTGTCTAAATATGTTGTACAAGAAATTGCATTGTTACATTTGCCAACACAAACATTTAAATCTAAATGTTTTCTCATATTGTTATGTCATTACATTTTTTACTTTTGAAGAAACTGGATTTTATATTTTATTGTATGTTTTCTCAGTATGAAATAAAAGAAAATTCAATCTGTCAAGATTATTTCACTTTAAAGATAAAAATAGGGGCACAATCTACCCAAAAGCACCTAAATATGCAGTTAAATCCATTCATTTGTATTTACAGTCTTATATTTTGATCTTTGTCATCGTAATCTGTATAACCACTTGATAATAAATCTGTTTCAAAAATAAATAATAATAAGCTTAGTAAAGCTTCTTAGTCAATTTCATACATCCATATACTTAAGATGTATTCTATAAAGTCGTCAATTTTAATTTTCTTGTTTTATATTAGTAAAGAATCACAAGCATATTGAATAAAATGAGTTATTTATTGAACAAGAAATTACCAAATACATTCACACATAAAATTCACTTATTTTTTTGTGATGCATGCACAATCTGATCTTGGTTAACATTGAGGCAGTTATCATACAAATCAAAAATGTTAAGACAGAACAGCTTATATAAATAACAGTAATATACACTTGGTTAATAAAAAAATAAGGCTACCTAAAGTTAGTTAGTGTAGCTGGCATTGGCTGCAGAAAACTACAAAATTAAACTGTTACAAGTCAACCCTCTTTAATGTAAACTTATTTGTTGAATTTGTGAAGTTACATGTATTTACAATGTGTCTGGACTGAGGCGTTGTTTATCAGGGTAGGCTAGAAGGATTCAGTCAGCATCTGAATCCCTGATATTAAGGCCAAGCATATTAGAGAGGCCCAAAGACAGCTTTTCATTTTCATCTGACGACAAAACGCTTGGGACTACCTGACCTAGTACCGACTCTGGCTTTTCTACTTTGAAAGTCCCTCCTCTTACTAAAGAGGAATCTGCCGCTGTAGAGTCACTAACTTTAAGACTTGGGGGGACAAGGTTCAGATCAATATCAGTTTTCCCTTCGGTTGGTGAGACATTTGCTGAAGGTGCTTTTTCTTTGGCCATTTTTAATCTTTCCATAATGTTTATCTTTTCTCCTGTTTTTGATGTTGCATTTACAATTGGTAAGCGGATCCCTTTACTGACAAGATAATCCTTTGCCTCTGTTTCAGGTTTTGTTAAGCCTAAACCATCACCAATTTCTCCAATGCTTTGTCTGGGCAGTCTGTGGAATATGAATGCAGGAACCTCTTCAGCATTAGGCACATCATCAGTTTCAGAGTCACCAGCACTTTCCTCTGTCTCAGAACTTGAACCAGACTTTAAGCCCCATTTGAAGGGCCATCGCAGCTTACTTTTTGGAGAATCTATAACTTCAGCATCTGCTTGACCTGTGATATCCAGTTCAGAATTGTCAAGGCTGGCCTTCCCTTCAGGAGTAGAGACACTGACATCAGGTGAACTGATTTCTCCTTTAACACTGGGAACGTTAAGCTTTACATCAGGTGACTCAGGTTTACTTGATCCTGAAAAGCTAAACTTTGGAAGCTTGAAATGTGGGAATTTAGACTTATCCAGATTGCCATCTACATTCAGAGCTTTTACATCTACTTCTGGTTGGAATTCTCCCTGTACCTTTGGTACGCTCAGGTCTACTGCAGGAACAGAGAGGTTGGCATCTGCTGTAGCGGTGCCTATGTTGACCTTTGGTGCCTCTATTTCAGACTCAACTGAAGGATGAACTCTGGGAACTTCTACTTCAGGACTTGAAAGATCAAGTTTTGGTAGCTTGAAATGGGGCAATTTAAAATCACCCAAATTGGAATCTAAATCTGGTGTTTTTAACTGTGCATCAGGTCTGATGGGGTCTGCCCTGGGCAGGTTGATATCCGCATTTGGAGCTTTCAGTGTGACATCAGGTGTTTCCAGTTCAGCTTTTGGCAACTTGGTGTCTAGGTTTACATCCATCTTAGGTGAAGACAGGTTGAGGTTTGATTCTTTCAAGCTGAGATCAGGTACCTCGAAGTCTGCTTTTGGTAGATCCAGACTGGCACCTTTAATATCAGCGTTGGGTAAATGAAGATCCACATCTGGTACCTTAATCTTTGGGGTAGAAAGATTGGTTTCTGGTAAACTGATGCTAGGTTTCGGGACCAGAAGGTCAGCATCCAGATCTTGAGCTGGAGTGCTAAGATCTCCTTTAATTGTGGGGACGGAGAGATTTACGTTAGGTGTTTTCACATCAGCTGTTGGTATCTTAAGATCTACATCAGAAACAGAGACATCTGAAGTCTTAAGTTCTGCATCAGGTAATTGAACCTTTGTTCCCCCAATGTTAAATTTTGGCATTTTGAATTCTGGCATTTTGAATTTTCCGGCAGCATTCGTTTGAACATCTATGTTACGGTCTACATCGAGCCCTTTCAGGTCTGCTTTGGGCAGACTAAAATCTGGAGCATCAGTGCCACCATCAATTTTAGGGCCTGAAAGATTCACATCTGGTGCTTTAAGATTAACATCGGCTTCTGTTAGATTTGGTTTGGGAAGCTTTGCATCTATATCAGGAAGAGACAGATCCAGACCGTGACCCTTCAGGTCAGCATCAACATCTGGATTTGTTCCTTTTACCTTTGGCCCTGAGAAGCCGAAATTTGGCATTTTCATTTTGGGAAGCTTGAATTTTCCAGCTGAGGCATCAACATCTGAAGCTTGAATGTCCACATCAGGGCCTTTGAGAACAAGATCTTGTGCATCCAATCCACCATCAATTTTTGGTGTAGAAAAGGACAGATCTGGTGCTTTTAGGTCTACATTTGGTGCATCAACATCAACGTTAGGCAAGTCAAAACCGGCATCGGTGTTTGGTGCTTCCAAATTAGCATCCAATTCAGGACCTTTGGCTTTCCACCCTTTGAACTTTGGTAGTTTAAATTTAGGTAATGATAGCGTACCATGGGGTGAGTCAAGGTCGAGATCTGGACCATTCAGATCCACATTGGGACCGCTTAAATCAGCATTAGGAATGCTGGTACTGAGGTCTAAAGGCTTAATCCCACATTCAACTTTTGGTGCTGAAAGATTTACATCTGTTGCATTCAAATCCAATTGAGGTGCCTTGAAGTCTACGTCTGGTACCTTCACATTGGCATCGATGCCAGCCTTTGGACCCTTCAGTGTGCCAAATGAGGGTTTTTTGAGGGTGAACCATTTTGTTTTGCCAGACGGAGCTTCAATATCTACATCATTAATGTCTAATTTAGGGCCTTCCATGTGAGCTTTTGGTAGATTCACATCTGGTGCATTTATCTCACCATCAATTTTTGGAACAGAGAGATTCAAATCAGGGGCTGAAGCATCCAGATTGACTTCTGAACCATTAACCTTTGGACCTGAGCCTGACCACTTTGGCTTTTTAAGAGTGAACCATTTAAACTTCCCAGTTGGAGACTCCATGTCGACATCAACATCAGCTTTGGGTCCATTCAGGTCAACTTCACCATCAACTTTTGGTACAGAAAGATCAACATCCGGGGTGCTCAGATCTGCATTAAGGTCCAAATCGGCCTTGGGGCCGTGAAGTTTAGGTTTCTTCCACTTTAGATGAGGCCAGTTAATTTTTGGGTCGTGAACATCCACACCAGTGCCTTTAAGGTCAGCTTTTGGAAGATTCAGCTCTGCATTAGGTACATTAATGTCACCCTCAATCTTTGGAACTGAGAGATTTACATCAGATGTGTTTAGATCTGCATCTATGTCAACTTTGGGGCCATGGAGTTTAGGTTTCTTCCACTTATGATGAGGCCAGTTAATTTTCCCAGAAGGAGATTCAATGTCAAGATCAGGAGCCTGAAAATCTACATTAGAACCTTTAAGGTCAGCTTTTGGGAAATTCAGCTCTGCATCGGGGCCATTTATTCCACCCTCCACTTTTGAAACTGACACATCAACATCTGGTGTGTTCAGGTTTGCATCTAATCCTAGATCAGCTTTTTGCCCATGGAGTTTGGGTTTCTTCCACTTCAAATGAGGCCAGTTGATGTCAGCTTTGGGAAGGTTGACGTCACCGTCTGGTGAACTTAGATCCACATCAATCTTCTGTGTTGAGAGGCTGGCATCCGGTCCAGACAGGTCAGCATTTAAATTGCCATTTGGTCCTTTTACTTTGGGACCTTTCCATTTCAGGTGGGGCCATTTGATGTTTTGGGAGGGGGCCTCAAAATCGACATTTGGGTTTCCTAAATTTAAACCAGGACCATCTAGATCCACATTTGGCCCATTCAGATCCAAATTTTGACTTTTTAGATCTAATTTAGGGGCTGACAGATTAAGGCCTTTTGTCTCTAGATTTCCACTGAGATCTAAGTCACCAGAAGCATCCAGGTCTGCTTTTGGTGTTTTGAATTGAGGTAGATTGAATTGTGGCATCTTAAATTTTGGAGACTTGTGTTTCAGGTCACCTTTCATCTCTGGTTTCTCAATGTTAAGCTGGGGAGTCGAGGCACTGACATCAGGTGCTTTGAGGGTACCATCTAGCCCTCCTTTTATTTCTGGTCCAGTCAGCCCAAGGGAAGGCACTGTGAACTTGGCACCAGAGTCAGCTGAGGGAGTATTTAGACTGAGACTAGGAAGATCTCCATTGAGAGTCGGACTCTTTATTTCACGCCTCATTTGCGAATCCTTTAGCATTCCATTCAGGCCATCGAGGGAAGGAGATGCATCTAGTGACAGATCCTTCTTCAGACTGAGTATCTGTTGGTAATGTAGTAATACAAAAGTAGTTAAACAGCAATTAAAACAGTTATTGTGTCCTTTATAATGTAAGGCTTATAGTAATAAGTTATTGCTGACATTCTGTCAAAGTGCTGCTTTTTATTTTTTTTAAAGATTATTTTTTTGGCATTTTCAAGCTTTATTAGATAGCACAGAGTAGAAATGGGGAGACAGAGAGAGAGGGGGGATGACACGCAGTAAAGGTCCACGGGTCGGATTCGAACCCGCGACCGCTGCAACGAAGGCCGGAGCCAATATGGTACGCGCTCTATCCACTACGCTACCGGAGCGCCCCGAGTGCTGCTTTTACTATTGACAAGATTTCAGAAAATTACATTTAAAAAGTAAAATGTGCAAATAAAGCATTTGCTGCAGGTTTTAGGGACTCTTTAAGTTGCCATGGAGAAAGTCAATTTACTGTTTATCAGTAGAGTATAAATGCTAGTTTAATATGACAGACTGCTTACATCACATTTCATCCAATTTACAAAAACCTTTCTCGAGCTTATTGTATATTGTCTAGGTGATGCCAGTTTTAGTCTTTTTTTAATAAAGAAATTTAACCTTTAAAAACTGTTACAGTTTAAACCAAGACTTATGGTGTTTACCTCTGCAGGGTTTTTGAGACCTAGTCCTAGGTGCCCGAGGTCAGCGCTGGCACTTAGGTCCTTCTTTGTCAGAACCTTCATGTTGTTGTCGTATGGCTCCAGGACTTTTAGGATCGCCATCACCTCATCTTTGTTGAGGTGGTCTAGGTGTATGGTAGCTGCAACAATCTCATCCCCTGGAATAAATATAACTCATTTTAAAACAGGCACCTTTCTATCTTTTAAAAAAAATCCAATAAACTTGAATTGTTGCTTTCCTTAAAGCAATAGTTCAACATTTTATATCTTTAGCTTTTTGCGTCACACTCAAGCTCAAGAAAAGGTGACTGAAACCGTTCCTGTAACTGTGCGTGCAATTTTGATATGGAAATGGGCAAAGGTCGCTCATCTAGGTTAGCGTAGCTCAAATACTGGTAGTCAAGGGGAGCAGGTCAAAAGATACACTTAACAACATCACCAGATGCTCCCTTGTGCTGGTTGGGACTTGTTTGTTTACCACATTATGTTGCGCTCTATATTTGTACATGTTATGTCATCTAAAAACTAAATAAGTTCTGGAAGTAAACCAAGGAGTGCCCGTAACGGTTATGTATGTATTTGATTCTAAAATGGCAAAACTTGTCAAATATAATATAGAGCGCAACATAACATGGTAAATAAACAAGTCCCAACAAGCACACAGGAGCGTTTAGTGATGTTGTAAAGTTTATATTTTGACTTGCTCCCCTTGACTACCAGTGTTTGAGCTAAGCTAACCTGGATGAGTGACCTTTGCCCATTTCTATATCAAAAATGCAGGCACAGTAACAGGAACGGTTTCTTTAACCTTTTCTTGAGCCGGAGAGTGAGGCAAAAAGCTAAAAATTCAAAATGTTGAACTATTCCTTCAGCAGTATTAAGAATAATACGAGGTTTGTTATGTTTCCTGTTTTTTCTTTTACCTGCTTCTAGGCCACTCTTTGTAGCGACCGCGTCATCTGTGATTCCTGTTATGATGACTCCCTTCTCAGAGTCGTCCAGGAGCAGGCTTTCTGAGAAGCTGCTCATCTTGCTGTCCACGCTCTGTTTAAAAATGATTTACAATGCATAAAATCAGTCATATTTGCAACATTTTCATAAATTTTGCACCATGTATTGTGTTACAGTCCATTACAAACTCAGGCTCATGTCAAAATATATTGTTATAACCACTATCACATATTATGTGTCTTGATGTGTGATACTTACCATCTTTTCTGAGATGTATTTACATCCAAATATAAATGGGATTTATTCCAAAATACAAGAAACCATGGAATTCCCAAACTTCAGCAAAGCTTTCTGTAAAACACAGACAAGCAACTTTCGTTATTAAGTTCTCTCGATATAACCCATATCAGAATTTTAACAAATCATTGTTGCAGCCTTAAAATATCTTTGAAAGCAAAAGTGAAACCCTTAAAACTGACTCAAGTCATTATCATTATTCACTATTAGCCTTTCCCTCTTTCATTGACGTCTTTGGCAAGAATACTGCGGCATCCTGATCTTTAAGGCTGATTTTGAAACACCCGTCTAGTTTTTCGTCTAGAATAAATATGAGGTAAGAGCATATACGGATTATGAGATAATGGGCCCCTGGGCACAAACTCTTAAAGGGCCCCCCACTTGTCCCTTATCCAGTCAGGTACACTGACTTTTCCACATAGACACATCCAATTAAAGGCAACAACATATTAAAGAAGTCAGTGTTTCGCACAGGATTTTGGGATACTGTGGGAGGGACCCTGTACCTTGTTGGGGGGTCCGGGGGCATGCCCCCCCCGGACTTTGCATCAATCTGGTGCACTTTGAGAGGAACTTTTAGAGGCTATTTCAAATCCTGCGATGCAGAAGGAACATTATTTTTTCAGATTTTTCTTTAACAGGCAGCACTCTTTACTTTGCAACTGTAAAAACAGTAGATTGGTCTGCAGACCCATGATGGAGGGGCCCATTTCAAAAGATAAAGGGTAGATCTACTCTTTATGAACAATTTATAATTCACACATAGAAAGCTTATTTATGTATGTGTGAGGGGGCCTTCAAGGCCCTTCACTCATACAGAATACTAGTTGAGGGGCCCATGATGATTTCTATCTTGTTCAATTTTAATGAGTATCCTTATATTTAGGCTATTCCTTTTTGGACCCTGTTATTGACATCAGTGACTGAGCTCTTTGACTATGCAACATGAAAAGTTACTATCAGTATCTCTGGCTGAGGGCCCCCCTGAGCCCTTGGGCCCCTGGGCCTGTGCCCGGTGTGCCCGTGCAGTAATCCACCCCTGGGTAAGAGAAGTCAGAGAATTTGTAACCTCTGTGATGACAATTGTTTTGGTGATGAGTATCATGTCCTGTTTGAGTGTAATAATATAAATGTGTTGTATTATAGAGAGAAGTACCTGCTGAAATATTATGTTAACTTTCCATCTATGTTTAAACAGATTTTGCTTTTGAGGTCGGAAAGACCAAAAGTTATTGGTAAAACAGGTGCCTTTCTGAAAAATGTGCTACCATTGTTTAAGGAGCGTTTCTGTTTTGTCCATGCCGTACACCATTGTTTTCTTCTGTTATTATTTGAATGTCTTGTACTCCATACCATGGCACTATGGTCAAAAGCTGTAAATAAATTAAATGAACTGAAAAAGAATGATGAAAGTGATTGGTCTTTGCTCTTTCTTTGATTTGGTTTAAACTGATTTCATTCCATATCATTGCAATATAACCTATAGTTATAGTATCAGAACCAGTTACTTAAAATCTTTGAGATGAACACGGCGTTACATCATACCACTACCTATCTACATTCATTGTTCTCTTTCTTGCCTGACTTTTTCACCTGCTTTAGCAGCTCTTTAAATTTCTGGCCCTGACTGACAGAAACAACAGTGCCCACACACCGTGTTACCTCACACTATAGGAATTCAGGTTTGTTTCAAGGGAATGTATGTTAAACCATCTAAACCAGTTGGTTTGCATGCATTCTGACAGACATGCCATTCGGCGCACACACACACACACACACACACTCCATTCAACCACACCCCAACATCTTGGCATTTAAACGCTAATGTAACTCCCTTTCAGCATAACCAAATTCTACTTAAATCAAATGTCCTCCAATGCTACAGATACTTGATGATAATCTGTTAGGATCTATCAGTGTTAATACACATCTTGAACATAATCTGAATTTAATCCTTCAAAAGCAATTTGAGGTCTCAAGTGGACAAGCAACTCAGCAAGTAACTATAATTGAGTGTCAAATATTTATCACTGAAAAATCCACAACTTTGCTGTCTGCAACCAGATACCCATTAATCAGTAACCTGTTAACAGGCATGTCTAATACATTTTTTCTAAGGCAATGTGGGGAAGAGCTAATAATATATTACTAATTTTCAGAATGGCTGCACTGGCACAATGTCATTTTACAAACTTTACTGTGGCTTCAGGTTCTATGCATACCTTTCCCAAACTAGAAATTAGCAGCAATTCAAAAAGAGACACAAAAGTCTCAAGAGATATGAATTTAAAAAAAATCTGAGCTGTGTGGTAGGTAGGTGTATCCTCTAAAACCAGGGCGGCGACGTCAACATTGATACAAACCAAATAATGCCAAACAGATGGGTGTGTGAGTCAGATGACAGCAGAGTTTGGTATGACGCAGTCAAGATATTAGCAAGTTACATTGACAGCAGGACTTATTAGCAATACTAAATATTTAATTTGACATAGCCTAGTGTATGTTTTGAAGAATTTTATTTGGGGTCCTCACTTGTCGAACCCTGTCAATGCCAGAAACTGCAATGCATCTCAAAAGATCTTAACCTCCTCATTGGGCCATGACATTTACCAAAACTCCACTTTAAAAAGGTACTTTGTCACACAACAAATTTGGAAAATACAATACAATATGCAGTTCCAATTCATGTCAAGATTATGGACATAGATCTTTAGGCTTTTAAAACTTTGAGATATGCACCACACCTCATTTGCAAATCATATAATTTTTTTTACCCATACTTTTAAAAAAAAAGTGTCTTCCTAGATCTCCATAACACAACTGATCCTAATAAGAGGCAATAGTTTAAACAAATAATACAGAGAATATATCAAATTAGTATTGACGGTGCACATTTTTTCTGTATATCGGTTTAATTTGCTGTTTTTAACAAGACATGTTTTAAATGATCTTATGATTTCAACCAAAAAGAAGCAATAGACAAAGACATGTTGAAGTGCTCACCCTTATGCTCGTCCCCAAAGGAAAGTCCAGGGAGAGATGTCTCCTCCTCGGTGTACACTGCTGCTCTGTCAGGCAGGACCAGATGTGCCAGTTAAATGCCTATAAGCCTCAAGCTCGCCAGCAGAACAGGTTAGGCTGCATCAGTGCCGCCTATCATAGTGCCCCCCCCCCTTCCCCTTACGACACACACGCCTTGGAATATGTCACTGAATGTGACTTGCAGGGCCTTCAGCAGCCGAAACCTGCCCAGAAATCACAAGAGAGAAAGAAACATAGCAGAGGCAACCACACCACTCCTTTCCTAACAGGATTAACCAGGTCGACAAAAGGAACAAACACATAGCAACACTGTCCTACTAACACTCTATCACATTTTGCTCATACTTCATCTCACATCCGACATTTGCACACATAGAACACATGCTCTTTACAATCACCTTTTGCCACTTTTGCTTTTTATGTAACGGGAACTGAAATGTGGCATTTTTTGCCGATCACATCACAAGTTCTTCCCCTTCCAATAAGTTATTAATATTTATTGCACATGCTAGAATGAAATCAATAGTTTGTAGAATATTTCCATTATAACTAAAACACACTGGGTTAGTTGCAGGGCTTTGTTCGATATTCAATATGTTATACAGGTGATACTCATATTATTAGAATATCATGGAAAATGAATTAGAATTGAGGCAAGAAATCATGCAAAGAGGGGCCCAAACCAAGTACTGAGTGCATATGCATGATTATACTTTATAGAGAGCCGATATTTCTGTATTTAAAATCCCTTTTTTATTGATTTCATGTAATATTACAATTTTTTGTGATTTTGAGTTTGGGGTTTTCATAAGCTGTAAACAATCATCATCAAAATTATAACAAATAAAGGCTTGAAATATCTCACTCTCATTTCATTTAATTTTTATTTATCCTCGAGAGACCAATTGAGGGTCACCCCTCAATTATATTATATAGACTCATTACATACTTTGCATGTAATGAGCCTATATAATATATTAGATTCACCTTTTAAGTTGAATTACTGAAATGAATGAACATTTGAACGATATTCTAATTTTTAGAGTTTCACCTGCATATGAAAAGCAGACATGGCGATAATTTTTCATGAATCTACACTGGTTTCCATATCAAAGTACCACAATACATTGATGACTATGGCAATCTAGGATGCATGTCCTTAATGCCTGAGGGTTTTCTGAAAAAATAGTAGGAATTGTCAAGTCTACCAAAACCTTAATATCTAAGCCTGTGTAGCACATAGAAACATGAAATGAAATACATTTAAAAGTTAAGGTTCACAGGTTTTATTTAAGCATGCTCGCTTAGCGCTTACAAACCAACAAATATTTCTAAAAATCGTCAAAATGAGATGAATTAGAAAATTATTAAATATTGTTAATAAATAGATGCAATGTGTTGTGTGATTTTCGTCAGTAGTCTATAGTAGACCTTGATTCTGCGCACCAAACGCCACTAACTGTTCTGTCGCCGACATAGCTGGCGTATTTTTTTAATTATTTTGTCTTATTTTTTTATTTTTTATCTTTTTATTTTTGGCAAACCACACAACTTTTGGGTGGTCACGTGGTCTTAAAAAAATCAACAAAACCCACCTCATGTGTATTTGAACCAATGACAGTGCATTCTATGCTGGGAATGCCATGAAAATTAGATAAAATAATAATGCTGCGCGACGCAGCATCAGGCAGGAGAGCCAATGTGGCATCGCGCAGCAGCCGTCATCAATGGGTTAACAGCGCTATAGCTCACTTTGAATAGCTATGACTTGAAATAGAATGATTTTAAATGTATGTATCAATCAATTGTTGTATTTCAACAGTGTTTCACTTACATGTCATTAATAAAACAGAGGAGTACAATATAATACAAACTTCTCCATCAGAAAATAAGAATACTACTTCTGTGATGTTAACAAGAAACCAAATTGTTGCGTCACAGCCGAGTGGAATTTACCCTGAGGTAAATATTCAGACTGATTTATAGCCTTAGAGAACAGGCATTTTAGCTATTTTTAAGATGATATTTCCTCAACATTCTCTGTTCCAAGTTATGCAGCGTGAGTCACTACCCAACCCTTACCAGCCACAATGTGATGACTATGGCCGGGAGATATTGTATCGGGTGTTGTCAGTGTAAGACAATAGCTAAATGATGAGCAATAGAATCTAGACTGAAGACAAGGAGAGGGCTCAGAACCCAATTGACAGTCCTGCTTTAATCTTTTCTAGCACATAACTCAGCATTGGAAGGATGCTTTGTCTGAAATATAAGCCACTCACTCCAACATAAAAGGCTGATGAAGTGGGGATACAAAACAACTGTCCTATTGAAGCTAACTTTAATTCCAATCACAGCTTGAGCTACTCTGCTACACACAATGGGTCAAATAAGGGTTTCACATGAATATCTGCATTTTAAGGCTATAGAAAGGGTTCCTCTCATCACATTTGTTCATGTCCGGAACATGGTTCAGAGCTCTGCTTCTCTTTCTCTTTCTCATAAGACATGATACATGGCATCAATACAAAAGACTCACTGACAGATAGAAGATATCCCAAGCCCACAGACAAAATGGTTGAATGCCTTAAACTATTGATCTAAATTATGTGTGGGTCAAACCAACTATTAATTAGAAAAGTTTAAATGAAAAAAGACAATTAAATTAAACAAGAATATTAATAAAGAGTCTTAAAATGAGGACATTACATAGAACAATAACTATAAAACAAATGATTTAGGCTAGAGTTAATATTACTCTCAGGCTGCGAGAAAAGAAAATACTAATAAAACTTACTGCTCCCTCCCCATTCCTCCACATGGTTTGGTCCACATTGAAAACACCTGGTGGAGGAGTGGAACTCATGGGCAGCGTTCAAGACAGCACCAGCCTCATCCAGGAAGTGAACCTCAAATAGATTAGAAATCAAAGCACACAAACAACAATGAAAGAACTATTTGACTGAATATAAATAATTTCAACAAATGCATTTATCAACTAAAATGGATCCTAATTTAGCTGAAAACAGTGCACATAACAGAAACAAATACGCTTAACAAAACACAATATTCAAATAAATGCAGCTTCCTCACAGGAACACAAAAAACATAAAAGAACTAGAACTACCACTTGGCGGTTCTATGCCTCTGCGAGACATACAATTGTCGACTGGTGAAATTCCAGTGGTGGTAGGCAATGCTTCAAAGAAGGTAACGCTCCTAAGAAGCTACAATATGGTACAAGGTGACTGCAACCTGACAATAGCCTCGTTGGACTTGGAATCGTCTTGCTCAGACCTGCGCAACTATGACGAGCGTCTTGCTGAGCGCACAACAAAAATGCTGCAAAAATGCTGTGCGCTCAGCAAGCCGAGCGTCATAATTGCGCAGGTCTTAGCAAGACGGCGACATCTCAAACAAGGTTAATGTCTACGGTCGCAGTAACCTTTGACCTTCAACTTCCAAAATCTATTCAGTTCATCATAGACATTTGTGCAAACTTCCAAGAAACATCCCTCAAAGCGTTCTGGAGGTCTTGCTTTTACAAAAAGGCAAGGTCACAGTGAACCTGACCTTCGACCTCCAAAATGTAATCAGTTCATCCTGTATTGTAAGTTAGTAGACTATGTGCCAAATTTGATGAAAATTCCCTCAAAGCGTTCTTGAGGTATTGTGTTCATGAGGCACAAGGCCACAGTTATCTTGACCTTTGACCTGCACAATCAGTGAATTAGATTAAATGTATGCAAAATTAAAAAAAATCCCTCAAAGCGTTCATGAGATATTGTGTTCAAAGGAATGCCCCCCCACCACCATCCCCCTTGGGGTTGCTGCTGTATATTGATGTGTGGATGGAGTCTCTGCATATGTATGACCACATCACCTTTGACAGGTGAATGAATTTGAGCAATGTGTGTGTAGTTCCTGTCCTCCCAGTCCCCCAGGCAGGTGACTTCAGAGCAGGCCCAAACCAGGAATGTCTGAACGCAATCTACTGTATCTGCTCAGCATGCCGCACATTTACTTGTAGCAGGGTAATTCTTTTTGGGCATTTCTACCATTACTCAAAGTAATGCATCTCAATACTTCTTCAGCCACTGACACCATACACAGTTTTTAACTGTTAGGAGCAGGTGTATAGTTCAGGCACAAATTTCGGTCAATAGGAGAACATCACATCATTTATCAGTTTACACAGTGGAGTTGTTGGGTATTCTGATAGCACTACAAAGGATAGAGCAGGAAAACATAGGGAAGTTTCTAATATGTTCAGACTCAAGTTCTGCGTTGGTATCGTTGCAAACATGTCATTCCAACAGCAGACAAGATATTGTGCATGAAATATATGAAACATTGATTAGAGTTAAAAGAAGGGGGGTAATAATAGCATTTCTGTGGATTCCAGCTCACAGAGGGATTAAAGGGAATGAAATAGCGGATTCGTTGGCAAAACAGTCATTGAAGCAGGGCAACATAATGGACATTTCATTTAGCAAATCAGAAATAAGGGATATAATTAAGAGAAACGTTATAAAAGAATGGCAACGTGAATGGGATACAGAAGTGACAGGAAGGCATCTTTATTCAATTCAGGATAAGGTGAACATAAGGAAAATTACTAAAAGGAGTGCTAAAGAGGAGAAAATTTTAACAAGATTGAGGGTAGGGCATACTGGGTTAAACAAGACACTGCATTTAATTAATAAACACCCTACAGGTAGGTGTGGAAGCTGCTTAGACCAAGAGGAGTCAGTCAGGCACGTCATCATGGATTGCAGGGAATACACACAAGTACGGGAAACATTAAAAGGGGAACTAAGGGAAATGGGAATTGGGGAGTTTAGTTTAAAAAGTTTATTTGAAGAGGGGGTAGGGAAATTATTTAAATATTTGAGGGTGACAGGATTGATGGGGAGAATTTAGTTAGAGGGGTAGTTAACTCCGGTTCACACTCCAACATAGTAGGTGGCGGTAATGCGACCTGAAGCTGGTTGCCGTCCGCCAGAAAAAACCCAAAAAGAAGAAGAAGAAGAAGTATAGTTCAGGCATGCAAACTCATGAGCCATGAAAAAGGTGAGAAGCCCGAAAACAAACAACGGTAGGGGGGTCTGGGGGCATCCCCCCAGAAGATTTTTTTGTGATTTGAACATTTAAGAGAAGCAATTTGGTGTATTCTGGTGAAGAGATTGAAGAGATTGCTGGCAAAACCAGCTTTAAATAAGACAGAAAATAACATGGAGCCTCAAATCAATCACACCAAATTCCATTAAAATAAAATAACTATTTATATTGTGGCAAACAGGATTTGCCTTATCTTTGTTACACAACCATCAATATAACACATAAGAATACACTCTGTCACCATAGTTAATCTCGTGTTCAAGCACTCACACACGCGCACGCACACACACACCTCAGTCGTGCGCAGGAACATAATGGTGCAAAATGAGACGATAGTGGAGGAAGCAGGTGAGTGTGTTGTTTCGGCGCTGATCTGCTAAAATCACTACATGCACGGCCAGAACACCACGCACCATTCAAAAACCGTGAAAACAGCGATAGACAAAAGCACATTATTAACTTGAGGTGACACGTTAATCTGCAGTGACAATCCGCCAACCGCGGCTGTTAATCAGCGCGAGCATAAAGCAATGCAAATGGCTGTAAAACAACGGTTGGCAAACTCCGTGAATTTATTTAAAAAGTGATTCACATAAACCGAGTAGGCACTAGGGTTGCCACCTTGGATTTATGAAAAAAGGGACACTTGATGTTTGGGGCGGAGGGCTCGGACATTATTAGGCTACATTAACACGGTAAAATACTAGTACTGCGGCTACTTGAACGCTCCGATGATTCGGAGAGAAAAAAAAAAAAAACTTTCCTGTAGACGCTCTGACTGACTGATGTCACCGCCCCTCAATGACAAACACTGTTTCTGATTGGCCAAATGACCGTCAAAGCTCATATGATAGGAGTTAACATCCGTCAATTATAGTTAGTCACTATGGTCACTCCATGTCCATGCTCCGCTCCACACGCACACAGACACAGACACGCACACAGACACACACACACACGCAGCTGGCCATCAGACACCCCTCCCCCCCCTCCAAAAAATATTTTCTCAACGGATCTCCACGAATCACATAGATGGCCAATTTTGTTTCCAAAACGGCGAATTTCACCGAAAGGTGACGAGTTTGCATGCCTGATAGTTAAAGGTTCAGTAAGCGGAATGGTCAGTTTAGCTATACTTCCTGTCAGTTACTGCAGTTAGCAGTCCCCTCCCTCGTCCCCACGTCACTCTTCTCCAACCAGCACGGTCCAGGGCTGCCTTCTCTGCCTCCCCCCAGCTGGATCCGTGCCTCTTGAGCTCTGCCTCCGTGTCTCGTCTCCAGCTGTTCTTGGGGCGTCCTCTCTTCCGTTTCCCCTGGGGGTTCCAGGCCAGGGCCTGACGTGTGATGGTATGTGCTGGTTTTCTCAGGGTGTGGCCGATCCATTTCCACTTTCTTCTCAGGATCTGCTCTGCTACTGGCTCCTGGCTTCCTCTCTGCCACAGCTCTGTGTTGTTGATTTTGTCTGGCCACCTGATTCTAAAGATACGCCTCAGACAGGTGTTGATGAAAGTCTGGATCTTCTGTAACGTCTTCTTCGTCATTCTCCAAGTCTCTGAGCCATAGAGAAGGATGCTTTTGACGTTAGAGTTGAAGATGCGCACTTTAGTTAATGTTGCTATTTCCTTGGAGGCCCAGATGTTCTTCAGGATGGTGAAAGCTACTCTAGCTTTGCCTACCCTGGCCTTGACATCGCTGTCTGTGCCCTGTTGGTCTATGGTGCTGCCAAGGTAGGTGAAGGAGTCGACTTCCTGAATGGGTCTGTCATCTATAGTGACAGGGTTGGTGGTAGGGGTGTTAATCCTCATCAGTTTGGTCTTCTCCTTGTTTATCCTGAGGCCTGTTCCAAGGGATGTTGTTGCCAGTCTTGCAGTCTTGTCTTGCATCTGATTGTGGTTGTGGGACAGGGTAGCCAGGTCGTCAGCAAAGTCGAGGTCATCAAGTTGTTTCCAGAGGGTCCATTGGATGCCGTTTTTCTTTCCTGCTGTTGTGGTCTTCATAATCCAGTCAATGACTAGGAGAAACAGGAACGGTGAGAGTAGACATCCCTGCCTGACTCCTGTCTTGACCTCAAAACTGTCTGAGAGCTGGCCTGCGTGTAAGACCTTACAAGACATTCCTTGGTAGGTGTTTTGAACCAGGGAAATGATCTTCTCTGGGATGCCATAGTGCCTCATTAGTTTCCATAAGGTCTCTCTGTCCACACTGTCAAATGCTTTTTCATAGTCGATGAAGTTTATGTATAGGGGGGAGTTCCATTCTATTGACTGCTCTACAATGATGCGTAGGGTGGCGATCTGGTCTGTACAGGATCGATTACTCCGGAAGCCTGCCTGTTGGTCTCGTAACAAGGGATCAACTGCAGTCTTCATTCTATCTAGTAGAATTCTGTTCAGGACTTTGCCTGGTGCAGACAGGAGCATGATTCCCCTGTAGTTGTTACAGTTTTTGAGGTCTCCCTTTTTTGGTATCTTTATGATAACTCCCTCCTTCCAGTCTTCTGGTAGTGTCACTTCTTCCCAGACTTTGGAGAAGAGGCTGTGGAGCACGTCCGTGGTAGTCTTCAGGTCCGCCTTGATTGCCTCTGCTGGTATTCCGTCCGGTCCTGCTGCTTTCCCTAGTTTCAGAGTATTAATAGCTTTCCTAATCTCTGCCTTGCTGGGCTTGTGGCAGCTTATTGGTAGCTCCATCTCCGCTGGTGGGATGTCCTGTGGTTCTTCTGGAGCCGGTTGGTTCAGTACTTCCCTGAAGTGTTCGGCCCATCTTCTCTTCTGGTCCAGGGTTGTAGTAAGTGGGTTTCCCTCTTTATCTTTCACTGGCTTGTCTGTCTGTTGGAACTTTCCGGCTAACTTCTTGGTGATCATGTAGAGGTCTTTCAGGTTTCCTTGTCCGGCGGCTGTTTCTGCTTGTTGGGCCAGGTTGTCTATATGGGCCCTTTTGTCCTTCCGAATACTTTTCTTCAACTCCTTGTTGACCTGTGTGTACTCTTTCTGGGCCCTTCCCTTTGTTGTTCTTGTTTTGCTTGAGTTTAGCTTCTCCTTCTTCTCCTTCCGTTCTTTCAGTCTCTGGAGTGTTTCTACGGAGACCCAGTCTTTATGTTTTGTTGTCTTCTTCCCAAGTATTTCTTCACAGGTGTCCAGGTACATCTTCTTTGTCTGTTGCCATTGAGTCTCGGTATCTCCATCTTCGGACTGCTCCTGTAGAATCTGGTATCTGTTTCTTAGGCTGATTTGAAATCTGTTCTCTATTTCTTGGCTCCTGAGCAGTCCAACGTCGTATCTTGTTCTTGTACTGGTGGTTGTGGTGTGCCTTTTCAGCCGAAGCTTTACGGTCATCAGCAGGAGGTGGTGGTCGGATGCTGCATCGGCCCCTCTCTTGGTTCGTACATCTTGGCATGACCTCCTGAACTTACGGCTGATGCACATGTGGTCAATTTGATTCTCTGTGAAATGGTCTGGAGATCTCCATGTGGCCTTATGGATTTGTTTGTGAGGGAAGATGCTGCCTCCTATGACCAGCTGGTTAAGGGAGCACAGGTCGGCAAACCGTTCTCCGTTGTCATTCATCTGGCCGAGCCCGTGTGCTCCCATGATGTCTTCATAGCCTGTGTTGTCTGATCCGACTTTGGCATTGAAATCCCCCATTAGAATGGTGATGTCTTTTGCTTTCTGTCCATCCAGCACAGCTTGCAGCTGGTCATAGAATTCATCTTTCTTGTCCTCCTCGGTATCATTGGTTGGAGTGTAGCATTGAATGATATTTAGTTTGATACTGTCCTTCTTGGTTGCGAATTGAGCTGTGATGATTCTTGAGTTCACCGGTTCCCACCCGATGATAGAGCGCTGTGCCTCTGGAGCCAGCATCAGGGCCACACCTTCTGTATGGTGGGCACCATCTTCAGTGTGCCCGGAGAAGAGCACCATCTCCCCTGAGCTTAATCTCATCTGCCCTGCATGTAGCCATCTCGTCTCGCACAGTCCCAGGAGGGCTATGTTATAGTTCCTCATCTCCTGTGCTACCTGGACTGTCTTCCCTGTTTCGTACATGGTTCTGATGTTCCATGTGGCCATTTTGGTGGTGGTCCTGGGGGTCAGAAGGGGAGTCGGCCTTGCAGTTTCCTTTCGGCTTTGGCTGCACTGCTTCATGAACCTCCTCTGTGGAGGCCCCTTCTCTCCCAGTCCGTGCTGGTTTCGAATTGTCGTTGATGCTTAAGATTTAACACTTATATTAACATAAATAAATCGCTTACTTCACCTTTAACAGAATACATTGCTTCAGATTGTTTAAACACAGAACATTCTCTGATAGACGACAGGTCTTATCAAGCATCTCAAGCATCAAAGAAGACTCAATATAGTTACTCATTCTAATCCTAAATCTCCAGGATTTGTTGAAATACATGACTTTGTTTACCAGGATTTACTGACAAATGACCCAAAAAGCTACAGTACGCTTTAGAGTGAGGGGGGCAGATTGGGATTGTGTTGGTACACGTCCCATGGGCGGCTTTTTATGGAAACAGAGGGAAAGGGGAAAAAAGACGATCGTGTTTCGTTCACTGCCTATACACTTCAGGTCTTAACTTGTGCCTTTTTAATGAATACCTGTGGAGCAGTGTGAGCATAGTGGGGTCTGTGAAACAAAGATGCACGCGCACACACACACACACACACACACACACACACACACACACACACACACACGAACACGCACACACACACAGACACACTCCTCTTCTCTTACAAAAGCACAAATGTCATGTTTGCATGGGCCGACTTAATAAGCATGTTTTAGGCTTTTGCAGCGGGGGATTGTGGGATTTTGTGTTTGTCCAGTTCTGTCGGCATGCAGCATTCTCCTCATAGCTGGCCCTTCTTCTCAGTTCAAAGTAAAAATTCTTCCTTTATCATTCTAAACTGCAGCCTCTGCTTTGTAAGGGATGTGTGAGTGTGTGTGTGTGTTTGGGTGTGTGTGTGTGTGTACGTGTCTTTGTGTTGATAAGTGAGTCAGTGTCACCTGCATAAGAGCTATGGTGGTGAGAGAGGCATTTCGAGCATGTGGAAGAAAGTGTGAGCTGTCCACACCGCTAGGCTACATGCTAGCACTGAAACTCACACACACACACACACATGCTCATTCATTCAAGCCACTAAAGTGTGCCAAGGGTTACATACCGCCTTGTCTTGGTTCATTAGCACCTAATTCTCAAACAAGGAAGCAGAAAGAGCCAGCGAATCCATCACCACCAATCATACATACAGAGAATACAGGGACATTGTTCAGTTGGTCAATTTCACTGTAAAAGCAGAGATGGATGTAACTAAGTACATTTACTCAAATACTAATGTACAACTTTTGACGCTCTTGTTCTTTACTTGAATTTTCTCTATTTGTTTTCCATGTAACATTATACTTCTACTCCACAATCATTTCATTTGGAAATATAAAAAAAAAAAAAAAAATCTCCACTACATTTATCTAGGCATTTCAGTAACTTTATTAATTAAGATTTTTGCACATGAAATATATGAAGAGTTTATAAAATATTGTATACTACCCAACATTATGTAGGCCTACAAGCACAGATGAAACATTAGCAGGTTAATAGATAAATTGACTGTCAAAAATGTATTGTCTATTCACTATTTTGACAATATGATAGTCTTCTTGAATGCAACTGTGGCACGGTTCCAGCTTCTCAAATTTGAGGATCTGCTGCTTTTCTGTTGAATTATTGATTTATTAAGTGTTTAAGTTTTTACCAAGTAAATTTATCTCGTTAAAGATAAATCAATCTATGAGTAGAAAAATAAATATTTAAAAGTACAATGAATATCAAATGTATTTGCAGTCCCATACAAAATTAGCTCCACCTCATCCATACAAACCCCGCTTCTACATCAATGAATGAGTAATAATAATCTAATATATGACATACAAAAGCAATTTTTACCTTTAATACTTTAGGTACATTTTCCTGATTATACATATACTTCTACTTGGGTACCATTTTCAATGCAGGACCTTAATTTGTACCAGGGTATTTTTACTTTTTTTGTTGTTGTAATTTTGCATCTTTGAACATTATTCATATGAACTAAATACTCTTGATACTTAAATACTTAAAATCGGATCCTTCTGTTCTTTTATTCATGTGGTATTGTAATAGTTGACGAGTAACTTATATTTTTCTGGTATTTCCTAGTATATCTCTACTCTTACTCAGGTAGAAGGGCCAATCTTCTGGGGCCTGTTTCAGGTAGCTGGTTTTACATACTCTGAGTTTAATCCTGTGCTCTGAGTTGGTAAACTCAGAGCGCAGGGTTGATGAGTAACTCTGGGTTTTCGGTTTCAGAACAGTGGATCAGCGTTCGGTTTATCAACTCTGAGTGTGTTCACTCTGGGTGGAGCATGTGCGTAAAAGCCATCGTCAATGGATCGCTGATAACATGATTCACCATGGAAACAGAAGAAACAAATGCTTGATCCTCCCACTTCTCAAAAAAGAAAAAAAGAAATCTCCGCTCCTCCCACTAGAGTTAGAAATATTAACGAATGAGCTTATGGTAGCCTATGGAGAAGAATTAACGGGATATTGTCTCATAACTCTGATCTAATCTCCTCGGCAATTCAGAAAAAAAACAGAGCAAACATTTTTTGTCAAGAGAATCATTTCGCTTCCGTATGAGAAGCCATAGTCTATTTTAAAAAGTTACGCATATCAGCTGTAAAGTAATAAAGCTGGCGCGGCACAGCATTGCTGACAGTGTTTTATATTTGCTGTATAATATGTTGGCAAGCTATAGCCTAATAGCCTACTGTGCAGTAAACAGAACAGACTGTCGCTTCTTTTAAATGGGGAGTGAAAGATATTAACGTCAAGACACATTAGGTGACAGTTTCCATTGAAGAGCCTGATTGATTTATTACCAGATCCATTTTCCTCAAGTGATCACAGTTTAAATTATTATATAATTTGTATTTTCACATTAGGCTATTTAACGAGGCTCGTCTGTGACTTTAGGATCGCAGAAGTGAACTGTAACGATCGCGTGCAGCCGCAGCGTTACATGAATCCACCTGACATAAATCTGTTCAGTGGCACATACGTTAAAAAACATACAATACAAATAGGTTTATTAATCTGAATGTAGAGCATGTCACGATGTGTAAGGTGGCCGCCTATGAACGGACCGAGGGCTGAGAACAAGGCTATACTGATCAGATAAATGATCGGTCAAACGTAAAATCATCAGGAAATGATAAAAACATCCCGATGGAGATTTTTATGGAGTGATTTTGCTTCAAACTGTACAGGGACGCGTGTGACAGTGACACTCTTTCTTCAGTCGGAGCTGCAGCGTAAAGTGAAAACAAACTCAGGGTAGGACTAACCACCTCCCGAGCAGGTTAGACCCACGGTGTATGTTGCCGCAGTAACTGACCCTCGGTTGCGCTGAACCTGCTACCTGAAACGGAAAACCCAGAGTTTCCACCAACTCAGAGCGAACAAACTCTGGGTTGCCTCAAAACCAGCTACCTGAAACAGGCCCCTGATGTCATTATTTAATCAATATTGATGTTATTCAGTGACCATTAATGAACACCATTTCCCATAAGTCATAGGCGACTAATGCTGGGCTTAAGGCCAGGACACACCAGTCCGACTACCCGAAAATGGAGACTGCCGATTCAGGGAGCTCCAGTCTTCCCGTCGCGGCCAAAAAAGTGCAAAGAACACACCAAACCGACTGCTGACTTTCCGTACGCTCTGCGCTTGCGCGGGACGTAATGTCTCCATAACAGCAGGCGGCGCTAATCTGTATTGTGGCCCGAAAAAATACGGAAGCCGGAAATGATTGGACGGCTCTCTAGACCATAAACATAGATAAAAATACGTATTTATATTTATGGACCATAAAGAGCACCATTTTTAGCAGAGAGTGTCGAGCATGGTGTTCGGGCAGTCAACAAGGGTTGATGCATGTGAGTACTCTCTGAACGAAACAAACAAACACATTAAAACGATGGCTAACTGTTGTTAGCTGTTTTGCTACCCGCCTCACTTCCGGGCTTCACTGATTCGCTAGCCCTCCACAAATCAAATTGCTCCAACTGAAAGACTGCCCGCCGCTGATTCAACATGTTCAATCGGCTCAAAAGAAGCCCGACGACATCTACGACGACCGATTTCACGGCACACACCAAACAGATTTGTGTCCCCGCCCCCTCCCGACTCTACGACGGCGATTATCGGGCCGGTGTGTCCTGGCCTTAACATTACACGACTTTTCACGCGATTTGACAGTCGCAGACAATCTTCCAATGTCGGACTGAAATCACAAAAGTCGTGCTGGAGTTGTGGCGCGCGCACGTAATCTCAGTCGTTTGGTGTAAAGTGGTCTCCTGACCCGATTTCAGCCAGTCTTCTTCCCGTCTTGACGTTCCGACATTATCAAACATGTTTGATATTATTGTTAGTCTTAGGGGGTTGGCTCAAGCGAAATGACGTAAACACTGTCACACTCTGGCATGCACAAAGCACGACGCAAGAGGAGCGGCATTAGTCGCGACCTGTGTCCGCCTGTTCAGGGACTTATTTCGGACACTTTTTCCTTGAAGCCTCGGCAGGAGAACCAGGCTGACAGCCGCGCAACCATAACACTTTACCGTCAATTACAGGGTTAGGAGTTAAAGTTATTGGGGGATGAGATCAGCAAATAAAAATGGTCAAATAACTAAAGGAAGTCCCCCGCTCGTAATATTGAATTAACCTTTTTTTAATTAAATAATCACTATCGCGTTTGCGGAAATAATATTAATCTCAAAAGGAATCTAGTTGTAGTCTTGCAATATGAGACCCCCTGTCTTTTCAAAATCTCACTCTGTGACTGAAAACTAATGACTAGTTGTCTTCAGGTGTGAGTTGATTGTCTTTAGATGTAAGAGGGTTTCAGTCTTCAGTCTTTTCAAAGTCTTTTAAAAGTCCTCTAGTGTAAACCCAGCATGAGATGGCATAAGGTGAGATCTGCAAAATTACCTCTCCATCCTCATCAGTGAAGTCCCTTCTCAAACAGGCCCTGATTAGGGAGTTTCCAAACTCAAACTCAAATAAATATGATGACTTTAATTTGTTAATTAATGTGAAACATGACATACAATTTTAAAAAGGCTGTATCCAAAATCTATTGTGTAAAAATAAAATAAAAGATTTGAACTCTGGCTTTATCCAACATCTAGATTTCATTTTTTTCAAGAGATGAACATTTACAAATAATTAATTAGATGATGCAAAATGTTCATATGTATTCAAACATTTCTGAAACACAAAAAATTATTCTTTTAACGGAAGGACTCAACTGGCAAACTTTCATGATGATTTCTACAAGTTAAAATAGTTGTACCCTATTCACCTGCATTGTCTGGCCTTATATATGTCAATCTCATAGTAGCAGGGACAGTGCACACACACAATGACAGGTCTGTGCCTGCCCTCCCCTCTCTCTCTCACTGTAAGGGATGTGGTAAATAGGTGGTAAGAAACAGACAAGGTGCCATTAGCACAAAGAATGTCACATATTTTATCTCCACTGGTAACACCATGCAATCCATTCCTAAACAAATATTTTCGCAAACGAACAAACAACTTGGTCCAAGACAGACTGTGTTTACTCTAGGATGAGGATTTGCTGGACACAAAATCCTCCGGTGCATGTTAACCCTACATCTGGATATTTCAGCATCTTTCAACATATAGATGCATGCTGCACATTACATAAATGTGCAAGTAAGAGTTTGTTAAATACAGCTAAAAGACAGATTAAAGTAGGGTTAATAGTTTTTTTATGGTTTAATCCAAGCTTGTCATGATCAACGTAGGGGCCCCACATATTGATCACGACATAGTATCAGTATTACAACTGACAATATATTGTAGATTAGCCGAATCAAAAATAATCACCAAACCACCACCAAAAATCGTTTTAATGTTATCTTTTTTTTAACTCGTGGGTTAGAGTTTAAGGTCTTCAGAGAGCCGGCTTCCAAGAGAGCGACCAGAACAAATCTAACTTGATGAACTTATGAACTCATGTCATTTACTGATGCACATAATTGTGTAAGATTGACTTTGTGTGGTTGGACTTACATATTTAGGTGACAACAAATTATCTGTCAGAGAGAGTCTTCTTCTAACGTAATGTTTTCAAAAGGGAATGCAGCGATACTGCATTCTTACAACACTGTTGTGCAGAGTAGAGGCGGGGTAAAGACATATTTGTTACTGTCTCAACCTTATTCATTGTTTGCTACACAACGGGGTAAGTCGAGCCAGTGGGTAAAATGAGACTGGCCCCGTATCTAATTAACCATTGATAAAAAAGTGATCATGTAACTACAGATTAAGAAGCTTTTCCATGTGTTTCAAATCCAACACTTTTTAGTATACAACAAACATACGTGCTGCAAGCTGGTTTCCATATACTGCAAAATGCTATTGGATGTATAAGGTCATCCTGGTATTTTTGGCATACTGCATTTGACATGCATGTATTGGGACATCCAACACCTTTTTCTGGGATACTGAATAGTATGGAAGTATGGGTATTGGAAGATTGTTCACATAATGCAAGCCATCTTGGACTCAAGCACATGGAGAGACTGGGAAGAAAACCAGACTACCGAAAAAGCATTGTGGCAGATAAATTAAATCATCATATCACTAAAGTTACATAACGTTTTAGACATTATTACATGTTAATTTAGGTCAGTGTAAACTAGTGTTGTTTTTGTCAACGAAATGTATGACAAAATATCGTTGTCAACGAACATTTATCACGTGACAGAAACGAGACGAGACGCAACGTGGTGGTCATGTGACGAAGACTATAATCAAATATATAATGCTTTATTGTTGACTAATAAAAACGGGACTAAATATGGTTTACAAAAACAAAAACTCTGATAAAATATCTCTTCATGTTCATTGACAAAAACGAGAGGACACGAAATGTTATAAGGCTATTTTGTCTCGCCATTATTATTATTTTTGCAATATTTCTGTTTCCTGAGTCTCGGGGCTGCAAACAGGCTACGACTTCAGATTAAAAGCATTTCACTGGCTTAACATGAGTATTTAACTAGAAAAACGTGAGTTGGCTTTTATTTTGAAATAGCAGGAAGTTAGCAGGCGACGTTACTCCCTCAATCCCCACTCGCGGCAATATGGAAGATGCAGCTGCGGCGGTGGGTTAACTTTAACGACTAACCAGCTGCAGCCTGAAGTTACTGTATAGGCTGAAATAAGTTATGAACATAACTATGGATCTATGAGACCGACCGATGACCGTCACTACGGTCTAAACCGTGAATGATACCCTCCATTCTACCTATCTTTCGAGATCATAATATCAACAGAGTCGTATGACCGACCTTCAGAGGCGGGGCTCGGAGTGCATTTAGCATCCGGGGAGCACGCCTCTTCCTCCTGCCTGGAACGCCTCAGCCAGTTCCGAGCGACAGGAGATAGTGACGGTCATCGGTCGGTCTCATAGATCCATAGATATATTCATAACTTACGATCTATTTCGACCTCCCTCAGACCGTCACTACGGTCTAAACCGTGGATGAGTCATACCCACAATGTCGCGAGGAAGAAAATTCCCCGTTATCAGTCTGCTCGGTGGCGGACATGACAATAGCAGAGCCCATAGTTGCGGATGCAACATTGACATAAAACCTGGTGAGAGTGCATGAAGTGCTCCATGAAGCAGCCGCACATATATCACCTAGAGCAACGCTTTTTAAAGCTGCCCATGACGTGGCCACACTTCGTGTGAAGTGAGCCACAAGGCCACCAGGCATTGGGAGTGCCTGCATGGTGTAAGCCTTGGAAATCGTTTCCACCAGCCAGTGGGAAAGACACTGCTTAGACACTGGGTGGCCCAACTGCTTATCAGCATAACACACAAACAGCATAGGCTCAGCTGCTGTGTACGATCAACATAAGCCTTCACTGCTCTTACTGGACACAGTGTATGCAGAGCCATTGCTCCTTGGAAAGCAGGACCAGGGTGAAATGCCTCTGGTTCAAAGCTTGATTAACTGTCGGGCCTTACCACCTTAGGTAGGAAGCACGGATTCGGCCACAGAGACACCCCCTCAGGCTTCCACCTCAAGCACTCATCAGATCAGATCAGATTCAACTTTATTGTCATTGCCCAAGTAAGGACAACCAGTACAACGAAATGCAGTTTAGCATCTAACCAGTAGTGCAATTAATAAAAAGTTTTTTGTTATAGCAGCACTATAAGAATAAGAATACATAAGACCCAGATTGCAGCTGGTCAACAAAGCAAAAAATATCCAGTCCATTGGATGGGCAGTGCGCGTAGCTCACCCACCCGCTTAGCTGAACGTATGGACACAAGAAATGCAGTTTTCTGTGCCAAAAGCTTTAAGTCTGACTGCTCCCGTAGCTCATATGGGGCAATAGTCAAATACCTCAACCCCAAGGGGAGGTCCAGAGATGGAGCTCTCAGGCTCCTGCCTGATCGCTGACGGTTAGTGCCCTTAAGGAACTGAGACACCATGGGGCGCTTTCCCACAGAAAGATCTCCAACTGTCTCGTGAAAAACAGAAATGGCAGCAGCTTAGACCCTCAGGGTGTTTGCTGCCCTCCCTGAGTCCAATAGGGACTGCAGAAAGAGGAGCACTATGAAGGTGGTAAAACGCAGTTACCCTTGTGATAAATGAACTGAACTCATCAGAGTCAAGTTATTTAATTCAAGAAGACAAAGAAACAAAGTCAAGTCTCTTTTCCGCAGAAAAGGGTCAGGCTTTTATCTCAATGATTGAGGATGACAGAATGACAAAGATCAGTCCCAGTCTGCAACCTTATATGCAGTAGAATTACATGCATCTTTTAAACAACTGAAAGCCACCGGACAGGTGACAGGGTCAACTCCCTATTTTTGCACCATGACGAGAAAACTTCCAACTTTGTTGGTAATTGGCTCGTGTGGAAGGTGCCCTGGAACTTTTTATCGTCTCTAGGACGGCCTTGCTCAGATACTGCTCTAGAGATGGACTGAGGAGGGGCCATAACTGCATTACAGCCGTGTTTGGCAGAGAGAAGGTCCGCCCTGTGAGGCAAGGGCCAGGGTTGACCATGAACAGGGCGGAAGAGGGCTGGGAACCCACGTCTCCCTGGTCAGCGTAGGGCCACTCACAGGGCCCTGTAGCACCTCTGTGCAATCCTGTTCAGCACCTGAAGTATCAATGAAAGTGGAGGGAAAGTGTAACACAACCCTTCCGGCCACCCTAGAGAAAGTGCATCCAGGCCAAAAGATCTGCCCGGTTGTATCGGGGGGGGGGAACCGCCTCTGGCAAGGGGTTGTCTCCCTGGATGCAAAGAGATCCACTTGGAACGTTCAAAGTGGGCTGACATGCTCGCCACCCCCTCTGGTTGTAGTTCTCCTCCCCCGGGCGAGGCCCGGACCAGGTCTGCCCCTATGTTCAAAACACCAGGTATATAAACCGCCTTGAGTGAGGCCAGACATGGAAAAACCCAAGTCAGAAACCTGTTAGCCACCTTTAGACGATAGATACCTCGTACCCCTTGATGGTTGACGTTGTAGCCAGTGGCAGAATTGTTTTTACAAAAACGTGCCTGCCATGTTTGAAGGAAATAAGAGCCTTGAGGACCAAATAAACTATTCTCAGCTCCAGCACATTGATATGTTATGTGTCCAAATGAGGCCCCCCGAGACCCCTCTTCGGTTATGCCTTCCCAGACTGCTCCCCAGCCTGTCTGGGAAGCATCCGTAGAAACTAGGGTTCACCTCGAGGGCGGGTTGACCAAAGGGCCTCTCTGTGTAAGCATCCTGCTGTCCCACCATGGGCACAGGGCTCAAAGACATGACTGTGTTATCCGGAGCCTTAAATGCCTGTCCCGGTGTGGATGTGGGTTAAGGCTGAAAGCATTTAGCCCCCATTGTAGGGGCCAAGCCCTTAGGAGGCCCAACGGGATTACCACCACCGCCGCCGGGATCGACCCCAGCGATCTCTAAAGGTAGATTAGTACTAGGCGCCTGCCAAGGCAAAAGTAGCGCCGGAGAGCAAGAAGTTTCGCCACTCTCTGAGGGATGAGTGACACCCTCATTGTGAGGGAGTTCAGACAAGGTCCTAGGAAGTCTCCTGCCTTGGCTGGAGGTTGCTCTTCCTCAAGTTGACCTGGAAGCTCAGAGACTGAATGTGGGACAGGACTGTTCCTGTGTCCTGCACAACCTGCTGGTGAGACGGACCGCAGACTAGGAAGTCGTCCAGGTATGGAATAATCTAGAGCCTGCCCCCCTGTAGGGGCATCAAGGCAGCTGCTATCACCCTGGTAGATACTCTGGGAAGCAATGAGAGGCCAAATGGGAGGCCTTTGACTTGTAAGCATGCCCCCAAAGGGCAAAGGGAAGGAACTTTCAATGTTCCTGGCAAATGGGGATGTGAAAACAAGCGTCCTTGAGATCGATGGTGGTGAACCACTGCTTTATCTCTTTTGACTACAGGATGTGCACTGTCTGCAGCATCTTGAAGGGTAAAAGTTTCATGCAACTGAAACCCCTGCTCCCATGGCCTTACGGCATCAATGCCATTACCTTGGCTACCTGGGTTTTGGCGTCTGTCACGCATCCAAGGCCCTTGACGGCCCTCAGCAGTCTGATATGGTTGCTGCCGGCCAGTAGGTCGCTGCCCTGTCCTCCCAGGGTAAGTGAACGTGCGTCACACACTCTCCCTGGTACGTACAGTTTGTTCAGCCTTCCTCAGCACATTCTGGGTTTTCTTAGTCTGAATGAAACATTGAGCCCGGCTCCACTGGCATATTGGTGAGCTCGCGCTCCAAGTTCCTGGTGTCACGGTCAACTGTGCTAACACTTTTCCTGATATCTGCCAGTAGGATAGCCAGGGCATTCCCTGCACAAGCTGCACGAGCAGCTGCATTGTAGGTCCTGCAAACCAAGCGGTCCGTCTTGTCACACTCCTTTTGTGGACACCGTGGGTCAGCTGTGACCTTCTCTGGTCTGAGAGAGGTTAAGGCTGCCATCTCCTTCTCCAACGGAGGCATATCACCCAGTCCTGTCTCCGACGGGTATCGTGTCTTTGCCATCCTCTTGCAGCCTGCATTAAACTGAGGTGCTTGGCTAGGAGCACTGCAAGTTTCTTTCAGCATCTTGCAGTAAACTTCTGCTGCCGGAATAGCCACTGAGGGACGGGGTTGTAGAATGCCAGCCCAGACCCCCTCTGTCTGACTTGCGACTTCCACTGGGGTCTCAAGTCCCAGGATCTTGGCAGCACTCAGGACCCTTGAGAGCACACAATCTTGACCCGGCTCTTTTGAGCAATCTGCAGAAGCAGATCCCCCTGGGTGGGTTTGAGCTGAGACCGTGTGGTCCTGCAGCAAACTCCGGTTGTCCCTCCGCTGCGAAAAGGGAACCCCGGGCAGAGAGGGATATAGAGTCCGGTGGTTGGCTTCTGGCTCCTGGCACAATGACATATGTGCAGAGCGAGCTTCAACTCTGCCACCCCTGACTGTCAGGCGACGAATGGCAGACAAAATTTGCAGCTGTATGTCCTCCCGCCCTGAAGCCGCCACTGGGGTGGGGGCCGGGCCTTTTGACTGCAGAGCCCCACTTGAGGCTTGTTTTTTACTACGGCCATGGGAATGCCCACGTTGGCGTTTGCGTGAATGGCTGCTTTTAGAGTGGCGGTCCTGTATCCTACCATCGGTGGGAGAAGGAGCACCTGCCGCAGCGCCGGGGGGGGGGGGGTGTTCTCCTAACCAAGCCCTCCGAGACCTCTCGTCCAGCGGTAGGTCCAATGCAGCTAGGCATGGGGACTCCACATCCTCCAAGAGGTGAGCCCTGCCCAAGCATCGGGGACACCCTCTGTAACCATCACAGGGGTCCATGGTCACTCCACAGAAACGGCATGTCTGGGGGGCCATAATGCCCAAATTCACTCCAATGTGAACGCGGACGTACACTGGGGGACAACTAAAGAAACCCGACCTTCTGCGCACAGAGGTTAAGGGAACCTTTAAGTTGATTAACAGCCTCTTAGTTTAGCTGCTTTCTCTTTCTCCTTTTCCTTCTATTGAATCAAATTCACCCACAGTATGCACGCGGACGTACAATGGGGGACAACTAAGGGAACCCGACCTTCTGCGCTCAGAGGTTAAGGGAACCCTCAAGTTGATTAACAGCCTCTTAGGGGAATAACTAAAGAAACCCGTTTTAGGGAAAATTAAGTTGACTACCAATAAGATCAAAATCAACTATGAAATAGTACGCGTCACCATGTGACTGTTGATACTTTGTCTGCTATGGAATAAAATGTTGTAGTGTCACTAAGAAACATTTTATCTTTGTTACTGTAGCCTTGTGGAAATTGTAGTGCTTGAAACTACTCCTACAACAAACTTCTTGTTGTTGTATGGGACATACAAGGAAGATATATAAATAAAGCAACCTTCTAATTCCGAAAGGCAGAGGTGCTTTTTCTTCATTTATTTCATACCTTTTCAATTAGGCTTAATTTAACTGATTGATTCGTTTGTTATACTTGTTCTTAGTATTAACACAGAGGTGTATTCTCACCCAACACTGCTTTTTCTCCTTCAGGCTAAGGGGAAAGGCAGCAGGTTTTAACAATCAACAACAATCAAGCACCATGTGCTACAAAACTACTGCAGACCTTTAGGCTTTGTTTGTTGTACTTATTCTTAGTATTTAAGAAAAGTGTATCTCACACCAACACTGATTTTTCCTTGCAGGCTAAGGGGAAAGCAACAGGTGTTAACAATCAACAACAATCAAACACCATGTGCTACAAAACTACTGCAGACCTTTCGGTGCGCCAATAGTTACAACCTGTAATCACAGGCAAACCAGTTTAACAATCCTCAGGGACACAAGGTACCTGCACAATAATGTGATGGATTACTAGCTTCCTAAATTTTCAAACACAACTTACCGGTCTCTCAGATGAGGCGAGAAAGGCAAAGAGGAAGAGGCGTGCTCCCCCGGATGCTAAATGCACTCCGAGCCCACCTCTAAAGGTCGGTCATACGACTCTGTTGATATTATGGTCTCGAAAGATAGGTAGAATGGAGGGTATCATTCACGGTTTAGACCGTAGTGACGGTCTGAGGGAGGTCGAAATAGATCTGTCAATATGCGGCCAAACGTACCCACGTCATCTTGACTGGATTCCTGTCGGATATTAACCATGACTCCTGTGTTCCCTGCTCTCCTGAGTCATGTCGAAAAAGTATTCCATTGTTTTCTGAACGAGTAGTAGCCCTGTTTGTGGACGTCTATCCATCAAAACTATGACGTAGGTCCTTAGCAACAGTCATTATACCCTTGAAGACCTCTGGTCTGTCTTGCTGGAAATAACAGACCTGTAGAATGCCGTGATTTACATAGGATTTTCAAAGTGCCATGTAATAAGTTTTGTCAACGAATTCCACTGTATGCTGTCTGTGCTTCCAATCTCATGGTTCAAACCATTTGTGTTATATCTTGTAATACAAAATCTGACTTCAGTTTACAAGCAATACAAGTCATACACAAACATTTTATTTGCACTTTGTTATTATGTTATTGTAGCTCTAACATTCAAGAACCTTTCTTCTTTTAATTAAACTTGAATGTAATGTAAATTTTTTCTGGCATTGTCATTTGAAGCTATTTTATTTAGGCCTATTTATTTTATGTAAATGTATGTCATTAGACAGGAGATTTTGAAAAACAAAGAGAAGCTGTCCGAGCTCCACCAGACTGCTGTTCAGGTTGAGGAATCCGGCATTCTTACATGTTTGGTAGCTCAAATAAATATGATGTAAATTCAATCAGAGCGTCTTCCGTGTCTGGAATTGCATGTATTCTTGAGTCTATAAGGTAAAAATAATATAATAATATAAGATAACCTTGTTTGACTTGTGAAATGGGGGACTTAAAGAGGACCTATGATGCTTTTTGACTTTTATGACCTATACACGTTGTTATGATGATTCATAGTCATGCTTAACCATACTAAATTATCAAATAATGACTTACATGCATTTCGACGTATTCCCTGCTGACCGTCTGGGGTGTCTGTGCCGAGCACTAAACACTATTCTAGCCAGTCGAGAAGTCACGTGTTCAAAGCGGTCTACCCTTTCATAATTCGTGACGTCGCATAAAACTTCGTGACTTCACCACGCGGATGTTTCCATGTATGGTAATGCTGTCACTTCCCTGTTCGCGTCTGCCTCGCGTCTGCCTCGCGCCCTTATAGGTCCATGCTCGCGCTTCCCGCCACTGAAAGTGTTCCGGAAGGAAGGTAACCAGTCACAACGGAGTGGGGTTTGCAGGAGGGGGGGGAGGGTAGCGGAGATGGCCGATGCACAGGCGGAGGGAGCGGAGATTGCCGAAGCACACACACTCAAGTGTTGACAGGACGTGCTGGATCACCAAAATAAGAGAAAGAGCTTCCCGAAAATCTACATAGTTTTTTGTGATGTGATTCGTGTCAGGTTGCTCTATAGCAGTGTAAAACAAGAAATTAAGACCAGAAAAGTAGTATAATAGGTCCTCTTTAAAGAACATTTTGATTTTGGCTGTACTATACTAGGTACTTATATTAACTGGGTTAAATATAATTGCATTACTAAAAAGACTAAAATACAAATGTCATTGACTAAGACTAGACTTAAATGTCATCCGTTTTTGTTGACTAAGACTAGACGAAAATAGTCCCAGATAATTCTGACTAAGAGAAGACTAAAAAGCTCAAAACTTTTAGTCAACTGAAACTTGACTAGACTAAAAAGAGTTTAAATGTGACTAAGACTAATACAAACTAAAATGACAGTTTGACACAAAGACTAGACTAAAACTAAACTTAAAACAGCCCGCCTAAAACAACACTAGTGTAAACTAGAAATGCAATTCCTGAAGAAATTGCGGTGTGAATGCTGCGCTGCTGAACTGAAGCTGATGCTGAATAAACTTCACTGCTGAATGTTGATGAAGAACGAAGGATGAATATATCTGAATGAACAGAATGGTTGAAAAATAGAATGTTTGAAAAATGTGGAATATTTGGAAGTTTGAATGGACTTTCTAGCTGAATTGAGGAATGAATTATGACCTTGAACTATGACCTCCAAAATGTAATCAGTTCATCTTTGAGTCAGAATCAACATTTGTACAAAATTTGAAGAAAAACCATGGAAGCGTTCATGAGATAATGCAGTCACAAAAGGCAATGTCACAGTGACCTTGAAATGTGACCTTTGACCTCTAAACTCTTGTGATGTCATCTCTGAGTCATACTCAACATCTGTGCAAATTTTTAAGAAAATCCGGTGAAGTCTAAAATTTGGTGTTGGAAAGGGGAATCGAACCCCCAACCCTGTGTTCAGCTCAATCAGGATATTACCATGTAATGCCCTGAAGGAGCTGAACATGTAAAATGTGGAATGAAGTTTATCGGATGAAAAATTACTGAGTTAACGCATCTTGAATTTTCTCCATACGCTCTCTCTCTCTCTCTCTCTCTCTCTCTCCCCCCCTCCCTCCCTCCCCTCTCTCTCTCTCTCTCTCTGTGTCCCTCTCTCTATCTGTCCCTCTCTCTCTCTGTCCCTCTCTCTCTCTCTCTCCCTCCCTCCCTCTCTCTCTCTGTCCCTCTCTCTCTCCCTCTCTCTATCTCTCCCTCCCTCTCTCTGTCCCTCTCTCTCTCTCTGTCCCTCTCTCTCTCTCTCTGTCCCTCTCTCTCGCTGTCCCTCTCTCTCTCTTCCCTCCCTCCCTCCCTCCCTCCCTCCCTCCCCCCCCTCTCTCTCTCTCTCTCTCTCTGTCCCTCCCTCTCTCTGTCCCTCTCTCTCCCTCTCCCTCTCCCTATATGGAGCATAAGGGATTGGAGTTGGACCTACATTAGCCTATGATGTCATCGTTGAGTCAAAGGCAGGTGCAGTGCAGGGGTCACCATGGTGACAGACAGCTAATCAGTGTCAATTGTAAACAGCTGGTACTCTACACACGTACGGACACTTGTCTCCCCAACCGGATCACACAGACGAACGCATAAGCCCAAATTGCTGCTCATATCTCGCAAACCGTTTGTCTGACAGAAAAAATTATCGTACCGTGAGAATCAGAAAATTCCAATTAATATTCAGTGTCAAATGTGTTTCTTTAATCTAAAAACTTTCGAGTTGAGAGCAATTTTCGTTTAGATTTTCTGTCGTGGAATGTAAAATCTCTTATAAACAGAGAGTGGGTGAGGCAGGAGGCATCGTTCGGTTAGACTTTTTTCAGCTTAGAAGCTCACAGCTCCCAATATGTATGTCCATTTGGCTCCAAAGAAAAATTTCTGCGACCGCAACAATATTATCTACAGTTAGAGACGAAAATCATCCACGAGGAGTTACATTTTTGTGAGTTGTCGTAATCTTAAAAATGTCTGGTGTTCTTTTTTATTCCCTCTTCTCCACTCTGGCAGTTGATCTGTACAATCTAGAAATCACTCAAATTGATGTTTCATGCATCAAACATGGCTGATTAATTTGAAAACTATGCTTTTTTTTAAAAAGGTTGAATTTTAACAATGAAAGAAGAAAGATGGCTGAACAGTTTGTTGAAGGAATGAACTTTGTAGGATGAATTATCAGTGAGCTAGAAGTGTTTGAAATCAGTGCAAAACACTCCGCGTTTTGCCGATTTCCTCATGTAATCCCAATAGGGATTTTGGGTGTAATAAACATTTAAATATCTCTGAAGTTATGAATTTTATGAAAAAATTGTGAATTTTGGAAATGTGCTCCCGTGCAAGACGAACATGGGACACTTTGAATCGAGTTTCTACGATGAAGTATGAACGAGTAGGAGGAATCATAATTTTGTATGAAATATTAATTTCATAAAAAGTTGATTTTCTTTGAAGTTATAGATTTTACGAAAAAACTGTTCATGAGTTATTGTTGTCTGGAATGAGCTGAACATTTAGACGTAAGAATGGAGTTTCTAGAATGAATTGTCAGGGAGAAGAAGAGATTTGAAACTTTTCATAATTTTGGTTAAATTTCTTATTAATTATGAAGTTATGAAATTTTTTGAAAATTTTGAATGAAAGCAATAATGTGAAAAATGGGCTGAATATGAGGATGGTTGAAGATAGTTTGTGGAATGAAGCATGTTGAAGATATGGCCGGGCCTGAAAAGCCGGATCACACAGACAGAGGTTTTAAATGAACGCATAAGACCAAACTGCTGCTCATATCTCGCAAACCGTTTGTCTGACAGAAAAAATTATCGTACCGTGAGAATCAGGAGATTCCAATTAATATTCAGTGTCAAATGTGTTTCTTTAATGTAAAAACTTTCGAGTTGAGAGCAATTTACGTTTTAGATTTCTGGTGTTCTTTTTTATTCCCTCTCCTCCACTCTGCCACACTCTAAATATCACTAAAATTGATGTTACATGCGTCAAACATGGCTGATTAATTTGAAAACTATGCATTTTTTTTAAAAGGTTGAATTTTAACAATGAAAGACAAAAGATAGCTGAACTGTTTGTCGAAGAAATTAACTTTGTAGGATGAATTATCAGTGAGCTTGAAGTGTTTGGTGGCTTAGTGGTTTAAGCCCAGGTCTCGTAGTCTAAAGGTCACAAGTTCGAATCCAGCTGAGAGAATGCAATTTTCACCTAAAATCTTTGTGTGAAGGTGAACATGTCTCGTGGTAAGTGCATATGGCGCATTAGGCATATCTATAATTTTTTTTTTTTTTTTTAACCCTGAGCTTAAAGTTGGCGGTTCAAGTCCCAGTTACCGCAAAATTTAGACTTACACGGATTTTCTTCTAACTTTGCACAAATGTTTATTATGACTCAATTATAACCCCAGAGGAGTTTAGAGGTCAAAGGTCAAGTTTCAAGGTCATAATTCATTAATTTTTCATAAATTTTTCATAAATTGTATTATTCAATCATTCTATTCATTCAGATATATTCATCCTTCGTTCTTCATTAACATTCAGCAGTGAAGTTTATTCAGCATCAGCTTCAGTTCAGCAGCGCAGCATTCACACCGCAATTTCTTCAGGAATTGCATTTCTAGTTATTATTATTATTCCGCCACGTTTCATGCTGGGCCATATCTTTAACATGCTTCATTCCACAAACTTCCTTCAACTATCCTCATATTCAGCCCATTTTTCACATGCTTGCTTTCATTCAAAATTTTCAAAAAAATTCATAACTTCATAATTAATAAGCAAATAAACCAAAATTATGAAAAGTTTCAAATCTCTTCTTCTCCCCGACAATTCATCATAGAAACTCCATTCTTACGTCTAAATGTTCAGCTCATTCCAGACAACAATAATTCGTGAACAGTGTTTTTGTAAAATCTATAACTTCAAAGAAATTCAACTTCTTATGAAATTAATATTTCATACAAAATTATGATTCCTCCTACTCGTTCATACTTCATCGTAGAAACTCCATTCAAAGTTTTTCATATTCGTCTTGCACAGGAGCACATTTCCATAATTCACTATTTTTTCATAAAATTCATAACTTCAGAGATATTTAAAGGTTTATTGCACCCAAAATCCGTATTGGGAATGCATTAGGAAATCGGCAAAACGCGGAGCGTTTTGCACTGATTTCAAACACTTCAAGCTCACTGATAATTCATCCTACAAAGTTAATTTCTTCTACAAACAGTTCAGCTATCTTTCGTCTTTCATTGTTAAAATTTAACCTTTTAAAAAAAATGGATAGTTTTCAAATTTTTCAGCCATGTTTGACGCATGTAACATCAATTTTAGTGATATTTAGAGTGTGGCAGAGTGGAGGAGAGATTCTACTTTCCACGACAGAAAATCTAAACGTAAATTGCTCTCAACTCGAAAGTTTTTACATTAAAGAAACACATTTGACACTGAATATTAATTGGAATCTTCTGATTCTCACGGTATCTTCATTTTGTCTGTCAGACAAACGGTTTGCGAGATATGAGCAGCAGTTTGGACTTATGCGTTCATTTAAAACCTCTGTCTGTGTGATCCGGTTTGGGAGACAAGTGTCCGTACATGTGTAGATTACCAGCTGTTTACAATTGACACTGATTAGCTCTCTGTCACCATGGTGACCTGCACGTGCACCTGCCTTTGACTCAACGATGACATCATAGGCTAATGTAGGTCAAACTCCAATCCCTTAGGCTGCATAGAGAGGGAGAGGGAGAGGGACACACACACACACACACACACACACACACACACACACACACACACACACCACACAGACACACACACCACACAGACACACACACACAGACACACACACACACACACACACACACACACACACACACACACACACACACACACACACACACACACAATACAATCAAATTGCGTTAACTCAGTAATTTTTCATCCGATAAACTTCATTCCACATTTTACATGTTCAGCTCCTTCAGGACATTACATGGTAGTATCCTGATTGAGCTGAACACAGGGTTGGGGGTTCGATTCCCTGTTCCAACACCAAATTTTAGACTTCACCGGATTTTCTTAAAAATTTGCACAGATGTTGAGTATGACTCAGAGATGACATCACAAGAGTTTAGAGGTCAAAGGTCAAATTTCAAGGTCACTGTGACGTTGCCTTTTGTGACTGCATTACCTCATGAACTCTTCCACGGTTTTTCTTCAAATTTTGCACAGATGTTTATTATGACTCAGAGATGACATCACAAGAGTTTAGAGGTCAAAGGTTAAATTTCAAGGTCACTGTGACATTGCCTTTTGTGACTGCATTATCTCATGAACGCTTCCACGGTTTTTCTTCAAATTTTGTACAAATGTTGATTCTGACTCAAGGATGAATTGATTACATTTTGGAGGTCATAGTTCAAGGTCATAATTCATTCCTCAATTCAGCTAGAAAGTCCATTCAAACTTCCAAATATTCCACATTTCTCAAACATTCTATTTTTCAACCATTCTGTTCATTCAGATATATTCATCCTTCTTTCTTCATCAACATTCAGCAGTGAAGTTTATTCAACATCAGCTTCAGTTCAGCAGCGCAGCATTCACACCGCAATTTCTTCAGGAATTGCATTTCTAGTTATTATTATTATTGGTGTGAATGCTGAAAGCATTCACAGCTTTGATATTCACCGTATTTATTCTTCTTATTATTATTCCGCCATATTCAGGTCCGGCCATATCTTCAACATGCTTCATTCCACAAACTATCTTCAACCATCCTCATATTCAACCCATTTTTCACATTATTGCTTTCATTCAAAATTTTCAAAAAAATTCATAACTTCATAATTAATAAGCAATTAAACCAAAATTATGAAAAGTTTCAAATCTCTTCTCCTCCCTGAAAATTCATCCTAGAAACTCCATTCTTACGTCTAAATGTTCAGCTCATTCCAGACAACAATAATTTGTGAACAGTTTTTTCATAAAATCCATAACTTCAAAGCAATTTAACTTTTTATGAAATTAATATTTCATACAAAATTATGATTGGTCCTACTCGTTCATACTTCATCGTAGAAACTCGATTCCAAGTTTTCCATGTTCGTCTTGCACAGGAGCACATTTCCATAATTCACAATTTTTTCATAAAATTCATAACTTCAGAGATATTTAAAGGTTTATTACACTCAAAATCCGTATTGGGAATGCATTAGGAAATCGGCAAAACGCGGAGCGTTTTGCACTGATTACCAACACTTCTAGCTCACTGATAATTCATCCTACAAAGTTCATTCCTTCAACAAACAGTTCAGCTATCTTTCGTCTTTCATTGTTAAAATTCAACCTTTTAAAAAAAATGCATAGTTTTCAAATTAATAGGCCATGTTTTATGCATGAAACATCAATTTGAGTGATTTCTAGAGTGTACAGATCAACTGCCAGAGTGGAGAAGAGGGAATAAAAAAGAACACCAGACATTTTTAAGATTGCGACAACTCACAAAAATGTAACTCCTCATGGATGATTTTGGTATCTAACTGTAGATAATATTGTTGCGGACGTAGAAATGTTTCTTTGGAGCCAAATGGACATACATATTGGGAGCTGTGAGCTTCTAAGCGGAAAAAAGTCTAACCGAACGATGCCTCCTGCCTCACCCACTCTCTGTTTAAATGAGATTTTACATTCCACGACAGAAAATCTAAACGAAAATTGCTCTCAACTCGAAAGTTTTTACATTAAAGAAACACATTTGACACTGAATATTAATTGGAATCTTCTGATTATCACGGTACGATAATTTTTTCTGTCAGACAAACGGTTTGCGAGATATGAGGAGCAGTTTGGGCTTATGCGTTCAGTTGAAATAGCCTGTCTGTGTGATCCTTTGGGGACTGAAGTGTCTGTACGTGTGTAGATACCAGCTGTTTACAATTGACACTGATTAGCTGTCTGTCACCATGGTGACACCATTGGCACGTGCACCTGTCTTTGACTCAACGATGACATTATAGGCTAATGTAGGTCAAACTCCATAGAGAGCACAGAGAGAGAGACACACACACACACACACACACAGAGACACACACTCTCACACAGAGACACACACACACACACACACACACACACACACACACACAGAGACACACACACACACACACACACAGAGACACACACACACACACAGACACACACACACACACACAGAGACACACACACACGCACACACACACTCACACACACACACACACACACACACACAAAGACACACACACACACACACCACAGTGAGACACACTCACACACACACACACCCTACACATACCACAGAGACACAAACACAACACAGACACACACACACACACACACACACACACACACACACACAAAATTCAAGTTGCGTTTACTCAGTCAGTTTTCATCCGATAAACTTCATACCACATTCTACATGTTCAGCTCCAAGAGGACATTACATGGTAGTATCCTGATTGAGCTGAACACAGGGTTGGGGGTTCGAATCCCCGTTCCAACACCAAATTTTAGACTTCACCGGATTTTCTTAAAAATTTGCACAGATGTTGAGTATGACTCAGAGATGACATCACAAGAGTTTAGAGGTCAAAGGACAAATTTCAAGGTCACTGTGACGTTGCCTTTTGTGACTGCATTATCTCATGAACGCTTCCACGGTTTTTCTTCAAATTTTGCACAGATGTTTATTATGACTCAGAGATGACATCACAAGAGTTTAGAGGTCAAAGGTCAAATTTCAAGGTCACTGTGACATTGCCTTTTGTGACTGCATTATCTCATGAACGCTTCCACTGTTTTTCTTCAAATTTTGTACAAATGTTGATTCTGACTCAAAGATGAACTGATTACGTTTTGGAGGTCATAGTTCAAGGTCATAATTCATTCCTCAATTCAGCTAGAAAGTCCATTCAAACTTCCAAATATTCCACATTTCTCAAACATTCTTTTTTTCAACCATTCTGTTCATTCAGATATATTCATCCTTCGTTCTTCATCAACATTCAGCAGTGAAGTTTATTCAGCATCAGCTTCAGTTCAGCAGCGCAGCATTCACACCGCAATTTCTTAAGGAATTGCATTTCTAGTTAATTATGAAGTTGTGAATTTTTTTTAAAATTTTGAATGAAAGCAATAATGTGAAAAATTAGCTGAATATGAGGATAGTTGAAGGAAGTTTGTGGAATGAAGCATGTTGAAGATATGGCCATGCATGAAAAGCGGGCGGAATAATAATAATAAATACGTAGGATAACAATGCTGTGAATGCTTTCAGCATTCACACCAATAAATACGCAGAATATCAATGCTGTGAATGCTTTCAGCATTCACACCAACTATAAAACAAGATCATAAACCTAGCATAATTGTGGATTAGAGACACTGCAGGGGAGAGTGGCCTAAGTTGTGCAACTTTTCACTCAAAGTGACTTTAAAGTAAGGCCTTGACAGTAAAGTCTCCAACTCAAATATGTACATATATTTCAGGGTGTTGTGCATCCCTGGCAATAAAAACTTTGGATCTGGAATAAACTGTTGAAGAAATATAGCTTTCGGAAAAAAAGTTGTCTTGTTGCACAACTTGCCCCCGGTGTGGTGTAAGTTGTGCGGTTGGAGAGAATACCATGGGGTAAATTGTGCCATTGCTATATATCTCATAAACTGTAATGCAAGACAAATCCATTACACAATCACTTATTTAAGGTGTATTTAAAGTTAATAAAGTAAATAGTTGACAAAGATTGAAGGACAATTTTCTTAAACAAGGCCTAGCAGATCTAATGGTTTTCCCTGCAAAGCTCATAATGACAAAGTCACCATCATCATCTTTCTGGCCATCTGAACTCTCATCAGTGGTTTCGTTAAGTGGAATTGAGATGTCACTCTCTTCTGAGCTACTGTAGACAATCACTTTCTTTTGGTGACCAGCGTATACAGCCATGCCACTGGCACAACTCTCAGAAATGTACTTTGCACTAGTTGCTCCGTGCTTGTGGAACCAACTGCCACCTGACAAATGTGATTCCCCCTACATTTCTGCCTTTAAATCAAGGCTCAAAACCCATATGTACACCCTGGTGTTTCCTCCCCATTAACTATCTTACCTCTGCACTACTATCTGTGTTTATGTGGATGTATGGGCTTTACGTCTTTTATTTTGGTTATTGTTATTTTACCTTCATTGTTTACCTACTGAATGCACTATGTACAGCACTTTGGACAGTGCAAACTGTCATAAATGATCTTTTATAAATACATTTTACTTACTTACTTACTTATAACTCACCTAGGCCCTTTGGCACAAATCACCCCAATCCCAGAAATTTGGATAATAAGCATGATGCAGCAATTTAGGGCTGACATCGTGCTAACTGTATAGACTCAAAATGTAGCATACCAAAGCACTAAAACATGTGTCAAATGTTTTCAAACTTGTCTATAATTGTTCAGACACAATAATCAAAAAACCTTGATCATGGAAATTTTACTTTGAAAGGCAAAACACAGTTTTTTTAGATTAAATGTGCTTATATCTTATTCCTTGTGTCTCCCTTCTTTACAGGATGAGTCAAATGGATGGCTTTTCTTAAATATGTGGTCACATTTCCAATTTCTTCCACGGTTTTCTAGAAACAAGGGGTGGCACAACTTCCAAAATGCACAACTTAGGCCACTCTCCCCTATTTGGAACAGTTTTATCAAAATGGAGGTTGTGAGGTAAAATGTGCAAGTGATGTTTGGGCAAGTTGAGCAAATGGTACAAAGTGGTCAGTCATTGTACATAAAACACCTACACCCTTACGCACACATGTACACACACTAACACACAAATACACTCTTATGGCACTGTTACAAGTTCAAGTTCACCGGTGTAACAAGGTGAATGTGACAAATACTAAATTGTTGAATATTTACACACAACATACTCTACATTGACAGAGTTGTGTCAATGGACCTCCATTCTCCTTCCCCCCACACCAAACCAAAGCGGCAGATCCACTTGGACCTCCCTGGACCTTCAACATCTCTCCTCTGGCTCAACTGACTCCCTCTCTGTTGCTGACTCAGTGGACTTATACAACCAGTCCCTGAGCAGTCTCCTGGATCTCCACGCCCCCTTAACATCGAGGTCAGTCTCCTTCTCGCGCTCTGCACCCTGGTACACCAGTGAGCTACGTACAATGAAGGCGGCTGGGTGTGTCCTTGAGCGGCGACTCAAGGCCTCTGGTCTGACTGTCTACAAACAGGCATACAGGGAACACAGGAGGGCATATGCTGATGCCCTGAAGAATGCACGATCCAGGTTCTATTCCACAATCATCAACAATAGCCCGGGTAACTCCAAACAACTCTTTTCAACAATCAATCACCTTCTCAAACCCCCTTCACCATCCCAATCTGAGACCACCGCGGAGAGGTGCAACATGCACGTCAACTTTTTTAAACAAAAAGTGAATAACATCCGCTCAAAACTCTCCACCACTGCTATCCTGCCCCTTCCAACTGCTGACCCACCGATTGACTCTGTCCAGACCCTCTGCTCCTTCTCCAGCATCACACAGGAAGAGGTGGAGGACGTCATCAGGAAAATTAAGCCATCCACCTGTGCACTAGACCCCTTCCCTACAGCTCAGCTGAAGGCCAACATCTCTGCCGTCTCTCCGCTCATCACCAAAATTATAAACCACTCCCTCCTGGCCGGCCATATCCCATCTGCGTTAAAAACTGCTGCCATCAGACCAACATTGAAAAAACCTACCCTTGATCCAGAAGTCCTCTCCAAGTCCTCTCCAACTCCATCTCAAATCTCCCATTTCTGTCAAAAGTTCTGGAAAAAACAGTTGCAGCACAACTTCAGGATCACCTCATACAACATCACCTGTTTGAAAAATTCCAGTCTGGTTTCCGCCATGGCCACAGTACAGAAACAGCATTGGTCAGGGTCACAAACGACCTCCTGATGGCAGCAGACACCGGCTCCCCATCTCTCCTCATCCTCCTGGACTTAACAGCTGCTTTTGATACGGTTGACCACAATATTCTCCTTCACCGCTTGCAATACACCATTGGACTATCAGGAAACGTACAAAACTGGTTCACCTCGTACCTCACTGACAGAACTGAGCACGTCGCCCTGGGCAAAGCAAAATCTCACACCAACAACCTCACCTGCGGTGTCCCCCAGGGCTCGGTGTTGGGCCCCACCCTTTTCCCACTTTACATGCTCCCCCTGGGCAGTGTCATTAGCAGGCATGGGTTATCGTACCACTGCTATGCCGATGACACACAGCTCTACATCAGGACAACCCCCACATCCACACTGACCACCTGCCTGGAGGAGATAGAGGCGTGGATGAAGCTCAACTTCCTACAATTACACGGCTCCAAAACAGAAGCCATCCTTGTTGGCACGCCACATCAGCTCCGCTCCCCCACCATCACCAATATCACCTTCTCTGGCCAAAACATCCCCCTTTCCACATCTGTCACCAACCTTGGTGTTAAAATGGACCCTCAACTAAATTTTGACACCCACATCAAGCACCCCTATAAGACAGCATTCTACCACCTCAGGAACATCGCCAAACTCCGTCAAACACTCACCCTGGCAGATGCAGAGAAACTCGTCCATGCCTTTGTCTCCTCCAGGTTGGACTACTGCAATGCACTCCTCATCGGGATCCCTGGTAAGAGCTTCCAGAGGCTCCAGTACATTCAGAACAGCGCTGCCAGGATCCCGATGAGGGTGCACAAGCACGACCACATCACCCCCATCCTGAAATCACTGCACTGGCTCCCTGTCTCACCCAGAATTGAGTACAAGGTCTCCCTCCTCACCCACCAGTGCCTTCACGGACATGCCCCCCTTTAGCTTCAGGAACTCCTCACCCCCCCGACAACCTCACGAAACACTCCGTTCAGGATCCACTCACACCCTCCATACAAAGCTGTGCACCATGGGTGATCGGGCCTTTTCTGCTGCTGCCCCTAGACTATGGAACCACCCTGACCACCTGAGGGCCCCACAGACTACAGCTCTTTTTAAACGGAACCTCAAAACACATCTCTTTAAAAGAGAATTTAGCTAAACTTTCTTTGAGGTTCCCCCTTTTAATAATTTTTTATTTTTATTTTTTCTCTGAAGCACTTTGAGATTCTTGAATATAAAGTGCATTATAAATAAAATGTATTATTATTATTATTATTATTACATTCACTTCAAAACACATACAAGTTTGGGCCTTTTCTGAATCAATGGCTTTAAATAAAGTTAAAAATGATCTAAATTCCATCCCAACTCAATGGAATTGAATACAATCGTTGTGTGTACTAACTCGGGGACATGAAATAAATAGTTGAATGTAACAAAACACTGCATGTTCCTGTTTATCAGCTGCAATCCACCTGTTGCTCAATAACACGTCATCATTTCACGCCTCTTTTAATTACAGATAAACAATGCTAGGTGGAGCTCAACAAGAACCATCTTGCCATAGTTGCTTAACATACAACTAGCATACTGCATTGTTATACAAATGTTTTTCACAAGATTACTTTATTGTGGTCACATTTATGCACATATACAAAAAAATATATGCTGGAAATAAAGTAAATAACTATTGTTATTACTAATAAAGCTACTAAAGACAGTCTCAGCTAAAGTATGCTGCTCCCTTTCCATGTTATGTTGGATATTGTGTTCCAACGAGAAAACACATGTTTGTATGTATCAAGGCACACGGCTTAGGCCCTTGTGCAAATAAATCAAGCTGGTTGAGAAGTAGCTGAAGCATGCCTGGTATCTGGATTAGCTCAGGTATTCTGCCCCACGGCAACACAGTGGAATGACACCTGTAATAAAAGTCCCTTCATAAATAGCCATCTTCTTTAACAACACTTCTACACGACAGCAGTCATCATTACTGGCCTTCAAGCTCATTTAGAGAGGAGCGTCTACCCATTGTACTGCCCAACTGTTGCCCTATTTAAACTTATCCTATGACACCTTTTTAACCATTAGTCAACCGCAGACACTGTAGCCACAATAGGTTATCATGGGATAATAGCTAATGCTTAATCATAGTACATGCAGCACAAGTGAAGAGTCATGTCATGTACACTTATATCTATTTAAAGTTTGTAAACATTAGCCACCATAAGCTTGAACATTTTTAGAATGATACTAAACATACTTCTTCAAATTAGCAGTGAAAAAGCCTGTGCTCAGGTATGCGATACTGTTGTGAAGACACAGGAAGCCAGCCGTCTTATCGCCACATTCCCCAGCTTGAATGCAGGTAAAGGCATTGAGTAAACACTCCAGTATGTATTGCACACTTTTACAGCAATCTGGCTAGGTGACACATTCTTCCACTGATGTGTTGATGGAACCGACAATAGCAACGCAACCTCACGTCTCACACACACACGCACGCACGCACGCACACACACGTAGAGAGGCCAAAGCACAAGACACACTGGGAAACAGAAAACAGTTGCTTTATTTGAAAACGATACACTTAATATGTAAAAATAAAGGTTGATGACAAATCATGCACACATACATGGTATGTTGAAAAGCGTCACTCCCACACAGGGCACATATAGCGCTGTGTGAAACACACAAAGCATCTAGCAGGGAACTGGTGACTGCATTAGCAAGCCAGCAGGTTGCCTTTGACCGGAGACATGGGCTTTCCTTTGTTACAGGGAGGGAGCTTCTGGGCGTCTCTGAAAAACACAACAAGGCTGTTTTAAGAGCTGATACATAGGTCACTGATTCAACTTTAATGTAACTGGCAGCACACCATCCACAATGTCTTTCAAAGGTTTTTTTATTAAATGTAAGTAACAAAGAAATTGTAGCACAATGATTACAAATTTTTTCCCCTTTTTTTCCCCGAACATACCCCACCCACATCCCACCCTCACACCCAACAACACAAAATATACACTACAAGAAACAGAAATAAACAATCAGTATGAAAAAAAAAAACACAAAGAAATAAAATTAAATCAAATAAAAGAGGGGGGGGGGGGGTAGCTACTCTTCTATTGTTGTCGTTGTTTTTTTGAAAGAATTTAGGAAGGGGCGCCAAATTCTGTCAAATTTATTCTCAGATCCCTGGGTAGTGTAGCGTATCTTCTCTAGATTCATGCATGACATAATGTCTCTAATCCAATGTGAGTGGGAAGGAGGGGCAGGATCTTTCCACTTGAGTAAGATAGCCCTACGAGCAAGTAATGAAGTAAAGGCCAGTACCTTCAGCTTCACTTTAGGCAAGCCTGAATTGGGAGCGATGCCAAAAATTGCAGTGTTCTTCCTTTTTTATTTATACAGGTATATCCCATTGAGACCGAAGACTCTTTTTCAAGGGAGACCTGTTTCCCTTTCCCACGTTACCATTCACACACACATTCATACACCGATAGCAGGCTAACTATCAACATTCACACGAGGCAAGGTGGGTGAAGTGTCTTGCCCAAGGACACAACAGCTATGACACAGGTGGCAGGGCGGGGATCGAACCTCCAACCCTTTGATCATCGGCCGACCTGCTCAACCAACTGAGCCACAGTCGCCCAGTGATAGGGTTCGGCATAATTTGATGCTGAAGTACTTCAGAGATTGTTTGAAAAACTGATGTCCAGAACTCAGTCAAGGTGGGACACAACCAGTACATGTGAAAGAGTGATGCCGGTGCGCTCTTAAGGCCAGGACACACCAGCCCGATAATCGCCGTCGTCAAAAAAAAAGACGAATCTGTTTGGTGTGTGCCGTGACGTCGGCCGACGTAGAGGTCGTCGGGCTTGTTTTGAGCCTGTCGGCCGCCGATTGAACATGTTCAATCGGCGGCCGACCGTCTTTCATTTGGAGCAATTTGATTGGTGGAGGGCTAGCGAATCAGTGAAGCCCGGAAGTGAGGCGGGTAGCACAAACAGCTAACAACAGCTAGCCATCGTTTTAATGTGTTTGTTCGTTTCGTTTTGAGAGTACTCACATGCATCAACCCTTGTTGACTGCTCGACACCATGCTCGACACTCTCTGCTAAAAATTGTGCTCTTATGGTCCATAAATATAAATACGTATTTCTATCTATGTTTATGCTCTAGAGAGCTGTCCCATCATTTCCGGCTTTCGTATTTTTTCGGGCCACAATACAGATTAGCGCCGCCTGCTGTTGTGGAGACATTACGTCCCGCGCAAGCGCAGAGCGTACGGAAAATAAGCAGTCGACTCGGTGTGTTCTTTGGCCGCGACGGGAAGACTGGAGCTTCCTGAAACGGCCGACTCCATTTTTTGCATAGTCGGAACAAGTCGGACTGGTGTGTCCTGGCCTTTACAGCTATCACAGGTCGGGTCTACATCGGGGAACATACGAGCTAATTTAGTTTTAGATATGATCCACAATGTAACAATGACACTTTGTTTGCATAACTTTCTTTATCCTAGTCAGTGATAGTCTACGGTCTAAAACAGATCCTCTTTCCTTCTTGCAAAAAAATGTATTATGGGAGACTACTCGAACAGTGGCCCATGAAATGAAATTCATATTTATAAAAAGGTGGTGCAAGCAATTCTGGAGACCTTACAAATCAGTGAATATCTCCTAACAATCTGCTTCTTGTCCGTACTGTGCGCTGAAAAAAAAATCTGGTGTTAATACACAGCCTAGGCTCTGTAAACATGCTATGGTGGGCCCCCTTTGCTTAAATTCCCTTTGTTTACATACCAGTTTACAGAGACTAACACCAGGTTTTTTTTCAGCGCACTCACAGTATGGACAGAATTTAAATTCTATTCAATTAGTGCATTAAGTTCAAGTAAGTTGAGTATTTCTCTTTTACTTTTTAAAGCTGAAGCTCTTCCAGAGGCTGCTGATGGTGGCCTGTACTCCAGGGTTGTTCTCGTTATTCGGGGCGGAGCTTTTGTTTTTCCTCAGCCCGCTGGCCCTGGCCGGGCCTAGCGATCGCACCTTCAATGCTTGACCCTGCACGCTGGACTTTGGCTTGGACAGACCTGGACCTGAAACCTGGAATGGGAAACAACAGGCATAGTGGACCACATTAAACCACTCGTTTTACTGCAACGAAATATGTCTTAGACTTCATTATCTCTAAATTGTGAAATTAATAAAAAAATCTGAAATGACAAATTGCAATCCTATGTCTGGTAAGTACGGAGCTGGAGCGAGGCCGCTGTTAGCCTAGCTTAGCCTCTTTCCAACAATTTCACTTTTTAAAGAGATGCAAATGTGTGCATAATTAGTTAGATATTTCCAAATGTGCATATTTATTCAAACATTTCTATAAAAAAAAATCTAATACAAAAAATAATTGTTTTATTGTAAGTCATGAACTAGATAAGTTTCATGATGATATCTATAAGCAACATTTCTTTTTACATTCCCCTGCAGTGTCTCTCCTCAAAAGAAGAATTCAAACCTAATGTCTGCACAATGTTGGATGTGTAAGTCAGACACAAACTCACCGCTGGTCTCAGCCTGCTGGCTTTCTGCTCTGCCTGTTCTGAGTGTGTGGGACTTTGCTCTGGCTCACACTCTGTGCTGGAATTCATTTTCTGAGGAAACGCATCGAAAACACATAAGAACACAAAGCCGTGCAACAGTACCACATTAGCTCTCTGCCCACACACTCATGAGCTATCAAACTGAAACCATGATGCATGTGTGGATGTGTGAAGGCTGAGCCAACCACAAAGGAAGTATCGACATTTATAGAAAGGCGTTAGCATTGACTTACACATGCAGCATCCTCCTGGTAGGAGGAAGGGAAACTGTAGGTGGGGACTTCCTCTTTGTGGCAGGACGTGAGGTTAGGCTGGGAGAAGTAGGCACTGTCCTGTGACGGAGGGGAGTCTGGATGCTTGTCCTCTGGCGACCCGTCAGTGGAGGATGGACGTGTGGGTGAGGTGTCTCTGTCAGGAGATGTGTGAGTGTGTGTGGACACAGTCTCTTTCTTATAATGAAAGTGCTGTAGAGCAGCCAGGCCCGAGCCCCACTTAGACACACTAGGTTTGTGTGTGGAGGGGGAGCCTCCTGACCAGGCAAACAGCCTGAGGCCCAGACTGGCTGGACTGGGAGATGTGTTGCTAGGTGACGGAGGCGGGCCAGGAGATGTGTTGCTAGGTGATGGAGGCGGGCTGGGCGTGTCCACAGAGGGAAGGTCTGGACCGTCACTGTCCTGTGTCTGGGTGTTGGGAGAGACGTCCTGAGTGGGACTCACACCCTCACAGGTATCAGCTGCTGAACTGCTGAAGAACCTACATGTGGGAATATAGTATAGTGTTAACATGACATCATCCTTAGAGCCCCTATCTCACTGACAATCTGTAAATAGCAAACTAACTTGAAACTGATGGTCTTTTAGGGAGAGGACAAACACAGGAAGCCATCAGAGATTCTTAGCTTGGGCTGCAAAATCCAGTTTTTTTAATAATCCTGCTCTGCTGGAGGATAAATAGCTTTTTAAATGCTTTTAAGAGCCCGCGGGTACCCTGTGCTTGTCTTAGCCTACAGTACTCCATGGTTAAATGTATCTCTAGATTAGTCAATGAGATGATGATGCCATCGACTTCCTGTGATCACCTGCTGTGTGTGGCGTGTCCGTCCTCCTCAGCTCCCTGGTTCCTCCTCTGCAGCAGTGTGGCAAAGCGGTTGCGTGTCCTGGGCTGACTGCTCACCGCTGGCCTCTCTGTCTGCTGCTCTGACCTGGGCCGCTTCTGACTGGAGGCAGAGTACTGCTCCAGCACGTCACGCTCCGTTTTACCAGAGTCTGTGGGAAACAAAAAGACAAGTGCATTCCAGATACCACGCGTTTACTACTTTGTTACTATTATTTCCATTCTACCCAGTATAAACCTACCTAGCGCTTTTTGTGCGTTTCATACTTGAAATGAAAAGTATTATGAACGTATATGCGGTTATAGTGCGACTAGATACCATTATGAATACATGCCTCTTTTTTAAATTAGTTTTCCATTCCATTTATACAATTTATTTAGCCTGGAAATCCAGACCCTGATATCTTGAACGATAGAGGGTCTGGCCACGATCAATAGTAATTTCCAACTCAAGGGGCGGCTCCTACTCGTGCATTTCAAATGCCACTGCACGCAGTTGGATAGCACTACAACCAATCAGAACGATGCACAAGGTGACGTAAGCCCCTTTCGTTTAGCGAACAGCTGTTAAACTGTTAAATTAAACGTTTGCCGTTGTCGGTCGGCAAAACAGAACATTCCACTTACTTGCTAATGAAAGATTTGAGTGCTGTCTTCCAAATCGTTAAGGGTCGAGGCCAAAGCAGTCTCAAACTCACACAACATGTCCGCAGCCATCTTTGATGTTTACTATCACGGCTTCGACGTCGCATGCACGTCACTGTCGTCATCCGGTTACGTCCGCCCCAGAGTATCATATAAAGGGCTCTGGCGCGCCCATATTAGATAGAACCAATTGAAACGTGAGCCCAGATTTCTGGTCTTCTTGATAAAGCTTCAACGGAGCATGGCCAGACCAACAGGTGCAGCAAATTTAATTTGCCAGCGCCTAGTGGCAGGTCTGGGAATGCCAGGCTAAAATTTATTACTATTATCTCTCAATTTTCTCTGCTTTTGTTTTATCCCTGCTAAACTTTTTTTTGTTGGTACATATACACAAAGTAACAATGGGATGAGTTTGTTGACTATTGCCATTTTTATGTTATGGCTGTGTTAAAAAAGCATGGCGAAATGTAAACGGTGTGTTTGTTGTTGCCCTCTCACCTTCTCTTGGTCTCTTGACCTGCAGCCGTAGACAGCCCAGGCCCACCACTCTCTCCTGCCCCCTGGTGGAGGCAGGCCTGTCTGGGGAGGCAGCAGACGATGGGGGGGCGGAGGGGGTAGGCTTAAGGCCTCTGCTCCACATACTGGGCTCAGTGGGGGCGTGTGAGGCATTCCAGTTGCGACTGCGCTGTTTGGAAGGCTGAAAAAGACATTTGCAGAGTTGTTCCACGTTAAAGGGCTAGTTCAGTATCTTTTGAAGTGTACGAGGTACTTAGGCCCAGTTAGTATGTGACATTATGGAGATGGTGATCAGCACTGTCATTTTAAAGGAGAGACGTCCTTGTAGAAGAAGCCAGCATTGTACTGTTGCAGTGGGGGCCAGAAGAATAATTTTTTTCTCTCCACATACTGTATATTAATGCTAACCTAAAACCAATCTGTTCAATTGTAAGCTAAACTGAGATGTTTTCCTCTGTAGTTTGCTGCCAGACAGCTCTTTATTTTTGTCTCACTCCATTAATCTGTCTCTCTGCTCAGAGCTACTGCTGATTATTCAAGAGAGACACAAGAAAAAATAAATGAACGGCTGTCTGGTGGCAAGCTAAAGCTGTGGAAAAAATCTCAGTTTGATGTACAATTAAAGGGACATTTCTGTTTTTAGGTACGCATTTATATATGTGGAGATAAAAGGTTTTTCTTCTGGCCCACTCTGCAACACTACAAGGCTGACATCTCCCCCAAGCTCCTTATAGTGACTGCACTGACCGCCATCTCCATAATGTAACACACTATGCCTAAGTACCCCAGACAGCCCCACTTCAAAAATACTGAACTATCCCTTTAAAGGTGACACCTTATAGTGATCCTTAGGACCGGCTCATTTTACTGACTGTGATGGGATACCTGTGCATTAGGTTTGTCTGGGTTAAATTGGTCTATCTTCTCCATGGTGTTGATGTCCAGGTTTCCCAGGGCCATCTGCAAGCCTTTGTCGTCGCCTAGGTTACTGGATTCAGTATCATCAAAGAAGAAACACTTTGCAGGTGACAGAAAGGGGGTAGTTTCTATATAAAATACAGTCAGTTGCTCCATACGTATTTGGACAGGGATGGAACTTACACAGCCACAACAACAAGACTTTCCAAGAGGTAAGTAGCTGTTACAAAAAAAAAATCACAGCTAGCCCACTTTCTAAGCATGGGGATTTGCAACCGAATATTAAATATGATGAATTAGGGTTGCAAAATTCTGAGAATTTTCAAAGTTGGAAACTTTCCATGGGGAATTTATGGGAATTAACGGGGATTTTGGGAATAAACAGGAATTTACTCAATTTAAAGCAACCCACATGCACTAAGTCATTCTAACTATGTTATTTCAGTCCTAGCAAACGTTCTAGACAGTAAAAAGCTGTTTTTTCAACAAAGTATTAAAATATCTGTGAACATTTAATTTCAAATCATATTTTTTTTAAAGCCTATTGAGAAACCCAACTTGATATCATATGTTGATTTTTACTAGACTACTACTACAGTGATTTTAAATATAGTTTGGGAAAATATTTTAGCATAAGCATTTAGTCTTAAAACAACCAGATTTCATGCAAGTAACCTTGGCAGGTTGCACAATTTTTTAGTGCTATTTTAATTTGGTCCCTGTGTGTTTGTCTGTAACTGTGGTTCATTGTGCCGCTGCCAGGTCACCTTTGAAAGAGAGATTTTTAATCTCAATAGGTTTTTTTCTCCTGGTTAAATAAAGGTTAAAGAGGACCTATTATACTACTTTTCTGGTCTTAATTTCTTGTTTTACACTGCTATAGAGCAACCTGACACGAATCACATCACAAAAAACTATGTAGATTTTCGGGAAGCTCTTTCTCTTATTTTGGCGATCCAGCACGTCCTGTCAACACTTGAGTGTGTGTGCTTCGGCAATCTCCGCTCCCTCCGCCTGTGCATCGGCCATCTCCGCTAACCTCCCCCCCCCTCCTGCAAACCCCACTCCGTTGTGATGGTTACCTTCCTTCCGGAACACTTTCAGTGGCGGGAAGCACGAGCATGGACCTATAAGGGCGCGAGGCAGACGCGAGGCAGACGCGAACAGGGAAGTGACAGCATTACCATACATGGAAACATCCGCGTGGTGAAGTCACAAAGTTTTATGCGATGTCACGAATTATGAAAGGGTAGACCGCTTTGAACACGTGACTTCTAGACTGGCTAGAATAGTGTTTAGTGCTCGGCACAGACACCCCAGACGGTCAGCAGGGAATACGTCGAAATGTATGTAAGTCATTATTTGATAATTTAGTATGGTTAAGCATGACTATGAATCATCATAACAACGTTTATAGGTCATAAAAGTCAAAAAGCATCATAGGTCCTCTTTAAATAAAAAATTAAATAAACACATTGCTTACTGTTGGGTTACTGAGGCCACGCCCCCTACATGCACTGTGCATTCCTCCATCACATGGGGGACAATTTACTTAATTTATTGAATGGGTTGGGTCAGACAGATGAGTTATATTTTACGCAACATTCATCTTTTTGTTTTCATTGAAATGATTGATTGTTCATAAAATAATCAAAACTTTCTAAAGTTCTACTTACAAATAAATCTGTTCAAATGTAATGTTTTTTAATTGTATTAGTTTGCATGGATGTCTGTCTGCCTATGACAAAATATCGTGTTTATATTTTTAGATTTGTGTTTTGATATGAAAAATAAATAATTTAAATGACCGCCATTTAGTTAATTCCTATAATTCCCAATTTTGAATATTCCCCAAATTCCCGAGCAAAAGTTCCCGTGGAAAGTTTCCAGAAATGGTGACCTGAAATACAAGGTCTATGTTTAAAAAAAGAAATTAACCCAATATTGCTTTCATCACCCTTCAATTTAAGCTGAATAAAAGGCACAGTCTAACCCTTTGTGGTGGTGTAAACAGCCAAAAAAAAGGCCATCTTCATAACCAGTGGTGCCACAAGATGCGAGTGAGGGCATAAGGATACAGTCCAGCATAGGTGAGTGTGTGTGGGTCCATGTGGTCTGGGTAGGGGTTGAGAGGGACCACCTTCCTCCGGACAGGGTCAAACACCAGCTGGTACAGGAAGGTGTTGTCGGCTCTGGTGAAGCCCTGGATGTATTCTTCAGGAACCACCAGGTTCATCTTCAGGTACTGGCCCATCTTTCTGATCACCTGAAAGAGGCAACCACAGGGCACAGTAAACAGTCTGCTCAAAACAAAACACACACACACACACACACACACTAGAGTTGGAATGAATGCAATCACTGGCTAACTGACAACTAACGACTCACTTTGTGTACAATTTCAAAATTTAGAAAAATACCAATCATTGTGAGGACGACAACTTTTACAACCATGATTTTGTTTGGATTGAAGTGCTTATACCTTACAATGTGTATAGCTGCTCTTCATGCCTATTCTGTTTTTCTAAAATGGAAACATTTGTGTTGTATATTCTTATTGGTTTATTGTCTTTTAATATTCATTATGTCAATTATTGTCGTTAATTGATAGGATTAAAAAAATGTTTTTAAATAGTCATTTGCTGGGTCAGTTGTTTTCCACTGCATAGTTATTCTTATTATTTCTTATTTAATTTATGACCAATTTTGGACTTGGACTTGATGTTTGTACTTAAACCATGCCATTAAAGTGAGTCTATGCATCGTGTGCTGAACAGTGTCCCCTATGGTCCAAACAGGAGCATTGTTGATATTAAAATGTACTCCAACAGCAGCACAAGTAGAGCGTGTGGTTGTGCGTGTGTGTCCCTGTGGTCTCACCTTAAGTATATTGGGCTCTTTGGCCAGGCGCAGCAGCTTGCTTGCTTTGCCCAGCCCGATGCCGTGCACCGAGGCCAGGTAGTCACAGCCAGAGAGGATGCACATGTGACGGAACTTCTCCTCCGTGAAGACGTTCCCCAGGGAGCGCACGCGGCCCAGGTTGCTCTGGTCGATCTCCAGCCCGTTGCCCTGCTTGTCCATTTTGAGGATCACCTGCATGAGTGTGACAGACAAGCCATCGTCGTTTTACACAGTTACATTTCATGTGCCATGGACCAAAAGTGTCCTTTTGGAGTCTCCAGCTGGTATTTTAGGAAACTGCTAGACATTCTCTTGGAAAAAACAATGTAAAAAATTATTTTTCTATGGGTTATTGATCAAATTTGAACTGTGATTAGGAAAAGCTTCAGGCAGTTGGACACTTGTTTTGTTTTTAAAATTTAAAAATAAATTGACTTTGCTTTTGTCAAACATCTAGATTTTGGGGCTTTGCAGATATGCAAATGTACACATCATTAGTAAGATATTGATGATTTTTCATATTTATTCAAACCTTTTGGAAAATACTGTAATACAAAAAGTTGTTGTTTTAATGTCAGTAATCAACTTGCAAAGTTTCATAATGATATCTATAAGTTTAAAAAATTCCCTATTAGCCCACCCCCATTCGCTTAAACAGTGGTTCTGATTTGCTCTATGTCGGCCCGCTGTAGCTTTCCAGCAGCTTGTTGACAAGGTTGTCCACCCAGGTTGTGATCGTGGAAGGTCCTGGATATCATTTCTGGTGAACAACCTTTTACAACACTCCATGTCTGTTTTTAAAAAAAAAGGGGGGGTTTTGCCCCCTAGGTACATTTTCCAATAGTACAAATACTACCCCCTCATAAATGCAGGTTTAGACATTCAAAACCATCCTTTGCTGCTTTCAAAAACGAGCTTGAGCATTTAGACACAATACGATCCGTTTCCAATACTAAAGGCGTGAAAAAAAGTTTTGTACTCTTCTGTGGTCTCGTAATTTGTAATGTGTATCGTATAATCGGATGGCTAATATTCATTAAAATATTTGTATTTCCCCTGGGATATGTTCCCATCTTTTATTTGCAAGTGTGTTTTTGTACTATTGTTGTTTCTCTCTGTTGCTGGTGTGTCAACACAGTCAGCACTAGGAGGATTTCTGCCCATTCAACATTTGATATGCTTTAATGATGACAATCAGGCTTCCTCCATGTATGCATTTGTGTACATGGAACTTGGTTAAAAACTTGATACCTTTTTGCAGCCGAATGCCAGCAGGTCAGAGTCTTCTGTGATGACAGCTTGGGCCAAACCACTTTTAGTGAGGTAAGCTAACTGAGCATCAGCTTCATATGGTGCCACAATACAGTCCACTCCTTGAGCCCTCGCCACCTAGTTTAAAAAAACAAAGACATTTCCAACATGACTTCAACATTGCAGCATGGATGGATGGATGTAACCACAAAGCATGAAATAAACTACACACAGAGAAATAAAGAGCAACTCACACAACATTAGATATTTGTCTTTTTAGGAGTATTCAACAGACACCAGTTACACTTACCTTGCCTGGCGTTTGCCCCTTTACCATCACCCATCTATATTACCATTCTAGATGAAGTTATTGTGAGACATTGCTCTGTGTTGTGTACAACAATGTAGCCATAGAAAAAGCTCATATACTGTACGTTAGCCTGTCAGGAGCTAGTATATAGGGAGCGCTCACCTTAATGAGGTTATGAGCCATGGTCGGGGTGATGTTCACACTGCGGGTAAAACACTCTCTGGCCTCTGACAGTTTGCCTTCACGTAGGAGTTGTTTGCCTTTGCGAAGGTTAGATTCTCTGCGACTGAACGGCACAGGAAGGGAAACAGAATTAATAACGGTTACGGAAAACACTTTCTAATTTCATAGCAGCAGTTACAATTAAAAGGTGGAGTAGTTGGGGGCGCCTTTAGCTCAGTTGATAGGGCGTCCCCACCATGGGCCTCGGCCAGCAGTGGACCCAGGTTCGATTCCAGCCCGCGGTCGTTCTCTGCATGTCACTCCCCTCTCTGCCCCATTTAAACTCTGTCTCTACACTATCAATAAAGCATAAAAATGCCCAAAAAATATCTTAAAAAAAAGTGGAGTAGTAAGCGATACTGGAGAACGCTTCTTGTCAAAAATCACTTTTTATCAAAGTGGCAGAATATCTCCTCACAATCCGCTACCTGTCGTGTGATGGTGTCTGCACTGAAAAGAATGCAGTCTTAATAAACAGCTTAGGTTATGTAAACGGGCATGTTGCTACCATGTTGTTTACAGAGCCTAAGCTATGCATGAACACTTGATTTTTGTTCAGTGCTCACAAAGCCCGTACAGATAGCAGCATTTTTGACAAAAAGGGATTTTGACAACAAGCGTTCTCCAGAATCGCTGACTCTACCTTTTAATCAAAGTCAGATTTTGAAACACAATGAGATTTAAAACTACAAAGAATAGACAGCTAGACAGCTTTCTTGTTAAGGATATCAAAATAAGCTAGGACTTCTTTTACATAAAGCATGTGTTAGAGGAGGCATTGTTTTGGCCTCACTTGTCAACAGGTATGTACATTACGCTCTGTCCTTCCTCACATGAACAATGTAGCACTGTTGCTGTTTTGGAATGCAAATAAAACCAGCTTTGTCTGAGCGTGTTTGTTAGCAGCAGGTATGAAGAACACTTGATTATTGTGCTTGTCACAGGCCATCACATGCTTTACAGAACCTACGGATGACAATGTCGCTCCTCCGTACAGTATGATTCCCTAGAAAGTTTCCCTGCATTCCAAATCACATACTCTTTCTTTGTACTACACTACATACTAAAGTACTTAACGGTTTTAGGGCCACGGGGTTAAAAAATAAATCAGATAAGGAAGATTTTTTTTTTCATTATGTCGTGAAATGTCAAGAATAAAGACGAATACTGCAAAATGCTACTGGAGTTAGGTAGGGTGGCATTTATGTGTTTTCAGCATACTACAATTGACGTGCATGTATTGGGACATCCAAATCTTTTTCTGGCATACTAAATACAGTAGTAGGGAAGTATGGGTATTGGAACTCAGGGTAAGTTTCTGTTTGAATGATAGTGCCAATGCTATATCTAATTTGAACAACTTTGGCTTCAGTATTTGTTATAGTTTCCAACCCAGTGGAGCCTATCACAGCAATGTTTTAAACCTCTCCAGCAGTGAATGTGATAGAAGTATTTTTGACATGTTCTGTGAAAGACCCAGCCTCATCTTCGCCCAACGTCAGTAACAACTCTTCATTCATATGGCCAGTGGGATAATATAAATATTTTCAACAGAGAAAAGCATTAAATTCTTACATTTGAAATGCTCGAGTCAGAGAACGGAGTACAGTCTTTAGGCCTTAGGTGGCTCTCTTACATAAAAATAAAAAATGCAATTATTTTTTCTTTCCTTTGATTATGTTAAACTGTCGAAGGAAGCCCAAGACTCAAGAATTGGCAATGACTGATGCTGGAATTATTGTGTATATAACAAATAAAGGATCTTGATCTTGAACGGGCATGCATGCACTAGTCCAGGTGAAGTACTTACTCTCTGCGAGCCTTTTCCACCTCCTTTTTCGATGGCAAATTGTGTCCATCAAACACCAGAATTGGTTTGACTCCGAAGGTCAAAAGCATGTCCACAAATTTCATGCAGTACCACACATACCTACAATCAGACCAAAAAGAAAAAAACGCCAATATCAGTTCTGGACAATAGAAATCTTATTACAAGAAGATTAACAAAATGTTAAATTATTTATAGAATGTATTTTTCTTTTTCTTGTTTTTTGTAAAGATTATATTTATCTTTTTTGCATTATTTTAGTTTTTGTTGATTAGACAGTTTAGAGAGACAGAGATGAAATGGGTTAGAGAGGGGGCTGACATGCAGAGAATGACCACAGGCCGGATTCAAACCGGCTGCGATGAGGACTGAGCCTCTATGTGGGGAGGGCCTCTAACCACTACACCCGGAGCGCCCCTATAGAAATATTTATTTTTTAAGGTGGAATAATAGAAATGCTTACTGATCAGTGGGTTCTCCTTTAGCGAGCTTCTCGGCACATGCAAACGCTCCTTTATGCAGCCAGCAGTATGTGTCCACGGCCACAGTCTGCCCTTTGTATTTCTTCACGTTGATGGGCTCTGATGCATCTTTGATGAACTGCAACAGTCCAGAGATCCCCATTGTGGTCAGCTATTGATTTGAGCTGCTAGGATGTTCTGAAACTGGAAAGGGAAGAATCAGGGTAAATATTGTCAAAAACATGTGCTGGCACTATCAATAAGGAAATGTTTATCCCACCAGACAGGACACACATATGGGCTTAAGACCAATAATCAGTCATGACCGGTTTGCACAATAATCAAAACCATGTTACTTCTAGATCATAAGGGCACTCTACCGTGTCATTTACATTTGCATAACTCACAGTTGCGCACACATAGGAGATCTCTATCCATACACATTTTATAATCTTACTAACAACTGGACTTAAATGATCTTCACTTAAAGACAAACTGAAAAATATCTAATCGTGGAGAGGAGCATGGATTTGAGCATTCAGGACTGAAAGGCTACGTCTGCTGGCCTGGGCTATTCTGTTCGAGACAGGTAATGCTATTTTATGTCATGCCCTGCGTTCCATAGTAGGTTATAGTTACTGAGAATGTCCCTGTATCAAGCATTACACACGCGGCATTGTTTGTTGTGAGTGCAGTTCACATTTTCGTGCTTTCAAATATTGCCAGTAGTTCAAGCTAAATTTGAGAGGCATCATCTTTACATCTAGGGGAGCAGCTCGTTACTGCACAAAGTGAACAGCTTTTCTCACAGAACGCTCGCTAACGGTAGTTACCTGCCACAGGGACTGCGACAAGTCAGAGATAGCATAACTACCAAAAAACACTTCCCAAAACACGTGCAAAGACAATGTTATGTCAAATTCACTGAATGAAAACTTACTTATTCCCTGTCAGTTTGATAAACAGATACAGGCGAGGCGGCTGGTCCGAGCGGTAGCTGGAGTGAGTTGAGTTTTAGCGGCAAAAGAAGTGATTCAGTATGAGCTGCTGCTATTGGCCAGATAGAGGTAGAGGGCGGAACCATGGAAACGCTGATAGTTCATTGGCCGCTGGGGATTCACTAGTAAACATTACATCAGCTGTGTTTTTAAGAGTTGATCAAAAAATAGTCTGTAACTCGCTTAACTCAATGTTTGTGAAAACAGGTTTGATAGAAAGATGATATGTAGAACATGATACTTACTTAGGCCTATTGGAATTGAATTCAGTTCCTTGGGGCGGATCGGATGTTTTATGCAGAAACCTAAAACAGCCACAACGTCCACTGCAGCCTAGCATAAGTGCTACATCACATGTCATATTCCATGTCCTTGGTCATATTCGGGTGATTGCTTACAATTTCAACTTTGAGCTTCTACAAAAATATCAGGCTACAGCGCCAAGAATTCTATTCCTGCAGTAGGCCTATGGACAGTTAGTTGGCCTATTTAATTAATCTAGATCACAAAACATCACAATCTTATTTAATTTTAGTCGTCATTAATTCACTTACGACACTGACACTTACAATAATACAATAGGCTACTAGGCCTATAGCCTATTATTATAGCCTACATTAGGCTACTGGAATAGGCTATAAAATAATATTTTACTGTAGGCCTAATTCAAATCAAAGTGGGCCTATTAGCCTACTAGGCTACTGTAATTTGCTATAGCCTAATAATTCAATAATGCAATGTAGTGTGACCAACATTCAGATATACAGGACAGTCTGAGTCATTACGAACATCTAGGCTATTGTACTACCATTTTAAGGAACATGTGAACGCCTTTTGTTTTAAGGATTAAAACGACTTTGATACTGCAGCCTAGGCCTATATAGGCCTAATATTAATATATTTACTTTAAGCAAAAGACAAAAGCGTATAGGCTACCTAAAGCTTATGCCTCTATCTTTTAAAATTAAGTTGCATTTTTCAATGGGCTTGGTAATGGGTTTACAGTGGCTTGCAAAAGTATTCATACCCCTTGAAATGTTCTACATTTTGTCACCTTACAACCACATACGTACATTTATTTTATTGGGATTTTATGTGATACACCAACACAAAGTGGCGTATCATTGTGAAGTGGAATGAAAATGAAACGTGGATTTACATTTTTTTTATAAATCAAAAACTGAAAAGTGTGGCGTGCAAAAGTGTTCAGCCCCCTGAGTCAATACTTTGTAGAACCACCTGTCGCTGCCATTACAGCTGCAAATCTATTGGAGTATTTCTCTACCAGCTTTGCACATCTACAGACTGATATTTATTACCCATTCTTCTTTGCAAAATAGCTCAAGGTTCAGATTCAGCATCAGATTGGATGGCGAGTGTCTGTCAACAGCAATTTTCAAGTCTTTCTCAATATTCTCAATTGTTTTTAGGTCTGGACTTTGACTGGGCCATTCTAACACATGCCTATGCTTTGATTTAAACCATTCCATTGTAAATCTGGCTGTATGTTTAGGGTAGTTGTCCTTCTGGAAGGTGAACCTGCACCCAGCCTCAAGTCTTTTGCAGACTCTAACAGGTTTTATGCCCTGTATTTGGCTCCATCCATCTTCCTATCAACTCTAACCAGCTTCCCTGTACCTGCTGGCTGCTGAAGAAAAACATCACCATAGCATGATGCTGCCACCACCATGTTTCACTGTGGTGATGGTGTGTTCAGGGTGATGTACAGTGTTAGTTTTCCACCACACATTGGATTTTGCATTAAGGCCAAAAACTTCAATTTTGATCTCTTCTGAACAGAGCACCAACCCTTGCCAAACGCCATGCATAGTCAGATGAGACCAAACGAAGTTTTTGGCCTGAATGCAAAATGCAATGTGTGGCGGAAACTAACACTCTAAACCACCCTATACACACCATCACCACAGTGAAACATGGTGGTGGCAGCATCATGCTATGGGGATGCTTTTCTTCAGCAGGTACAGGGAAGCTGGTTAGAGTTGATGGGGAGATAGATGGAGCCAAATACAGGGCAGAAAACCTGTTAGTCTGCAAAAGACTCGAGACTGGGGAAAGGAAAACTACCCTAAACATACAACCAGATCTACTATGAAATGGTTTAAATCAAAGCATAGTCATGTGTTAGAATGGCCCAGTCAAAGTCCAGACCTCAATACAATTGAGAATATTGAGAAAGACTTGAAAATTCTCCATCCAATCTGATGCTGAATCTGAACCTTGAGCTATTTTGCAAAGAAGAATGAACAACATATATCAGTCTGTAGATGTACAAAGCTGGTAGAGAAATACTCCAATAGATTTGTAGCTGTAATGGCAGCGATAGGTGATTCTACAAAGCATTGACTCAGGGGGCTGAATACTTTTCCACGCCACACTTTTCAGTTTTTTATTTATAAAAAAAAAATAAAACCACGTTTCATTTTCATTCCACTTCACAATGTTGCGCCACTTTGTGTTGGTGTATCACATAAAATACCAATAAAATAAATGTACGTATGTGGTTGTAAGGTGACAAAATGTAGAAAATTTCAAGGGGTATGAATACTTTTGCAAGCCACTGTCACGTGAGAAAGGCGTGGAAAAATGAATGACATAGCCTACTAAACAAGGCTTGATCATGTTGCCTTCAGGAAACGTAGATACAGCCTACAGTATGACCAAATTCATGAAACACCAAATTTGACATTGAAAATGAAAAAGTAGAAGGTGAGCTGTGTTAGACAGCACTTGGCACCAATTGCAAATGGCAAATTACTAGAGCAGCGTGCAGTTCAACAAGTGTAGTTTTAATTTGACGTTTCCAACTTTCACACGGATGTAATGGCTATTGCTCTCGCAGCCAAACTGGTTAGAGGATCAAAACCATTGTATACTAAGGCCCCTTTGAAATGAAACACCTCAGAGAAAACACCAGAGACCAGCAAAACAGTTGTATGAATCCGCCCAATTGCCTTTTAAAGTAATTAGGCCTATAGGCTACACTCTGCCTATCAGGGAGTGTGTGTCTACACTACAGCAAAAGCAACTCTACCTGGCTACAGGCCCAGTACTGAGGCCATAATTGCTAGGAGGGACCATAGATAGTATATAAAAGGAAGGACTTGAGTCTGATGCAGGTCATGCCCACACACGTCTTTATGTGACACTGAACACCCATACAGTCAGGATCCATGAGGCGCCTGTGTGGTTCTATGAAATCACCACTAATGTCACTCTATTTGTTGAATCACTTCAGGCCATTCAAATTCTATTTATAAACTTCCAAATATAGGGTGGGCCTCCCCTGACAAAAAAGGAAGGAAATGGTGCATGATGTCATCTTAAAAATTTTATAAAACGGCCATAAAAAAGTCACATTTGAGTTTCCTCAATGTTAATATTTGACTTCAATGATTAGGAACAGAAAAGGAAGGTGGAAAATCATCATTGCGATCTAAAATGCTGTGTTTAACTGAAGGCAACATTTATTTTACTTAAGCACACTCTGAAGTCAAATGTTCCCTTTTATTTTACTGAACTCAAATTGGGACTTCCAAGCTAATATGAGCCAGTGGGAAGAAAGTATAGGGTCCCCATGCATGGCATGCGATTGAGTGTTCTTGATTTGTTTTTTTATTTTTTAAATGTTCAACTTTACCCAGATTTGAATTTAAATTAGTGTTTAACGTAAAATAAGTTGCCACTATTTTGTCACATGTAGCCTATGTGGTATGACAAAATAGTGACAACTTATTTTACAATTTCCCAACAACAATTACCTGTCAATGTTGTGATGAAACTTATCAGACAAAAGCATGTAGGCCTAAATTGCACATAGGCCTACATTTATAGTCTCATATCGCCCAGTTGAGCTGTGTTTTATGGCAATGGGATCAATGCCAATGGGGTGGCGATGGGATTGCCATATCCCAGCTTTAGAACGGGACCTGAACGCATCATAAGACGTGTCTCATTTCGGAGCTTCCTCTGCACTTCCTGCTTTCCACCACCACACAAGAAGTGACACACGGAACGAAAACAAAATGCGATAGTTTTACTCGAGTCGTTGAAACTGTTATCAGTGACAGCCTTACTGACGCTCCCTGGCGTATTTCACTGAGCCCCTGGTTTAAATGTCATTTCTCCGTACCTGAGGTGTGTGGCGGTAACATAACACTAAACCATGCAGTTCTCTCCCACCAACGGAGATTTCACGTTCGTCTCTTCGACGGAGGCTGAAGGTAGGCCTGCCTTTCAGACAGCTAACTGTTCACCAGCTTTCTATACATGTCATTATGCAGTGCAGTCAAACATGCTAGCTACACATGGTTTCAGTCTAGTAAATAGTGTTTGGATGTAGGCAGACATTGTCTGCGCTATTCATAGGAGTTTCAGTTCATTGTCCAGTGTGCGAGCTAACGTTAGCCATTAGCTAACAGACTCCAGCGCTGATACGTGTCGCTCAACCACAGAAATGACAGACACACAGGGGCTTTATTTAGTGTTGGTTGTTGTCCAAGTTATGATGCAATTGAGATATAAGACCTTAAGGAGAAACTCTTAAAGTCATTTGGGTGTGACAATGCCCAGCATTAAAGGTGCACTATGCAGTTTCAGGGGAGGGGGATTTGTTTACATTTGCAGAGCCGGTGATTAGTATACAAAATACATCTTCTCTACACGTTATTCTTAGTATTGAAGGATTATATCATCATAAATCAAAACTAAATTAGTTTAAGGCTCCTGGAGCCAAACATGAGACTACAATATGTTTGTAAACAAAAGTATGGGGCCAACTGCTGTAAAAAACAAGTGAATCAGTAACTTTACAGGTAGATTTTTTTTAACTTCAAACAGTGTTCCTTCCAGGGATCCAATTGTCCCGTGACGAAAGTGTGTTTGTTCAGTTATAAGAATATATATACCTTTTAGAAAATGTTCACTTCTCTGCCACACCCAAAGTTACATAGCGCACTTTTAAGCTAACTTCCTCATCACTGAGCTCTTGGTTACAACCTTCCACTGACTAGATCAGTCCTGTAACAACCATTATGAGTAAATGTATTCATGCATGTATGCACAAGTTATTTATTAGTTAATAATAATAATACAACTTATACATGTGTCTTAAAAACACGAGCAGCTGTTTTAATTATACAGTATCTCACAAAAGTGAGTACACCCCTCACATTTCTTCAAATATTTCATTGTATCTTTCCATGGGACAACACTGAAGAAATGACACTTTGATATAATGTAAAGTAGTCAGTGTCCAGCTTGTATAACAGTGTAAATTGACTGTCCCCTCAAAATAACTCCACACACAGCCGTTAATGTCTAAACTGCTGGCAACAAAAGTGAGTACACCCCAAGTGAAAATGTCCAAATTGCGCCCAAAGTGTCAATATTTTGTGTGGCCACATTATTTTCCAGCACTGCCTTAACCCTCTTGGGCATGGAGTTCACCAGAGCTTCACAGGTTGCCACTGGAATCCTCTTCCACTCATTCATGACGACATCATGGAGCTGGTGGATATTAGAGACCTTGCGCTCCTCCACCTTCCGTTTGAGGATGCCCCACAGATGCTCAATAGGGTTTAGGTCTGGAGACATGCTTGGCCAGTCCATCACCTTTACCCTCAGCTTTTTTAGCAAGGCAGGGGTCGTCTTGGAGGTGTGTTTGGGGTCGTTATCATGTTGCATACTGCCATGCGGCCCAGTTTACGAAGATTGAGTGCACATGCTCAGCCTCATATCCAGAGGTTGGCTTTGGAAAATAGGCCTATGAGTGCTGCCAGCATTGCTGAAGGGCTTGAAGGGGTGGGGGGGGGGGGGTCAACCTGTCAGTTTTCAGACCATACGCCACACACTGCATCATACTGGTCTGCATTGCTGTTGTCCCAGAAGGAAACCTATTCTAAAGATGATGCACAAGAAAGCCCACAAAAAGTTTGCTGAAGACAAGCAGACTACGGACATGGATTACTGGAACCATCTCTGTGGTCTGATCAGACCAAGATACATTTATTTGGTTCAGATGGTGTTAAGAGTGTGGGGCGGCAACCAGGTGAGAGGTACAAAGACAACTGTGTCTTGCCTATAGTCAAGCATGGTGGTGGGAGTGTCATGGTCTGGGGCTGCATGAGTGCTGCCAGCACTGGGGAACTACAGTTCACTGAATTCCAACATGTCCTGTGACATACTGAAGCAGGGGCATGATCCCCTCCCTTTGGAAACTGGGCCGCAGGGCAGTACTGCAACATGATAACGACCCCAAACACACCTCCAAGACGACCACTGAACAATCTCATCTCTAAAAAATTCAAAGGCGAGAGATACATATGGTCTTACTAGTGACTTTTTGAAGACCCATAAAGAGGCTCTTGCTGACCCAATTGCACATCTTGTGAATCTTTCCATCAAACAAGGAATGGTACCATCAACATGGAAGATTGCTAAGGTCACCCCAGTCTTTAAGGCTGGGGACAAGACAAAATCTGAGAATTATCGGCCAATAAGTATTTTACCAATAATTTCAAAAGTAGCTGAGAAATGGGTCGTCAAAAATCTGACAGAACACTTAAATAATGACTATGCCACTCTCCAATGCAGTTTGGGTTCAGGAAATTTCATTCAACAGAGACGGCTACTTGCTACTTCCTAGAAAACTTAAAAAATCTGCTGGATCAGGGCGGCTTTGTAGCTGCGGTATTTTTGGATCTAAAGCATGCTTTTGACACCATTAATCATGACTTGCTTATTGCTAAATTAACTAATTTTAATTTCTCAAATAATGCCCTCTGTTGGATGAAATCATACCTGTCGGACAGAAAACAGGCAGTTCAAATTGGTGATTCTCTGTCTTCATACCTCACATGTACTGCTGGTGTACCACAGGGCTCGATATTGGGCCCTGTTTTATTCAGCCTGTATGTCAATGATTTACCAGATGTCTGTAGAAATATTAATATGCAACTATATGCTGATGACGCTGTATTGTACTGCCATGCCAGCTCTATTCAAGAAGCTGCTGCAATGCTTTCAGGAGCTATGGTACCAGTGTCCCATTGGCTCCAGAGCTGCTGTCTGCATTTGAATATAAGGAAAACAGTTTGTATGTTGTTCTCTCGACGGCCAACAGGCGGACAGCAACCTTCTGTCATGGTGGGTGGAGAGAGGCTTGAAGTAGTTGATCATTTTAAGTACCTTGGGGTCATTTTTGATTCTGGTCTGAACTTTGAGCGGCATGTTAAGAAGGTTAGAAATACAATTACATTTAATTTATCCAACTTCAAGCATATAAGACCTTTCCTGACCATGGAGACGGCAAAGAGTTATATGCATGCAATGATTTTTGCCCATATCTCGTACTGTTATACAACATGGTCACACACATCTGAGACCACCCTTAAACCAATCAAATCTCTATTCAAAAGAACACTTAAAATACTAGACTAAAAACCCATATCCTACCACTATTGTAAAATTGTTAATAAGCATAAAATCATGGAGCTTGATAGTTTTCAACAGTTTTTGGATGTTTGTTTAATGTATAAGGTTTTAAACGGTCTAGCCCCTCCACCACTACAGAACTACATAAAGAAAAAATCCCCTAGAGTAAACACCAGGGCAATAACTAGAGGTGACTGTGAAATACAACGGCGCAGGACCAAATTTGGCCAAATGGTCCTGTCCATCAGAGGAACACAGTCCTGGAATGAATTACCAGCTCAAGTCAGAGACTGTACCACCTACACCACCTTTAAAAAGACCCTCAAAGAGTGGTTAGTAGCAAGCCAGACCTGTTCTCATGCAGAACTTTCTTTTTTTTTTCTCTTCTTTTCTTCCTGATGTTGTTTTGTTTCTTTTGTCTTTTCTAACCGCCTATACTGATTGGGTGTCAGTGTAAAATTGTATTTTAGCTAGTTGTGAATTAACTGTGTAAAATTGTTTCATGTAGCTGTATATTGATGTATTGTATTATGACTTGCCTTAGGACTACGGATGCGAATTAGCATTTATGCTAACTCCGGCATATTTACATTGATGCTTTGCTGAAATGTTGATTAATATGCACTGTCCTAATCAAATAAAACTAAGAAAAAAAAAGAAAAGAAAAAAAGAAGCTGAGGGTAAAGGTTTTGGACTGGCCAAGCATGTCTCCAGACCTACACCCTATTGAGCATCTGTGGGGCATCCTCAAACGGAAGATGGAGGAGCGCAAGGTCTCTAATATCCACCAGCTCCATGATGTCGTCATTAATGAGTGGAAGAGGATTCCAGTGGCAACCTGTGAAGCTCTGGTGAACTCCATGCCCAAGAGGGTTAAGGCAGTGCTGGAAAATAATGGTGGCCACACAAAATATTGACACTTTGGGCCCAATTTGGACATTTTCTCTTAGGGGTGTACTCACTTTTGTTGCCAGCAGTTTAGACATTAACGGCTGTGTGTGGAGTTATTTTGAGGGGACAGTCAATTTACACTGTTATCCAAGCTGGACACTGACTACTTTACATTATATCAAAGTGTCATTTCTTCAGTGTTGTCACATAAAAAGATATAATGAAATATTTGAAGAAATGTGAGGGGTGTACTCACTTTTGTGAGATACTGTAGTAGAAATACCCAGTATTCTGTAAGCGTCTTAGCTGTGGAGCCTATTTACAGACAGACCGACAATACAATAACTTAAAAGTGACTAAAATAATAGACTAGGCAAGTGAAACATGTATTAGCATTAATGGGTAATATAAAATATTTGATGAATAATTGTGTGAGTTCAGGTGATAGAGGAGGAAGTATGCTGTACTTCCCTGTCCTAAAAAAACAAGAGGGCACTTGTTGAATGGATGATAAAAGGAAGTTGTTCCTGTTCCTGCAAGGACGGTACAATGTGTGTTTAGAGCAGGGAGGGCTGTGACTTACATTTCCTTTTTATTATCATTTAGGTCCATTATTACCGGTACTTTGATTGGGTGATTACCCCATTTTCCCCTTTTAAAACTATCCACCCCTAGTCCATGATCATGTCTTTAAATTTCCTTTTTGTCCATTGCCCAAATAGTCGACTATGCATTCTCGGATGGTTAATGGTGTTTAAAGGTGCTGTATGCATCTCCCTGAGTCTATTTAACAGTGAAGGTAACCTGTTGTGTGCAGATCTGAGCGGCACCATCAGTGCCCCGGACGTGAAGCTGAACCTGGGCCCTGACGCTGGCGGTAAAGACCCGTATGCCTCCACCTTCCTGAGGCAGCGCGGCTACGGCTGGCTGCTGGAGGTGGAGGAGGATGACAGCAGCGAGGAGAGCAAGCCTCTACTGTGAGTAGATCAAGTTGTCCCATGTGTTTTAAAGCGCTTCGTTACAATTCAAATGTACAATTGTTGTGGTCACAGTCGGTTTGCTGGACGTGGTTATATTCAATTAAATTTATATATGTTTTTTATATATTTTTTAGTATTTTTGCTTCATAAGACAGTTTTTGGAGCTACAGAGATGAAATGGGGCAGATAGGAGAATGACATACAGAGAACAACCGGCTCAGGATTCAAACCCACGTCTTCTGTGACCAGGACTGATCCTCTACGGAGGGAGGGGGGGGGGCACTTTAACCACTACGCCACAAGCGCCCCCTCCGTTTTTTTTTATCTTTCAATTTAAGGAGGAGTTACCTGTCCCTTTATGTACACAAAGTGAATGTTTCGATAAGATATTAGGCAGCATATCCTTTGGGATGGACAGTGTTTCCATCAGCTCTTACTCTTGTCATAAAATCTTTCCTGGAGCTAGCGCTAACCTGCTTTACTTTTTAATTTCCTGCACTTTGGGAAACAACACACAACTTTTTCCTTGGTCTAAAGAAGTTTAACTGAGACACTGTGTAACCTGTACTGTACATTAACTGCCAGGCTGACCAATCACTGCTAACCTTTTCCCTCTGCCCTGCTGCATTCATGGTCACTTTGACGTTCTCGCTCTAACCACTACACCACCAACGGCCCCTGTTTAAATGTTTTCTAAACAATGAATCTGTAGTCTCGTGTAGTGAAACACCTTTGTATTATAATGTTTTGTGTATTATAATGTTTTGTGTATTATAATGTTGTGTGTGTGAGAACAGGGAGGAACTGGACATTGACCTGAAGGACATCTATTACAAGATCCGCTGTGTGCTGATGCCAATGCCCTCGCTGGGTTACAACCGGCAGGTGGTCAGAGACAACCCAGACTTCTGGGGCCCTCTGGCCATGGTGCTGCTCTTCTCCATGATCTCCATCTATGGACAGCTCAGGGTGAGCCGTAGGGCTGGGCAGACACATTGATTCATGTAACAATCGCGATTCTGCGAATTTAAATTGACCCATGAAGTGCAAAAATCTTAAAAGATTTGAAAAGAAGATAAAGATTTTTATTTTTTTAATATTTAAATTTTTTAATATGTATTTTGCTGCAGCAAGTAATGTTGACTTGCCTTAAAATCACATGCATTACAAGTTTCACATTAAAATAGACTTAAAGAGGATAAAAAAGACATAATTTGCCACATTGGTATTAGCACACAGTGGACTGGGGTAGGTCCTGAATTCCTCCGTTGAACTGAATCGAGAATTGTTTTGAATCGAGAATCAATTTTTTTAAATTAAATTTTGACCCCAAGAATCGGAAACGAATCGAATCGTGCTATTCCAAAATATTCACAGCCCGGGAGAGCAGGACACAGTGAACACAACCTCAGCTCCACCACTGTCTATTGGCCTCTTTTCCAATGCACCACACACCTATATACCCTGAAACCAAGGGATTCCAATCACTTGTGAGCATTGGTCCTCGTTGCTTTTCCACTGTATTTAACCTGCTGGTCTGTTTTGGATAATATCAGAGAAACTTTTTGTCAACTTGTAATGTTTTACATTGAAGCTAAATTTAAACATGCACTGTGGATGGAGAAAATCTGGGCTCAAAGGGCATGTCTCAGTATTCTTCTGAAGTTTTACCAACTAAACAATAAACCGAGGCCCTTGCATCACTCTTGGTTTAGGATGAAATTCGGAAACCAAGTCCTCCTGTTTACACACTTTCATTAAAAAGAAAATGAAATCAGCAGCTTCCAATTGAAATACATATATTTGTGGAATTTTCCTGTCACAAAACTGTCTCCCAGCGTTTTCAGTGTTGACACAAAGTTCTATTGTGTTTTGCAGGTTGTGTCTTGGATCATCACCATCTGGATATTTGGATCACTAACCATCTTCCTGCTTGCTCGTGTGCTGGGTGGTGAGGTGAGTGCAGCGGACACCTACAGTAGTCATCCACTGCAGCCAGTCACAAATCCAGTCACAACATACATCAGGCATGCAAACTCGTCACCTTTCGGCAAAATTCGCCGTTTTGGAAACAAAATTGGCCATCTATGTGATTCGTGGAGATCCGTTGAGAAAATATTTTTTGGAGGGGAGGGGTGGGGGTCTGATGGCCAGCTGTGTGTGTGTGTGTGTGTGTGTGTGTGTGTGTGTGTGTGTGTGTGTGTGTGTGTGTGTGTGTGTGTGTGTGGAGCGGTGCGGAGCATGGACATGGAGTGACCATAGTGACTAACTATGATTGACGGATGTTAACTCCTATCATATGAGCTTTGACGGTCATTTGGCCAATCAGAAACAGTGTTTGTCATTGAGGGGCGGTGACATCAGTCAGTCAGAGCGTCTGCAGGAAAGTTAAATTTTTTTTCTCTCAGAGTCATCAAAGTGTTCAAGTAGCCGCAGTACTATTATTTTACCATGTTAATATGCCTACTAGTGTTAATGTGCCTACTAGTGTTGCCACCCATCCCGTTTTTCCCAGAATTGTTCTCTTTTTTCACCAGCTGTCCCGGGAAAAAATAAATCTCTCCAGGGACACAATTTGTCCCGTTTTTTGGGGGGAAATGCCAAAACCTCATTTGATTTCCTTCGTTCAGTAGTTAAGGCCGTTTCACACGGGCCGAGGCGTTTGTTGCGCCAACTAATGCATTCTCAATGGAGAGGCGAGCGGGGCCGGGCAGAGAGAAAGCGCAGCGTTCCGTTGTCAGGCGGCACGACAAGCGGGCAGGGGCGGTCTCAACGATCTCGGGGCCCGTTTCAAGACCCAGTGTGGGGCCCCCCACTTTTTTTTATTTTATTATTATTTTTTTAATAAATAATGCTTGTGCATGCTCCCGGCAAAAATAGAAAAAAAGATTGTGGAAACCATTTGGTTCATATACGGATTATGAGATAATGGGCCCATGGGCCCAGACTCTTAAAGCCCCCCCCTCCCCATCCCCCACTCCTTCCTATCCCTATTCAACAGATAAAGGGTGGATAGCTACTTTTTATGAACAGTATATAATTTACACATAGAAAGCTTGTTACTGTAGGTGTGAGGGGGCCTTCAAGGCCCCTCATGAAGCCCCTAAAACAGAGCTAATAATGCTTTAGTTTTGCACTTGCTTTTCTATTATTCACCTACTAGTTGAGGGGCCCATGATGATTTATTTCCTTATTTTAGGCGATACCTTTTCGGACCCTGTTATTGACATGAGTGACTGAGCTCTTTGACAATGCGACATGTAAAGTTAATATCAGTATTTCTGGCTTAGGGCCCCCCTGAGTCCTTTGGCTCCTGGGCCTGGTTGCATGCAATTTTCTTCTCAAAGTGCACCAGATTGATGAATATTACTTTAAAAGGTTGCATTTTTTTCTTCCGGGGGAGCATTCCCCCGGACCACCCTACAAGGTCCAGGGTTCCCACCTCAGTCTCCTTATATATCCTATTGTAAAAAGCACTGTAGGTGTTTATGGTTATTATAGGTCATTACACTGGTCAGTCTGAACTGGTAGCCTAATAATGGCCGAGCCCTCCGCCCCAAACATCAAGTGTCCCTTTTTTTCCTAAATCCAAGGTGGCAACCCTAGTGCCTACTCGGTTTATGTGAATCACTTTTTAAATAAATTCACGGAGTTTGCCAACCGTTGTTTTACAGCCATTTGCATTGCTTTATGCTCGTGCTGATTAACAGCCGCGGTTGGCGGATTGTCACTGCAGATTAACGTGTCACCTCAAGTTAATAATGTGCTTTTGTCTATCGCTGTTTTCACGGTTTTTGAATGGTGCGTGGTGTTCTGGCCGTGCATGTAGTGGTTTTAGCAGATCAGCGCCGAAACAACACACTCACCTGCTTCCTCCACTATCGTCTCATTTTGCACCATTATGTTCCTGCGCACGACTGAGGTGTGTGTGTGTGTGTGTGTGTGTGTGTGTGTGTGCGTGTGTGAGTGCTTGAACACGAGATTAACTATGGTGACAGAGTGTATTCTTATGTGTTATATTGATGGTTGTGTTACAAAGATAAGGCAAATCCTGTTTGCCACAATATAAATAGTTAGTTTATTGTAAGGGAATTTGGTGTGATTGATTTGAGGCTCCATGTTATTTTCTGTCTTATTTAAAGCTGGTTTTGCCAGCATTTTTAACTGTTTTTCTAAGCTGTTTTTAACCGTTCTTCTTGGTAAATAGGCTACCTACACACTTTGTATTGGAAACGTCAAGAAGGTTGCCTGACTAACTTGTTTTGCTCATTTTACTATTCATCTGACAACGTTTTTTTTGTCCTTAATTCTCTTCACCAGAATACACCAAATTGCTTCTCTTAAATGTTCAAATCACAAAAAAAATCTTCTGGGGGGATGCCCCCAGACACCCCTACCGTTGTTTGTTTTCGGGCTTCTCACCTTTTTCATGGCTCATGAGTTTGCATGCCTGATACATGAAGTTGTAACGGAGTGTTGTTGTTCCTTTTGAACAGGTGTATTTCGGCCAGGTACTGGGAGTGATTGGATACTCTCTTCTTCCTCTCATCGTCATAGCCCCTCCTCTCCTGGTGATCAGGGGCTTCGATGTGGTTTCTACATTAGTCAAAGTGAGTGCCCACCATCTAATGTCATTGAGCAAGGCACCCTAACCTAAAACTGCTCCAGTGGCGCTGAACTATGGCTGACCCTGTGCTCTGATCCCCTACGTAGTGTAAAAAACCTGAGAGGGGATATGCGAATAAACAAATGTCAATGTGCTCTGTGTACAATTGGCTTACTTAGATAATGTGTGTGATAACAAATAATCAAATTCCACTGCCTGTAAAGGGATTGACATGTAGGCATTGTATTCTCTGGGTGAAATTCTACACACTGCAGCACCGTGACAGATTCATTCAGCAGAAAAGCCCTGATTTGATCAAATTCACTCCCTGCTTTGAAATGTGGGCTACTCCTGTCTAAAAAGGCGACAGTCAATGTTGCAACGCTACACGACAGGGTAAGTGTAGTTTAAGGTCAGATAACTGCTGCTAACGGTAGCAAATGCATTGGATGAGCCTGCATACCAGTATACATAAAACAAACTGTACAGCTCTTCTGACAGGTCTGTTCGTCTCTGAACCATTGCAGAATCCACTAGGCTACTTCTTTCCTATGTGGCATTTTTTCACACTTTAAAGTTGGAATTAGTGATTCTGGAGGATGCTTGTTGTCAATCACAGGCTAGCCTATAGGGTCTATAAACAGGCATGTTGCTAGCTACGTTGGGCCTTCTTTGTTTACAAAGCCTAGGCTGTGATTAAACACCAGATTTTTTATCCAGTGCGCACACATGAGTGGATATTCACTGATTTTGACAAAAAAAGTGATTTTGACAACAAGCATTCTCCAGAATCGCTGACTTCACCTTTATCTATATGTCTTAACAGGATATAAACAGGAAATACAAGTTCCAAGAATGCAAACTTACCTTGCATTCCAGTTTGCATGCAGTATGCTCTAATGGGACATGCTTTTATTCATTTCATCACTACATCACTCCTTGAACTTGCCTCTTACTTATAATGATGGGAGATATGTGTTATTGTTGAGTGTGAATTATTTTCTGAATGAATGTAATGAGACTGTGTTGTGTGCTCAACCTTGCAGCTGTTTGGAGTGTTCTGGGCGGCGTACAGCGCTGCCTCACTGCTCGTCGGAGATGAATTCAAAACCAAGAAGCCCTTGCTCATATACCCCATTTTCCTTTTGTATATCTACTTCCTATCACTATATACCGGCGTGTGATTGGACCAGGTAAAAAACTGTGGACCTTTTCATGGACAGTTGCCCCTGGAGGAAGAATGGGGGGGATGAAGTCAAACTATGGACCCAGGATATTTTTTAAAGGTGTTTATTTCTTTATTTTTTAACTCTGTTCTTATTATAGAGAGTGGGTCTGTTGGGAATATATATCAGTGTATATAGTTGTGTCCCTTTTATGTCTTTGGTCAATAAACTACAGCTTAAACTTGGGTAGCTAGATGTCTCATTCACTAGTGCAATACAGTTCCCATAGCCTGCCATTTATTTTCACTTCATGAAGCCCGAAATACTCACATGGTTGTATATTCATATTATGATTATTTTTTTTCTCCAACTGAAGAATGTGGTGCCAAATATTGAATTAATAGAGACAGCATTACATAGAAAGAAAAAGATTGTTGAGCATAATGCTCTTCATTGTTACTGCACTGTATTATACTATGAGAAGTGTCCATTCATGCTTTTTCTTAATTTATGGATTTAAGCAGCGCAAGCAGGTAAACTGGGGGCAGTTAGGAGTGATATAAACTATTGTCTACTAAATGTGGTGCCTTGTTTTCACTGTTTCCTGTTTGTCAAAGATTTAATACTGGTACATAATCCTCTGATCAATGAAAACTAGTTATTTATCTGCCTTCTCCTTATTGGTTCCTACCCTATGCAGTAAACACAGCTGATCAAACTAATGTATATAACAGGGTTAGTTATCACAGCAACCTTAACATGGTCACCAAAAACATTTCATTCAAAACATTGGTTTGTAATTAAAAGGTCACTCAATGGCCAGCGTATACCATTTCTATAGGTTTTAGGAACAGAACGATGAAAAAAATTAGACGAGTAAGGGATTTTTAATAATAATGCACTTTAAGAATAATGTGGAAATACAATGTCAAGAATGAACTCGACAGGTAAAGACTGCGGTAAAGTTGAAAAGATATTGACATATTTGAACTTCCGGTATCAATAACTCCAAAGTAAATGTATTTTAATACAACACAAAGGATGCATCTTTGCGTCATAAGCTAGACAATGGGCAGCAACCTAATTTTTACTGAAACCAGACGTCCTCTAAGCTCCACTGGTAATTTTGTGCTCTCTGTGCAGAGGTCTGTGAGATGAGAACACAGGGACCCTCTACAAAGGAAAACACCCAAGAGAAAAATATTCAATAGCTTCACTCTTGTGCAGTGAGCTTATAAGTGGATCTTCAGGAACGCGCTGCCAAGTGAGAAGTGTGAACAGTCTCACCTGTTTACATAATTAAAAAGATGCAGGCCATGATTATAGTGGGAAAAAGGCATAATGGCGGTGCTAGAAGAAAAGTCATGCATCAAAACTCTTAATTGTGGGGATCATGAAATGTAGTGTTTCACACTTCTAGCCTCTTGTTTGTCCAGAGAGCTGCATAAAAAAAGCACAAGACTGTGACACAAACTTTGGTTCCAATTAAAACTGGTAGAACACAGACTGGTTCATCAGATAGCACAATGGCTCTCACACCCCAAAATGGAACCAGGAGCGTGTCGGTGTGAAAGCTTTTACATTGAGCACCATGGATATCTGAACCAACACTCATGACATCAATTCATAACTTGACCAGATAGTTCATGAAAGGTCAAAACATGTCAACCTCTGTCTGCGCAGCACAGAGACTGCACTGCATAGGCTACTGTAAGGGGAGTGGGAGCTTGGCTGCCATGAATGCATAAGGTTTTCAAATGGTAGGCTGCACTACAGGCCTGGATTTGGGGAAACAGTCAAAACTTATATGTTCTCATACTGCCACTATATCGTCAAATGATCTTTTCATGCTCCATTATACATACAGCTATAGTTACTATTTGGGTGATTCTCACGAAGTGTGTCAAAGTGACATCAAAATAAAATCACTCTTTTTGAAGGATTTTCTAGCTCTAGTGACTGAAATAGAATGTAGACTTTTAGTTTTTGATAAAAGTTACTAAGGGGAAAAAATCATTTCAATTTTATTCCAATTTCATAACCGCATGATCCAGATTAACTCTCATTACCGATATAGTGAATGAAGATAGCAGACCATTTAAAAAAAATCCATTTTGCTTAATTTTTCACATTTACACAAATGAGCACATTTAAGGAACAGCAGAGTTCATCAAAAGCAGTGTTTTATATATATTTTTGTCATATTTAAATTGAAAAAACTCTCATTACCGATACACAGAAGTAATTTTAGATCCCAATTTTTCAAATAATCTCTTTGTAAACAAGAAATTATTTACGGAAAACACATGTGGGGCATACTTCAGGAACATAAAATCATAAATTAACACATTCATTTATCTGGTTCATAATAATATTAAAATATCTGTTTCATTGCATGCATAACGGTAATGAGAAGTCCATTACGGAGGATGAGATTTTATGTTGCGGTAATGAGAATGATTTTATTTCACCTAATTGAAAAGGTCCTTAGGACATGACATAACTGATGGACATTTGAAAGTTACAAGATTTAAATTACAAGCAATTGATTGAAGTTCCATTGAATCTAATTCAGTCTTTTGTTTAGTACTTTGCCGAAATTTTAGGCAAGACTAAAATATGTCGACCAGAAGAAGTTGCCGAGATTGGCTCTGGGATGACTTCCTTATCGTCTTGGAAGTACTACACTTTATCCCCCATGTTAGTTACAGTGGCGGAATATGTCTTCATACGGATTCTATTTCCACTCCTGCATCTACACGGATCTCTAATGGAGCCGGGAGCATTGTCAAACTCCTCCCCTTCCTCTTTCCCGCTGTAGTCTACCGTTTATGCTTTGCTCAGAACGGTAGACAACAGAGACTGCGAAGTGTGTTTGATACGGCTTGAAAGTATCCAGCTCATATTGTTGCTGCACACAGACGGCACGCGTGTGTGTGTGATTAACTGTTTTGGGTCGTCACCTTTTACAATAGGTCCATGGTCGGCATTAATTTGCACACGCTTTACGGCTTCCTGGGTTAGCGTCACCAAAGACGATTGTGATTGGTTTAAAGAAATAAAAACAGGCCAGCCTAGTTTTACCCCATATACTAGAAACTAAATAGCTTCAATTCAGACCATACTACTAGCTGTTGTTTGGTCTGGCACTGCAAGACTAATTAATATGTAATAAATATAGTATTGCTGATTATGTTCGGGCAGTATAACGGTAGAGATTTGTCCATGGTATTTAGCAGAAAACCGATGGACTGCCTCCTCCGGATAGGGAATGAGTCCTTACCCCAAGTAAAGGAGTTCAGTTTGTCAGGGTATTGTTTGCGATTGAGGGAAAAATGGAGTGTGAGATTGGACAGAGAATCGGATCAGCAAGGGCCTTATTGCACTTGCTTTACCGAACCGTTAAAGAGAGCTGAGTCGGAAGGTCTACCTCTCCATATACTGGTCGATCTGTGTCCCTACTCTCACCTATGGTCATGAAGGCTGGCTAATGACCGAATGAACTAGATCAGTCATCCTGAGAGACTTGGAGCAGAGCCGCTCGCGTAGAAAGGAGCCAGTTGAGGTGGTTCGGGCATCTGGTGAGGATGCCTCCTGGGCGCCTTCCTAGGGAGGTGTTCCAGGCACTACCAAGACCCAAGGCTAAGTGGAGATATTATCCGTACTATACTGTGAACGCCTCGAGATCTCTCAGTCAGAGCTGGTTAATGGTGCCTAGGAAAGGGAAATTTGTGGTCCATGAGGGATCCGTTGCACCCGCGACTGGAGCCTGCATAAGCGGATGAAGATAAGTGAGCCAGTGATTCATTAATGAAATGCAAATGTGGGAATACCACTAGGGTGGAATTAGAATCATATTCACCTAGTGTTACTAAGATTGGCGCCGGCAGTTCCTTTGTGGATACTGTGCTATAACAGAGCTGATTGTGGACGCTATTCGCAGCAAATCCTGGAGCTATTAGTGCACACAATCCATTCTAAGTGGATCCGACCCATAGTTTCTCCCACAGTTTTTGCTTTGGCTGCCGCCTTCTTGCGCTGATTGTCTGTTAGTCTTTGCAGCAGTCACAAAAACATTCAAAATTATCATTTAGATATGGCCTCTCAGATTAAATGTGTCAGATATAATTCTCCCTTATTGTTAACTACCGAAGTAGTTAACATAGTTAATATTGAGTAATTATATTTTTAATAACTGTTCAAAGTAAATTAAATAATAATAATTGATAGAAATTAATAAGATGTTATATAAAACAACGGTTTATTTTTGATTTGAAGGATGTTATATTAAGATCTCATTACCGTACTACAGCTTCTCATTACCAACATGAGCCTTTAAAGTACGCGGTAATGAGAAAAATGAGTAACGGTAATGAGAAGTAAATAGCTAAATTATCAAATAACTTGAAATTCGAGCATGCTACACACCTTCCACCTTTGCTACATGTTGAAGTCTTATATTGTCTTAACCATCACAGAAAATTATGTAATATAAGTTTTAGAAGTATAGATTATCACCTCATATCGGTAATGATAATCGATAGTGAACCAGCAGGAAGATTGAGTGACGTTTACAAACATTTCATAATGTGAGTAAAGAGAGTGCAAATGACCTTGTGTCCATTTTGAATCTTCTGCTTCAAGTAATGCATCATGGGAGTGCTTGTATATTTAAAGTGACAGGGTAGTTTTTATAGGCAGGTGAAGTTGCGTTGAGGTGATGAGAAAATTTTTGTGCGGACACAGTAATTTTCCATTAAATAAATATTTTTTGGGGTTAAATATCATAAATATCCCTATTCACCATTAATATTGAAATGTTTTACATAATACTGCATACTTTTGTTTTATTTATATGAAGAGGAATTTTTAGGGAATTGAAAAGAACAATAGAATAATGTATCCGGACGCATTTCGGTAATGAGAATTCACCAGGATATTTTGCAAAAAATTATGAAAATAATGGTAAAATAATTTTAAAAACCATTTCACCCTATAGTGCCATTCAATATCTTTATAGAAAATATCTTAAGTATTAATAATAAAAAGCTGCTTTTGTGAAATAAGACTTGGACATGTTCACTTAGGCTTCATGAGAATCACCCATTTACTTAACAACTCAGGATTTTACATAGGGAAAATTGTTGTTAAATTTGATTATAGTTTAAACTTGAAAATTATCCAACAGAACTATCAGAGCTGAGACAATAATCTGATTCATCAATTAGTTGATAGTTGACAGAAAGTTCATTTTGATAGATTTAGTCTTTTTCTTTTGGAATTAATTTATTGGCATCATATAGTGTAGCTAAAGTGAGTTCTCACCATATTTCCATGAGTGATACAGACCTCAGAATTGTCTTTATCAGAAGTACACGCAACACAAGGAAATACCATAACATAAAAAATTTAGGGCTGTGACTTATGACATCATAATCTTACTGGGGGTTTTAAACGATAGTTACGTATGTAACTACGGTTCTATGAGTTCCGGATGACAGCCAGAGGCGGTGCTTTCAGCACTGGATGTTCCATCGCGCGCATGCACAGGTCGAGTAATTATACCAAAATAGTCACCTGTGACACATGGGTGACCCTGGCATATCTATATATTCCAGAAGTTACTCTAGGATCTGTTCCAACTGGATCTTCTCGCGGTCATCTGGAACTCATAGAACCGTAGTTACATACGTAACTATCGTTCTATTTCGTTCCTACTGACCGCCAGAGGCGGTGCTTTCAGCACTGGATGACTTATACCAGAAAGGTCACGAAGAGTACTCACTATTTAAGGGCTTCCAGCCGCCAACAAGACAGCCATCGCCACCGGATGAGGAGCAGCGACATTCACTCTGTAGAACCGCGCAAACGTACATGATGAGGACCATGTAGCCGCGGAGCACATGTCCTGAAGAGGAACCCCCTTCAAGGCCGCCCATGATGTAGCCATACTCTTGGTAGAGTGGCACTTAACGGCCAAGGGCACATGGAGCCCCTGTGCTCTATATGCATCCAACACTACTGTAGATCCACAATCCAGTGAGAGAGTCTCTGCTTGGACAGGGCAGCCCCCTTCCTGCAGTATCTTCCGCCGACCTGAGACAGAAGATCCTGTCTCTCTGGAAGGCGCCAAACCTCTCCGTTGAGAAGTCTTTCCTGGCCAATGTGGAGCCACCAGAAGTAGGCTGTGACCGCCACGCTGGACCCTTCCCTCGGAAGCAAAGAGATCTACTACTGCCCTGCCATACCTGTCCCACATCATGCTCACCACCTCTGGATGGAGCCTCCACTCCCCGGAGGGTGGCCCTTGGCGAGAGAGAAGGTCTGCCGCTGTGTTCCGGACACCTGGAACATGGACAGCCCTCAGGCTTAGAAAATGGGGGAACGCCCATGGAAGGAGCCACTGAGTGACTCGCAGGCTCCGCCTCGATCTGGTGCCCCCCTGGTGGTTGACGTGGTAGACTGTGGAAATGTTGTCAACATGCTGGTTACTCAGAACTGGAAGGAAGTGCTTGAGAGCTAAAAACGCAAGGAGATCCAGCACATTTATATGCTCCAGTCTCTGCTGGGCATCCCACTAGCCTCTGACAGTCCTGCACTGCCATACTGCGCCCCAGCCGGAAAAGGAGGCGTCTGTCTCTATAACCTCCCGCCGGGAAGCTATCCTCCCTAAGGGCGACCCCGCAATCAGGTATGCCCTCTCTCTCCAGGGTCAGAGGGCCAGAAGGCACTGCCCAGACACCCTGACTATCTTATGTCCCTGCCACTTGGGTTCCAAGTGGAGACCATTGGCCCAGATCTGCAGAGGCCGCAACTTGAGAAGGCCTAGTGGGACCACCATGGATACTGAGGTCAGCATACCTATCAGTCGCAGGAAGAGGCTGTATTTCAGCAACCTCCCTCGCCTGAAGCGCTGTAATAGCTGCAGAATGGTAACGGCACGCTTTGGAGAAAGGCAGGCTCGCATGCCCACCGAGTCGAGCACCAGCCCTAGATAACTCACCACCCGACATGGTGTAAGGTTGCTCTTGGTAAAGTTGACTGTGAGGCCAAGCCGATCCACATGGCTGAGGAGCCTGGCTGTGTCCCTGACTGCCTGCTCCCGAGTTGGGGAAATGATTAACCAATCGTCTAGGTATGGCAGTATCACCATACCGCCGGCCTGTAATGGGGACAGGGCTGCTGCCACACACCGTGTAAATATACGTGGGGCCAGAGACAACCCGAACGGAAGGACCTTGAATTGGTAACCTTGCCCAGAAATGCAAAGCGGAGGAACTGCCTGTGACGCTGTGTAATAGGGACGTGAAAGTAGGCGTCTTTCAGGTCTATCGACATGAACCAGTCCCATTGAGCAATAGCTTGGAGGACACCTGCAACACGCAGCATGCGGAAGCGAAAAACCTTGAGGTACCGATTCAGTCGTCTGACCCCCTGAGCCGATCCTGTGGTTCTGCTACCTCGGTGGCACCCTTCCCCAGGAGGGTGGCTACTTCCTGTCTCAGGACCAGGGATTTGTCGGGATCTTTGACCACTGTAAGTTTGATCCCGCTGAAAGTTGGGGGCCGACGTCGGAACTGGAGTGTGTACCCATTGGATAGCGTGGACAGCATCCAAGGGTCTGTGGTCTGTTCTTCCCAGTAGCACAGGTGCTGCTGAGAAAAGCATCCGACGGCCCCTGCCCCTAGGGGCTCTGAGGGGGCGGCGGCTGAAGCGACAACAGAAGGTCGAGCTGCCTGTGGAAAAAAGGCATTTACAGGTGCAGATGAAACAGGAGCTTCATCTAACCCCAGTCTTGCCAGCGCTACACGCATGGCTGGCCTAACATTGTCACGGCCGGATACTGACCCTCCAGCCGATCCGGCCACAGACCCCTGGGAGAAGGGCAGAGAGGCAAGGGACGCTACCTCGTCGAACTGTTCTCTCTCCTCTGTAAAGAAACTACAGGATGCCGATGTGGACAGCACATCATCCTCTGGGTAGGCAGGTTCCGCAGCTGCAGGGGCACTCGCTGCGGCGGATACACCATGAGATGGCTGGAGGTTCTGTAGGAGGGCCTTGATCTGAGGAACGTCGCTAGACAGCGTCTCCACTTGGATTGCCAAATTGTCGACCTTACGGGACTTCCCGGGGTGTCCCCCAGCTGCCGAGGAACGACGCCTGGCGGCCCTTGGACCAACACCCGAAGGGGGAAACCCTGGTACGCCCTCCACCTCAGCCAACCTAGCTAGCCTCAGTGCATGAGGCATGAAACTACAATTCATGCATGGATTATCTGATACTGCCTCTCTCAGGTGCTCAACCCCGAAGCATGCAGGGCACTCGTCATGGCCATCCTCCGCTTGCAGGGAGGCCATGCAGGTAACACAATTATGGGCGCTTCACATAATGGCAAATTATTAGCCTATGTTAAGTAATTAATCCGTAAGTTAATTAGTTGGCTATGCAACCGGCTGTAGGCGAGAGCACCCAAGCAACGATGCGATACCTCTGAATTAAACAGTGATAGCGAGTCCTGTCTAGAACCCCAAGCCGCCCACTGGGGAGCATATTAAGGCAGGCTAGGCAATCGAGCTATAGGCGAGAGCACCCAGCAACGATGCGACCCCCCTAAAATAACACAGTGACGGTGACTGCTGTAACACCCAAGCCGCGCACTGGAGCGCAAATTAAAGCAGGCCAGGCAATCGAGCTTTAGGCGAGAGCGCCCTAGCCACGACACTCCTACAATAACCCCCTGACGGCGAGCCTTGGACCAAAGCAGCGCGCCGGAGAGCAAATTAAAGCAGGCTATGCAATCGGACTTAACTAGGTGAAAGCACTCGAGCAACGATGCGACGCCTGAATTACCAGTGATGGCGACCTTGAAGACCTAAGCGCCCACTGACGAGCTAATAAGTAGCCTGAGCCAACGTGCATCAGCGAGAGCACCCGAAACAGTGCAATCCCGCTAGGAAGAAGCTAATGACGGAGACCCTGGGCTCTATCGGGCCACTTACTGGCAATAAATCAAGTACGCAACCGGCCTAGGCGAACTCAGCACCCAAGCAGCCATGCAACAATGCTAACACGATACCATGGCGGCAGCTCGGACCCCAAGCCGCTCGCTGTCGATTAATCAAAGTAGCACCTGGTCTAGGCGAACTCAGCACCGGAGCGACAGTGTAACAACGCTAACAAAACACCGTGGCGGCGGCTTGGCTTCTCTTACACCAAGCCACTCGCTGTCGATTAAATCAAAGTAAGCAACCGGTCTGGGCGAACTCAGCACCCGAGCAACAGTACAACAATGCTAACAAAATACCGTGGCGGTGGCCTGGCTTACCCCCAAGCCGCTCGCTCTCGATTAAATCATATAATAAAGTAAGCAACCAGTCTAGGCGAACCCAAGACCCGAGCAACCGTGCAGCAATGCTAGAAAAACAATACATCCGAGCATACAATTAGCAACCGGGCTGGGGGCGCCCTTAGCTCAGTTGGTAGGGCGTCCCCCCCATGGGCCTCGGCCAGCAGCGGACCCGGGTTCGATTTCAGCCCGCGGTCGTTCTCTGCATATCACTCTCCTCTCTGCCCCATTTCAACTCTGTCTCTACACTATCAATAAAGCATAAAAATGTAAAAAAAAATAAAAAGCAACCGGGCTTAGCGAAAAACACACAAGCAACGGTGCAAACAAAAGAATAACACGGCGACTGTGAACCCAGCTGCCGCCTGATGTACTCAATTAAAGCAAGGTGGAAAGGTGAATTAGCTTCCGCGGTAGCCGGCGGCTACACGTAGACTTCACCCTTTACTCACCCCTGACCGGCCGAAGTCGAACAAATTTGCAAATCGCAGCCTTTGGTGGACGAAGTCACCTCAAAGCACCAACCCTTAGGTTACAAAGCTACTATTTGTGTGTCCTGCTAGTCCGCGAGAAGATAGAAGGAACAGTTCCTAGAGTGACTTCCGGAATATATAGATATTCCCGGGTCACACAGGTGTCGCAGGTGACTATTTTGGTATAATTACTCGACCTGGCATGCGTGCGATGGAACATCCAGTGCTGAAAACACCGCCTCTGGCGGTCAGTAGGAACGAAATAGAACAATAGTTTTTCAGAAAGGTGGAGGTGGACAAAGAGAGAGGGTTGTTTTTTTCTTATAGGGGAGAACGGGGGAATCTGAGGCATCGGGTATTGTGAGCCACCCCCTGTATCTAGGCAACGGAAAACATTTTTGGTCATGTGAGATATATGTTTTCAAGCCCCTCTCATTTCCCTATGGCCCTGAAAGAGAGGACCTCATGGTGCTGTGGTAAGGATGTTTTTTTCACCAAAATAGGTATTTTGCATGTAAAAGTAAATTTTCTTGCTGTCAACTTAATCAACTGTTGCCAAAGCATATGTATTCACGTAGAAAAACTTCTATCAGAGAGGACTTCCGGATTGCAGAGCATGGAGTAGGTGCGTTCGCTCTCTAGCTCCCACTGACTATTTCGGACTTTATTTTGTGCTTGTATTGCCGGTAACACTAGCACTGATTTGGAAAAATGCCCAGAGGAAAGAAAGGAGCAAAAAGAGATTCAGCAGAGTCAGATATGTCCTCGGGCAGCGTGGCTAGCACTGACGTTGGTGCTAGCTCAATGGCTTCCATTCCGGACCTGCTTGAGCAGCATAGAGCAGCCATAGCCGCGGAGTTCAAGTCATCGTTCGACAGAATGGTCACTAAGCTAGACAACATCTAGGCCGTGGTCTCAGGCCATGGGAAACGTATAACCGATCTCGAGGAGAATGCAGAAACTGTTTGCGGACGCCTGGAGCAACTTGACGCTACGTGCTCCTCACTGCAGGAAGACAACAAGTCGCTGAAATCTAAACTATCGGATTTGGAAGGGAGAAGCAGTTGACAGAATGTTCGTATTGTGGGCTTACCAGAGTCACTTGAGGGTGCACGCCCCACCGCCTTTTTCTCCGAGCTCCTCGTCGAGGTTTTTGGTGATCAAGTGCTCCCTTCTCCCCCGGAACTGGACAGAGCTCACCGCACTTTGGCACCCAAACCTGGCCCGGGCGAGAGATCGCGGCCCGTCATCATCCGCTTCCACCGATACCAGATTAAAGACTTGATCATGAGAGAGGCACGTAAACAAGGCGAGCTGGAATACCACGGCCACAAGCTCCGGTTCTACGAGGATTACAGCGCGGAGGTCGTGAAGCAGCGGGCTGAATACAGTGGGGCCATGGCTGAGCTCTATCAGCGCGGTCTCCGTCCCTCTCTCCTATTCCCTGCGAAGCCTCGCATTACTCTCCAGAGCGGCGAGAGAAGGTGGTTGCGGTCCGTCTCTGAAGCATCTAACTACATCTCTACATTGGGTGTCAGTCCGTAGTAAATACGATTGCCTGCTGTGAGTATACAATTTGGACAAATGCTCTTTTCATATCCCCAGCCAAACTCTCAGACTGATGGTACTACACGCATTTTTTTCCCTTTTTTAAAAATGAGAAAATCAGCTGGGTGAACGTGACATCTTTGTTGCTTGTCATTTTGAGGTATTGTCTAACTCACTCGCTTTTTATTTTATTTGTATCTCTATTTTAAAATGACTGGATTAGCGTGTCTGTTCTTTCTTTTTTTTATTTTTATTTTTTTTTGCCATTTGGACAGCTTGTCTAACTCACGCCTTGTTCTTGTGAGCATGGTATTTTTGTTTAGTGTGATGTCATTTTGACAGTTTGCTGGATTGTTCATAGTGTTACTAGCTGTTATGGGGTGAAATGTACAAGACCTATGTGGGAAGCTAGCACAGGTCAGGAAGTTAAGGCTTGGAATGTTTGTTGTGAGACTAGTAAGGGTCTTTTGGGTTTTGCTGTTTAGAGCAATATATGGGGTGGGTTCGGGGTGGGATGGGTTGGTGTTAACTGAGGGTTTAGCTGATAAGCCATCACCTGCTGTGTTTTCAGTTATTTGTGTTTTCCTTTTTTTTGTGTGTTTTTCTTTCCCTCTGTATTTTGCAACTCTTTTTCTTATCAGAGCAACTCTTTTTATTCTCACTATAACTGAGCTAGATGAAGGGCAATCTTAATTTAATTAGTTGGAATGTCAAGGGGCTAAATCACCAAGTGAAAAGGGGTAAGGTCTTAACCCACCTAAAACGGCTCAGGGCTGGAATAGTTTTCCTTCAAGAAACCCACCTACATGACTCTGACCATGGGCGATTAAGTAAATGCTGGCGTGGACAATTTTTTCATTCTAATTTCAGGGGTAAGGCTAGGGGCACAGCTATCCTTATTGATAGTAATATTCCTTTTGAGTCCTCAAACATTATATCAGATAAAAATGGACGTTTTATTATTGTCTCAGGCAAACTTCACAATAAGTCAGTCATCTTGGCCAACGTCTACGCGCCTAACGTCGATGTAGAATTCTTTAAGAGATTTTTTTCTCAACTCCCTGATCTCAATTCCCATTCTCTTATTCTTGGTGGGGATTTTAATTGTTATCTAGATCCAGTCTTAGATCGCTCTTCCCCCAAACCTGCCACTCTTAGCAGATCTGCAGGTTATATCAAATCATTTCTTGCTGATTATAGCCTGTCTGATCCATACAGGTTTTTATACGCCACAGGAAGAGAATATTCATTCTTTTCACATGTCCACCATACTTACACCCGAATTGATTATTTTTTTGTTGATAATTCATTGATGTCAGACCTAAAGTCATGCAGTTATGAAAGTATTGTGACCTCAGATCACGCTCCTCTGCTCCTGCAACTGGCTTTCTCTGACGTTGAGTATACAAGAAGGCAGTGGAGACTGGATCCATTGTTGCTCACAGATGAGAGTTTTCTTTCACACATCTCTACACATATTAAAACTTTTTTGAGTATAAATAAAACACCAGATGTGTCCAATGCAACAATTTGGGAAGCCCTGAAAGCCTATTTGAGAGGTGAAATTACAGTCATATGAAAAAGTTTGGGACCCCCTTCTAATTTTGGGGATTTTTGTTAATCATTAGCTGGGATTTCAAAGAAGCAAATTCCTTTACATATATGACATACCTTAGGGAAACAGAAGCAATTCAGCAGTGTCATTTTGTTTATTGGAATAATAGAAAATATGCAATAGGCATCATAACAAAATTTGACTGGTGCATAAATGTGGGCACCCCAAAAGAAAAATGACATCAGTACTTAGTTGAGCCTCCTTTTCCAAAAATAACAGCCTCTAGACGCCTCTGGTAGCCTGTGATGAGTGTCTGGATCCTGGATGTAGGTATTTTGAACATTCTTACATACTAAAGCGATCCAGTTCAGTTAAATGTGATGGCTGCCGAGCATGGAAAGCCCGCTTCAAATCATCCCATAGATTTCGATGATATTCAAGTCATTGGACTGCAACGGCCATATCAGAACATTGTACTTTTCCCTCTGCAGGAATTTGAACTGTGTTAAGGGTCATTGTCTTGTTGGAATATCCAACCCCTGCGCAACTTCAACTTTGTGACTGATGCTTGAACATTATCCTGAATAATCTGTTAAAACTGGGTTGAATTCATCCGACTATCGACTTTAACCAGGGCCCCAGTCCCTGAAGTGGCCACAGCATGACTAAATTTGACAGTAGGTAGCAGGTGTTTTTCTTGGAATGCAGTTTTCTTCTTTCGCCATGCAAAGCGCTTTTTATAAAGACCAAATAACTTCATTTTTGTCTCATCAGTCCAAAGCATTTTCTTCCAATATGAATCTGGCTTGTCTAAATGAGCTTTTGCATACTCCATGCAACTGTATCTGTGGCGTGGGCGCAGAAAGGGCTTCCTTCTCATCAACCGGCCATACAGATGTTTTGGTGCAAATTGCACTGAATTGTTGAACGATGTACAGACACACAATCTGCAGCCAGATGTTCTTGCAGGTCTTTGGAGGTGATCTGTGGGTTGTGTGCAACCATTCTCACAATCCTCCACCTATGCGCTCCTGTTTTTTTCTTGGTCTGCCATGCCTGGGTTTAACTGCCACTGTGCCTGTGTCCTTCCATTCCCTGACAACGTTCCTTACAGTCGAAATTGACAATTGAAACCTTTGGGAAAGCTTCTTGTAGCCTTCTCCTAAACCATGACAATGAACAATCTTTGTTTTTCAGATCTTTTGGGAACTGCTTTGATGATCCCATTCTGTCTCACTTCTGCAGAGAGTCAAAGAGAAGTGCAACTTGCATTTAAGCACCTAAATACCTTTTCGCTTGATTAAACAGACATTTCTATGAGGTTCAAGGCTTAACAACATAATCCAACTAACTTTGTGTTTAAAGTCATCAGTTTTACATGATGTTACAGGCATTAAAATCAACAAAACCACAAGGGTTCCTAAATTTTTGCACAGCCAGTTTTTCACATTTTATTTTATTTCATACAACCAAATACTGCTTTTCAAAAAATCTTTGTTTGGAAAACATCCCAGTACTTAGCTGTTCCTTGTAAATTAAAGACATACCACTTTTATCTTTTTTTTTGTGAAAGCAGAGTCAATGCCGGCTGAGAGGGGTTCCCAAACTTTTTCATATGACTGTATATCATTTGCAGCATACAAAAATAAGTGTACAAAACAGAAACAAACTGAAATTGCTGATCAGATTCTGAACATAGACAGACAATATGCTAATTCACCTTCATCTGAACTTTACAAAGAACGTTTAAAACTTCAGACAGAATTCAACCTTCTTTCCTCTCGTCAAGTTGCTGACCAGTTGCTTAGGAGCAGAAGTACTTTTTACGAGCATGGTGACAAGATTGGTAAACTCCTGGCCAATCAACTGTGCGGATTTAGAGCGAAGCAACTCATCCCTGGAATACGGACAGACAGTGGGTGTACAACATCAGATCAGAAATTGATAAACGAAAAGTTCAAAACATTCTATTCAAATTTGTATAGTTCTGATTGTACAGTAGACGTAACGGTGATGGAAATCTTTTTCAGTAACCTAAACATGCCTTCCCTTTCTCAAGACCTGAGACATAGCCTTGAGGCACCTATTACTCAGAAGGAAATTATTGCAGCAATAACATCTATGCAATCAGGCAAATCTCCTGGTCCAGACGGACTTCCATCTGACTTTTTTAAGAAATTTTCAGCCGAATTGTCGCCTTTTTTATGTTCAGTATTCTCAGACTCATTTGACTCAGGTAAACTCCCGCCTTCGTTCTATCAGGCCTGTATTTCCCTGTTTCACTATTAAATACAGATGTGAAGATACTTGCTAAAATTCTTGCCCACAGATTGGAGGATGTTCTCCCCTCTATCATATCCCCCGACCAAACTGGGTTTATAAAGGGACGCCAATCAATTTATAATATCCGCCGGCTAATGAACATTTTATATTCCCCCAGAAATATTGAATCAGAATGCCTCGCTTCTATGGATGCTGAAAAAGCATTTGATTGAGTAGAATGGAATTATTTGTTTTTCACCCTTGAAAAATTTGGTTTGGGTCCTGTTTTCACTTCTTGGGTTAAATTATTATATGCATGCCCAGTATTAACAAACAGCCGTTACTCAAGTAGTTTTGATCTGCACCGTGGGACCCGCCAGGGTTGTCCTTTGAGCCCGCTCCTTTTTGCTATTGCAATCGAACCACTTGCGATTGCCATTCGCGGTAACAAACAGATTCAGGGGATATGGAGAGGAGGAATTGAACATAAGGTATCATTATACGCCGATGACTTACTTTTGTTTGTCGCCAAGCCAGCCACCTCTTTACCGGAGGCACTTTCTGTGTTGGAGGTCTTTAGTCAGTTTTCTGGCTATAAACTTAACTTGAGTAAGAGCGAACTCTTTCCGATTAATAAAGAAGCTCTTAAACTTGATTATACAGCTCTCCCACTCAAAGTGGTGACAGACCATCTGAGTTACCTTGGGGTATGTTTTACCAGAAATTTTTAAAACCTATTTAAATCGATCTTCCTCAAATTATTGGATCAGGCGAAGCAAATATTATCGAAGTGGTCTCCTCTGGCTTTCTCTCTCATAGGTAGAATAAATTCAATTAAAATGACATTACTCCCAAAGTTCCTATATCTATTCCAATGTCTCCCCATCTTTCTCCCCAAATCCTTTTTTCAGGCCCTTGACTCTTTAATGATAAATTATATTTGGAATGGTAGACACCCTCGGTTACGGAAAGCTTTTCTTCAAAGACCCAAACAAACAGGTGGAATGGCCCTCCCTAATTTCCAATACTATTACTGGGCTGCTAATATCCGTTCTTTAGTGTATTGGGTGCATTTTCACCTTGACGACTCAGCCCCAGTCTGGGTAACAATGGAGTCCAGCGCTATTAGCCCATTGTCTCTATCTGCCCTCTTAAGCGCCGCACTTCCACTCTCTTCGGCTATTCCCAACAGTAGTCCCATGATTAAGCACTCCCTTCGAATTTGGACCCAATTTAGGAAGAATTTTGGAATGCAGAATTTTTCACTTTTCAGCCCAATTGCAGCTAATCATTTGTTTACTCCCTCGACGGTGGATGGTGCATTCAAGATCTGGCATAAAAAAGGCTTAAAATGCATCGGTGATTTATTTCTTAATGATCTATTTGCTAGTTTTTCTCAATTGACAAAACATTTTGGTATCGAAAAGACTAATTTTTTCTGATTTCTGCATATCAGGCATTTTACGCAGAAGTTAATTCCCCAATTCCCTTAAAAACCGCCAGCCAATCATGTCGATTTGTTTCTTTCTGTAAACCCCACATTAAAAGGCTCAATTTCTGTGTTTTTCAACCTTATTTTGAAGTTGCATAGCCCCTCATTAGCAGCTATAAGAACCCTGTGGGAGCAGGACCTAGGTTCTGCCTTCACAGATTACGTGTGGGATTCAGTCCTGGATCGGATACACTCTACCTCCATGTGCGCCCGACATGCTCTTGTGCAATTTAAAGTAGTACATTGTATCCACATATCTAAAACTAAATTAGCTCGTATGTTCCCCGATGTAGACCCGAGCTGTGATAGCAGAGCGCACCGGCATCACTCTTTCACATGTACTGGTTGTGTCCCACCTTGACTGAGTTCTGGACATCAGTTTTTCAAACAATTTCTGAAGTACTTCAGCATCAAATTGAGCCGAACCCTTTCACTGCAATTTTTGGCATTGCTCCAAATCCGGGCTTGCCTAAAGTGAAGCTGAAGGTACTGGCCTTCACCTCATTACTTGCGCATAGGGTTATCTTACTCAAGTGGAAAGATCCTGCTCCTCCTTCCCACTCACATTGGATTAGACACATTATGTCATGTGTGAATTTAGAGAAAATACGTTATACTACCCAGGGATCCGAGAATAAATTTGACAGAATTTGGCGCCCCTTCCTAAATTATTTAAAAAAACTAACAGCAAAAATAGAAGAGTAGCTACCTCCTCCCCTCTTTTATTTGATTTAATTTTATTTCTTTATGTTTTTTTTGTTTTTTTTTCATATTGATTGTTTATTTTTGTTTCTTGTTGTGTTTATTTCGTTTATGTCATTTTTAACATTGTGTATTGTTTTTTGTGCTGATTTTTTGATGCAGGATTGGTTGTAGTCGGGTGTGGGGGTGGGATATGGGCGGGGTGTGTTCGGGGGAAGAAAAAAGGGGAAAAAACGTAATCATTGTACTGTAATCGCTTCACAAATCTTTTGTTGAATAAAAAAACCTTTGAAAAAAAATAAATAAATAAAAACTTCTATCATACGTGTTGATGAACTACCAACATATAAAAGCCATGTGATGATATTAGCTAAAGATTAGCCTGAAATGTTAAGAGAGGTAGTTTTTTCTCAAATTGTGATGGTGGGGGAAAGTGAGCCAAATGCTGTGGGGGAAAGTGAGGCACTGTCTCACTTTCCCCCACCACCACAATTTGACTCATGGTGCCTCTTGTGCCACTAGTGCCTCATGGTGGGGGAAAGTGAGACAGTGCCTCACTTTCCCCCACCATGAGGCACAAGTTAAGTGTAGTCTTAAACATATTTTTATGTAATAATACATAACATATGTTTTATTTTAATGTCATACACATTGTAGAAAAGCCATCATGCCAAGGAAATACACCAGGAAGACGACCTGGGGCAACCACATGGAAAGAGCACCTTCTCATCTTTCCCTGTAACCTTCAGGGCTGGAATGTAGAGTAGGCCTGTTGTAGAGTATGACAGGCTGATGTTATAATCCAGTTGGGTCTTCTCCTGTGTTCTGAGTCCCAGGCTGTTCTCGCTGGTTCTTATTTTCCTATGCTTTGACCCCCTGACACAAGCTGGCTCTAAGGGTCCTGTGTTCTGACCCCGAGACTGTGTTCTAATTTAACTGGTTCTATCTTTCATTTGAATCTTATTAAAACCTTTTGAATTATAATATGTTGTATTTGATTTTGTTCAGAGTTACTTTCAAGTGTTTAGAAAATTTGCTTTGCTTAATTGACCAAACCCCATCATTATTTTACTAGTCCGACATTTGTTCTGGAATGTGTGGCTAGCTTTCAGGATTCTAACTGTTACAATATGTGTTGTTATGGTAGTTTCAGAGTGGAAAAAGTAAGTGGATCAGTTTACCCCCAGCTGGTTCACTTTACCCCCTTGATTTTTCTGGTCCGTCTCAGTTTACCCCACAGCTGGGGTAAAGTGAGCCACATGACAACTTTTTTTAAAACAATCATATTTTCACTGCCCTTTGTCTTTAAAAAATTCTGCTAATGCTAGGAAACATCCTGAATTAATGGGAAATGTGTAAATTTGAGTGATAAATCATTTTAGCTCGCTTAGAGGGGAGCAAATGTAAAAAGTGGCTCAGATTACCCCGTTCTCCCCTACTAGTTGGCTACATAATAATGTTCATAATTTATTTATTCAATAGTTGCTTTACTTGCTCTTTGCATTTTCCCAATGCTATATGTGTTATTTTAACGGTAAATAAACATGCATCTTCCAGCCTGTTTGTTTCTGTATCAGTAGTGACAGCAACATCAATTAGAGATGACCTGGATAAAAAAAAGATTTCAAACAAAATTCAAACCAAACCCATCCCACCGCCTCCATTCTAACAAACCAGGAAAGATCCACCCCCTTTGCCCTTCAGAGGGGCACGCGCCAGGGTTGCCCCCTCTCGCCGCTCCTGTTTGCGTTGGCCATCGAGCCCCTGGCTATTAGCATAAGAGGGCACGCACTTATAAAGCCAATATCACTAGGTGGGATGGACCATAAGATCTCTCTGTACGCAGATGACATCGCCCTCTTTGTAGCCGACCCCGAGAATTCCATCCCCCACCTACTCCAGCTAATTAATTATTTTGGCGACGTCTCGGGTTACACCGTAAACTGGCAAAAAAGTGAACTCTTGTCGTTAACAGCAGATCTGGACCCAACATTCCTAGCCAATACGCAGTTTAAAACAAATCTGGTCAGTATAAAGTACCTGGGCATTACATTATCTAAAAACCAAAAGACACTTTTTAAGTTAAATTTTACGGAAAGGTTGAACAAACTAAAGGAGAACATAGAGAAATGGAGAACATTACCGATCTCCCTTATTGGCCGTGTGAACGCAGTAAAGATGGTCTCCCTGCCGAGATTTCTGTATCTATTTCAGAATATGCCAATTTATATTCCTAAATCTTACATTAAGTCAATTGATTCTATTATAATGCCTTTCATTTGGGGATATAAAGCACATAGGATCTCAAAAGCCCACCTTCAGAAACCCAGGGAGCATGGCGGACTGGGGTTACCATGTTTTTTACATTATTACTGGGCTGCCAATGCTAGAGTCATGGTGTATTGGCTATTTACATATGAAAAAGGCATTAGACCTAACCCTGCCCCCCTGGTTGACAATTGAAAAAAGCTTGGCCCCAAAAACTTCTCTTACTGCCCTCCTCTTCTCTTCTCCCAGACCGCCTGCCTCCTTTAGAGGAGACCACTTTATTCTGTCCAACGGTCAGAGAATTTGGAACCAAATTAGGAAGGCCTGTGAACTATCGAGCACGACCATACATGCCCCAATCTGACATAACCATGCCTCCCCCCATCGTTCACAGATTCAGCATTCAGAGATTGGAGTCGGAAGGGAATAGTAAAAGTTGAGGACCTTTATATAAATGGTCACTTTGCTTCATTTGATCAGTTAGTATCAAAGTTTTCACTGTCGAAAGCTCAATTCTTCAGGTATCTACAGTTGAGGAATTATGTCAGACAGAATATACCATCCTTGGAATCCCTGCCCGCAGATGATTCATTGTCCAAAGTTTTACTGGGCTCACCAGAAGCTAAAAACCTGATTTCTTCTTTTGTGGGAATATTTTTAGACCGGCAGGACAAATCTACTTTAAAAATAAAGCAAGCCTGGGAAAAAGACTTAAACATTGGAATAGCTGACGATGTCTGGGAGGGAGCGCTAAAAAGCATAAAATCCTGCTCTATAAACTCGAGGCTTCAGTTAATTCAATTTAAGGTCACACTTAGATTGCACTATTCTAAGGTTAAACTGCATAACATTTCCCCAAATCTTTCTCCTTTATGTAACAGGTGTAAGATTGCCGAGGGTACACTTGCTCACCACTTTTGGGAATGTCCAAATCTTTACAACTTTTGGTGTCTTGTATTTCAATGGTATTCTAATGTTTTAAATGTTTCTTTGACTACTGATCCTGAAACCGCTCTGTTTGGACATTCCGCAGCCTTGGAAAATCTGGACCATAATGCTCGCACAATCGTGGTTTATGGCATGGTTATTGCTAAGAGATGTATCCTGAAATTGTGGAAATCTGACTCAGCCCCTCAGTTTGACACTTGGTTAAGGGAACTAATGGGCATCCTACATGTAGAGATGCTGAGATATGAACTCTCTGGCAACTTACAGAAGTTCCTCGCCAAAAGTTGTCAAGCTATAACAACCAAACTGTAAAATGTGCAGGGAGTAGGAACAATATCCACAGGCTAACTGGGACTGCCCACAGTACATGAACTAAAGCCCCCAAGTAGCCTGTTTCCTATTTTACAGTCAACAGGTTGCCGTTTAGCATGTACAGGTGTCGACGCCTGCAAATGAGTTGAGTCAGTTAAAGGCCAGGACACACCAGCCCGATAATCGCCGTCGTCAAAAAAAATGGAGTCGGCCGTTTCAGGAAGCTCCAGCTTCCCGTCGCTGCTAAAGAACACACCGAGACGACTGTTTATTTTCCGTACGCTCGCGGGACGTAATGTCTCCACAACAGCAGGCGGCGCTAATCTGTATTGTGGCCCGAAAAAATACGAAAGCCGGAAATGATTGGACATCTCTCTAGAGCATAAACATAGATAGAAATACGTATTTATATTTATGGACCATAATAGCACAATTTTTAGCAGAGAGTGTCGAGCATGGTGTCGAGCAGTCAACAAGGGTTGATGCATGTGAGTACTCTCAAAACGAAACGAACAAACACATTAAAACGATGGCTAGCTGTTGTTAGCTGTTTGTGCTACCCGCCTCACTTCCGGGCTTCACTGATTCGCTAGCCCTCCACCAATCAAATTGCTCCAAATGAAAGACGGTCGGCCGCCGATTGAACATGTTCAATCGGCGGCCGACAGGCTCAAAACAAGCCCGACGACCTCTACGTCGGCCGACGTCACGGCACACACCAAACAGATTCGTCTTTTTTTTTGACGACGGCGATTATCGGGCTGGTGTGTCCTGGCCTTAAAGTGGAATCAACTACATTGGGTTGTAAGGGGGTCATCCCAATGTTCCCAGATTTGAATGTTACCAAATGGAATGTTTTATTAATGTCATATCATATATATATATATATATATATATATATATATATATATATATATATATATATATATATTTATATATATATATATATATATATATATATATATATATATATATATATATATATATATATATATATATATATATATATATATATATAATATTTGGTTTTGTGGATAAAATACAGTTGTGAAGTAAACAACACTGACTTTATCCATGATACATTCATCATGTGTTATCTTTACCTGATCGATTAATCTCTATACGACTCAGTATGCATTATTATAGCTTTTTATCATGTATACTGACATGTTAATAACATAATACTAACTATCCAAGCTAAATTGTTCTGTTAAGGGGTAGGACTAGATGTTTTTTTACTTCCTCCTACGCACTTTTGAGCATGTGGAAAGTGTGTCTGTTTTTTATTTTATTTTTTTTGCATTTTGTTTTTTATTTATTCATCTATTACTATTTGAATTTATTTTTTTATTGCTTGCATGTCCGAAATAAAGACAATCAATCAATCAATCAATCAATCAGTGGAGTGATGTTAGGCAGAAGAAAAAAAACCCACTATACATATCACGGTATATTTTAGAAGTATCCCTTTTCAGTCCACCTCCTACTAAGAGGTTAGCAACAACAATTTCAATTCCGGGCGGGTATGTTTTTTCCCCAACATATTATCCCATTGTTTCCTTGGAAAATTGATATGTACCCGTATATGTAGAACTGAACATGATCAGCAGTATACATTAAAGTCACCACCTGCACTGCAGGCTAGACTTTGCCACACACAGTGTTTATTTATTTTAGTCTGTAATGATTCCATTGATATGCCAGGCTGTTAGCTGATATAATTATTTGATGATTGAACTTCATTTTAGTTTGTCTAAATATATTGCAAGTTTTTCCCTAATGTTTAGTTTACTTTCCTCAGTTTGTTTTAATTGTACGTTCATACAATTCATCAGACAACTTTCTACTAATTATTTAATGTATTCTGTTAACTGACATGTTATTGCAGCAAATATATGTTTATAGTGATCTTCTGGTATTTTACATTGACGTTTGGGTGACTTTAATAATAATGATATACATTATAGCGCTTTTCTCGTACTCAAAGCGCTTGAGATCAATGGTACATGACTCATGCCTGAATTCATGGATTAAAATGATTGAATTCATTCATGTATTACTTCATAAATTAACAATAATTCACAAGGATTAATGGGATCTCATGCAGGATTTAACACAGGAACAACACATTAATTAATGCATTAATAACTAAGGCATTTTATTCATCATGATCTTTGAGTTTTTACTGATGATCATGTCTTCTTCATGGGTAAGTCTGTTCTGCAGTTAAAGGTGAAATAAGCGATTTATTTATGTTAATATAAGTGTTAAATCGCTCTTTATTCATACAGTGATCACTTACATAATGTGCGTGTTTCATAAAGCCGATCTCTCAGTCAGCTGCTCTGCATGTAATCGGCAAATAAACTCTATGTCGTATCCCGAAATTAATATCCAATCACAAGAGAGAACGCTGCAAACCGAAACCCGTCTCACTCATGGTCTCACTGCCAGTGCACGCCAGAGGACAGATGGGTGAATGTTTATGCGCCTACTATGGCGGAGCAGGTAAACATCCTTCCCAATGTCTGTTTTGATGGTTTTTATCATGTTTTATCACAATTACTTATCTGAGATGGTGCTAGATTACTCGCTGTTTGAAGACCGCAGTGCATTAATGTGGTGACGTAGGGACGAGTGAGGGGACTGCTAACTGCAGTAACTGACAAGAAGTTAGCTAAAAGAACCATTCCGCTTACAGCACCTTTAAAGCTGGGGTATGTGATTTCTGATTGGTCAAAGTTAACATGAGCTGTACACTTTGACCAATCAGAGCGAGGCTCTGATTCTCTGTTCTTATTGGCTGTTGGGACTGTCCATTCACTTTGGCACAACTTTGTTGGTGTAGAGCTTGTCAGGGCGGGACCATAGGGGAGGGACCAAAGAGAACAAGTGGAGCGGTTGAGGTATTTGGATTCGAATCTATATCCCAACTGCCATTTTCTCCCCAAACCCTCCACCCCAGCTTTAAAGTGACAAGCAGAAAAACAGACCAGTCACAACAATACACATGAGTGTTTTGTTAAATATTGAAAAGGTTGATATCATGACGTCATCATGTTTGTGGCCTTTTATATAAAGTCAATAATTCAAATAAACATGAAAAGGGAACACCTTAAAACTAATGTCAAGTTCCGATAAAATATCAGATTCAGCTGTGGTGTGATGCTGTAGCCTATAATAAGGCAAGGCAAGTTTATTCATATAGCACATTTCATACACAGAGGCAATTCAAAGTGCTTTATGTAAAATGTCTAAAAGAGAAAAGGAAGAGAAGGTGAATACAAGAGGGAGAGATAGGCTAAGTATATTATATAATATAAATAATCTGGTAATAATTTATAATAGTAAAAAGTAGGAAATTAGCCTAAATAAAATGGTAAGTAAGTAATATAGAAAAGTAACTAATATAAGTATAATGCTGTAATGCAGTATAATGTTATTAATATAAATATAGGAACATATAAGTCATGTTTTCGTTTGGTCGCAAGCTGTTGTTATTTTGGTGTTCCTATTAATTTGTACATCCGTGGTTCTCGTCTGTGCTCAGTGTTATCGCGGGACCTGACGCGGAGCTACGCTTGCACCGTTTACCTATCGTGTGACCAACAGAGAGCCCAGCCTGGAGTTGCTCAGCGCTGATGGTGAATAGCCACTGCTGCGGTAACGGGCGGAGGAGAAGAAGCCGCAGAAGAAGAAGAAGGAGTCAGCAGTGGCAGCAGACTGTGACAGTTCGAGGAGTTAGTCCTTTAAATCAAGGGGAAGGGGGAAATAAGGAAAGATGGCGGCCGCGGCCTCGCCGGGCTCCGGCTCGTCCACCTCCTCAGACTGGATTGTGCTGAGAGACGGTTGCCTGCGTTGCGACGAGGAGGGCCTGCGCAGCCTCTCCTACCACCCGGCCCTCAACGCTATCCTGGCCGTTACCAGCCGCGGCAGCATCAAAGTGATTGACGGCACCTCGGGGGCAATTCTCCAGGCTTCAGCGTTACACGGTAATCACCGGGAGACATGTATTCACTAGCCAGCCCCCTGTCAGGTCCAGTCCCAGTCCTGACAAACCAAACACTGATTGTCAACACACACTTAACACGACACGGGATGAGTTGTTACCCCGGCAAGCTAATGTTAGCTGCTTCTCATAGCACTTCTCTGCGGGCCTAGTTAGATTATTTTAGATATTTTACAGGGTTCTGTTTTGCTTGTGTAAAAAAAGACACGTCTTTGGATGTTGGTCTGTTTGTCTTCAAATTTCAAATAGAGCCTGTTGAAGGCCGACCTTTGCTAATGTTTACCGCATATGCAACATGACATATCCACCACGCAAGCTAACAGCTAGCTCGCAGGTTAGCACAACGCTAGTGAGCCGGACAGTCTAACCTGTCAGCCCGTGTCTCACTAGTGGTCAGTCACGATGTGTCGTTATAAGTACAGCTTATATGTTGGACAACTAAAGTAGCACACACACTGTCACCTCGTTAAAAGGTAGTACTGAGTAGCAGTGTAAAGTAGTGAGATAGCCACTGAGGTAGCTTGCGGGTATTTATTAGTTTACTTTCCAACGCATCGTGCGCTCTGTCTGTCACTGTGATGTGTGATGCTGTCAGTAAAGTGACTCCATGTCGTAGCTGTGGTAATAGTTGCATAGCTTAAATGGCTAATTCAGTCAAATCGCCAGTCTAACCCCTGTCTTGTTGGTTTTTACACGTGAGCACACAACATCCCGGTACAATGTACTGACAGGACGTTGCATACAGACTATGCAAGACTTCCGAAATCCAAGAGTTGATCAAGCTGTGCTCCTCGCTCAGCTAGTTACTGCGACGTTGATCACCGTGCTCTGCTTTGTTTACACATCATGGCATGATGGGTCATTGTAGTGTTATGACATTGTGAAAGAGAAAAGCATGAATATACTTGGTTTGGATGTCAGATATGTAGATGGACAACATTTTTTTTCCTCTCTGAAGGGAAATTGTATTGTCAATTTCTCCTTTCCTAGCAGGGAAGGGAGTCATTGTAAATGATTGTTGCAGTTGTCAGGAAAGAGCTTCTGTTGTTATTAATAGGCACACAGTCTGCATGTCGAAAGGGGAAGTCAGTAATTCTGGAGAATGCTTGTTGTCAATTTTTGTTGTTGTCAAAATCAGTGAATATCTTCCCTGGACGTCCTACCTGTCTGTACTTTGTGTACGCAGCTCTGTAAACTGGCATGTTGCTAGCTAGGGTCAGTCTCCTTTGTTTACATACCAGTTAACAGAGCCTAGGCTGTGTATTAACACCATTTTTTTTGTCTGCACTCAGACACTGTACGGACATGTAGCGGATTGTGAGGAGATATTCACTGATTTTGACTAGGGCTGTCGCGATAACCGCACAGATGAAATACTGCAATATTTTCAAGCCAATCGCAGAGCATGGGCGGTCACCGCAACAACCGCACGTGACATTCATGGACCTGTTATAAAAGGTGACGAACCCCCGTTTTTCAAAACTCATATTTGGAAAAAAGATTTGAAGACCAGATCTTGTTTTTAAAAGGAAATTAATTTTATTTATTAAAATCATATATGAACATTGAATAAAACACTTTCCTTCATTGCAAATGAACAGTAGTACAAATAGACCGAACTCTGATGTGTTTACTACAGACTTTATTCCTCTGCTCCGCTGTGATCGCTCTCGCTGTCATCTCTATACTCTGGTTCGGTCATCCTCGCTGCTGTCCTCGGCATCTGAGACGCAACATGTATTTAATGCTCATAGTTATTCACATAGCCTAGTGCTTAAACGAAAACTATCAACACCGTGGTTTAAGGCTGAAATGATAACCGGGGCACGTTAACGTTGTCGAGGGGAAGGCTTCCGCGATCTCCGTTAGTTTTAGTTTACAGCCGATAAAGTTACAATCACAACGACCACATGGACGTTTAAATAAAGGCTCTTATTCTTATTATCATTAGGGCTTTGATTCAAATAAAATCTAAACATTACGGCGGCTGTGGAGTGCGAAAAAGGAAAAGCGCAGTTGGCAATCTGATCTCTCCTTACTGCCACAGTAAAAGTCGATCGCACAGCCGATTCCTGCCTCTGACACGTTGACTCGCAACATAATGATTTGAGGCTTTGCATTGGCTTTTGCGATGTCCCGTGCCTCTTGTTTTCTCTCCACACAAAGCGTTCTTTTTCCCATTGCACACACACATGCCCCGGTCGCTTCCGAGAGCACAGACAGTGTTGGTTCCAACCGATAAAAAAATAAAATAAACACAACTGAAGCTATGTAAAGCGCTTTGAGTGCGAGAAATGTGCTGTATATTAAATATAGCCTATTATTATTATTATTAAGCTGAATGGGGAAAAAACCCCGTCTTATATTCGGACCAATACGGTACAAACAAGTTGGCTTAATAAATATAGACCTATAATTAGGCCTAAAAAAGGGGTGGAGCAATTATATCGCATACCGCACGGTTTAGCCACCCTGACTCACCGCACGGGGTATTCCTTCATCGCGACAGCCCTAATTTTGACTTAAAGTGATTTTCTCTACAAGGAAAATGTGTAAAAACACAAATTATGTTCAAAAAGCCCTGTTGACATGTTTACTCCTCACTGCTTCTCTGCTCAATTCACCAAGTTCATAATCCAAAACAAACCAGCAGATGGAAATCAAACCGTGGGAGTTTACTTTCGTATAAATGGGACTGGTGACCCATCTTTCCTGCCCAGGTGCATTAAAGGTGCACTATGTCACTTTGGCTGGGTCAGCAAAGTGAACAAGTTATACACTAATAACTGAATAAACAAACTTTCCTCATGGGAAAATTTGGAACACTGAAGTTAGTACGCTACCTTAAAATATTCTGTTTCACTGTTGTTAACAGTGGCAGGGGCCACAGTTTGGTTTACAAACCTTTTCTAGTTTGTTTGGTACCAGGTTTCTCAAAATAATTTTGTATTGATTCATGATGATAACATTATTCAATACTAAGAATGACATGTAGAGAAGATGTGTTTTGTAAACTAACTCTGTGAATGTAAACAAATCTCCCTCTCCTGAAACTGCATAGTGCGCCTTTTTAATCCAGTAAATCAGTAAAGTAAAGACGAAAGAGTAGTTGAATGTTACTGCAATGTGGGAAATAATCACTTTGTTATTACCTCACTAGCAAGTTCCAAATTGTAAAATGAACCTGTGTTGCGTGCTAGCTTTTTGTAAAAGCCACACATCTGGTTTTGCTTTTCATTTAGACCCTGTTTCCACCTTGGATTAACATCTGATTTTTTGAATCTGGTTACAAGTGGACAGCTCTGTCTGTGTGTTCACACTTGTATTTTCAAATGCGACTCCTTTGTCTACTTGTGATCCGATTCCATTTACCCGCACTGTATTTAAATCAACACTTACATCATTTCCGTTTGCATTGGTGTTTTTAACCGGTGGGGTTCAAACAAGTAAACGTAGGGCTGTATAGTGCCACAGTTTTAATCGCATTTGCGATTAAAATGCATTACATGCGAATAGGGCTGCAACTAACGATTATTTTAATAATCGATGAATCGGTCGATAATTTTTTCGATTAATCGATGAATCGGATAAAAAAAATAAACATTTGTAAATGCCGCATCTTTATTCAAAAACTGAACATTACTTCAAATTCACAGTGCAGACTGAAGTGTCAAAACACCAGGTAATTGCTCCAACGTCCCAGAACTAATAAAAGTAATATTAAATGATGAAAAATTAAAAATAAACTTAACTGGGATAACACAAAAAAAAACATACAATGTATGATATACATTTATACAGTATATAAGGGATGTCCATGGTAAACCAGTCAACCGATAAGATTTTTAACCGGTAAATACTTACTGTTAAAAAAATTAAATCATCTTAATTTCTCTCAGATGACAGGAGATCGTTAATTTTTATTGATATTGATTCCATTTTCGAGACTCCTTAACGATCCAAGTCTTTATTGATATCACTATTGATACTTTTCTATAATTTTTGAAATAGAACTTGTATTATTGCTTTAATTGCTGATATGATCTTAGCTCAAGATAGGACATTAAACAGGTCATAATAATTTACTCTCTATTGTATTTTATATTGCTGGGAAAACAAGTTTTCGCCAAAATCTCAAATTTCTTTTTTTTTGTGTTGCATTTGAACACATCAATCATATTACTGAGCCGGCCTGGACACATCACATTTGATCACACTTTTTTTAAGCTAACTAGCTCTATATCCTTCCGATTTTAACATGGATTTAAAAACTGGATTACTATTTTGAACTGACGGGACTTTCTACACCGTTCGGTTGTGTGATTACTGCCGCTGCTTTGAATGACTGTTGATGCACCGATGCCGACTCTCCGAGCCCGTCTGCACACCGTCTGCGGCAGCAGCAGCTGACAGTTTTTTTGGACTAGACGGATACTGAGTTGAAGGAGTTTTTTTAACCCAAAGAAAGCAAAGGTACAACACTTTTATATAGGCCTACAGTCCAGTGTTAGATATGACCAAAATACAAGCTGTGCCTGTGGCCGCTCACACTATAGCTTTCTCGCACCGCTTCACGTGCGGAAGGCTCGCTGTGGGCGTGCATGAACCTGTCGGCGGCTGGATGTAAACAGTGCCGCGCCTACAAGTGACTTATTAATCGCGCGACTCAAAGAATCGATGACCAAATTAGTTGCCAACGCTTCTAGTAATCGATTTTATCGATTCGTTGTTGCAGCCCTACATGCGAAGATAATTACCAGTCTAGGTTTACGAGATTGGCTACTGTCTCATTTAGACAAGAAGGAGCGACGCACAACACTGCTTAGAGGGCTCTACATTAATGCTCGCCAAATGTGGGTAAATATCATAGTATAAAAAAACTCTTAGGCGAGTAAGTTATTGCGCCACTTTGGCTGGTGAAAGATGTGTGTTTGCCGGGCGGCTTTATAACGTCTGATACACTCTTGTCACCACCAGTACACGGCTTTATGCAGTTAAGTTAATTTACGTGCGAACAGAATATTGCCTGTGCGCCTTCACATTAAAAGCCTGTTACTAGCCAAACGCGAGTTGACTTTTATTTTTAAGCAGATAAGTACAGGAAGTCGTTGCCTTGCAGCTCTCCAGTCGATAGCAGAGATTTCCGTGTTTTCAGATTTACGCAGTGAAATGAAAACAGAGGACAGAAAGCTTGTCATTTGCAATACTGGCGGATGCAACTAACGTTCATGAGGCTTCTATAAAAGCTGCATGAACGCCAGTGATGCATTGTCAACGTATTTCCGCTCAGGCAGGTGGCGGCAGTTGAGTAGGAGGTCCCTAATGTGGACAAAAGTCACTTTGCTGTTTCAACTATCAAATGAATGCGGACACAAGCGACGTAAACCACCTCCGAATGTGGTTTTTGTGATCCGATCTCAGTCAATGCGTCTTGTGTTTTCACTAGGGCTTTCAAGCGATGAAAAAAAAAATCTAATTAATTACAGGCTCTATGATTAATTAATCACACACTTATATGACACTTTTATGCCTGTTTATAAACAACTGTAGGCCTATAGGCTACTGTTCGTCTCTCTCTCTCTCTCTCTCTCTCTCTCTCTCTCTCTCTCTCTCTCTCTCTCTCTCTCTCTCTCTCTCTCTCTCTCTCTCTCTCTCTCCTCCCCCCCCCCCCGTAACTTCTGTCTCCTCCCCTCAGCCAGGCTTCTACATTAAATATATTAAGGAACTACTTGCGCCGAAAGAAAAAAAACAAGCAGGCTAAATGACGCACACACACACAAAGGAGGAAAAAAGACAGGCATATGCTAGGAAGAGTGAGAGGGGTCGGGTGTTCCGTTGAGACGATCGCAAAGTAGCAAACAAAAGTGAGACACGAGGAAGATTGAGAGATAGGCCTACTGTTTTGAACCTACATTGTTAATTAGGCACCCACTAAATCAATAATGCACAGACACTGCGAGAATAACATAAAACGTATTCCTACCTTCATGCTTATTTGCCCTCGGCCCCTTTCCCCTGCTTCTTTCTTTACTCTTTAATCCCGTGCAGGCCGTGTCCGCAAGATACAGGTGCAGCGCCGCTAGCATCTCACCTCTTTTGCACCGGGTCAAAGGGCAATATAGAAGTGCGATTAATCTGCGTTCATTTTTTTAATCGCGTTAATTTTTCTGTGATTAATTAATCGAAATTAACGCATTAATTTGACAGCCCTAGTTTTCACCTGTAGTTAAAGCTGTCAAGACGTGATCCGATCACAAAAAGCACATGTTAAAGACAAATGGAAACGGGGTCTTAGTTTCACTTTTGCTTCTGTACATTTTTGCCAAGGATAATATTGTGATCTTAAGATGCTGACCAACCTGGCTCTCATAATATTATCATGAAGACATCTCCTTTTGTTATACCATTTAGCACACACCTCAGCTTAGGAGGAGGAGTCTTATTTTACACTTTTTTATGATTTATGACAGCATTTGCATGACTGATTGGAGATGTGTTTTCTCCCTGTTTGCTGAAAGGGACTGAATGATGATGGCTGTGTGACAGCCCCTGTTGTTCCCAGGGCCACATGTTACCCACTGAGGGAAATGAGGTCATGCCCTGCACGTGAAGCTTACCTTCTGTTACTGACGGGTGCATGTTATCATTCTTTTTTTAAAGAGCCTCAAAGTCCATTCATTAAGTTTTTTTTTTTGGGGGGGGTGTAACTTTTAATTATCTTTCACACTACAACACTAATGTATTTTCTTCATTTTGCTTTTGCCTACCGGTTTGGTTGGAGGTTATGGCCTACTTTTTCTGCTCTGTACTGTGCTAAACTTTAACATTTTGTTTGTTGAACTAAAGTATTTGGCAATAGCGTCAGCTTTCCTAGAAAGGCCGCTGAGAGGCTTAGGTGGGCTCCAGGCAGTTACGCGTCAATCAATGACTCCAAGTCCGGTGATGAATATAGTTTTAGCATTTATTACTGAAGACAGAATCACAACTGATGAATGAAAACATCTAGATGGTATGAAAACAAATCAATAAAAGATAAAGTGATGAGGGTTGCTAGTTACTGACGGTTGTTTTGACGATGGTTTGACGAGTTTGACGGTAAACAGAAAATATCATCAGGAGTGCCACTAACCCCCTTTGTCTCTCTAACCCCCGCCCATCCGAGTTTAATGTCCTATCTTGAGCTATGATCATATCAGCAATTAAAGCCATAATACAAGTTCTATTTCAACAAAATAATAGAAAAGTATCAATAGTGATATCAATAAAGACTTGGATCGTTAAGGAGTCTCGAAAATGGTATCAATATCAATAAAAATTAACGATCTCCTGTCATCTGAGAGAAATTAAGAAGATTTAATTTTTTTAACCGTTAGTATTTACCGGTTAAAAATCTTATCGGTTGACTGGTTTACCATGGTCATCCCTTATATACTATATGTTTATCATACATTGTATGTTTTTTTTGTGTTATCCCAGGTAAGTTTATTATTAATTTTTTATCATTTAATATTACTTTTAATAGTTCCGGGACGTTGGAGCAATAACCTGGTGTTTTGACACTTCAGTCTGCACTGTGAATTTGAAGTAATGTTCAGTTTTTGAATAAAGATGCGGCATTTACAAATGTTTCTTTTTTTTTATCCGATTCATCGATTAATCGAAAAAATCGATTATTGAAATAATAAAATAATCGTTAGTTGCAGCCCTATTCCCAGCTCAGACCGGGTTTGTGGGACATAAAGCATAAGCATGTCAGTGGAGCGGGTCTGATAAAGCCCATCTGAGATTTGCAGCATTTCAAATAACGAGGAAGCTTCCCTGTCAAGGCTTTGTAAATAAAAACATGCCAATGTGCGTCACGTCTCTCTTTAAGGGAGACGTGACGCACACCCAACCCAACCTTTTCATATAAAAGACAATGGTGTGTGTCATAAGCATCTCAATAGTGTATATTGAGCTACATTTTCTGTTTCTGAGAAGTCTGTTGAGTTTTGCTTTTGAAACAGTAACTTATGGTTAATGTAATAACATGAGGAGGATCATCATTCACTATCCAGAGTCAACTCTGACTGCGGAACACTCTTATTTTACACACACACACTCTTATTTTACACACACTTACACACACATTCATTGTCTATTTTGTTGTGCTGTTTTGTTTGTTTGTGAATAGAGATTTGATTGAATTGAATGTGGTTTGCCTGATAATTTTTTTAGAATACTGAGCTATTTCACATGTTGTTGCTGCCATTGTTTTTATGGTCTCACCTAAAAGTACCTTTCACAGTATTATTATTTGTCAGACTTGACTCCGAATGGCATCCCCCATTAGTAACCTGCGACAAACGCTATACCTGCTTTTATCCATAGTTATGTGTTACTTTGAGATGCAAGTTTAGACTAAAAGATCAGCCCACAGTGTGTAGTAATGTGACAGGAGCAAAAAAAAAACACGCTCGGATGTGGCTTGGTGTAAAGAGGTTTAATTAGTGTTAAAATAGGGTATCATATAGTTATCGTGAACCCAATATCGTGTATGGTATCCAGTGTTTCCCCCAGAAAATGTCTTCGTCACGGTGGTCACTGTCCCGGGTCATGGGAGGCGAACATTTTGGGGGTATTTTGCTCAAAGATGCCAATGCGCAGTAAAGAAATAAACAACTGTTAATTTGAATGCAAAAATACAACAGACACTGACCTTACAGTTGTGCAATTTTGTTTGCTATGTGCAGGTACAAATTATGTGCAAACATGCTGACAGTACAAAGCACAATTAAAGAAAACTTCTACTGTTTTGGTGCAATACTATACAGACACACTAAATTATACAAATAATGGACCATACACTCAACATGTGTATGCACATCAAAGTGCTAATTCAACTTTTTGAAGTTCTTTTTTGGATGGGGGCTGTTGTGCGATTATTGTGGACAATAGGCCTATGATGCGATAGCCTATAATTAATTAATGGTTATTTTGAGCCTACTTGCTTGATTTCTTTTTAAATACACAGGTTATTGGTCGTTTTGGAACATAAAAATAAAGCAGCATTGAAAATTCAGAAAATAAATCTTGTAGGCCTACACTAGCATGCTGTTTGAAAAATAACTCAATAGTTGAAATAATAAATACAATGTGTTCTCCATTTAGAATTACTAAATACATATCTCCAAAGGTCAAAGACAGTAACAGTGTGGCACTTCTGTAAACTTACTGAAAGGTGCCTGGGCCATCACTCTCATGCATTCATCAAACTTTTCTCTGCCCTGTCTGAGCTGATAGATGGGTTGTGTTGCCACGGTGATGTGGAGTCTTAAACTATTCTAGCTTTGCAGAGCACTTCTTTCTGTTCAGCTAAATATCCCCATAGAACCGCACTGCGTTTATTATCGCCACCAGTTAAATGTCGGTTTGCTTCTGCTCGTTTAACTCTCCCGCGTACATGCCGTAGACACATGCTTTTTACCGCAAATCGCGCTTGCTAGTACATTAATTGTGCAGCAATTACCAACCGACCATTTTGGGGGGGTCGGTTGGTAGTCAAGGCGGGGGGCTGGCGTTGCTAAGGCGGCCTCCTTAGCCATAAAGCGCTGGGAGAAACACTGGTATCATATCGTGAGATGAGGGTATTGTCACACCACGAGTCTCAAACCAAGGCAGTAAGGCCACGGAGCAAAACAGCTGGTAAATATTGGTTCTCAATTCTGCTGAAGAGTGTCACTTTGAAAAATGTATTTGAATTGGATTGGCATTGTGTATTTGAAAAGTGACGAGTTTATATTACATAACCCCTGCAGTCAGCAATTCTGAACACTTGGTATTGCCAGTTTGCAGAGCCTAGGCTGTGTGTTTAATACTGGATTTTTTTTTTTACAGGTAGCAGATCCACAGATTTTGACAAAGTGATTTTGACAACAAGTGTTCTCTAGAATTGCTGGCTTCACCTTTTTAAGTCTCGTAAATTGTAGTTATCCAAAACGTAGGGCAACTGATGCTAGTGGTGTGAAAGGTAGGGGGCTAGCCAATTTTTTTTGTCTGAAGAAGGGTAGGTTTGATCTGTTTGGCAACAGATGGTGTAGTGATCATCGAAAAATAACGGAGGCTTCTCTGTATCATTACCTGAAAAATACTCTCTGCCATTTGCACCAAAGAGGAATGGAAGACATGCTTTCTTCCTTTTTTCTCCATTAAGCCTTTGGATACCTGGTCTAAATTCAGAAACCTTAATATATGATATCTAAGTTGGGTGTGTCTCAATAAGCTTTTACAAAAAACTGATAAATTATAAATGTTATAAAATTTTACTGTCTAGGCCATTTGACAGGACTGTGTGGGCGTGGCTGTATCAAACTGTATCCATGGCAACAGTCATTGTTTTTATAGAATGTTCGGGTAGAGAACTGACGTGATTGGTTCAAAATACTAATTGTTTCCTACGTACCAGAGCAGAGCCCCGCCTCATCTAACCAAATTTCTGTGAAGTTTTTCACACTTAAATGACAATATGTTAAATTTGGATTGATAAATATGCCTATAACTCTTTTCAGATGCTTACTATCATACACCGACCTAACTCCCCAAATGACATTGTTAGAAGGATATTGGGTTTACAGTAGGGGTGGGTAAAAATATCGATTCTCCGATGCATTGCGATTCTCTCTCGAACGATTCCGAATCGATTCATAAAAGTTAATAATCGATTCATTAAAAAAATAAATTATATATATATATATATATATATATATATATATATATATATATATATATATATATATATATATATATATATATATATATATATATATATATTTTAACTAGTATTTAATATTAGTATTTCCTGCGCCACTGCGCATGCACACCACACAAGTGCGAGTTGTTAAAAGTGGCGACAAAAGGGCAGAGGGCAGCAAACCCATATGACCTGCACTGGCTTTGTGTCTGTTTACGTTTTTGTATGAGAGCTGAATTCCAATACAGCACTTTTTTTCACTTTTGTACACCTTATACTGGTATTGTGCTAATGTTTTATTTGTTACCAGAAATGAAGGCACCTGGTTCTTATGTGTTATTAGTGTTCAAAGATGTCATGTGCGAAAGAAAGAAAAACTATACATGATTTAAATACATTACATTTAAAACAGCACTGTCAATTGTGCTGATGTTACGTTACAATTTACAAGAGGAGAGAGTTATACCATGGCTGTTTGTTCACAAGGCATAAAATTAAATAGATAATTATTTAAATTAAATTAATTATTTTACTCTTTCTTGTGTATTTCTACTTGATACTGAATCGATATCGAAGCATTTCAATCAATATCGAATCGATATCGAATCGTGACTTAATGAATCGAAATCGAATCGTGAGAGTCTTGACAATACCCAGCCCTAGTTTACAGGGTCTTTAAAGCCACCCTGACACTGACTGTGTGCTGTCCTCTGCTCCTCCTACCACAGCTAAACCAGGTGGTCGTGTGCGCTGTCAGTACTTCCCTGCAGTGGACAAGGTGCTGTTTGTGGACGACTATGCAGTGGGCTGCAGGAAGGACCTTAACGGCATCCTGCTGCTAGACACAGCCCTCCAGCCTCCAGTGGCCAAGCCTGATGATGTGGTTCAGCTGGAGCTGCCCGTCACAGAGGTAAGACCTATATACTATCTATCTATTATATACTATCTAAGGGTAAGACACACACCCACAAGGTTTTCTCACTTTAGTCTTTTGTTTTTGGAGTATAGGGATTCCTATTTTTGGCAGTATTGTCGTGTCGTTGGCCTTACATTTCTTTTTAATGGCATTTAAAAAAGTTATTAAGGAGTCTTGAATGTAACTTGGAGATCCCTGGGGGGTACTCTGTGTATCAACAGCTGACATTGGTTTGTCCTGCCAGCATGAAAGAACATAAGGAGCATAACCTGGGTTATCGCTTTAAAAAGATGCTTTGGAACAATAGTAGCATCAAGAGGGAATTTGTAATCTGTAAAGCTGAGTTCACACCAAACTCCATCGCTCCTAACGCCCCTAACGTGCCGCTTGATCCTACTTTGGTCTATTTTGGTTCATCCCGTCTATCGAGCCTAGCTTTTCTCCCGCTATTTTCTTTCCCCTACTCAACCATGGCTGAGATCAGAGCCAACACAACAGTGTGCATGTGGGCACAAAAAGAACAACAACTGTGCCAAAAGACAAATAAACAGCAACAAGTAGCCTGGCATTAAAACAACATTGCATATAGATCCACGATGCTCGGAAATACACACAATTAAAGGCAGCAACATACCAAACACATTCACACCAGCATTGTGTGCGCAGCGGCACAAAATAAAGGCATCTTACCTGGCTGTGACAGAGCGCCGCGGATGGCAGAGATGAACACCGTTGCTTGGCTGTACTTGTTGTGAAAGTCCACACGGACTTGGCTGTCATGTTTGGGTTCATAATATTACTAGTAGCCATACACAACCGGGTGAGTTTACTAATGCTAACCAGCGCTAACTTGGTTTTTTTGGTTAAAGCACAGCCACTCTAGCCTGGAAATCCAGACCCATATCTAGAAAGATAGAGGGTCTGGCCATGATCAATAGACCTTCCCAACTGAAGGGGCGGCTCCTACTTATGCATTCCAAATACCACTGCACGCAGTTGGATAGCACTACAACCAATAAGTGCAATGGACAAGGTGACGTATTTAGCCCTGTTCGTTTAGCGTACGGCGGGTTATCTGTTAAATTAAACTTTTGGCGTGGTCGGTCGGCAAAACAGAACATTCCTCTTACTTGCTAATGAAAGATTTGAGTGCCTTCTTCCAAATCGTAAAGGTTCGAGGCCAAAGCCGTCTCAAACTCAAACAACATATCCACAGCCATCTTTGATGTTTACTATCACGGCTTCGACGGCGCATGCACAGCACTGTCGTCAGTCGGTTACGTCCGCCCCAGAGCACCATACATAGGGCTCTGGCCCGGCCATATCAGATAGAACGATTTGATCGGTAGCTCAGGATTTCTTGACATATTTAATTTGCAAGCGGCAGGTCTGTATTTCCAGGCTACAGCCGCCCAGCATATTCACTGAATAAACCAGGAAGCCCTATCTCCTTGCTCACTCTCCCCACGCCTGCTCCTTCTCGTAGAACTGCGACCGACTGTCATCCAGCACCGGCTGCCCGCAAAGACGTTTCTCTCCTCCGTGTTTCTCTGCCTCTGTGTACACGGTGTCCTCCGTGTAGATGTCAGTGACATTGGGTCAGTCGGCACGCGTATTGGCTATCGCGGCTAAGCGTCACGCTTCATCGCATTAAAAGTTCTCTATTTTCCACTTCACGAGATGAAGTGATAGAGCGTTGGATGCTATAGAAGACATCTTATTGTGCCAAACACTTCCATCGAGTTGCTTCATCACACCTGAAGCAATGATTTCATACGAAAATATGCTGATTCTCATCGCGTTTGGTGTGAACACACCTTTAGCTGCTCACCTATTCAGCTTCCAACTTAAGCATTCAAAAGTAGAAGCCACAAGAAGTAAACACACATTCATTAATGTGGTTTTCTAGTAAGTAAATAATTCAATGACTGCATCTCCAGACTGTGATCATGACTGAAGTTACATCATGCATAACCCATGGAACTATTGAGTTTTTGAGACATTTCCAATGCCCTGTCTCTGTCAGTTCTAGCTAGTTACAGTTGTGTGTGTGTGTGTTTATTTTGTGTGTTTTCAGGCCCAGCAGTTGCTGTTAGCCTGTCAGGAAAAGATTGACGTGTCCAGCACAGAGGGCTTCGAACTCTTTCTCACCCAGCTCAAAGAAGGCCTGAAAAATACCTCACACGAGACGGCAGCCAATCACAAAGTGGCCAAGGTTAGTGGCACAGCCTTTCTAAAGGTGCTTTGCTTTATCTTGTTGCATACTGTTACCACTGGGTGGTGACAAGAGGTAGTGGTGCTTAGTTCACACATACAAAAATCTATTTTAAAGGGGACATATTATGCAAAAACTCGGGTTTAAATGTGTATTTCCGAGGTCTACTAGAAAAGGTTTTAATGGTTTATTGTTCAAAAAACCCAATAGTTTTCTACCATTTCCCATTTCTTCATCACCTTTTCCAGCCTTTTCTGCTCTCTATCTCAAAAGGTTGGTTTTGACATTTACCCCCCTTCGCAAAAATTCTAGTCTGCTCTGACTGGTCAGATTTACATGGGCGTGCATGCACCACCCTGCTCATACCTACCTATAGGGCTGTGCGATATGGCGATATATATCGTCTGACGAAACAAAAACGTCTATCGTTTCATTTTATGCAATATCGTTTATTTCGTTATGTTGCAAATCCCACTCTTTAGGACACAAACTATACATGTAGCTTGTACTGAAGTTACTGTTAATTAAACCGAATAGTTCCTACAACGTAACTTTACATTAAAAGCCTTTAGCTGGTGAAGTGTGAGAAATCAAAGTCAACTTTTACTTTAATTTTCAAGCAGAAACACTAGCCCCCTTTACACAGCCAGTGAAAGCCGGGAATATGCCGGCCTTTCGGCCCTCCGCCCTGCTGTTTAAATGCGACCGTTGCGGAACGAGGGAAGAAAGGTGCGAGAGATTGTTTACTACATCGGGGGGTAGTAAGATTCCCGACACAATCAGTTCCGCCTCTCTGTTTAAATGCTCCAGCTTGTTGTTGCGGAACAGGGGGGTGTTTGACGTTCCATAGCCTACGTTCTAAACATGCGACCATGTTAACAGTTGAAGGACGTGTGTTTAACATTAATCACGGCGGCCTGATGTCCCGTAAAAATCACCAAATAAAAGGAACGGTGTATAATCTAGCTGATCATAAGGTCCGTTGCTCAATCCAAACCCCCGCGCTTCATTTTGCAGAGTGTATGAGTCTATTTCTGCCCAGGAGAAGTTGTACAATGGAAAAGCTAGGCTAGGCTAAGCTAGGCTGCGAGTGCGACCAGATCGCCACCGCTATTATTATCCTAAGTCTGAGCGTATATCCACACTTTATTTCTGCCTACAGTAACGTGACTTCACACACTGTGTATGTGTATGTTTATGTCTGATTGGCAGATCTCTGCCCTCACAAAGAGACTCGCTCACAACCAACCTGTCACACGAACACACACACACACACAGAGGTGAAGCGGATTGATTTTGTCAGTTTGGTTAACAGTCCCAGTGATGTTGGACTCAGCGTGTAGCAAGATCAACTGGCACATCGTGGGGACAGTAAAATACGGCCCTCTTACTGCAAGCTCCAGCACTCATCTGCTCTCAATTCACCGGCCAGTGTTGTTGTTGTAAAGCAGCTGACCGGCGCGGCGCTAAATGTTTACGTCACACCTGACGTTGTTTACAAGCGCCTCTTTCATTCCGGAACGCTGTGTAAAAGGAGGTACTGATGCGCCAGCAGGCCGGTGTTGCTTGAAGCAAAGCCGGCATTTTGGAGTGATGTTGTTCCGTCAATATGCCGCAATCTCTGTGTAAAAGGGGCTACTTAGAGCATCCCGCATCCTAGCCCCGCTGCGCTTCCATCACACTACTTCCGCCCGACCGAACCAGGCTTTTCTGGCTTATGTGATAATCAAAGTTCATTTCGGACACTAAAATCCATCGGTAGCTAGCGAGGCAGTTCGGCTGCTAGCTGTCGCGCGCTTCCCGGCTCGGCTGCTCTCTCAGCGGTGAGAAGCTCCTGCGCTCCCCGAGGCGGTCACCCTCTCCGCGGGGTGAATTTACAAGCCACCGCAGCCTCAGCTAAAGAGGATAGCTCCATTAGGCTAATGAGCTGAGCTAAGGAGGAATCCACCAATTCAGTCAATTCAGTGCTCTGAAACCCCACACGGCCCAAAACTACTCAAATGTCACATTGCAATTTTCTATTTTGTTGAATGCTTGAAAATTTGCGTTTTAATAAAAGCTAAAATAATCAAATATGGGTAAATGCTTTATTTGTTGAGTATTTAATTATTTATATTAAATATTTATCAATTGAATTTACAGAAAATATGCTATATCGTCAAATGTATCGTTATCGGGACAAGAAATGTCTATATCGGGATATGAGATTTTGGTCATATCGCCCAGCCCTACCTACCTATATGGGCATGGCACACATTTAATACCTTGTTCTTGGTGCTGTCCCAGTTAACACTATGGACTGTTCTCTTCACGTTCCCAGCTGACTTCTCAAAGAGCTGATAGTATAAACACATGGGCCAGTGGATGGAGTAAATACCTTGTTAGCATGTAGCTGTTGACTCACAGTTACAAATGACATACCACTGAACGTTGTCCAAAGTGTACAAGGGCTAATTATACCCTGCATTCCAATCCCCATACTTCCCTACTATTTAGTATGCCAGAAAAAGATGTATGATGTCCTAATACATGCACGTCAATTGCAGTATGCCAAAAATACCTAGAGGCCCCACTAACTCCAATTGCATTTTGCAGTATTCGTCATTATTCTTGACATTTCTCGACATAATGAAAAAAAATCTTCCTTATCTGTTTTTCTCTCCCGTGGCCCTAAAGCTCTTCTGTACTTTAGCATGTAGTGTAGTAAAAAGAAAAAGTAAGTGATTTGGAACACAGGGATAGTGTCTAGTGTGTTCTGTTTTGTATGGTCTTTGTGATTGAGTCACGGTTCTAATTCTGGGGATAGGCCAAGGGGCGATTACTTTCACATGATTTGACTGGAGTTGGATCAATTAGCTAGAGCCTAACCAGTACCCCATTAGGCAAGGCAAGGCAAGGCAAAGCAAGTTTATTTATATAGCACAATTCAAACACAAGGCCACTCAAAGTGCTTTACAGGGGCAAGATTAAAATACATAAAACACATTAGAAGACATTTAAAAGCGAATGAAAAGAAGTAAACATTTAAATTAAATAAAAATTACAGGTTAAAATGGAAACAGAAAAGTCTTCAGACTCGATTTAAAAGAACTGAGGGTTGCAGCAGACCTCAAGTTTTCTGGGAGTTTGTTCCAGATATTTGGTGCATAAAAACTAAAAGCTGCTTCTCCTCGTTCTCCTTAGTCTTGTTTTTTTTTCCTTTTTCATACATAGCGTAAGATTTATCTATGAAGAGCTGTTGCGAAGAATTAAGATAGATCATGTGCTGGTAGTGGCACAATTTATTTATTTATTTATACATTTAATTTGTTTTAAATGAATCCTACATACATTATATACTGTATATTTAGTTATCTTTAGGGCTGGCCCGAATACCATTTTACAGGCTTCGAATACTCGTTGGATTTTCCGAGCGAATATTCGAGTACTCGTTCTAAAAAAACACACCATCAAAACCAACATTAATAATCCCAATGTACTCAATGAAACCGAGTGTGTGAGCCGAGACAGCAAGCTGTGCAGTTTGTTGATCCTTTAATAACTTTTGAACGGTAATAAAGTCAGAGTTCTTACTTTTTCCCCGTGGAAGCAAACAGCTGTTGTTCCGTTCCAAATCAGCAGGCCTTTCTGTCACTGTAACCCTTACAGGAGCTTTTCAATTAATCCCGTAATACGCATCTTTTCGGTGATTTATAAATCCATACAAAGATCCAATATTGATAGTCTTTTGTGTCCATATCATATCCTATTGACCGTGTATTCCCATGATGCAAGCAAGTCACTGTTGATGATGGGCAATAGCAGCGCTGCATAAAGAACGTAGCCTACACAAACAGCGCTAAGCTAACGTTAGCATTACTCCAAGCATTACTTTCCCTTCCAAAATCGCGCTAATGTTGTGGTATAGAGTTAAGAGGAACACATACTCTATTCTTCCTCCATCTCTCTCTCCCTACTGCGCTTGGTGCCGCTTTAGTTTGCCACGCTCTGGCACCATCACGTAGCCTACAGCTGTCACCGGTTGCGCATTGAAAGGTCAGCGGCCAACTAGGTCAAAGTTCAAATTATTCGATAAGATATTTTAAATTAACATCTAAGTTGTATTTTACAACTGTTGTATAACTTGTGTATCTAAAATATTATTTTCTGACAAAATACGTTGCAGTTTGAGCTACCTTTGCAAAAAAAAAAAAAAATATATTCCGAATACTGAATTGAGCTACGAATACTAATTTAACAAACGAATACTCGGATATTCGAAAAATTCGGGCCAGCCCATGTTATCTTACTGTAATTTCTTTTATATTTGGTATTATTACTGCAACTACGCTTCCAGGGTTCCCTCTGTCGTGAAATTCCTGGTTAGGAATTAACTGAATGTTTTGGAAAAGTTTTTAATTCACACTTACTTTCTACAGTGTTTTAAAGAATGTTCATAAAATTTCCCCCAAAAATTTCTGACGTTATTCCTTGAACTTCCATTGTTTAAAATCTTACTTGTTCGCTTATCAGATAGAATGCCTGGGAAGTGCATGTTTAAGAATTTATGGCTTTTAAATTAAAAATATAACACATGGCTTCAGAGAAAAAAACATGCTGTATAGAATTATATTATTGAGCCATATGATACGATGAAAAATCTACATAAATTATGCAAATTGGGTAAACATTTCCATGGAAAAGTTTTGAAAATGTTTTTCCTTTTAATCCTCTGTGAGCTGACTGTAACTTGTGTTTGGTTGTTTCCAGTGGGCGACAGTGACCTTCCATCTCCCCCACCACGTGCTGAAGCTGGTGGCCAGTGCCATGGTCAACGAGCTGAAGAAGATCAACCAGAACGTAGCGGCCTTGTCTGTGGCTTCCTCCATCATGGACCGGCTCTCATACCTCCTGTCCAGCGCCAGGCCAGAGCTGGGCGTGGGCCCCGGACGCTCTGTAGACAGGTGAGAAAAGCAATACCCACTGAACTCAACAGTGAAACAGACCAAGTCATTGGGAGTTAGCTTTTCTTAATACCGTTAGCCTCATAGCTAGGGCTGGGCGATATGGCAAAAAATATTATCACGATTATTCTTTCGATATTGATCGATATTGATCACGATATATGTGATCGCCTACTGCTGGAGCCTGAAGAAACCAGAGTGTTCATTAGTTAAACTATACAATGTTGTTTATTAGCATATTGTGATAAGAGAACATTGAATCACATTTAAATTAGGGCTGTCAAGCGATTAAAAAAAATTAATCTAATTAATTACAGGCTCTGTGATTAATTAATCTAAATTAATCGCATACTTTTATGACACTTTTATGCCTGTTTATAGACAGCTGTATAGCCTGCTACAATTTGTTTCTCTCTCAGGCTCTCTCTCTCTCTCTATCGCTCTCCGTCGCTCTCCGTCTCTCGTAACTTCTGTCTCCACAACAGACACGCTGCACTGCCACAGATGCCTATGCCGTTTTATTCCCCATCGTCGTACTCATAGGCAAAAATATTGACACACACACACGGGGCGGGTGTCCGTTTACGCGGGAGACAAGACAGCTAGCAAACAAAATTGTACACACGGAGGAAGATTGAGAGATACCTTTGAACCTACATTGTTGCACCCACTAAATCAATAATGCACAGACACTGTGGAGAATAAAGTAAGATGTCTTCCTACCTTCATGCTTATTTGCCCGAAGCATCCCATAAACCGTCCATAGAGCCCTTGGCCCCGCCCTTTCCCCCAGCTTCTCTCTTTACTTTTCTCCCTTTCACCCGTGCGGGCCGTGTATGCAAGCTACAGGTTCAGCTCGGTGCAGCTGCGTACCACTTTTGCACCGGGTCAAAGGGCATTATAGAAGTGCGATTAATCTGTGTTAATTTTTTTAATCGCCTTAATTTTTCTGTGATTAATTAATCGAAATTAATGCGTTAATTTGACAGCCCTAATTTAAATATAAACATTTAACTTCACAAACATGTTTTAACTGCACCTAACTAAACAATATAAGATAGCTTGCCTTGTAACCTATTGAAAATATTGTAAATACAAATAAAAGCTCTGACTCCTTTTACATTAAGCTCCTTTGGCAGGGCTACAGCAAACATCTTACATCTTGTAGAGAGGCACAATCATTCATAAAAAGTAAAGTGGATCAACAAAGGCCCTGACACATTTAAGTACTGAACTTTAAGATATAAAATATGACAATATGAAACAGCTACCTGTATGTTATACTGTAGCATTGGTTCTTTTTGATTGTTTTTCATAAGGTGCAACTACCGCAAAAGAAGATGCGAAAGACTGCTGTTTTGGAACAGCCACCGCTCGCGCTGCTAATAGCAGCAGTCGGACGGCGGTTAAAACTTGCCGCGCATTTTCACACTTTCGGTGTGGCCGCTCCTATATTTATTCCCCCCGTGTTGCGAGCCTTTTACGCCGGTATATGCACAGAGACGACTCGGTGCAAGCCGAAAGAGACAGTGAGCGAACAGCGCTGGCCACGACAGCAACGTGACTATGGTGACATCGTAGCAGCGGGACACAGTGTAGCCTTTATAGGTCTGTGAGTGTAGCCCACTGATTCATTTAATGAAGAGGAAAAGCACGACACAACAGAGTGCTCCGCCGACATTTTTTGCTAAACACAAGACTCTCTTCACTCTTGCCGAGGTGACTACACACGGCTCTCCTCTTCCCGTACCGCTTGAAGCTCAAATAAACATGCCCGGTCGCACCAGGAAATGGGCGTGTAATTAGACAGAAAATGCAAAAACTGCAATCTGACTGGCTGTTGAGTTTATTTCTGCTTTGTGATTGGCTGTTGGTAAATCCATATCAGTTATGTTTTTGTTTTTTTCCATTTTCATATCGAGCATTTATGTCAAACGCATATCGACGTAATCGACTCTACTCTACATCTACATTTTGTTAGCCTAATAGCATAATTGCCTAAGTCATATTTTAAGGGTTATAGAGTAGGGTAAAGTAGATGTAGAGTAAAAGTAGAGTAGAGTAAATATGATTTAGGCAATTATGCTATGAGTAGGGCTGGGCAATAATTCGATTACAATTAGTAATAGCGATAAAATTCCCGTCTATTACGTCGATATGCGTTTGACATAAATGCTCGATATGAAAATGGAAAAAAAACAAAAACATAACTGATATGGATTTACCTAGAATAGAGTAGATGTAGAGTAGATTAAATATGATTTAGGCAATTACGCTATGAGGCTAACGATATAGCATTTCTAGGGATGGGCCCGATCCAATCCAATATCGGTTTCGGGTCCGATATGGCTGCAATCTCCTAGTCGGACTGACAACTCAGATCCACTTATCGATCCAAATTCTATAGTCCCCTTTTAATTATATAAAAAAATGTAATCATGAAAAAAAAAAAAAAAAAAGACTGTGATAGGCTATGGCACACGTTAAAAATAATTTAGCAATTAAAAAGTTTAGCTCTGATGTTCTTCTTCTTTTTCTGTATTCAAAGCAGTTCTGATAAACCTTTAAGCATTTCTGTATATTTTCTGCTCTTTTAAATTAGAATTGCTATCCCTTGATAGGTGATAGAAGGTGCCCTAATGTTTAAGAGTGTAGTACAGAGTGCTTCATGAAGCATTGTGTGGTCTGTTGAAATGATATTCAGAGACTTAGTCCACAAGATACAGCATAGAGAAGAATACTGGGTCTGTTTGTAAAAGGTGTTTCCTGTCTGTAGATCTTTGATGTACAGCGAGGCCAACAGGAGGGAGACCTTCACGTCATGGCCACATGCTGGCTACAGGTGGGCTCAGCCTGACCCAATGGCTCAAGCAGGGTTTTACCACCAGGTAAGGTTCTCTGTCTGTCTGGCATATGCTCTGTCTCTACCTCGGTCTACTCTCATGCACATTCACTATGTCTTCATGCAGTCAGAGGGCTATTTGCATGTAGAGCGTGTTGGTTTGCGGCTCAACATTATTCAGTTAAGGGGAAGAAAAACATGGCCACATCCAACTATACAGGGAAACTACTGTGTGTGTCTGTCCTTTGAGGGTCTGGCCAACCTCCCCTCCAATCTACTTTACACTTGACAGGTTTATTACTTAAAGGTGGAGTCAGCCATTCTGGAGAATGTTTGTTGACAAACTCACTTCGTCAAATGAGTGAATATCTCCTCACAGTCTGCTTTTTGTCTGCACTGTGAGTGCGCTGAAAACAATCTGGTGGGATACACAGCTCTGTAAACATGCTATGATGGGCCCCCTTTGTTTACATTCACTTTGCATACATACCAGTTTACAGAGCCTGGGCTGTGTATACACACCAGATGTATTATTGTCAATAATGCCCCTTTGAATTGAATAAAAATTACGTCGCCAATGTAACGTGATGTGTTGCAAAGTGCAGTCCCATTTTATCATTTTGAGCCGTCACAGCCTCTCGCACTGCAAAGCACTACAGATGACGTCACATTTCATTCTGTGAGGATTGAGAGCTGGAAGCAGGGACATTGGGATTGACTTGGGCCAATGTAACAACTCTTGGTAAAGCTGTGATCATGCTAACAACCTTATGCTATAGTACGTTAAACAATAAATGTTAATGTCGCAGTTAGCAATAACCTATCATGTAATATCAATGATGGCTATCTTTTGTATGTGTTCTGATAAAGCTGGAGGGTGGAGATGGTTGCTGTGTAAGTGTTTGTATTCTTTCTTGGTCTTTCCACAGCCTGCCTCCACAGGGGACGACAGAGCCATGTGTTTCACCTGCAGTGTGTGTCTGGTCTGTTGGGAGCCCACAGATGAGCCCTGGTGAGTGGGGATCAATACCTATGAGTTACTTTAGGTCAGGGACCCCTTGGTCCAGAGAGAAACAGAACAGGGACCCCCAGATAAAAGAGAAACCAAAAGGAAAACTGTTGCATTGTAAGCCTGGCTGTAGACTTCCATATTTTTTTTACATCATTGAACCTATTGTACACTCTGTCTATCTTTGAGGTAAGGTGTTATTATTACATAGCGATCCATTCTTATCACAACCTAAGGTTATTAGTCGAGTCAATTATTTGCTTTTCAGCTCTCTATTTGATGGCGGCTTATGTCAGACACGTTCGGTTCTGCATTTTGTGCAAAAAGTAGCTCAGTTCTGCCTATTTATGCTTGAAATTTACTCAATATAATTTCTAAAAAAAAAATGAAATTATATTTTAAAATAATTTTGCAGGACCCCCTGCATGTACCTCTGCTTCAGATGCTTAGACTGATGCCTTACATCTCCCCCTCCCCTCCCCCCCAGGTCTGAACATGAGCGACACTCTCCCAACTGTCCGTTTGTGAAGGGTGAGCACACACAGAACGTGCCGCTGTCAGTGACACTGGCCACCAGCCCCGCTCACTTTCCCAACAGTGCCGACGGTTCAGACAAGATCGCCTGCTATGGCTTCGGCAGCTGCCCACAGTTCCTGGCTGCTGCCACCAAGAGGGGCAAGATCTGTATCTGGGATATTTCCAAAATTATGAAGGTCCAAGCATCAGACTTTGAATGACTATCATCTGTCCCAATTGTCCGCTCTGAGAAGCAAATGTTTAAAAAGGTGTGTTTGATTTGTTTGATCAGGTGCACTTGAAGTTTGAAATCAACCCGTACGACCCAGCCATCCTCCGGCAGCTGCTCCTGTGCGGTGGTGTGCAGAGTCAGCAGACACTGGGCGAGGCTCGGAGACCAACGCTGGCCTGGCTGGAGGAGACAGCCACCTGCTCAGACCTGCCCAAGCTAGAGGGAGACAGGTGAGACAGACACACACGCACACACACACACACACACACACACACACACACACACACACACACACACACACACACACACACACACACACACACACCTCTGTTACATACAGACAAAGGCCTCCGTGATCCGCCATTGCAGCTTTTTTTCGTAACCTTTATTTGAAAACCCAGATTTCATAAATAATGCAAACCACATCAGGGGGCCACCCAAACACAAGGCTGAAAATGGCAAACATCTGAACCTTTGTGTACAGCACAGAAGTTAACCAAGGAAAACTTGTTATGTGTGTGAGCCACATAACCACAGCCACAGCTTACACAACCTGAATTGAAAATAAAGACAAAATAAGACTGGGTTTTTCTCATACTTTTGACTTTGGTCATCTGTGTGCAGTATTCTCTATCTATTATCAGAATCACCTTGTTTCATATTTTATCTTACACTTCCTCACTACATGGAACTCATAAGGACCATGCATTCCAGTGGAAGGCTTTCCCTGAGGTTTAAACTGTAACACAAACGGTTTCAAAGACTACCTTGATACCAAGCCGTGTGTTGCTGCCCTCTCAGACTGAATGTTTCCAGCCTGTTTCACTACTGACCACAGCCAGCATTGTGTTGTCTGATGCACCTGTATCAGGGATGGGCACGACTGTGTAGTGAATACCAATTTCGAGTTGTACTCGTTTATCTAGATCTATTTTTAAAACACATCCGTCTGCAGGAGAACAATGCGTGGCAATGCAGCCTACTAGCGCTGCTCGATTATGGCAAAAATGATAATCACGATTATTTTGATTGATATTGTAATCACGGTTATTAAAGACAGTTATTCATTGTAGGGATGCACCAAAATGAAAATTCAGCCAATTCTTTCAACATTACATAAACAAAACTCCCAATTGTGCTCCTCAAACATAGCCTCCAACTAAAAAGCCACACAAAATAAATAATCAGTAAAACCTTCGAATCTAAGAGTAAAATTAATATTTTACTAGGGATGTGATTGTGAACCATTCATTGATTTGTACTTCGACTTATAAGAGGAGGTAGGCTGTGAATCTACAGAAAGATCGACTTATTGCCTTCTTTTTTTTTGCAGTGCACGTTGAGTTGCTGTAAAAAAAACTACACCACAGCTGACACCGTAATGTTCAGACTTTAGAATTTGCATCAGAGCGCTGATCATAAAAATTAGAAGCTTTATTTAAACAAAGTCCATGCTTAGGTGCTGGTTGTAACTTTTCGTCTGTCGACTGAAACTAACGGAGGGGGTGCGTCTCACTGTATATTTGCTCTTGTCGCGCAGATAGTTTGCCGACATGGCACAATATATTCAGGCTCGAGAGAAATGCAATCAGAAAGCGGAAGCCTTTCCCCTCAACAACGTTAACGTGCAGGAATCCCCGACTATCATTTTACCCGTAAAGCCACAGAGCTTTTCTGCGCGGCGGCTCACACCGGCAAGTTCTCACAGTGAATGACACCGTTACCCACCGCCATCACCGTGTCTCACTCACACCATGTTTCACCGAGTGAAACGCTGCTTCAATCGCGCAAGGCTTTTGTGTTTCGGTGTAACATCCTGGACGAGCGTTTTAACTTTATGCTGAATAAAGAATTGCACTGGAATCGCTGAAAGCGACAGTGTTCGGGCGGGGGTGGGGCGGAGCGCAGGTGGAGACAGAAGGGTGCGCTGCATTTACTACACATGACCCGGCGGGCCGCACAATAACCGTTTTATTACGATTATCTTGTTTTCATGATCGAGGGAAGCCAAAATTGTAACCGAAATCGAAATTCAATTAATCGCCCAGCCCTACAGCCTACCCAATGCTTAATGCTTATTGGCACATTTTGCCAAATGAAACAAACTAAAGTAAGTCACCATTGCAATTTAAAAACTTCTCCAGTAGTTTTTCTTGAGCCACTATCCGGCTCAGTCAGATATGTATTACAAATCTAAAATGATTTTACAGTTAGTGAATAACTTCATTATAGATGATCATGCCACTACACAGGGCTGTACGCTTATTTTTTTAGGTGGTAGCACTGGTGCTAGCAAGCAAAAAAAATCAGTAGCACAAAAATAAATTCAGTAGCACACAAAGTATGATCGAAAACTTGCATAACCTTAACCCATGCATTTCGCTCTAATTACCTTTTAGCCTGTCATCTTGGTCTCATTTGAAATTCTCAATTAATATTATATCCTAGTGTGTGCAGTAATAATTGAATAGGGGTGCACTGATTGCAATTTAGACAAAAAAAAATCTAACCTGCCAATTGTAATTTTTTACTGATTCAGAATTATTTCTCCCCATAAAATTAATATCTATATATTTTCTGTATATATACATATCATTATTATATTCATAATAATAAATTTTTTTGTTAAATGTCCTTCTGTTAATTAAAACCAAACCTTAAAACATTAAACATAGCCTATTAAATAAATAAGTAGGCCTATACATATTGGTAAAATTTGGAATAAGTTAAATAGGTTGTTGTGAATGTGTTGGGAGTAGTTCTTCAGTGGCTTATCAGTTATTTCAAACTTTGTTTAAAAAGACTACTGTTGACTGCTCTCTGCAGCTGAAGCAGTTGATTTTCAAGCAAGCGCACTGCAGGGCTGTGAAGCGCTAACTTCTTGTTCTTACCGGCTTCAAAATAAAAGTCAACTCACGTTTGGCTAGTAACAGGCTTTTAATGTGAAGGCGCACAGGAAATGTTCTGTTTGCACACGCGCTAACTTAACTGTGTGCCGTCTCCTTCCGGTTATTGCCGTTGTTGAAGTGTATTAATCGCCGCACAAGCACAGGTCCCGAGCACATATCTTTCACCAGCCAAAGTGGAGGGTGGACTCAATAACTTACTTGCCTAAGACTACATTTACCTGAATTTGGAGAGTGTTGTCTGTGTCTCAGACGGACAGCATCTGCTCATTAGCAAGCTGTCGCACTCGTGTGAGTGTTATTGTATTCATCATCGCACGTGATCAATTTCAGTAGCAAATGCGATGAAAAAACTGTCGTACTGTACAGCCCTGCCACTACATTATCTAAAAAATAACAGCAACCAAAGAAAACCTTAACAAAAGAGAAAGGGTGGCCATAAAGGTGAAACTCATATTATTAGAATATCATGGAAAATGAATTGGAATTAAGGCAAGAATTCATGCAAAAGGGGCCCAAACCAAGTACTGAGTACATATGCATGATTATACTTTATAGAGAGCAAATATTTCTGTCTTAAAATCCCTTTTTTATTGATTTCATGTAATATTACAATTTTCTGAGATTTTGAATTTGGGGTTTTGAGACGCTGTAAGCCATAATAATCTCAATTATAACAAATAAAGGCTTGAAATATCTCACTTTGCATGTAATGATTCTATATAATATATTATTTTCACCTTTTAAGTTGAATTACTGAAATAAATGAACTTTTGCACGGTATTCAAATCTTTCGAGTTTCACCTGTATACTGTGACACATACACTGAATGCTTCTAACTGTGCAGGAGTGTCATATGTGTGAGTGTTGTTTGATCATGTCATGCTTAGTAACTAATTCTCTTCTCTAGCGATGACCAATTGGAGGATTCAGACAGTGAGGAGCATTCGCGATCAGAATCAGTCACAGGTATGAAGACTTGAATTTTCCCTCTTTGTCATTTTGAATGGCCGGTGATGCCACCAATGAACTTTCACATATGAATCTGACGCCATTTCTACATTTGAAAACATCTAGGGCCTTTACGGATAGTCAAATCCCCTTTCCTTTAAGCCTCCTTTACTATACCTTAACCCTAAACGTCATCGGGGTTAAGGAGAGATGAAAAGGTGATTCCTTTCGAACATAGGAAAAGACAGCACTGTTTCAAATGAATTCGACTCCACTTTTCCTAACCGACGTCATTGCGCGACGGCGAGTATTGCTGACGTGAGTCTCTAGCGCGAGACTACACTATTTTCCGAAAATGGACTACAACAAGCGCTCTTTCGATCCATGTGTTCTAGTCATATTGATTTAAATCAGGTTGTCACTTACAGAGTGAGAATCACTTAGGTCAGACTTGGCCAAGGGGAATATTTAAGGCCACTTGAAGCCCAATTCACATGTGAAAAAAAGAGGCTACACTTAAGTTGATATTGAAATTAACTGCCCCAGTAGTCTTCATTAAATGTGAAATTGGCATTTTATTTTCTTATGGTGTGAATTATGGGCAACGAAAATAACTATTATGATGTTGGTCTTTTATGAGTTCTTTATTATCTTTATGGGGAGGGAGGAAGGGGGGGGGGCGGGCCAGGGGGGAACCTCCTATCATCCAAGTACTTCCGGGCCATCTTGTTATGAAAGGAAATTTCCTATGCAAAAAGAGAATCCGTAGAGCCCCCTATTTTCTCCTAATGTTAGGCTTCCCACCGTTAAATGGTCATTGTGTAAGATTTACTCCCATCTAGTGGTCAAATTGTATATTGCATTCAAACGAATAGTACTCACTTGCCTTTCAACTACGGCAGGCGGTATGTGCCAATAGAGCTGATAAGCGGAAGTCCCTTACTTCCGGGACATCGGACCTCGGCTTGAAAAATTACAACGGTAGTCAATGGAAAGAAATGTATTATTTTCTGGTCCCAGCCTTCGATTACACATATGTTTTGTGTGGGTCTAGATGGTATTTTTTTTGCAAAGAATGGAACAATTTAGCGAGTAGAAGTTTGATACGGTCAGGTTTTGTGCAGAGCGCTTTTGTGGACTACAGCTCTTCGCTGCTCTTGACACTTATGATATACATCACCACTCGCACCTGCTTAGCTCAGAAACATGGCTGTGTCTTTGATGCACTTTACCGCCTTCTTTCAAGGACAAGACAAAAGTCGGTGGAGTTTCAATTTCTCGAGTGGGGAGATTGTTGGCGTTGTCCACGCCAGCCATTAGCATTAGCACTGTCAGTCGAGAAGTGGAGGGAATGTGTTGAGGTGACGTCACAGAGGCGACAAGACTTGTAGTTGTTCTCATTACATTTTTTCAAAAGCCGTTAGACAAATAATCATACAACATACCGCCAAACTCTTCACATGAAAAATTATCATTTAGACCCATACAAAACATATATGTAATCCAAGGCATTTAATGACTGAGACCAGAAAATAGTAGATTACTTTCCATAGACTCCCATTAATTTTTTTTCAGCCGAGAGGTCCCATGCCCCGTAATTCCGCCACTTCCGCTTATCAGCTCTATAAGCTATGACAGCAACATGTCATCCAAAGCTACCTCATCAAGCTTTATTTTGGGTGATGAGGTACATTTCTTCACAGGACAGTGTACACATGGCCTTATTACATGCGTGTGTGAGCACCGTAAAGATGATTTGGTGAGAATACGGTGGTTTAAATACCGCTGACCGATTTAAGTTTAGCCTGACGTTAGTGCTGCTAGCCAAGTTAGCGCCCATCTTAGCTCGCTGCTTCTTGTCCGCATTCGTTTTTTTTCTTTGCCACTGTCGTTCACTCCCTTCTGCTCTTTTGTGTGGCTTGTGTTATTTGTACTAGAATATTTATTGTTGCGCATTCACAGTGGCGTCCACAGTGCTGCGTTGCTAACTTGTAGTGTGAATCAACACATGTGACACTTTGTCCCTGGTCGCCATATGAATGGACCTGCTAAAGTGAGCTAGGCCAAGCAGCTGCAGCCTGGGGGATTGGTGACTACACTACACACATCTGGCGCTGATGTGAAACGCTGCCCCTGTACGCCTGGGAACAATGATGTGCTAGTGGTAGGATCAAACACGTTCACATTGCTTCTAGTATATCGGAAGCGAAACGAAAAAAATTAAAGTGATCTATGTGAACTATGATCTTGCATTGTGAATTAAAGTGCAGTGCGGGCTTTCAAATGCACCGGGGAACTAGCGCGTCCTTCTGAGCACCTTCTAAGATTCAGTGGCGCTGGCTCTGAACAAGAGCGCATAGTGCTTTATGTCCCTCTCGCCCATTCATAGACCGAAAGAACATGGATGACTCCTTAAGACTTACCCGTTCAATGTACATAATATAATACAATATAAATATATGAAATTCTTCGCTCAGGAGGATAATTCAGATTATTGGCAGAGGTGATTTTACAGCAATGAGGACATATTTATGAACGAGGACATTGATTTTAGCTAATAAATTACTTAAACGTAACAGTGTCCTTTTTAAAACATTTAAATAGAATAAAAGTGTTTTCCATAATTGTACTAAAATCGTTCCTTTGTTTTCCTTTGCCTGTGTTCCAGGCCAGCAGTCCCAGTGGGAGAGCATGGATGTGAGCCTGGGTGTGACGGCTCTGAGCGTGCTGCAGCAGCCAGAGAAGCTGCAGTGGGAGGTGGTGGCCAGTGTGCTGGAGGACACAGTCAAGGACCTGGAGGAGCTGGGCGCCAACCCCTCACTCAACCAAAGCAAGGCCCACAGCCATGCTAAATCAAAGGACAAGGTCCCTGACCAACACAACATTCCCTTCCCCTGCCTGCTGGCCGGAGGCCTGCTCAGCTACCGCTCTCCATCCAACACGCCCCTGGCTGGAGCCCCGCCCACAGCCCCACCTAAAGCACGCAGGGCAGCAGACGCTCCCCTAAGGACTCAGGGCCCTGAGCCTCGACTGGACCAGGGCCCCATGGAGATAGAGAGCTGCAACACTCAGACTGCAGCCCAGGAGCAGGGCTTTACTAACCTAGCAGCTTCCCAACCTACAAGCCCATCTACTGTGCCCGCTGTGCGCAGGACTATACCTGTACTGCTGCTGTACAGTATCAGAGAGGTGGATGACAAGTCCCCATCAGGGCAGGTGTTTGCTCAGATGAACAATCTGATGAGCAAGGGCCTCCACGAGGAGGGCTTCACCGTGCCCCAGATCATAGAGATGGAGTTTGACACACACGAGCAGCTCCTTCTCCAGGACCCTCCCATCACGTACATTCAGCAGTTTGCTGATGCAGCCACTAATCTGTCAGGGTTAGATGGACATGTTGACAAATGGAGCACGCTAGCTGCTGCTGCTAACGTGTCGGCCCCTCCCCGGCCCGGGGCCCTGGTGCAGTGCCTGAGGCTGCCCAAACATCTGGAGGAGGAGAACCTCTATGTGGACTCTATCACGCCCTGCTGGGACGGTGTGCACCTGCTGGTAGGCCTGCAGCCGTGCAGCGCACAATCTCTGAGCGCCACCAACCAAGTGGAGGCTCTCAACAATCTCAACCGCCTGCATTCTGCCCTGTGTAGCCAGCGCAAAGGAGACCCACTACATCCGGTGGCCAATGGGATGGAAGGGCACCATGCGGGTGTGTCACCGCCTCAAACGCCCCTCATCCTGCCCCCAGGAGACCACCACAAGCAGCAGCAGAGGGCCCCGAGCGGAGGCAGCGGGGGCTATCTGGCACTCTACAAGCTCAACTACTCAACACGCATTGTCACTTTGGACGAGGAGCCCGTCAAGGTGCAGCAGATCTGGGATCCTAACGATGCCATTACCTCTCATATATTGCTCCCCCCAGACATTCTTGATGGTAGGGAGGATGACAGTGAAGAGGCTTCTGATGAGGCCAAACATTGCTCCTCTGGCCTGGGCCTGGGGGGCTCTGGCTGTGGAGCAGCCACAACCAGCAGCAGCACTAACACCAGCGGGCCCTCCACCTCTGCCTCGAGCCACAAAGACTGCAAGAGGTTTGAGGTGTCGGGCCTGGGCCACCTGGTGGTGACCACCAGGGCCGGATACATTATGATCCTGGACCTGTCCACACTGGAGGTCCTGGCCAAGGTGGAGCCGCCTAAGAAAGAGGGCTCAGCAGAGGAGACTGACCCCTTTGTTTCAGTTACCTATTGCTCTGGGACCGACCGCCTTTGTGCCTGTACCAAAGGTGAGTCTTTCAGTCCTGGAAAAGCTGATAGGATGGACGGACTGTCTTTATTTGCCCTAATGATGAAGGATGTTTCTTTGTTTGTTTAGCTAAATGTGTGTGTTTAGTCAATCGTTGACCTGATTGTATTTATGTATTTTGTTTAACTCATAGGTTTTCAGTTATATAATCTTCTGGTTCTGTTCTTCTATTATACAGATTGATGTAAAGGATGTGGCTGGTGTTATTCTATGTTTTGTTTATTTTCATTTAGTTAGTCCATCCCTCAGTACTTCCCTAGCCACCTAAAAAAAAAATTACAGGTGGAGTCAGCGATTCTGGGGAACTCTTGTTGTCAAAATCACTTTTAGTCAAAATCAGTCAATATCTCCCCACGATCCACTACATGTTCGTATTGTACGTTGAAAAAAAAAATCCATTGTTAATACACGGCCTAGGCTCTGTAAACTTGTATGTAAACAAAGGGGCCCACTGTAGCTAGCAACATGCCCTTAGCGAGGATATGCACTGATTTTGACAAAAAGGAACGTTGATATCAAAGAGATCTTGTTATTCCGTATTCAGCTAGTGCTGTAATATAAGTCTGCAAATTGGATCAAACAAGAAAAAATGATTCCTATGTCAAACCCGTAGAATACATGTTAATGTTTCTCTATGTGGATTGAGATTGTGTAATTCTGTGTGTTTTAACATTCTAAGGTCAACGTTAAAATGAAAAGAGGGAAAGTCAGAAATTTCCGTTTTTTAATTTTGTTTCTTCTCTCCTTTTGAAGGTGGAGAACTTCATTTCCTTCAAATTGGAGGCGTATGTGACGATATCGACGATGGAGACATGTTTATTGACGGCCCCCTTTCTAAAGGGGCTGACATGCTGCTGGAGGGGGCCAAGCCCACCTCCAACCCCTCTAGCCCTGGGATGACAGGTACAACTCAAACAAGTTCATTCTTCAAATAGCAAGCATGGGCCGATAACTGCTTCATGGTATACCGCGCTTTGCACAAAGTCCAGGTTTTAAAAACCACCATTATTTTCTTTCATACCGTTGTAAGGTATTAGTGCATTTAAAAGTAAAAATATAGTTTTCAAGATATAATTTTTTTTTTTTTTTTTTTTTACCCAGACATTTCAAGCAAACACATTTTAGAGGTGTACGCAGAATATGGGGAAACCATGGTCTTTTTTTAGCTTAAGGTTATCATACCGGCCCATGTCTATCAAAGCGTTTCTGTGTTTCCCATGGGGTTCTTTGTTTCACTTGTCTCTTACCCTACCTGTCTGTGTCTGTAGGAGTGGAGCTGTTGGTGGAGCAGCCCCTGACCACAGCCAGCCTGATGCCTCTGGTGGAGCTGACCCGCTTTGAGACTCTGACGCCGCGCTTCTCTGCCACGGTGCCCCCCTGCTGGGTGGAGGTGCAGCAGGAGCAGCAGCAGAGACGCCACCCGCAGCACCTCCACCAGCAGCACCACGGAGACGCAGCTCAACACACACGCACCTGGAAGCTGCAGACCGACAGGTAGCTTTTACTTTCTTTACATCTTTCATACAGTCGCTTGCAAAAGTATTCATACCCCTTAAGATTTTCCACTTTGTCACGTTACAACCACACACGTAGCATTTATTTTATTGGAATTTCATTTGATAGACCAACACACAGTGGTGCGTAATTGTGAAGTGGAATGAAAATGAAACATGTGGCGCTTTTCCACCGCACATGTAGCTCGACTCGACTCAACTGGACTCGACTCGACTCAACTTGGTTTGGTAGCAGCACGGGTCGTTTTCCACCGCAAATAGTACCTGCTGAACGTGGGCGGGGTCGTCGTAAGGGGCTGAAAGCCTACTCCGGAGCAAAGTAGCAAAGCAGAAATTACGAGCAGTTGTTGCACTATTAACTGAACCAACCGCCAAAAACACGGATGAAAAATGTTTAAGAAATACCCCCCTTGTATCTGTTTGCTAAAATAAGTAGAAGAATATTGCTACGGGCCATTAAAAGGGATGGTTGTTGTCCCGATGTGTGACTCTGCCACACAGTCAGCTGTAGGGATGCGTCACGTACATCCCTATGCACGTAAACACGGGCATGATAAAGTTGACTGTTTAGTGCTTGTTTCAGGATACGTGTTTTCAAATGCAAGCCGTGTCTCAGCCTGAATATTTTATTGAGGTAATCAGTTCAGTCCGAGGCTTGTAATGTAATCGCTCGCTATCATGTCTGTCCCAGCTGGCTACTATTTAGCCTAGCTGCTAGCTGCCCTACATGTCTCCTCTCGTATGTAAGTAACTTCCCCAACAACCAACACTGGGTGAGCTTAGCGAATATATGGAAAATAAATTCGGATCTGTGATGCAAATCAAATGAAAGAGAGCCAGAGAAGGCTGCACGCGGCGTAAATACACTCAAAAGTCCCGGAGAGTTGGGGAGAATAAACAACAGAATGAAGCCGGTAGTCTCTGGCCACAGATTGGCCAGACAATAGTCTCTGGCCAATCAGTGGCCGGCCGCCTGCCGACGTCACCTTTTAGCATCGGCTTAGCTCGCTTGGAACCTAGAACGAGGCGATACCAAAAAAGCAGCCGCTACGTGGTACCAGGTACCATGAAATTGCGGTGGAAAAGCCAAAAATGCGAGTCGAGCTGATACCATGCGGTGGAAAAGCGCCAATGGTCTTCAATTTTTTTTATGAATAAAAAACTGAAAAGTGTGGCGTGCAAAAGTATTCAGCCCCCCTGAATCAGTTTATTTATGAAAAATGTATTATTTATAATTTTCATTCTACCTCACAATTATGCGCCACTTTGTGTTGGTCTATCACATGAAATCCTAATAAAATAAATGTACGTGTTTGGTTGTAACGTGAAAACATGTGGAAAAGTTCAAGGGGTATGATTACTTTTGCAAGCCACTGTATGTTCAGGCAAAAAAAAAACCTTCCACATAGGCAACATACTAAATGTCTGGTTTCCACAGAGCAGTATTGCTTGTGCAGTTCTAAAGCCATATACATGAGAGCAACGAACCCCTATGCGTCATAGCCCCGCCCCTTTCTGGCTGAAAACAACCGCTGTCAGTCGACTGGCGGAGTATACAAATTTTGAGGTTTTTGCCGATCAGATCAAGAACATAAGAATACCGTTTAATTTTGTTTCTTCAAGTCGCCCAAACAACAGGGCCAGACAGCTTATTAATGACCTGGTGTCCTTGCATATGGATGGTCAGCAACGATAGGGAAACTGACAGGATAAGGTGATCCATGTCCTTTAAGTTTCAATGCCCAGAGTTGTCATATCCTGATATCTAACTATCTTCTCTTAGTGTCCTTTCTTCTTGATGGAGGTGTGAAGTGAATCTTAATTTGAAATATTTCTTGTTCTTTGACATACAATAAACCACACAGCAACTTTTTGGCATGGTGGACTCATGTATGGGGTAACTCGGATCATTAGTTTGTTTCATCTAGATTATGATATGGGCACGTAAGTAACTGTAAAAACAAATATTTGAATGGCTGACGAGTGACGGAAAGGAACGCCTTGGTTAACCCATTGATGACGGCTGCTGCGCGATGCCACATTGTATCTCCTGCCTGATGCTGCATAGCGCAGCATTGTTACTTTATCTAATTTTCATGGCGTGCGCAGCATAGAGTGCACTGTCATTGGTTCAAATACACATGAGGTGGGTTTTGTTGATTTTTTTAAGACCACGTGACCACCCAAAAGGTGTGTGGTTTGCCGAAAAAAAAAAAATAATAATAAAAAAAAATATATATATATATATATATATATACACACACACACACACACACACATACATTCATACATATATATACACAGTGCTGTGTGAAAGTTTGTGCACCCCTTGAGCCTTTTGGAATTTTATTTATTTTAACCATTATTAATTCATTTTTTATCAATACCAGTATTTTTTATATTAAATAACAGATGTTTGTTTATCAATTCAACATTTTTCTTTTCCAGAAATCAACTGTTAAAACAGATAAAACTAATTATTTGACAAATGTTGTATGTGCAAAAGTTTGTGAACCCTGAGCTGCATTGCTTAAATGGAGCAGGTAAACACAATCAGATGGGCCAAATTGAGTGATGAAATGGACCAATGTAGTGAGAAATCTTTAGGGAAGAAATTGGGCGGCACTAGATAAAACAGAGATCAAACCAGGTCAGTTTAGGCCCACCAAACTGAACCCATACAGGTCAGACATGCTCAAAGCGAAAAAAATCTCAGAGGATCTCAGGAATAGAGTTTTGATGTTGCATATTTGTCTGAGGGCAGCTATAAATGAATAAAAAAAAAGTTTGAGCTCCATCGGTCCACCGTGAGGCAAATCATCTACAAATGGAGAGCTTTAAGAGTGACTGAACATCTGCCTAGAAGTGGACTTCCTTCAAAAATATCCATAAGCACCACAAAACAAGTTATTTTTCAGTTAAAAGCCAACCCAAACATTACATCTAGTGATTTGCAGACCTCTCTTGCAGCATCTGGGACAGATGTGCATGGTTCCACAATAAGAAGAAAACTCAGTCAACATGGCTTTCAAGGGAGGGTTGCTGAAGAAGCCTCTGCTCTCAAAAAAGAACAAAAGTGCTTGTCACAACTTTGCCAGAGAGCACCTGAAGCTACCTGAAGTCTTATTCTGTGGACAGATTTGTCCAAAATTTAACTGTTTGGTCACAACCAAAACCGGCATGTTTGGGCAAACCACCAAGAGAACCTTCTCCCAAGTGAAGAACGGTGGTGGCAAATGGTCTGCAAATTTCCAGATGTAATGTTTGAGTTGGCTTTTACCTGAAAAATCCCTTTTCTTGTGGCGCTTGAGGATATTTTTGAAGGAAGTCCACTTCTAGGCAGATGTTAAGTCACTGTTAAAGCTCTCCATTTGTAGATTTGCCTCACGGTGTGTGTGTGTGTGTGTATGGTTCATTCTATAGAATCGGTGCCCTTTGTGTTTGATTGTAAGAAAAAAAAGTACATTCAAATTCTAAACTTTTTTTGATGTGATGTGACATATTGATATTAACATGTAATAGAAACAATATTTTCCCATCTCAACATCAACATTAAAATGATTATTTTGAGAAATTTTCAGAAACATTTCACACTTTAATTCAACCCGTCACGGTCATTTTGTTATTCAGGTGCTAATATTTAGAATGGGTTTCTGATAATATTCTGACATGATCTCTCAGTTTAGATGTCCCTTGTTAATAATCACATAATGTTATTCAATTTAAAAAAAAAATAAAAAGCCTCAAGCACCATCCAAGACCGGTTATGATGAAAATATTTGTCTTCCCACCCGGCATTTTCATAGCCTGGTGCTACCAGACCATCGTACTTCATTTCATTTGTACAGAAGGTCTGGCAGTGCTGTAATTGGCAAACGTTCACTCATGGAGGCGGGTGTCTGTTAAAGTTTAAAACTATTGGATCTGCCCAGTCCCACTCTGGATTAGCCAACCAATCGCATAACGTTTGGTCGTCACGTGTGTCATGAGCCGGCTTCTGGCAACTGAAACTGGAGCGCGACTTCGAAGTCATCGTTCTCAGCCACTCGCTCTGTTCGCTGATTGGACCGGCTGTCGAATCTCCGGCAAAACTGGGAAATGGGCTGTACACCCAGACTGACTACTGAAGGGAAAATAAAATTTGGCCGGAAGTAGGCGGGCGGGCGGAGCCAGGCTAGCATTTTCACTGTTCATATGCAGTAATGTCATGTAATTAAAAAATATATTCATCTACTTGTTTTTCCAGTTACAACACACACAAGTAAACACATGTTGATGTTATATGTTGTATATTTAATACAAAAATGCAAAGAAATGCTGAACAACGGAGTTGAAAATCATGTAACAGGGTTGAATGATGATGTCACTTTTTTAAATTCTTTGTATAAAACCCACATTTTTGTGAATTAATGTAATGAAGGAGGTTTTTCTTCCCTTTGCCCAGCTGTCCTGTTAATCCTAAGCCTACATTTGACCGTGTGTGATGTCACACATGGTAAAAATAGGGTTAGATGGTGAGACCATAAACACTCTTTCTGCCTTTTCTCAGGCTAGGATGAACCGATTTCTTAAGTGTTTGCATATTTATATTACATAGGATCTCAGAGTTCAATACACCTTCATATTCCCACCAGTTAAGTAGGTCTTTAATGTCATATTTAATAAGAAAAGTACCTAAAATATTACAAAGATGTACCAGGGATTCAACCCCGTAACATGCATTCAACCCTGTTACAATAAGAAGTGTGACGGGGCTGAATGTGATGGGGTTGAAAGTTTTATTCTAATCTTTTGTTAATGGTAATGGTAAATGGACTTGTATAGCGCTATATCTCCGTTTATCACAGACCCAAAGTGCTTTACATTGTTTTTGTACACATTCACCCAGTCACACACACATTCATACACCGATAGCAGCAGCTACCACGCAGGGTAGGCTTAGCACTAGGGTGCTAAGCTAACTAAGCTAACTATCGGGAGCAATTCGGGGTTCAGTGTCTTGCCCAGGGACACTTCGACATATGGCGGGGAGACGGGGGATCGAACCTCCGACCCTGCACACCAGAGGCGAACTCCCTACCCACTTCGCCACTAATGTGTTCATGCTAGCAGCTAGTAGTGCACCACATGGCATTATACAATGTAGATATTTATGCACTTTTCCAGTTGCAAACTTTATTTTTTTACACACCTGGTTTACTATGAGTTTTCCTCCTAACAGTGTTGAAACCCTAAGCTTGACGATGCCCATTTCTTCATAAAAATCATCAAATATTCATAGAAAGTCAATGAGAAGCCTACCACTTGCTTCACCATGATGTTCAAAAGACTTTGCTGATGTCACTTGCTCATGAAGAATGTCAAAAGGGTCGTACCATTATTTTATGATAGGAGGAGAGTGGTTGCGTTACGGGGTTGAATTAAACGCAGGGACAGGGATAAACGCTTAAATAACTTAAAAAATAAAAAATTATACTTTATAAAGGTCTAATCATTGTGTGACCGTGTGTGTGTTGCTCCCACAGCTCCAGCTGGGACGAGCATGTGTTTGAGCTGGTGCTGCCTAAGGCCTGCATGGTGGGCCACGTGGACTTCAAGTTTGTCCTCAATGCCAACATCGTCAACATTCCTCAGATCCAGGTCACTTTACTGAAGAACAAAGCCCCCGGACTGGGTAAAGTCAGCGGTGAGGAGGGCACTGCTTTCACATCTATTCTTTTTATGCTGCAAGTACTGCACAGACCTGTACTCTTAGCAACTACAATGAATGTACCATATTGTTTGGTGTTGCAAGATGTTCTTTCATAATCTTTCCAATATTGAACTTTTTGGAGATTTTGAATATGGATCTCAATCTCTGCCCCATCCAAACAGAGACAGCAGTGGACAGACAGATCTCTTTCCCCCTCTCTCATGTCCTCCACGCCAACGGGGAGAGGAACGGCCAGCCCCTGCTGCATGCCTTCACAGAGGACATCCAGTTCATGGACATAGAGGACACCTCAGGTTCATTATTATAATAATAATATCTTTATTTATATAGCACCTTTAAAAACAATGGTTTACAAAGTGCTTTAACAAAATACATACGAGCAGGTACAATCAAATAGATACGAACTAATTAAAATAAAAACACATATTCAAAAAGATGAATACACATACTCATATATACACACAACAAACCAAACAAGAGTAATGGGTGCTAGGGTAAAAAGACATTATTATTCATAACAGTTATTCTGACACTTCACCTCAAACACTTCAAGCATAAAAATGCCAAAAAAAAAAATCTTTAAAAACAATGAAATGTCTAAGGACATTTTGTCAAAATGATCAGACCATCTAATATGGTCTCTGGTATTTGAGGTCTTTCTACACCTGTTCATGTAATAAGCTGCAGTTTGTGGATCATATTGATTAATTTTAGTTCATGCCGCCAATTTAAAGTTGACCTTTTATGCAAAATGCCCTTTTTCATGGTTTTTCAGCATGTATGTGTCCCCTGTGTAACCAAAGACTCCAAAAGTATGAGAAATAACCCTCTCCATTTCTCCACCCCTACCTTTCTGAAAAAAGAATGTCTATTATCCAGTGAACCAATGGCTCATGTGTCTCCTTTCAGGCTCCATGCTGTGTCCCTTCCTTGAGGACCACAAGGAGGACATCCTGTGTGGTCCGGTGTGGCTGGCCAGTGGGCTGGACCTCTCTGGCCATGCAGGCATGCTGAGCCTGACCAGCCCCAAGCTGGTCAAAGGTAACAACACACTCACAGCTTACTAGCTCACAGATCCCTGCCACTAACCCTGTGTTCCAAATTTCATACTCTTTCTTTTTTCTATTCTGCGCAATTTACGTTACGCGCTGCCCATTTTCTAAAAGGAGCTACATACCAAAAAATAAATAAAAAATTGAAAATGAGGAGCAGAAGGATTGTTATAGCAGCGGCGGAGAAAATACAGCAGCAGCCGCCGCTGCTGTGTGAACGTGCGGGAAACACTGGACATCCTAAATCTTTTTTCTACCATACTAAATAGAATGGGAGATTATTAGGGCTGTCAAAATTAACGCGTTAACGCAGGGTGATTCATTTCTGGAATTAACGGCGTTCATTTTTTTAACGCATGCGCAGAATGATCCGCCCGTACATCCCACCGGCTCTGTACTACAGTCATCTAACGTTGTAGCTGACCCAGGATCAGTAGCTGCGCGCAGCCAAACACGTTAGCCCGTGCTGTGTTTTAAAGTTTTAAACTGCTAACGGTCACATCTGTGTCGGGGGCATAGATAGTATATAAAATCAACTGCCGCGGCTGGCAGTTGATGTCGGGAGCAACAGGAGGAGAAACATTGTCCGCTCTGTTCAGAGCCCGCGAGGACACAAACATCTGCAGTTTTCAGAGGTGTGTGAGTAGACATCAACATAACGTTGGCTTCCTGGTACACATGAACAGTCCCCTAGGACGTGGTCACGTCTACAAATGCACGCACAGACACACACACACACCGCGGACTGTAATCAAGTTGTATTTAAGAATGCACAACCTATAGGTTCACCAAATAAATGGCATTCTATAGCCTATCCTATATTTGCCCAAAGACATAGTAAAGAGACAGACCTATTGAATTATGGTTTGGTTTAAATTTATTTTCAGTATTAAAACCATAATTTGGATTTTCAATTAATAAACATAGCCTACTCATTTTAAATGTACATATCCACCTTCTGTCATTTATCTTTCCGTTCATACAACAATATACAGAGAAAATTCGATTTTTTTCAGGCATATTTTGAATGGTAAAATTAATCGTGATTAATCCACAGAATCCTGTGATTAAAAAATTTTAATCGTTTGACAGCCCTAGAGATTATATGAGGGTGAATGTGGAGTTCAGAGTGTGTCTGTGTTCTCTTTCCTCTGCAGGCATGGCAGGTGGGAAGTACCGCTCCTTCCTGGTTCACATCAAAGCGGTGAGTGACAGGGGCATGGAGGAAAGCCCCAGGCCTGTGTTGAGAATGCCCAGTGCCAAACCCCAGGGCACCAAAGCCCACTCACTGTCTACCTTACTGCAACGGGCCCAGGCCTCCAAGGTACACAGTTACTCTACAACTTCTAGTCCATTTAAAAATGTCATAAGGTTCATATTTCAAGGTTAAGCCTTTCATAAAATAATAGCTAGATCCCTATTTGGAATGTTGATATAATGTATTTCACACAATGGTATACAAGTAAACACAGTTGCGTCTATTTTATGCATTTATAAGTGTAAAAATAAATATGAATAAAGGAAAAATAATGTTTTTTTTTTATAAAAACAAAAATTAAACCAAACAAAAAGTGTCCCAGGTATCACCACAAATAGCATTGTGTTTGAAAAGCATTGACTCAAATAGACGTCATGGGCTCATTCAGTTGAAATGGTCTATGAAAGGTTACACTATCAAATAGAACATGGTCCTCCCTCGACGATTCAAGCTTAGCTAATCGAATGCCTATCGCATTTTCCAAGAATGTTAAGTGGGCACAACATTTTGTGCTAAAAATAATCTGAAATGTCTTTTTAGGAGAAGGTCTCTGCAGGGAAGTCAGACAGCCCAGCGCCCTCTAAGAAAGTGGAGAACCTGCGAGGCTGCGATCTGCTGCAGGAAGTGTCCGTCACCATCCGCAGGTTTAAGAAGACGTCCATCCCCAAAGAAAGGTCAGATATCACTGTGGGCACTACGGCTTCTCTTCACATTGTTTTCATAATGAACAGTTACCAGTAAGAGTGCATATCGTTAGCCTCATAGCAGAATTGCCTAAATCATATTTACTTTACTCTACTTTTACTCTACATCTACTCTACATCTACTCTATTCTACATCTACTTTGTTAGCCTAATAGCATAATTGCCTAAGTCATATGTTAAGGGTTATAGAGTAGGGTAAAGTAGATGTAGAGTAGAGTCAATATAATATTTAGACAATTATGCTATGTGGCTAAAGATATGCACAATGAAACCTTCTACAGAAAAGATGAGTTAATGGTAGGGCACATTTAATCAGATGAATGTCTCCTTGGTCCTTTCCGTCTATGCTGTACACAAAAAAAGCAAAGTTGTTTTTGATCGATTGATTGGAATTAATTTCGAAACATGAAAAAGAAAGCAGAAATTGTGATCTAGAAAATAATATCACACAAAATAGAAAGCATAACAAGATACACAAATGCCAAATAGGACCTACTTGATGATGGGAATTACATCTCTGAAAAGGAGATCATACTATGCACTGGCAGAGCTAGTATTTTTGTACTGTTATCTACGAGTAACAGCTACTTATGCACATGGACCATCCATGCCACTTTTTAGGCTATGTATTGTGGGCTCATGTTTTTGTATGGGTGAGATTTGTATGTGTTGTGTTGTGTGTGTATATGTATGCTGGCTGCTGGAACACCTACATTTCCCTGCTGGGATGAATAAAGTATATCTTATCTTTTCTCTTATCTTAAGAAGTTCACACTTATTTAATCCTACCATGTTTTCCGTAAATCATTGTTACTTACTAGTTGGACTGTGTTGTTGGTTTGTTCTGCTCAGAGTCCAGCGCTGTGCCATGCTGCAGTTCTTAGACTTCCATGAGCGGCTGCTGGATGCCCTGTGTGGACAGAAGGAGGGCAGCACAGCCACGGAGCACGCCCAGAGCCTCATACTAGACATCCTGTGCTGGCTGGCCGGGGTCTTCTCTAACGGACCTAGCAGGTTTGGACTCTCTAGCTCAAGCACTGCAAATGACATAATTTTATTTATTTATTTATTTTATTTTCATGTATATACTGTATGCAGGGGTGTAAAGTAGCGAATTACATTTACTCGCGTTCCTGTAATTGAGTAGTTTCTTTGTGTACCTGTAATTTTTTAAGTGATTTTTAAAACCTATACTTTTACTTTTACTTTGAGTATGTTTATTTTGAAGTATTGTACTTCGCTACATTTTATATCACCTGCGTTACTGAGTAAAAAAATAGATAGGGAAAGGAGAGAAAAGAAATATCGCGGGGGGCTTTTATTTTTACGGCACAATACCGGAAACTAACACAGAGAATGATCAACAGGATCATTGCGACTAAATGATAACAACAAACATTGCTTCCCTCTATCATTAAAACAAAATAATTCTAGTTAAACTGTCATTGTATCGCACGTGATGACGTGATCTTTTAAATGCAGCAAACCTTTCATCCAGCCTTGCGATCGGCCCCTCCCTCACCTAGCTTTCACCTTAACAGTGCAGTGTAGGATGGAGACCGTGCGTGTTGCCGGGAGCTTTGAAAAACTTCCAGAAGACGGCAGAAAGTCAACCATTGCTCGAGAAGAAAGGTAAAAGTAATAGACTAAAACAATGTGCAAGATATGTTATGCACGGACACGCGAGTCAGATGACATGCGCGACCGTGAGAGAGAGAGAGAGAGAGAGAGAGAGAGAGAGAGAGAGAGAGAAAAAAGGCATATGCGACCAAGCTGCACCTCAAAACATCACGACCAATTAGTTTACTCACTTTAAGTCAAATCCAAGTGGTCTATGACCAAGCAATAAATGAGTAAAAAACACAGGAAGTTTAAAGCTCCTTGACTCTTGCCACCACAACAGTCATCAATTAAGAACACTGTAGCCTACAATGCAACTTGCTTATCCAGCCAGCTCCATGAGATATAAATAAAATATGCCCTCACATTCCTGGTAGCAAAAGACGTGCCCTATCAACAACATTTGCAACGGTTTATTTTGATTTTGACACTTATTTTATTTAATTAGAAAAAATATGTTTTACTTAGGCTATTTGCATTTTCCTTGTTTTCAGTTCAATTAGGATATGTTTAAAGTCAAAAGTCATGGTTTCAAATGTTAAATAAGTGCATGCTGCAGTTCTTAAATCAATGAATAATTGTCTAATAATTGTGATTACACAATGTCAATCAAAATAATCATGATTATGATTGGTCAAAATCGATCAGCCTAACCTTGCAATGTCCATGGTTTAGATCAATTATACACAATTACATTATTAGAACTGCAGCTGCAGTCTGTTTAGGTCTGTAGACCGGTTACATTCCCATTCCCCATTAACAGACTATTTGCTCCATATTTGCTCATCTAAAGTATAATGACACAGTATACATCCATACATGTGTGGTGACATGATTTGTTTAATTTGTGCACTTTAATTTGTAAAAGTGTTGCATTAATTAAACAAAACTAGTTTGAGACGTATATCCCCTTGTCTATATATAGAATGCCCTACACAGAAGAGACCCCTGCACCCTCCCGCTGTTAAAAAGTAACTAGTAACTTGTACTTTAAGTACTTTTTAAATCAGCTACTTTTTCACTTTTACTTAAGTAGATTTTTAGACCAGTACTTTTACTTAAACTTAAGTAAAATTTCATCCAAGTAATCATACTTTTACTTGAGTAGAATATTTTTGTACTCTTTCCACCTCTGACTGTATGTATGTAGGGATATTAAATTTTTTTCTTTCTTTTGTTTTTCTATTTTTATTTTGCACAACAAATATAAATACATCAAAACAATGTAGGATGCTGTAAATGTTAATAACAGTAAGATGATAACCTATTTTTTACTTCTACAATAAAGTATATAGAAAAAAAGAAAAGCACAGCAAGTAACACAGTATCTACCAAATCTAGGTCGCACATACAGTAGCTGCCACTTTCACATGTGATAAAGTAATATATCCTGTGCCTTCTTTTTTTTTTAGCATACGAGAGGGGAAGGAGGGCCTGCTGGCCAAGACGCGGACACGGCTAACGGATATTGTGCACATGTGTTTCTTCGAGGCCGGCCGAAGCATAGCTCACAAATGTGCTCGCTTCCTTGCACTTTGCATTAGGTAAGAACCTGTTTGACCTAACTGATGATGCTTGTAAGCTCTTTTCAGCTATTTATTTATTTAACCTTTATTTATACTGGAGATATCATTGAGTGGTGACCCTCATTTGCAATGATGTCGAGAAACAAAAACAACAATACATACACAATATACAATGTAATACATCAAATACACAACAAGCTGGTAAAGAGAAACATTTTAGACAGAGGTGTAGAGTGGCTGGAAAGAAGATTTAATTGGTAAAAGTACAATTCGGCCTAATTAAAACAGTTACTGTTAGGGTTTGGTAGATTTAAGATAGTATGTTTAAATTGGTTAAAGGATATCATGGTATTTATTTTCATTTTCATTTTTTGCTGTAAGTTGTTCCAGGAGTCAGGGGCACTGAAGCTTAAAGCTGTCTTTCCCAGCTCAGACCGGGCTTGTGGGACATAGAGCATAAGCATGTCAGTGGAGCGGGTCTGATAAAGATCGGAGATTTGCAGCATTTCTGTTAAATAACGGGGAAGCTTCCCGGTCAAGGTTTTGTAAATAAAAATTTGTCAATGTGCTAGGGCTGCACGATTATGGCCAAAATGATTATCATGATTATTTTGGTCAATATTGATATCACAATATTTTATCTCGATTATTCAGTAATTTTAGTGAGTCAAATATTTGTATTGGATTGTCACGTAAACACAACACTGCTTTCATATCCATGTGGTTGACTATGCAATATTCCTGCTAATGTACACATTTTTGCATTTAAAAAATGTATCCTCAGTGCTAACCTGAAATCAATGCATTTACACAAAGAAAAATATACATGAAAATATTGTACCAAAACTTTGCACAAAATCAAATCCACAGAGCACTGCTTTAACTTTTCCTTGTTTTACATTTCTGTTAAATAACACATCTTTGCAGACAAATAAGGTTTTTAGTCACCTGACGTCATTGCTTCTCATGTAGGCCTTTCACACCGCCGCAAAATCGGCGCTAGTTCGGAGCTAGAGACAGTGTTTTGGTTTCCGGGCTGTAAAAACTGGTTCAACTCATACCCCAGGATTGAGCAGGGTTTGAGAAGAACTGCTTGCGCCAGCGGCCGGGGGAGGGATTATCCTGACCAACCAGACCAACTCAAACCTCATGCCCGCCATATTTAAAAACACCGCTACTACGAGACGTAAACATAACATAATTACTGAACGTAGCGATCAAATTGACCTGCGAGAATACGCTGTATGGGTCCTGTTTGGTTAGGAAAGCAAAGCGAGAGCCAACACGTGTAAAAATAAGACGTATTCGCCGCTGTTGTTGTGCTTAAAGCTAGCGGTAGCTTTAGCGTTAGCCACAAGAGCAGCGGCGTCGGGCGACGTACACACACGTTTACAGTGACGTCATGACGTTGCTCTCTTGCCGGCTCCATGGCTGTCTCCGGTCGATGTGAAACCAACCGGTTCATAACTGGGATAAGGCTGTAACCAGTTTTGAACTGACCCCAGCACCAGCCTGGAACTGGCTCATGGTTCTTTTTGGTGTGAAAGGCCCACTAGAAGCAAAATTTAAACTATTTTACTCCATTCATTGTACCTTCATGATGGAGGTGTATAAAACTTGATTTTAAACTAAGTAAAATTGTGACCAAAATGTATAACTAAAATATTTATACTAGGAGCTGTGCCTTATCAAAATGAATCACAACCTATATGGCTCTACCATGCCAGAATTTAATTTGAAAGGACGGACACAGGAATGGGCAGGTAACACTCAGCAACACAGGTCGTGTGAACGCCGGTGAAACAGAGGCACTGACTGTAGAAAAGTTTATAGGTTACAGTGTTTGTTATTTTCTTATAGTGTTTTAAGATGTGTTTTATTCAGTGCGGATGACATTATAACTGCCAGTTATCGGCGGTGACGTCAGTCAGCCGGAGCGTCTGTTTAGGGATGTTTCCTTTTCTTTCTCTCTCTGGTGTGTGAGCGTGCAAGTTGCCGCAGTAAACTATCATTCCTCGGTTGAAACGTGCTTTTTCTGAGTTTACCACCTGTGTGAGTAAGTGCATAGAGTTTCACGATCGTTGCAATAGGTTATCATTTATGCACGTTATTAAACGGCCGCGATTCGCCGGTAGCAACAGCTGTTTAACGTGTCATCACGAGCGGAGTGTAAGCCATTGTTCTATTCCCGGGATCTGTGTGCTGCTGTGCATGTCAAAGAAGAAACCAGTGATATTAGCAGATCAGCGCGGTAACGGTACACCCACCAGTTTCCTCTTCTACACTGATATGGAGTTAGTATTGGCTTATAAATCCGGCGCACACAAAAAAGAGACTCACGAGGGGATGTATGTGATTTCACACGCGCAGATATCTGCTCTCCCTCGCACAATAGGCAGCAGCTTCCGCTCACTCGTGGAGTGCTTTCTATCTATGCGGGCGGAAAGTTCACACTTTGGGGGCGGAGCCACTGGACTTTGATTGACATCTCTCTGGGAGCCTGGGGTTGCCAGGTTGGAGCATGGACAGGCACATGATCAGCGAGTGGTTTGGGGAGTGATTGATTTGCTTCAAAGCGGAGCACACGCTCACAAATATCACACATTCCTGTAAACGTCATCGTGGGAAGCCAATATCGTCATCGTGATAAAAATTCAATATATTGTGCAGTCCTAAAAGGTGCGTCACGTCTGTTTTTTAAGAGATGACCACCCAACCTTTTCATATAGAAGACAATACAGGGAACTACACCACCCTGTACACCTGGAGCACTACCTGTAAATACCTTTCAATGTCCAGGATAGCCACTGTGTTTTACATACAGAACATTCTAGCTGTACATAAGTGGAAAGGGGTCCAAATGTTTTGTCTTCCAAGTGCTGTTCAGCTGTAGGACAGACCGCAAAGGAAAAGTGAGCGCTAACATTGTTTTCAATTGATATTGGGTGAGTTTTAAACTTCTGTAATAACGTATAAATGAACCTGCCTTGTTTCCATCTTTGTTCCATTCTGACAAAAAAAAAGAGAGTGCCTGGTTCTTTATTGGCTACTCAATCCTAAGAACATGGACAAGTTGCTTTTCTTAAATTTTTTTTTTTCCTTCTGAAAAAAAAAAAATCCAATATATAATGATGTAGACGGCTCACCCATTCACACTCACACACTGATGACAAGCGGGCTAAGACACAGGCCGCTTGCTTGGCCATTGGGAACAATTTGTGGCTCAGTGTCTTGCCTAGGACATTGTGACATATGGACAGGGGGGAGGTTAGGACCCAACTGTCAACCCGTTCTGATTAGTGTCTCCCGGGCCGGGCCACAGCAGAACCCAGGATAAACAGGGTGTAAGGTTACTGTAGTGGAAACGGCCTACATGCTAAAGTAGTTTGCTCTTGATTGCGTGGGGGTGGTATTTGAAATTGGTTTACATGTTGTAAAATAAAATAATGAAGGTGCTGTTTTTATTTCTGTTTGTAGCAATGGGAAAGGAGACCCAAGTCAACAGGGTTTTGGCATGAGTCTACTGAAGGCTCTGCTAGACAATATACCTTATTTACCTGCAGCAGCAACAGGTGGTAAGTAACTCCACAACATGAAGCCATTGTTCCCCCATAGTTTCTCTCTCATTACCCCCCCAGCCTCTCCTCACCTCCCCCCCTCCTGTTGTCTGTCTTCCAGGCTCTGTGTTCTGGTACTTTGTGTTGCTGAACTATGTGAAGGAAGAGGACCTGGCAGGTTGCAGTAAGGCTTGTGCCACCCTGCTCACCGCCATCTCTAGACAGCTGCAAGACCGCCTCACCCCACTAGAGGCACTGCTTCAGACCAGGTACCTATCTCTTAACACTTCACTTTAAGAGAAGCCTACTACAAGGTTACTCGTGCACTTAGAACAGACTTTGTTTTTGACCCCAACACTCATTTAGACCACTATGTGTTGTCTCATTAGTAGTAGGGCTGTGTATTTGTAAGAACTTCACTTAACAACACACATCACGATACATGGCTAACGATATGATGATATATTGCGATATTACACAAGTGGCTGTGTAAGATAGGGCGGTCTTAATACATCACATTATATTGATAATTAAGCGCAAACTTTCATTCAAATTCAAGACCCGGCCACTAGCCGTACTGCGACATCTACACAAGCGGAGGTTGTAGTTCACAGCCCATTTAAAACCTTAATTTTTTTTCTCCCTAAAAATATTGAATCTGGAGCTGACGATATGATACAGATATCACGAAAATAAATACCTGTTTTAGCACAGCCCTAATCGGTAGTGTCCTTTCCTTCCTTGCTATCTGGACCTTAACCTGATTGTCTCCTTCTCCCTCCTCCGGTGCAGGTACGGCCTGTACAGCTCTCCGTTTGACCCTGTGCTCTTTGACCTGGAGGTCAGTGGCTCCTCCTGTAAGAACGCCTATAACAGCAGCATCGGAGTCCAGTCGGATGAGATCGACCTCTCTGACATCCTCTCAGGTATTAGCTAAGATCATTTTACAGCCATATCCATGTGTTGCCCACTTTTTCTTTCTAACCAACACCCTTGAACAGGCTGTTTCAGTGGTCTCGATAAATATATTCGGTGGACCCGAAATAGAATAGAAAAATTATTTAAATACAAGATAAATAAAAGTTTCAAGTGAAATGTCAAAACAAAGTAGCAATATAGTGAGTCCATATGTATTTTTAAGACTTCACAGTTTGCTGGACTTAATTTAGCACTGCAAATAAAATGCTATTGTATCTCCCTGTAATGTAATCATTTTTTTTTTCTTTAATTGAGAAATTCAATTTCACATAGATTTCACTTATACATTCAGGGCTAATTTTTTGTGGCCATTACAAATTGTGCAATGTCCAAAACAAATCATGAAATAAAATAATATATATATTAAGCACAAATGTAATAAATAAAATTAAGACAAACTGAAATGACTACTTATAAGTGAACGTACAAAATGATAAACACATAAGAAGGAAATTACACCAGCTGCATATCGTTAGCCTCGTAGCATAATTGCCTAAATCATATTTACTCTACTCTACTTTTACTCTACATCTACTTTACTTTTACTCTACATCTACTCTATTCTATTCTACATCTACTCTACTCCACATCTACTTCACCTTACTCTATAACCCTTAAAATATGACTTGGGCAATTATGCTATTAGGCTAACGAAAAGTAGATGTAGAATTGAGTAGATGTAGAGTAAATATGATTTAGGCAATTATGCTATGAGGCTAACGGTATGAAAAAGTATAAAAAGAAAAGAAAACGTTGACCAGAATCCCCTGTCCTATCATGTAATTGTTATATATGTGCAGCAGAGTTTGGTGACACTCAGCTGTTTTCTGTTTGTCTTTCTGTGTGTTGTGTGTCGCTTAGGGAATGGGAAGGTGAGCAGCTGTGCCGCAGCAGACGGCAGCTTCACAGCGTTGACTGGCCTCCTGGAGGTGGAGCCCCTACACTTCACCTGTATCTCCACCAGTGATGGCACGCGGGTGGAGAGGGACGACGCTAGCATGTTCACCGGTAAACCTGGAGCTTTCATTCATTTGAACCGGTGCTCAGTAGGGGTGTAACGATACACGTATTTGTACCGTACCGTGAAGGTACAGGCACGTATTAGGTGTTACAGAGGTGGACCGCGGTCCGTTTGTGGCGTACATAGCGTTAATATATGGCGAATGTACAGGCTTGTTTTGCGGTGTGGAACTTAAAACTGGTCGTCGGAGTTCCCCCCGGACCATTTAGCCTCCGGCTCGCTCGCACATGCACAGTAGCAGCCAGCGATTTAGAGTCTGTTATCTCCATGGTGAGCACAGCATGAGGGTGCAGTGTTGCTAACTTAGCAACTTTTCAGACCCCTCTGGCGACTTTTTCAAAAAAGCGACTCGCGACAAATCTAGCTACTTTTTCTGGTGTTATTGGTGACTTTTGGAGACTGTTGCTAAAGCATGTATCGCTCTTTCCTTGTAAACGAGCAGCTGGTGCCTCCCGAGGCGCCTGCCCCCTCCCAGAGCACTGACAGGCGGCCGAGTCCTCACGCAGCAGTCCCTCCCAGCTGCAGTCAGAGCAGGAGATACACACCTCTCCGCTCAAGTGTTCCATTTGCATCACTATTCAGTGTTTCCCCTAGAATTTTTTTTAGGCCCGGTGGTAAGAGCTGATGAAGAGTATGCGCGCCGCGTGCGTATCAAATTTCTAGAAGAAATTGACCAAAACGAACCCCATTTGAGATGAGCTTCTTTTGACAGCCCGTTAAGAATGAGGGCATAGGGTTATGCTTTCACATTCAGTACGTTTGTACATGTGGTGTTTCTCACAGGATTTTTAGATCCTGCTGGGTGAGAATGGACCTTCTAGGAGGGTCTGGGGGTATCCCCCTGCAGAAGAAAACTTTATCCTTTTAAAGTTAAATGCATCAATCTGGTGCACTTTGAGAGGCGAAATCTGATTAATTTTGTGCTCTGTAAACAACTGTCATATGTCCTGCCTATAACTATTTCCTGTAATAATTGGGAGACACAAGCCATGTAAACTATTGAAGAAAAACATGTGGATTTCAATAAAAAACAATAAACACTAAGATCTAATATAGACAGGTCCTTTCTAGTACTCATTTCTGGAATAATCTGAATCACCTCACCTTGAAGCTAGCCTACTGAATTTAAAAATTTTTTTTTAAGCAAATAGCCTTGTTGAAAATAAATGAACATAGGCTACACATCATGATTAGCCTATCAACATGTGTGCTACATAAGGCAAATTCCCTATTCCGACCATTATATTTCATCTAGCCTATTTCTCAATTTAAAACATAAAAATAAAGTAGGCTAGGCCTAGCATTGAAAATACAAAAAAATAAAGCTTGTAGGCCTACAATAGCCTGCTGTTTTCAAGATAACTTAACAGTTAAAACAATAAGTAAATTAATATGTCCCTTGAAAATAAATGAATGCTTTTCTGAGAATGTCAAAGGCAGTAGCAGTGTGGCACTTCTGTAAACTTACTGAAACGAGTGCATGCCGTTTTTTTCAGTGCTGTCTCTGCTATTGATACAGATTGGTTGTGTTGCCACGGCGATATAGCGATTTTAACTTTAAGTTTTGCTCAGCACTTTTTCCTGTTCAACGTCCCTGTTACTGAGTCCTTGATATCTCCACAGAGCAGGCACTGCTTTTATTTTTGCCACTAGTTCAGCGTTTGCTTGCTAGTCATGCTCCTGCTCATTGGCTCCCGTGTTTAACAAGTGCGCACCGAATGCACACGCGCATCGCGCCGCTCGCAGACACACACACGCAGACACACAGATCAGATGATGGGATGATCAAACGAGAGGTTGTAAAGACAGGCGCACACGAGGGGTAGACCGACAGTGCCGCACAGACGCTCGCAAATGATTATTACGGAATCAATGAAAGATTGATTTTAAATAAAAAAAAAAAAAAAAAAAAAAATGAAGTCAGGCTGCTGTTGGCCTGGCGGGGCCGCCAGGCCTGTATAATGGTAGGGGAAACACTGCTATTAGCAGTTGTAGCAGCGTTCCCCCCTCTTCTACAGTCTATGAGTCTATGATAAAAATGTTATACAGTGCTATCGAACAGAGAGCGAACTGCATGGCGAAAGACAACAGGAAACCGGAGCTTGCAGGCGTCCCCCTGTTATTCAAATCCCGCTTGAGGGATAACTTCGGATTCCAGTAGAATTATGAAAACAGTGATAAACGTGTGGAACAATGTCGGCACACAGGTTATTGTTTCACCGCGATCGCCTATGTAGGAGCCAACCATGGACATATAAAAGGGAGCCAACACGTCGAACATGCATACGCATTTGAAAAGGCACCATCCAGGTCTTACTATCACCGTCACTGTGAAGAAAAATCGAGCTGTGCAAACAGACAGTATTTTCTTTTTATACTGAAAATACATAAGCTGTCATTTAATTAATGCTGCAGTTGCACTTTTATTTGATAATTGTTATATTTATAAAAGCACTTCAGAGCTTCAGAGAGCTGCAGTAATATTTTATTTTTTTAAAGTCAAAAATACCTTAAAGAAGACATACACTTTTTTTACATACCAGCTTACAGAGCCTGCTGAGCATTAACACTGGCTTTATTTTTCACTGCAATTTTAGTTCATGCTGCACCTTCACTAGTATTTAATAAGTATTTTATTTATTGGAGAATTGCAGCAGTATTCTTTTTAGATTTGTTAGGCCTTTGCATTTTATTTGTATGTTACACACTGTCAGCTAGTTACTGACAGCTAAAACTGTTCATTCTCCGTTAACTATGAACCGTACCGTACTGTACCGTACCCTGACTTCAAAACCAAGGTACGTACCGAACCGTGACTTTAGTGTACCGTTACACCCCTAGTGCTCAGCTAGACTTCTATTCTTTAATTCATTGATGCCTGATGCTGCGCGACGCAACATTGTATCTAATGCCTGTCGTGCAGCATCAGGCATCAATGGGTTCAACATTGAAAATGTATTCACAAAAAAACCTAGCATAAAACACATGCAAACAAACATAGATGCAAAAGATGTACACCATCTTTACAGTTACATTAGTGGTCGTATTTACCCAAATCATACCGAGTCATTCATCGTATTGCAGAATATAAAATATATACCGGTATATGAAAAAAAAGGAGTCGGTTACCGTGATCTTTACTCACGAAATCAAAGAAAATCACAACTGAGTCTTTGTTATAGCCATTGACCCCCATTTATTTATATAATTTTTTTTTAGCTCTGCCTATCAACATGATTTGTTCCTGAAGATAATGTCTAAAATAAGAAATAAATTAACCCAAACAACAATTATTGTACAAGTATTTTCCACTCCAGAACAAGAGCAGTATTAAGCAGTGCTTTGTGATCCTGAGCTTGAAGTTGTATTCTCTCTGCTCCAGTGAGTACGTTTGGTGTGACTCCGGCGGTGGGAGGCCTGTCCACAGGAACGGTGGGTGAGGCGTCCACAGCTCTGAGCTCTGCAGCTCAGGTGGCGCTCCAGTCTCTGTCCCACGCCATGGTGTCAGCGGAGCAACAGCTACAGGTCCTACAGGAGAAACAACAGCAGCTGCTCAAGCTGCAGCAGCAGGTGAAGGAACAAGTCTCTCTTTCTCTGTCGCTCTGTCTCTCTCTCTCGCTCTGTCTCGCTCGCTCTCTCTCGCTCTGTCTCGCTCGCTCTCTATCGCTCTCTCTCTCTCCGTCTCGCTCTCTCTCTGTCGCTCTCTCTCTCTCTCTGTCGCTCTCTCTCTCTGTCTCTCTCTCTGTCTCTCTCTCTGTCTCTCTCTCTGTCTTGCTCTCTCTTATTCTGATATTCATCAGACAGCACCCACACATATTGGCTACTGAAAGCTGCAAGATGTGGTGCAGAGATGGGTTGAATGGTTCACCATAGGTTTTTCCCCAATTGTTTTTATCACTGTCTTATTATCATTATTATTTTTTTACTTCCACTAATTGAGCTACCCTGAATATGAAAGGATATTAGAGTGAAAGAATTTTGAGGAAATATAAAATTGGTTTTGCAGCAGCAGTGATAATTGTCCCATATTTATATTTTGCTCTCGTCTGTATTTATAAGGCATTCTGGGAAACTATAGAAAATGCCCAACAATAATTGAATTGAAAAAAGGCGGAGTCAAACTTCTGTCTCTTATGTCTTCTCTTAATAAGAGCATTCTAATGCTGTTGTAATGGTAGCAGCGGTGTTTTTACGCTGTGGTTAATCATATCTCCTTGTGCGCTGTGAACAGAAGGCCAAGCTGGAGGCCAAGCTGCATCAGACCACCTCTGCGGCGGCTGCTGCCTCCGGTGTGGGGCCCATGCATAACTCTGTGGGCTCCAACGCCGTCTCGGCTCCGGGCTTCTTCATCCACCCCTCTGACGTCATCCCTCCTACCCCCAAGACCACGCCCCTCTTCATGACCCCGCCCCTCACCCCGCCCAACGAGGCTGTGTCGGCCGCCTTCAGCGCAGAGCTGGCTCACCTCTTCCCTGGCTCCATGATGGACCCCGGGCCTGTCAACCTGGCTGCTCACAAGAACGCACACAAAGCCAAGCCGGTAGGTTCCACACACACACACACACACACCAATCAATGACAGCTGCCTCTTCTCTCATGTGCATGGTTTCCACTGAGCAGCACAAATTGGTACGCCATGGTTTGGTTAGGAACGGTAACCCTAGATCTGGCTTGTGTTTCCACTGCAGACACTACCCTTACTTGGTAGGCTGGGTTCATGCACGGCGACAAGAGCTGCAGTCAGAGTATATTCAGTTTATGGCTCAGAGCCCTTAAACGGTGCTGGCCATGGCACAAAGCATTAGATTATCTGTGAACAACGTTATCACATGTTTTCAGAAATAGTTGAGATAGTTTGGGCTAGGAGCGGCCACAGGTGTGTGTGTGTCTGCAGCATGCAGTTTCTCCTATATAATGACAGCCTACGTTATGATAACAGCTACTTAATGTCATCCCGTGCAAACGCAGAACGTACGGCAAGTCGGTAGTTGGCTCGGTGTGTTACCGCACTACGTCGGGGAGAATGGAGCTGACTGAATCGGCAGACTCCATTTTCTGGTGACGGTCGGTAGTCGGCCTGGTGTGTCTTCACCTGCACACGGAAATTATTATTCTGTCGACCAATCAACGGACTGCAGTGTGTAGCTCAGCCCTTAAGGGACCATTTGGCACGGCTTGGTATCGCTACGAAAGGGTGAAAAAAATAGGTGCGGCTCAGTTCTTTTGTCAGTGGAAACGCAAATAAATCACCAAACCAAAGCGCACCACTCAGTGGAAACAAGGCTATTCAGCGCTGACTATTTAAAGCTTACTGGTGTTTACATGTACTGCAAGTGGTGTATTCTCTTGTTGCTGCAGAGCCCCATGGGCAGTGGTCTGGCTCTGGCCATTTCCCAGGCGTCTCACTTCCTGCAGCCTCCTCCACACCAGTCCATCATCATAGAGCGGATGCATTCTGGTAGGTCACGTGGCACTCTTGCATATTTACCACACAACCAGTGCTAAAAGGTGTCTTGTGTCATGTTTTTAGTATTGCACATTCTGAAGTGTTTGAAACATGTCACAATAGCAAGTTAAACCTTTTATTTTATTATCAACTTCAACGATCTTCAGGATTCAAGATGGTTTATTTGTCATATGCATAACAATTACAGCAGCAGCACTCATTGGCAATGCATTTCTTAAAGTCCCAGGCTCCTTTCAACAATGAAAATAAATGTAAAATAGAAGTGAAGAGAGCATCCGCTGAGAAACAAATAAACACAAAAGTAGTGCAAGAAGACAGTGCAGATAAAGATAAGGTGCACCATTATATAAATATAAAATTCAAACTTAGACTTACAAAACAAAGTAGAATTCTTCAATAGTGGTTGTTCTTTTTTCTCCCAGGAGCTCGTCGCTTTGTCACGCTGGACTTTGGCCGTCCGGTGCTGCTGACCGACGCCCTGATCCCGACCTGTGGAGACCTGGCCTCTCTGTCCATAGACATCTGGACCCTGGGGGAGGAGGTGGACGGGCGCAGGCTGGTGGTGGCCACTGACATCAGCACCCACTCCCTCATACTGCACGACCTGCTGCCCCCTCCCGTCTGCAGGTTCATGAAGGTACGTCTACCCTTCTGCTTTGGGATAGCTGCAGACTAGGGGCTGGGCAATTCATCCAAACTGACTGAATTCAGAACCTCTACCCAACGTTAGCTTGCCCCAAGTAGATTATTTCGGTTTGGGTATCTGTCCAGCCTCCCTCTCTTGCTTCTAATCAGCAGGGTTTTCTAGACTTTTCTTGTACATTGTGATTTTTTTAAAAATATTTGTTTACAAGAAATTCAAGTTATTTTTCTACTTTTCACATGGTAATATTTATTTTTGGAGAACTTGATTTCTTCTTTAATACTAAAATGTGACTTTTTAACTCCAAGCGATGCTTTGATTTCAGTTTGAAATATTCAGTAAATTATAGCTCATTTGATTTTCCTTATTTTTATTTATCATTAGGATATGCTCTTTCATTATATAAAATATCCCAGCTTTAATAGTTGAGCATACAGTACAGTATGCAGTAGTTGTTTTGAGGTCAAATCGCCCAGGCCTTGTTGCAGCCATGGTCAATGTGTTTTTTTTATGCCTTAGTTAGTCAAACTAAACAGTGTACAATCTCTGTTTGCTTCCTGCAACCCCTCAGATCACTGTTATTGGACGATACGGCAGTACCAACGCTCGGGCAAAGATCCCATTAGGTTTCTACTACGGCCATACGTACATCCTGCCGTGGGAGAGCGAGCTGAAGCTGATGCATGACCCTCTTCGTGGGGAGAGCGAGGCAGCCAGTCAGCCCCACGTGGACCAGCACCTGGCCATGATGGTGGCTCTGCAGGAGGACATCCAGTGCAGGTAGGGGCCGGCCTCTTAAGCATATCAAGCACTTTCTTTTTTATACTTATACTTTATTTCTTCCAAGATCATCCTCCAATTAACAATTTAACTTCTTCCAAATGTCTCAGTAATTCCCTGAAGCAGCTGACCAATGGTTTAGGAAACAGTATTTTTCAAGCAAATGTTCCTCTAACAGTAATATACAGAGCATTTTTTGAAGAGGTGTATTTGTCATATGCACAACATTTACAGCAGCAGTCTTTGACAATAAAATTCTTAAGTCCCAGGCTCCTCTCAACAATGCAACATAGTAGAAGAAAAACACAAGTGAAGAGAGCAACACCTGAGACACAGATAAACACAACAGTAGTGCAAGGACACAGTGCTGATAGAAAGTGTAGAGATAAGGTGCACCATATTTTGAATGCAAAATAAAATTAAATGTAGACAAAATACAATACTGTACATGTTTATATTTTCAGCTTGTGTATTAATTGACATTTTGGCCCTCTTTTTATCCCCCTTGTTTTGAACAGGTATAATCTGGCTTGCCACCGACTGGAGACGCTTCTACAGAACATCGACCTGCCTCCCCTGAACAGCGCTAACAACGCCCAGTACTTCCTGCGTAAACCGGACAAAGTGGTGGAGGAGGACCAGCGCGTGTTCTCGGCCTACCAGGACTGTATCCAGCTCCAGCTGCAGCTCAACCTGGCCCACCATGCCGTGCAGAGGCTGAGGGTGTCTCTGGGGACCAGCCGCCGCTCTCTGCCCAAAGCCGGAGCCGCGCTGGACGCCCAGGAGCTGGTCCACAACTCCTCCACCGAGCAGCTGAGGACCATCATCCGCTACCTGCTGGACACACTGCTCGGCCTGCTGCATTCCAACAATGGTGAGACACACACACATGTCCATCGAGGTCTGATGAGGTGGAAGGATTTGTCATAGAGGAAAAAGGGGGCCTGACCAGTAACCACAAGGTCCCTGGTTCCATTCCCTGGCACCGGATAGGAGGGTGTTAAAAAAACTTAAGTTCCTCTTGAAGCTTTAAAGTGGCAGATGGACAACGTTGTGCTTAACACTGTCGATTCTCACATGATAGACAGTTGTAAACAAGATAATTCAACCCTTATTGCAAATTAGGTTTATTGGCAACATTTACAAACTTGTAGCTGTTTGAAATAAATAAATAAACCAAGAACAAACCAAGAGTTCAACATAACTAATATCACAAGTAGTTTCTTGAAATCCGACGCAAAATGCCACTTTCAATGACTTCTGCAGTCTCAAAATGTTTCAACCCCATCATGACAAGGGTTTCAGTATTTAGTAGAACACCCTTTTCCATTTAATGACATGGTGACACCAACTGTAAATGATGTGTGTCTGCGTGCGTGTGTGTTTGTGTGTATTTCAGGCCACTCGGTGCCCTCGGTGCTCCAGAGTACCTTCCATGCCCAGGCCTGTGAGGAGCTCTTCAAACACCTGTGCATCAGCGGGACGCCCAAGATCCGCCTCCACGCCGGGCTGCTGCTGGTGCAGCTGTGTGGAGGGGAGCGCTGGTGGGGCCAGTTCCTCTCCAACGTACTGCAAGAACTCTACAACTCTGAACAACTGCTCATATTCCCTCAGGACAGGTACAGGGGCTAATACACACTCACCACACACATTATTATTATTCATTTTGTGTGTATATTTTGGAGGACCTGGACTGAATATAACAACATACCAAATTAAAACAACATATTTAACTGAATGTTCTCCCTGTACCTTGTGCAGAATTGTCCATAACCGAAAATAATTGAATGTAAAAATTGAAGTTTCATTTATTTAAAAACAAATCTGAAATCTAACCTGCCTTAAGCTGTAGGAGCTCTGCGAATAGAGAATGTTTAAGTTAGGAGGGTTTGTTGCTTTACTTGTTGGGAGAACCTCTTTTGATGGAAGTGTGTTCTCCCACACACATCTCTGGCTCTCTGCTCATCTGAGTGTATGTTGAGGCTTGTGGTGGATTGCTACAGATAGTCATTTAAGGGTTTTTCTCTCTCAGGGTGTTCATGCTGCTGTCCTGCATTGGCCAGAGATCTCTGAGTAACAGTGGTGTGTTGGAGGGCCTCCTCAACCTGCTGGACAGCCTGCTGTCTCCACTGCAGCAGCCACAAGCTTCTGCACAGCGCAGGACTGACGGTAAAAAGCAAACCAGCGTGCTAACCGTTTACAATGGTGTCACTTTACATTTAACTTAACTTTCTAACTTCAAAACAGTGTTCGAGGGGTCCAATTTTACTGTGACTAAAGTTTGTTTATTCAGTCATGAGAATTTAAAGGTGAAGTAAGCAATTTATTTATGTTAATATAAGTTGAATCGCTCTTTATTCATACAGTGATCACTTATAGAGTGTGCGTTTTTCATAAAGCCGATCTCTCAGTCACCTGCTCTGCATGTAATCGGCAAATAAACTTTTTGGGGATCCCACTACTGATAAACAATCAGAAGAGAGAACGCTACAAACCGGCACCCGTCTCACTGCCGGTGCACGCGCAGAGCAACCAAGAGCAACAGATGGGTGAATGTGTATGCGCCTACAATGGCGGAGCAGGTAAAAACCCTTCCCAATTTCTGTTTTGATGGTTTTTATCATGTTTTATCACTTACGGATCTAGATAACTCGCTGCTTGAAGACCGCAGTGCATTAACGTAGGGACGAGGGAGGGGACTGCTAACTGCAGTCACTGACAGGAAGTTAGTTAAACTGAACATTCCGCTTACTGAACCTTTTAACTTAGAAAATGTTCACTTCTCTGACACCCCCAAAGTTACATTATGCACCTTGTAATTCATTTGAGAGATGAAATGTGTTTTCATGTGTGTGTTTTGCAGGTGTGCTGGACATCCCCATGATCAGCTGGGTGGTGATGTTGGTCTCCAGACTGTTGGACTATGTAGCCAGTATAGAGGATGAAGCCTCAGGTGGGAAGAAGCATCTTGGAGGGAAAGAGCGTGAGAGAACTTATACAGGCATGTGATCTGAACTATTCTCCTTCCAAATGTCTCATTTGTGTCATTGACAAGTGACGCATCGCCATTTTCATACCAAGTGTTAAAGGTGGAGTCCACAAATCTGGTGAATGCTTTTTAGTCAAAATGAACACATCAGTGAATATCTCCTCACACTCCGCTACCGGTCATACTGGTGTTAATACACAGCAGAGGCTCCGTGAACTGGTATTTTAACAAAGGGTATGTAGACAAAGGGGTCCCACCATAGCTACCAACATGCCTGCATACAGAGCCGAGGCTGTGTTGACCACTGGATTTATTTTCAGCACGCACACACAGTATATGGACATGTAGCTTGAGATATTCACAGATTTTGACAAAGTGATTTTGACATCAAGCATTCTCCAGAATCACTGACTCCACCTTAACTTGCCTTTGAACATGGTTCCATTTAGAAAAATGTACAATTACATTTTTAAAAAATCTGCCAGAAAAACCTTTTTTGAACACTTAATAGTCAATCATTATTTTTGACTTGTTGACAACCTATTGTAAGACTCCCATCTCATCGTTGTGCCCAAAGCACTCATAAACCTTCTGGTCATTTAGTTCACACTCCTTCCAGCGTGTGTGTGTGTGTGTGTGTGTGTGTGTGTGTGTGTGTGTGTGTGTGTGTGTGATTTCTCTGCGTCCCCGTCAGTCAGCTGATGTGTGTCTGTGTCTATAGGGATTCAGTGGAGCTTCATCAATAACAGCCTTCAGTCGCAGAGCTCCGGCAGGTCTTCTAAAGGCAGCAGCAGCCTGGACCGCCTCTACTCCCGCAAGATCCGCAAGCAGCTGGTCCACCACAAGCAGGTAAATGTTTCTCATTCCAACACCAACCATCACCCTAACCTCTGTGTGTTAAAGCGCTCACAAACGGTGTCTGCTACGAGTGCTATACAGGGTTGCCATTCTCAATCAATTCCTGAAAAAGGTATGAATTTTCCCTGCCCTGGAAAATGGATTTGGAATTAACTGAATGTTTTGGAAAATGTTGGATTTACGTAACTTTTTTGCTAGTTTTTAAAAACATGTTCATAAAAATCCCCCAAACATGTCTAAAGTTATATATCAAGGTGCCCTGAATTACTATTGTTTAAAATCTAGTGCTGCGCAGTTAGTTTATCTGTTAGAATGCGTGGGAAGTGTGTGTTCAATCATTTATGGCTTTCAAATGATAAATTTAACACATGGCAGTTAGAGCTGCATTATGTAATGAAACAGGCAGATCTACTCTACTTATATAAGGTGATGGAATATGTTTTGAAATTTAATTGGTAAAAATGCTGGAGGGAACCCTGTTTATATTAGAAACCCCCTGCATAGTGCATGCATGCAATGGGCCGTCTGCCTTCTGTGCTTATATTTATCCTGTCCCCCCCCCCCCCTTTTTTTTTACTGCAGCAGTTAAATCTATTGAAAGCAAAACAGAAGGCTTTGGTGGAGCAGATCGAGAAGGAGAAGATCCAGAGCAACAAAGGCTCCTCCTACAAACTCCTGGTGGAACAGGCCAAGCTCAAACAGGCCACATCCAAGGTGCCCCGCTCGCCTCTCACTGCACACTCATTCCCTGCGTTCCAATCCCCATACTTCCCTACTATTTAGTATGCCAAAAAATGTTTTAGGATGCCCCAATACATGCACATCAATTGTAGTAGAAAATACAGAAATGCCCCAATTGCATTTTGGACTATTCATCTTCATTCTTGAAATTTCTCGACATAATGAAAAATTGGCAATTGGCTTTAGCTCCTCTACTGCAGTTTATTCTTGATTCCCCAATCCCAATGTTTCTCACCCTCTTCCAGCACTTTAAAGACCTGATCCGTCTGAGGCGGACAGCCGAGTGGCCCCGCTCCACCCTGGACACAGAGTCCACCGTGGCCAAAGAAGCTCCAGAAGTGGAGCCTCTGCCATTCACCCTGGCCCACGAACGCTGCATCTCTGTGGTGCAGAAGCTGGCCCTCTTCCTGCTCTCCATGGACTTCACCTGCCATGCCGACCTGCTGCTCTTTGTCTGCAAGGTATCATTCACCTCACACACGCATTAGAGACGGGAACATACATCATTCCAGACTGTACCCACCTGGACACATTCAAAATCACTAAACAAAAGGCACATCTTTAGAATAGCCTTCAGCCAATGATATTTTTACATATTTACATTAGATATTAACATTACATATTTATTTTACATATATTACACCTGATTTTATGTTAATTTAAATGTTTATATGACTTTTAATACACCTGTTTTTGCTTTTGTTTATTGTCTGTTGGCTTTATGCTATATCTGTTTCTAATTTGCCTATGTACTCATTTTTATTATAAAGTGTCTTGAGTACCTAGAAAAGCGCTATATAACTCCAATCCATACCAGTCAGATATGGTCTTTTGCCCACTCTTAAAATAAAATATTAGTAATGCATTGTTTTAGATGTACTTTGCTTAACGTAGTCATCTGATGCATTATACCCAACTGTGAAACAAATAATCTAAAGGTAGAAATACATAGCCAACAACCAGTTTTATTGCTCACAGGACTATAAACAGTATTTATTTAATGGTCGGCAGTCGGCACCATTCAAACATTTCAAATGAAATTCAAAGGGCATCTTTGTGCAAAAGTTTAAACCTGAATAGTATCAAATGAATTCCAATGTAAAGTCCTGGCTATTTAAATCAAAACTCAATAGTAGCCTACCTCCAAGACAACGTACTGCAATGAAGTAAAATCTCTCTTTTAAGGGCATAAGGCTCAAAGCTAAGTTAGAAGCCTAGATAAGCATTCATTTGATAGTATACCAATACAAACTATTTGATCGGCCCATCCCTAACATGTACATTGATTTCTAAAGTGTGTTAGCCCATAAATAAACCCCCCTTTGTCCCTCCCCCCGCTCAGGTCCTGGCTCGGATAGCCAACGCCACCAGACCCACAATCCACCTGTGTGAGGTGGTGTCTGAGCACCAGCTGGAGCGTCTGCTGCTGCTGCTGGTGGGGACGGACTTCAACCGCGGGGACATCTCCTGGGGAGGGGCCTGGGCCCAGTATTCACTCACATGTATGCTGCAGGACATCCTGGGAGGTGGGTTTGAGTCTGATCATCCTTAAGTCTCACATATACAGTATATGAACTATATAAAATAATAATAAATATAGTCTCACATGTCTTTTGACCTGAGTAAGGCCTCCTATGTCTGACATGTCTCTCATTCATCCTTATGAATGATGGAAACACACTTGAAGAGACATTGGTCTGTAGAAACAGCTCTGGAAAAAAATGACCACTTCAAATGATCAGTGTCTCTAGTTGTAGTATTTATTATAAATTAAAATCCGGAGTATAATCTACACTGGTATATAATACTCAGTCTGTTTCTGGGAGAACCCCAGAGGGGGAAAAAAGTTTTTCTATGGCAAATTAGTATTTTAAAAAAAAATGTTTATTTAAACTCATAATTGAAAGAAAGTAAAGTGTTATTTTGTTGTAAATGTGTGAACCCTCCCAGGTGAGCTGCTATCTCCTGGCTCTCTGGATGCCATGGATGAGGCGGCGGTGGGTGAAGAGGCCGGGGCGTCGTCCTCCTCTGCTGGGGCCGACTCTGACTCTGACTCCCTGCCCCAGCCCCAGGCCGTCCCCCTGGTAGAGAGCATAGACGAGGCCCTGGTGCCCGATATCCTGGCAGGTACTGCCGGGACCTCCTCACTATTCCAAAGTGCGTGGGTAGCCCTCTACACACTCACTCCACAACACTGATGTCTTTATGAACCCACACTATTTTTATCAACACAACATATCAAGTATTTGCTTTATTTTTTTCATAGCATGTTTTCCAGTTGTTCTCAACAGTCTGTTTTAATGGGAATCATTATTGTCTGTGTTTTTTCCTTTTGGAGTGGGCGAGTTTCAACATGAAGATTCAGAGCCTTTTGTATTAGTTTCATTATGGCTTTTGCCAATATACAAATAATGTTTTTTTCTTTCAATTTGGACACCATCAGTTGTTTGACTGACCTTACTGTGTTCCCTCACATAAATAGTAAATGTGGTCCATGCTGAGTCTTGTGTCCTGACTCTCCCTCCGGTACAGGAGCGAATAGCTGGATCGGCGTTAAAATTGCCCAGTGACGTGCTAAAGAAAGAGGTTTTCTTGCTTGTGTGTTTTCCTAGTGTGCTTGCTTGGCAATATTAAAGCTGTTTTCGTTATCTAAAGGTGCTCCACCTCTGTCATCTATGGAAAAAGATAAAGACATAGACTTTGACTTGCTACAAGACCTGATGGATGTTGATATTGATCCTTTAGATATTGATTTGGAAAAAGATCCACTCGCTGCCAAAGTGTTCAAGGTATGTTGATTCTACTTCTATCTTTTGTACTTGTGAGCTGCTACTGGATTGTTCTGAATAGCCTCGTTTCCATTGAGCTGTGTGTTTGGTTCCGTGCGGCTCGGCACGCATTTATTTGCGTTTCCACTGTCAAAAGTAAGGGAAGGGTACCAAAATTACGTGCCGCTCCTATTTTTGGGACCCTTTGGTTGGGGTACAAAGCCAGCCCAAATGGGTGGAGCTACACACTGCAGTCTGTTGATTGGTCGACAGAATAATTTCCGTGTGAGAGATAAACCGCTATGTGTAGTCTCCTCGGCAAGAGTGAAGAGTCTTGTGTTTACAGAAAAATGTAGGCACGCAGCTCTTTGTTTACTGTGTGGCGTTTTTCCTCTAAATTGAATGTACAAGCGGGCTACACTGTGCCCCGCTGTTTTGATGTCACCATAGCTACGTAGCTGCTATGATGTCACCATAGTTTCATAGCTGCCACGGCTCAACAGCTCAGAGCAATAGACTGTATGTACTCTGACCGCGGCTATCGCTGTCAAACATGAACCCCGCCTACCAAGTAAGGGTGCGGTCGGCAGTGGAAACGCAAGCCAGATCTAGGGTTATAGTTCAGTACCAAACCCTGCCACGCCGAACCGAACTGTGCTGCTCAGTCTAAATGAGGCATTTGAGTTTCTACTTAATTCTGGAAATATCAGGTTATTTTTCCCCAACCAAACACAGTTTCTGTGATATAACTTGCTTAATGTCCTTGTTCAATGTTTAACTACTGTTGATCAGGAGCTATAGTGAACAAGCAGCTTTCCCTTCATGTTACCGTGAAAGGCAGAACAACTTGCAGGCTGCTTGTATGTAAGCTGAAGGACAGAACAAAAGTTTACAATTATAAACAGGGGTTGACACTAAGGTTTCAAAAGCACTTGCCCATAGGGCAAGTACAGGTAATGTTTTACTTGCCCGAATGTCGTGTTTACTTGCCCCCCCCAAAAAAATAAAAAATGTTAATGATATATATAGGCTAATTAAATTATACATTTTAGCGAACCGTTTTTCTTAAATGCAAACACTGCTTACTAGTCTCATCCTAACCACATACAACCAACAACAATTCATATAAGCTTAACTATATATCAAGACATCACACAACACCAAGCGCTTGGTCCTGCTGCAGCATGGTGAAAGGGCCACTTTTTTCCAGGCACCTGGCCTGGTTTTGGGGGGCTCAGAAAATTCAGTCTAACTCAGAGGGAAGCTGAATGTTAGCTTCAACACAAATGAGTTCAGAAAAATTTTACTTATTTGACTTATTTAAAACGGTCACATTGTGCCAAAAAGTGATTGTGTGCCATAACATGATTAAAGTCCACCATGTTAAAGCTATTGCCCAGTTATAAGTAGGGAGGGGGATCATTCATTTCTATTCATATTGATACCATTATCGATACTTTTGTATTATTTTGTTAAAAGAGAACTGGTATTATTGCTTTAATTGCTTATAAGATGAGCAGAGTTCAGGATAGGACTTTAAACAGGTCATAATTCCATATTTAGGCCGACTATTTATTTTATATTGCTGGGAAAACAAGTTTTTCTCCCAAACTGTATTATTCAAGCTTCTCGCGAAAAACTCAAATTTATTTTTTTCTTGATGTTACATTTGACCACATCATGATGTCGACCTTTGCCTAATAATCATTTTACTGAGCCGACCTGAACACATCACATTTGAACTGTTTGCGATTTTTTTTTAAGCTAACTACTATCCTGCAGATTTTAATATGGATTTAAAAACTATAAAAAAAATTTAACTGTGGGACTTGCTACACAATCTCTCGTTTGTTGATCACCGCTGCTTTGAATGAATGATGAGACGGTGCCGAGCCTGTCTGCAGTGGCAGAGGCTCAGCCGACGGAGTTTTTTTTCTTTTTTTCTTTTTGGGAGACGGGAGTTGAAGCAGGTTGAAGGAGTTTCTTCAAGACAGTCGAAGGTACAACACTTTTACAGTCTATGATGTGGACCAGTGATGGAATAATATGCTTAAGTAGGCCTAATTAGTTAGTTGAAGATGACCCGACTCTACTCATCACATCACATGACCTACTGGACTCCAGGGCTGTATCGATACGCTCAAACGTTATTGATTTCTGGGTTTTGAATATAGCGGAACCAGGTCCGTAGCCTAATAGAGCCGGCTTTCGGAAAATAGACAGCGAAACTGCGCGCACACAGGCTGGTGTGTGTGTGTGTGCGTGCGTGCGTGAGAGAGAGAGATGCTGCTGGCTGCCGTGCGCAGCTGCGCAATTGCAAATATAGCCAATCTATTTTGTGTGAGTTAGCGGGAATTATTTTTTTGCAAACTCTAAAACACATGAATAAATAGCTTAGACTACTGACAACCCCTCTAAAATCCACTTGCCCGTTCAGGCAACCAAAAAGCAATCTCAACTTGCCCGAACATTATTTTCAGTTGCCCCGGGCAACCGTTAGTGTCAACCCCTGATAAATAATGCTGACAGGTAAAGTGATTGAGCTTTCTTCAGGCTATTTTTTGGAGTTGATTAAATAGAGTTTAGCTTCACACTTTTACTTTGAGCAACTTAATCAGCAATTTCTGGTTTGAAGGCAAAATAAATGTGTCAACTGATGTTTTGTTGCTAGAGTGACTGTAATCTTTTGTGCTGTGTTTTGTCATGTACCTCATCCCCTCTTGCGTATGTCTGTTTTCAGCCCATAAGCAGTACCTGGTATGACTACTGGGGTGCTGACTATGGCACGTATGGGTACAACCCATACATTGGAGGGGTTGGGATCCCAGTGTCCAAACCCCCAGTTGTTGCCGAAAAGCCCAGCTCTCAAAGTCTATCAGTGTCCGTGTCACAAGGTAAGCACATGCTGAACTTTGGTCAGATCCGGAACCTTTTCTTAATAGACTTTTGGATTTCTTTCCATTTGACCTTTGACCCTTTCCTTCTCTATTTGCCAGCGCTGGATGCCCGGCTAGAGGTTGGCCTGGAACAGCAAGCAGAACTCATGCTCAAAATGATGGCAACTCTACAGGCCGACTCCATCCTACAAGCTCTCACTTCAAACTCATCCATAGGTAACCACACAAGCCCAAAGCATGCAGGAAATGTTCTCTTTAATAACACCTTAAAAACTCAACAACCTGGGGACACAAATGTATGTTGTAGTAGTAAAATAAAAAAAATAACCACAAATGAAAGGTAAACTTTTATGTAAAATGCCCCTTTTCATGTTTTTTCTACATTAATATGGGTATGAGAAGCCACCCCCAAAAAAACCTGCAGTCAGATTTCTCTCCCCCTTATGGCGTCATAAGAGGAGAAGCCACGCGGCCCTCATTACCACGCTAACTTAGCACTGCTTCCATTTGTGATAAGCCACACCCTCAGATCCCCCTGAATCTAACTGGCAGTGAGATTGAGGGCCAATCGTAGCAGACTCAGCTTTACAATTACAATTTTGAACTTGGAAAAGAGCATAATATGGGTTTAAAAGTGAATTAAAATGAATATAGTCCAATTGGTTATTATAGTATGATGTTGTGCGATGTGCTTGTTGTGTGTCTTTCAGTGAGCCAGGCCTCCAATGGGACTGATGACTCCCTGCTGAGGGCCCTCCATGGAGGAGGCTCTCCTCCGGCCGGCAGCCTGCTGGTCCAGCCCTCGTCCATTCCCATGCTGAGTGCTTGTTTCAACAAACTCTTCTCTATGCTGCAGGTCCACCACGTACAGGTACGTCAAACACACAATACCTCATGCACCTACTAGTTCCTTGACTCTATGTGGATAGATCTTTTCTCATTTCCTTTTTTCAAGTTTGGTGATGAAAATGTTCTGGGTTGTATGCCGTTCCTACGTATTTTTGGCTTTATGTTTGGTTGCCGTCTTAATGCAGAAGGTCTTTAAAGTGTAACTAGACCCCTCTAGTTTGACTGAACTGCCTCCTCCGTGAAATTCAAAAAGTGCATCAACTTTGGGAGACGGGGTAAGACAGTTAAAAGGCACCCCCAGGTAGCCCAATAGTCTTGTATTTCTCACACCCTGCCCGTCGGTGTTGCCATGTCAGCTTTTAATATGCAACTTTGGGGCTTGTTTCTGAAGCGCAGCCCCTATTTTCTGGCTATTCTTGGAGCGAAATGGTGCTTTTACAATACAGCGTATACATGTAGGAGATTTTATGTGCTCCCAAAGTCTGGATCCAATTTCAATGTTTGAAACTAAATAACTTGCGCATTAACTTGTAACCTAACTTGGTGTCATTTTAAGTCTAACCAAAACAAAGTGACCCTGTGTTCCCAATCTCCTCCTCTTTCTTTTATCTATTCTACATACTACATCCGACGATAAAAAGAATCTAGTTAGGATGCAGTAGGCATACTATTGGGACATACTCTTACTCTTTTATTTCATCATAACATTGCGCCTTGATCTTGCCTCTTGCTTTTATATCCGGCGCATCCCTGTTTGTTTTCATATAGAGGCTCCGTCAATGTGACGTCACTTCAGGTGCACACTGGATTATGGGTTCAGATTCGACCAAATAGGATGCTGTTTTCAACACTAAAAATCTTGGCCGGATGTAGTAGACATCCGGGTCTTTCTAACCATCCTAAATCTGGCCACAAGAATCGGGACATCCTAAATCTTTCTTTCTACCATACTAAATATAGAAAGTATGCGATTTGGAACGCAGGGCAAGTTTGTAAAGGCTCTCCTTGTCTCTCAGCTGGAGTCCCTGCTGCAGCTGTGGCTCACACTGAGTCTCAACACGTCTTCCACTGTCAGTGAAGAGAGCGGCTCAGACATCTTCATGTTCAACGCCAGCAGAGTGCCAACCATCCCACTCAACCAAGGTCAGCACGCTAACACTTACACACACACACACACACTTGTAACATTAAAGAATAGCAACACTTTAGTTCAACCCACATTAGTCATATGTTACCCTACGGCATCAATAAAGGGAATCCAATTTTACTATTATTAATAATCGGTTTGCGGACACGATACAATAGAACCTTTTTAATTATAGAACAGTCATGTAATTAAATACATCTGTAGTGTTGTGAAATAAATGAAAGCATTGTAATCCTGAAACCTTGATTTATTTCCTCAAACTTTAATCGTCGTACCATCAAAATCTAGAATCATTGTAGGTAGACTGTTATGTGACAATGCAATGTAATTTTTCTTGTATTAAGTGTGTGTGTGTTTGTGTCTCTCCAGCCTCCATCAGCAGTTTCCTGACAGTGCTGGCGTGGTACCCCAACACCTCCCTGAGAACGTGGTGTCTGGTGCTGCACTCTCTCACCCTCATGACCAACATGCCAGCCTGCTGTAAGTGCACTCTCTCACCCTCATGACCAACATGCCAGCCTGCTGTAAGTGCACTCTCTCACAACATGCCAGCCTGCTGTAAGTGCACTGCTCTCACTGGCTACTGTCTCTCCTCAACATTACTCTCAGTCAGACCATTTTTTTTTTAAATATTTTGCTATTCACAAATAAACATCATATTCCACACGTACATACACTCACCAGCCACTTTTTTAGGTACACCTGTTCAGTGTCTTATAAAAACAAAAAGCTAATCAGCCAATCACATGGCAGCAATTTAATGCATTTAGGCATTTAGATGTGGTCAAGACAATGTACTGAAGTCAAACCGAGCATCAGAATGGGAAAGAAAGGGGGTTTAGGTGACTTTGAAGTGAACATGGCATGGTTGATGGTGCACGGCAGGATGGATCCATACTTTCATGTTGTTTACGCCAAATTCTGAACCTGCCATCTGAATGTCACAACTGAAATCGAGACTCATCAGACCAGGCATGATTTTTCAATCTTCTATTGTCCAATATTGGTGATGCTGTGAGAATTGTAGCCTCATTTTCCTGTTTTTAGCTGACAGGAGTGGCACCCGGTGGGGTCTTCTGTTGCTGTAGCCCATCTGCTTCAAAGTTGGATGTGTTTTGCGTTCAGAGATGGTATTCTGCATACCCTGGTTGTAACGAGTGGTTATTTGAGTTACTGTTGCCTTTCTATCATCTCGAACCAGTATGCCCATCCTCCACTGACCTCTGACTTCAACAAGGCATTTTACGTCCACTCAAATGCCGCTCACTGGGTATTTTTTCTTTTTCGGGCCATTCTTTGTAAGCCCTACAGATGGTTTAGAGCAGTGGTGTCCAAACTACGACCCGCTTTTTATTGGCCCGCGGCCGATTTAAAAAATATAATGTAATATGGCCCTTTGAAGAAAAAAAAGTTAACCCACTAGTGCAGGGGTGTCAAAAACTGATTGATTGGCCCGTGGCACATTTAAAAAATATAATGTACTATGGCCCTTTTAATTTTTAAATAATTTAAATTACATTATATTACAGAGAAATGTGTCCCATAAAAGAAAAAGAGCAACAAGCCCATCCCAGAGGGATTATTATGGAACATCTATGTGTCCTTCTCCAATAGCTTCTAATTCATCTGACACAGTGTCTTCATTTTTCAGAAGGTGCACAACACCCTGAAATATATGTACATATTTGAGTTGTAGACTTTACTGTCAAGGCCTCACTTTAAAGTGGACCTATGATACTTTTCGACTTTTATGACCTATAAACGTTGTTATAATGATTTATAGTCATGTTTAACCATAATAACGTATCAAATAATTACGTACATGCATTTAGACGTATTCTCTGCTGACCGTCTGGGGTGGCTGTGCAGAGTGCTAAACACTAAGGCAGCCGGTCGAGAAATCACATGTTCAAATCGGTTCAAATTTCCTGCCATCGTGTCGTCACGATTCCGGATTTTTCCATATATGGTAATGCTGCAGCGTGGTGGCGCGCTCTGGCCATGCCCCCACTCTCCTGCTCTCAAATCTGCCTGAGCGCTGCTAAAAATGTTCCGGAAGGAAGGTAACCAATCACAACGGATTGGGGTTTGCAGGAGGGGGGGAGGGGGCGGAGAAGCACAAAGCCGAGTGTGGTGAGACTGCTGTGCTCGCTCAGATGAGAGGAAGAGTTTCCGAAAATCTACATGGTTTTTTGTGATGTGATTCGTGTCAGGTTGCTCCATAGCAGTTTTTAACAAGAAATTAAGACCAGAAAAGTAGTATAATAGGAGATCTTTAAAGTCACTTTGAGTAAAAAGTGGCACATCTCACCACTCTCTCCCCTAAAAAGGAGTCATGAAATCAAAGAAACTTCTTATCCTATATCTTTGTTATAGCCACGGATCCCCATTTTCTTTAGCTCTACCTTTCAAAAGGATTCTTTGCTGTTAATAATAATCTCTAAATTAAGAAAATAAATCAACTAAAAAAACAATGTCTTTGAATTGTTAAAAAAAAAAAAAAAGAGATTTGTCCAGTCAGAACAACAGTATTAAGCCAATGCATAGTGATCCTGAAAGCATCGGCCATTATATACTGAGCGTTCCCCCTCCATAATTCAACCGTTGATTTCTATTGGTCTGGTGTTGGAACTTCCAACACCAGACCAAAAACGTATGGTATAACTTCTACCATAAGTTTTGTTTTTGGTAAGATGGCTGTTGTTACCATTTGTTACTCAAACTGAATAAAACTCATAATGAACGGAGTATATTGTGTATAGTCTCGATTTTTTGTGCAGCGGTATTTATATTACATTTTCCCTTTTAGAGGTCATGAAAAGGTCTTAAAAGTCATTAAATTTGTACTTCAAAAATGTGTAGATACCATGGTTGGAACAGTTTCTCTAAAGCCTGTGTGTGTGTTTGACCCGGCAGCCTCCAGCAATGGCCTGAGCACTCACGAGAGCACGGCGCAGCAGATGGTGTGCGACCCCACCCTGGTGCACGTGCTGGTGCGCTTCCTGTCGGGCGGCAGCACCAACGGCACCAGCCAGCACAGCTCCCAGGTGGGACCGACCGCCACACAGGCCATGCACGAGTTCCTTAGCCGCCTGCAGGTCCACCTCTCCTCCACCTGCCCACACATGTTCAGCGAGTTCCTGCTCAAGATCATGCACATCCTGTCCACCGAGAGGTACAGGCACCTATCACTTCTCTGGAAATGTCTTTTCAAATCAATAATGTTTTGCCTGTTACAGCAATGGATGGATGCACATGACTACTCGATTAAACGTTTGTAAACGCTCGCTGCCTCACTTGTCAGCACCAGAAATGCTAGTTGGTTTGCATTTGATGAATCAATTGCCCTGCACGTGGGAAAGTACTAAGTAACATGTGCTAACTTGAACATTAAAAGGTGGAGTCACGGATTTTGGAGAATGCTTTTTATTTTTTTATCAATATATTTATTGTTTTTTTGGAGAACACTTGTTGTCGAATTCACTTTTGGACTAAATCGTTGACCATTTCCTCATTATCCACTACCTGTAGGCCGACCCGCCTAGTCGACTAGTCTAAATGAAAACTTCTGTTCAAATGTTGAGGAAATCCGCCGCTAGGTGCATGCCTGGTTACAGCATAACTATTGACTGATGAACTAATAATTCCTCCTGATCCTTTTTTAGGGGTTCCTTCCAGTCAGGCCAGGGACCGCTGGACGCCCAGGTCAAGCTGCTGGAGTTCACTCTGGAGCAGAACTTTGAGGTGGTGTCTGTGGCCACCATCTCCTCCGTCATAGAGTCCATCACCTTCCTGGTCCACCACTACATCACCTGCTCCGACAAGCTGGTGTCCCGCAGCGGCTCGGACAGCTCTGTGGGCGCCCGGGCCTGCTTCGGAGGCCTGTTCGCTAACATCATCCGGCCTGGAGACGTGAAGGCGGTGTGCGGGGAGACCACGCGCGACCAGTTGATGTTCGACCTGCTGAAGCTGGTCAACGCCCTGGTGCTGCTGCCTCTGTCTGGGGACAGGGAGTTCAGCGGGCGGCTGCCTCCTGTGGGCAGCGGGGCGGCCGACAGCAGCGTGTCTGACGAGGAGAAGGTCTGCGGCAGCAAGGAGAGCGTGGCCGGGGGCTCGGCCTCCAGTCAGGGGCCTCCTGCGGGGGTAGCAGACCTGGTGCTAGCCAACCAGCAGATCATGAGCCAGATCCTCTCAGCGCTGGGGCAATGCAACAGCAGCGCCATGGCAATGATCATAGGTAAGAAGACTTTAAGATCCACAACTTCATAGGTTTGGCTCACTCTCACCATTCCCATAACCTTGTTACAGTGGAGGAAATAAGTATTTGATCCCTCACCGATTTTGTAAGTTTGCCCACTTACAAAGAAATGAGCGGTCTATCATTTTAAAGCTAGGTTTATTTTAACAGTGATAGACAGAATAAAAAAAAAGAAAATCCAGAAAATCACATAAAAAAAAAAGATATAAATTATTTTGCATTTCAGTGAGTGAAATAAGTATTTGATCCCCTTCCAATCATAAAGAATTTTGGCTCCCACAGATTAATCCTGGTGCTTTAAAAAAGGATTCCTAAACTCAACTAGTTTCGAAAATGAAAGAAACACAAAATGACCATCAATCTCCCTCGGTCTGGGGCTCCATGCAAGATCTCCCCTTGTGGGGTATCAATGATCATGAGAAAGGTGAGGGATCAGCCCAGATCTACACGGGAGGAGCTTGTTTATGATCCCAAGGAAGCTGGGACCACAGTCACTAAGAAAACCATTAGTAACACACAGTGCCGTAATGGATTGAAATCCTGTAGTGCCCGTAAGGTCCCCCTGCTCAAGAAGGGACATGTACAGGCCTGTCTAAAGTTTGCCAATGAACACCTGAACGACACAGAGAATGCTTGGGAGAAGGTGCTGTGGTAAGATTAAAAGAAAATCAAGTTCTTTGGTATCATAGTGACTCGCCATGCTTGGAGGAAGAGGAATTCTAACTATATACAGCGGGTGAAATAAGTATTGAACACGTCACCATTTTCCTCAGTACATATATTTCCCAAGGTGCTATTGACATGATATTTTCACCAGATGTTGGTAAAAACCCAAGTAATCCATACATACAAAGATACCAAAACAAATACGTTCAGAAATTAAGTTATGTGTAATAATGTGAAATGACACAGGGAAAAAGTATTGAACACACTCACTGATATTTATTAAATACTTCGTACAAAAGCCTTTTGTTGGTAATGACAGCTTCAAGACGCCTCCTGTATGCATAAACTAGTCTCAGGCATTGCTCTGGTGTGATTTTGGCCCATTCTTCCACACAAACAGTCTTCAAATCTAGAAGGTTCTGTGGACCTCTTACATGAATCTTGATCTTCAGTTCTTTCCATAGATTTTCAGTGGGATTTAGGTCAGGTGATTGGCTGGGCCATTCTAGCAGCTTTATTTTATTTTTTTGAAACCAATTGAGAGTTTCCTTGGCTGTGTGTTTGGGATCATTGTCTTGCTGAAATGTCCACACTCGTTTCATCTTCATCACCCTGGTAGATGGCAGCAGATTTTGGTCAAGAATGTCTCGATAAGATTGCCTGTACCATTTGCTGATAAGCAGCCCCACACCATGATGTTCCGAACCTCAAAACTTCACTGTTGGTATGGTGTTTTTAGGATGATGTGCAGTGCTATTTCTCCTTCAAACATGGTGTGTATTATGGCATCCAAACTCTTAAATTTTGCTGTCATCTGACTAGGGATGGGCATTTTAAGAAATTCAATTGATCGATCATCGGGAAAATTAACGAGCAATTATCGATTAATCGTTATCTTTTTTTACATATTAAAAAATGCCAACAGAACATCCAAAATACAGCGTTTTTACCATAGACTGTATACAAGAGGTTTTTACTCAATTACATCTTTATTCCAAGATCTTCTAGGCAAACAAATCTATTAAGACAAGGCAACTTTTTTAAATAAAATAATAATAAAATGCAGCGCTGGTTAAAGCCCGAGGCTATGAGCCAACAAGGAGCCAATGCTACGATACCTTTTAAAGTTTTAACACATATGCGCCTCCTAAGATGCTGCCAAAGACTGCATAAGGGCACGGCACGTTTCTTTGAGTGGTAAAGGACCTAACGTTACTTCAACTAATAAACAAAATGTGCAAATTAGTTCCCTGATGAAGGCGAAGTAGGAAAGCATAGACGCTAAAGTTAGCCGCTAATGCTAGCGGCGCTAACGTTAAACAGGGTCGGATTTAGGCTTCAATGTACAAGTGGTACATAATTCGGTTTGTTTAAGTGTTGTACAAGGTTTCACAATGCTTAATGAACTTAGTTATTTTCAGATCTAAAGCTGTCCGATGCCAAACTTCGCCTTAACTTCTTGCTGTTTAAGTTTTGCCATCTACGGCAGCTCGCAGGCTGCTGCCTGAGCCTGTTCTGTTGTCTCCTACTACTAATTAAGTATCTCCCCCTGCTGGTAGGATGTTTAATTGCTGCCCATACAGTCTGGTGCTGCCACATAGTGAAATTCATTGCTGTGCTGCGGGACTCACACTGCGCAACACAACGGCTATATGATCGATAACAATTTAACGTGATCGACAATATTCTTAACGAGCAATGATCGAGCAATCGATTAATTATGCCCATCCCTACATCTGACCACACTATATTCTCCCAGTATTTCACTGGCTTTTCAAAATGTTGTGCAGCAAACTTTAAACAAGCTTTAACATGTTTTTTTTTCAGCAATGGAGTCTTGCTTGGTGAGCGTGCATACTAGGGCTGGGTATCGTCAAGGACTTCGCGATACGTTACGTATCACGATACACTGGTCACGATACGATATATCACGATATATTGCGTATCTTGATATATCACGATATATTGCGATATTCCATAAACAAGTTGCCTTGTCAAACATAACAGCACAATATAGTGATAATTGTACAGACAAATGAAGTCAAAACTATTTCATTCACAATTTCCTTTACTATTTTTCTTCCTTTTTTTGGTTTTGGCAAATGATCAAACACTGCTGCAGCTGCTTAACATCAAAATAACAAATCCAATTCACTCTTGTACTAACTGTACAGGACACAATGAAAATGAAAACACATCAGTGTGCTTTTGTGACACAGTGAATCTTAAGTATTTTTATAAACAAAACTGATCTAACTTCAATAGTCAGTATCCTAGAGGCTCAGGCCTGACAGCAGACATGGGTTTGAATCTGGCCCGTGGTTGTTTCATTCCCTCTCTGCCCCACTTCATATCTGTATCTCTGCACTGTCAATAAAGCCTTGAAAAGCACAAAAAAAAAAAAAAAAAATCATAAAAAAAAAAATCATAAAAAAATCAATTAAAAAAATCTATATTTTGATATAAAAATCGATACTGATATCGGGAAACTAAGTGTCGCGATATTTAAATTTTTTGACACAGCCCTAGTGCATACAGGCCATGGTGTAGGAGTGCATTACTTACTGTTTTATTTGAGACAACAGTACCTGCTAATTCCAGGTCTTTTTGAAGCTCTCCACAAGTGGTCCTTGGCTCTTGGATAACTTTTCTGATCATTCTTTTCACTCCTCAGAAATCTTGTGAGAAGCACCTGATAGAGGCACATTTATGGTGAAATGATAGTCTTTCCACTTCCGCATTATGGCCCCAGCAGTCCTCACTGGAACATTCAGACGCTTACAAATGCGCCTGTAACCAATGCCATCTTTATGTCTTGCAACAATGAAGTTGCAAAGGTCTTGAGAAAGCTCTTTGCTTTGACCCATCATGAGATGTGTCTTGTGTGACACCATGGAAATGATACCTTTTTGTAGGCCATCAGTTGGGACTGAACCAGCTGATATTATATGCACTGACAAGGGGCTGGATCGCTTTTTAATCACTGATAGACTTCAATTGTTGTCTTGGCTCCCCAAGACAATCCGCAACACTGAATCCATAACCCAGTTCAAATCCAAACTCAAAACCCACCTTTTTAAATCTGCCTACACCCCCTGATCCTGCCTTCCTCATCACCTCACCAAAATGTATTTATTTTAAACTGTTTTTAATTCTATTTGTGTACCTTGCTTTTAAACAGTATATGTTATTGAATTCTTTGAATGTAAGGCGACCTTGAGAGCTTTTGAAAGGCGCCTCGAAATAAAATGTATTATTATTATTATTATTATTGGCTTCCCATGCCTTTTTGCACCTCCCTTTCTTAATTTGTTCAATACTTTTTCCCTGTGTCATTTCACATTATTACATATAACTTAATTTGTCAACGTATTTGTTTTGGTTTCTTTGTATGTATGGATTACTTGGGTAGTTACCAACACCTGGTGAACATTTCAAGTCAATAGCACCTTGGGAAATATATGTACTGAGGAAAATGGTGACGTATCCAATACTTATTTCACCCGCTGTATGACCCCAAGAACACCATCCCCACAGTCAAGCAGGGAGGTTGAAGCATTATGCTTTGGGGGTGTTTCTCTTCTAAGGGGACAGGTGGACTTCACTGCATCGAGGGAACTATGGATGGGGCCATGTACCATGAAATACTAGGTGATAACCTCTTTCTATCAGCCAGGTCCGTAAAAATGGGTCGTGGATGGGTCTTCCAGCACATCAATGACCCTAAAAATACAGCAAAGGCAACAAAGGAGTGGCTCAAGAAGAAGCACATTAAGGTCATGGAGTGGCATAGCCAGTCTCCAGACCTTAATCCAATAGATCTGTGGAGGAAACTGAAGCTCAAGCGACAGCCTCAAAACCTTAAAGATTAGGAGAGGATCTGCAAAGAGGAGTGGTCTAAATATCCTCCTGAGATGTGTGCAAACCTGGTCATCAACTACAAGACAAGTCTGACCTCTGTACTTGCCAACAAGGGTTTCTCCACCAAGTACTAAGCAATGTTTTGATAGGGGATCAAATACTTATTTCACTCAATGAAATGCAAAATAATTTCTATATTTTTTTTTCTGTGATTTTCTGTATTTTCTTTTTGATATTCTGTCTATCACTGTTAAAATATACCTAGCATTACAATTATAGACCGCTCATTTCATTGTAAGTGGGCAAACTTACAAAATCAGTGAGGGATCAAATACTTATTTCCTCCACTGTATATCAATACTGTAAGTGCCAAACAGCAGAAATACACCGTGAGCAGCTCGCTAGTGAACCTTTACAATTGTTTAGCAGCTCCAAGGATAGTTTTGATATATTTTGGAGTTAGGGGAAAGAAACAGCTAAAAGGAGAGGACTACATTCAGTTGATGCACACGACCAAAACATATGGCACAGGGCTCCAGACTAACTTTTTCATTGGGTGCACTGGTGCGCCTAACTTTTTCATCTAGGTGCACCAGCATATATTTTGGGTGCACCAAATTAGTGCTGCACGTTTTGGAGAAATTGTGCGATTGCGACTATTGTGGCCAATATTGCGATTTGCGATGCAGTATGATAAATAAATGGTATTATGATTCATGGTTTTCAAGGAAAATTTGAGATTAATGATAGTTTTGATCCCAATTTAAAACAAACACATATTAAGAATCATTGAAAATATATAAGAAACGTCACTTTTTGCCGAGGCTGTTTGAGTGACAGTGTGCAGTGAGAAAGACAAGCAGACAGACTGACAGAGAGAAGCAGTAATTTCATGATTTTGCTTTTTGACCAAAGTGATCATAACTGCCTAGTGATCATCTGTCATTAGACTGACTCCCGCTGTCGGGCCGTTGGGCTCGCGAGCCGAACAGCTGATCGGACCAGCTGTTTGAGATGGAGATGAAAACAAAAGTGAAACTGAAGGTGGAGCGTGCAGTTAAATAATGAATGAATAAATATTGTAACCAGAACACAATAATGTGTTGTGTTATCTGCTTTAGTAGCCTACAGTAAATCACATCGCCCTCCACTCCTGGAAATAATAATCATTTCCCAAAGTTAAAAAAAAATAATAAAAAAAAACGTTTTCATTTATTGATTTGTTCCTAAACGTTTATGATTTACCAAACGAGTACATTTTATGGGCTGTTGATAAATGTTTAAATCACAGTAGGACATGGAGCCACGAGTAATAAAGTCAGCAAATTGACTAGGTAATGTCTGTTCTATAACAAGACCTATAGATTGCATTGAAGGTAACTACGGCGTTTTTAATGTATGAGGGAAAATGTGTTGTGTTGTGGGTGAGATGACAAATACTCAAAGACTGTTTAATTTAACTCTAGGTATATTTTTCTGCTTTAGGAAGTAGAGAACACAAAAATGATAAATGCAGGGTTCATGAAATTCCTGTAAAGGTCCTGAAATTTGAAAAAAAAGGAGAAGAAAATACTTCAACTCAAATAATTCAAACTTATCTATGACGAGTGTTTAAAGCATGTTCATGAAAACAAGGTTTATGGAAATTGTGTAGAATTTCATGGAGACTGTATTGGTAAAAATATTTAGGAACCCTGTGAATGTGCAGTGGGCTGACCCCTTGTTTCCTCAGGAGCCAGTGGTCTCCACCTAACCAAGCATGAGAACTTCCATGGTGGCCTGGACGCCATCTCGGTGGGCGACGGCCTCTTCACTATTCTGACCACACTCAGCAAGAGGGCCACCTCAGTGCAGGTCATGTTACAGCCCATCCTCACATACATGGCCTGTGGTTACATGGGAAGACAGGTAACAGGGCTTTGATGTGATGCCGTCTATTTATTCTTTTTATTCTCTTCCTCAATGTCTTTTTACCCTAGCACCTATTAATCTTGTTTGGTTTGTTGTGTGTATACATGAGTATGTGTATTTATCCTTTTTATATGTGTTTTTTTTTATTAGTTTGTATCTATTTGATTGTACTTGCTCGTATGTATTTTGTTACAGCAATTTGTAAACCATTGACTTTAAAGGTGCTATATAAATGAAGATATTATTATTATTATTATTATTATTATTATTATTATTATTATTATTATTATTATTATTATTATTTGAGATCGATAGACATCTTTCGAACAGACACATTATCGATGCCAGAACAACATGTGTGTTTTGTGTCTTTGGTTTTGGTTTTGCAGGGCTCTCTGTCCACCTGTCAGCTGTCGGAGCCTCTTCTGTGGTTCATCCTCAGAGTGTTAGATACCAGCGAGGCCCTCAAGGCCTTCCATGACATGGGTGGGTACAAACACGGCTCTTTATTTTGCTTCCTTACACAACTTTTCTCAGGGGCAGCAGTGGCGAAGTGGCTATGGAAGTCGCCTCTGGATTGCAGGGTCGGGGTTCGATCCCCCGCCTACCCGCCACATGTCGAAGTGTCCCTGGGCAAGACACTGACCCCCACATTGCTCCCAATGGTTCAGAGGGCGCCTTGCATGGCAGCTACTGCCATCGCTGTATGAGTTTGTGTATGAATGGGTGAAAGTGGTAAGAAATGTAAAGCGCTTTGGGGCTGAGAAAATCGGCTAAAAAGCGCCATATAACTCAAGTCCATTTACCATTTACTCCAACCTTAAGACTAAACCTGCCTTCAGACTGTGCAACAACAACAAGAATGGTCTTTTTTTAAACTTACACTGTGTGCACAATTATGAGGCAAGTTGTATTTTTGAGGATTCATTTTATTATTGAACAACTACAGTGATCTCGGTCAATCCAAAATGTTAAAGAACCTAAACCTGAATGATTACCAAAGTAAAAGTGAGGTTTTGTCTTTCTTACGAGAATATATATATGTTTTGCTATTATTAGGCAACTATTAGTATGCAGAATTATTATGCAACTAAATAAAAAAACTAAATTTTTTCCCATCTCACTTGTTTATTTTCATCAGTTAAAGTGAGAATAATAAAACAACTCAAAATTTACAAATAAAAATTTCCAACATAACATTTGGGTGGTCACGTGGTCTTAAAAAATCATCAAAATCCATCTCATGTGTATTTGAACCAATGACGGTGCATTCTATGCTGCGCTCGCCATGAAAATTAGATAAAGCAACAATGCTGCGCTACGCAGCAGCCGGCAGGAGATACATTGTTGCGTCGCACAGCAGCCGGCATCAATGGGTTAATACTGTATATTAAGTATTTGTTCAATTATCGCAAGAGATATCCTCATGGCAATATTCAACAATGTTATCCATTGTTTTCCTGATATGGTGCAGCCCTAAATGATACTAATGCATCATAGCATACCGATTGTAATAGGAAAATGTACGAGATAACAGTTTTCTAACCATAACTTCCTTGTGTTTTTTTTGCAGGTGGTGTGCAGTTAATCTGTAACAACATGGTGACCAGCACTCGGGCCATTGTGAACACAGCACGCAGCATGGTGTCTACCATCATGAAGTTCCTGGACTCTGGTCCTGGGAAGGCGGCCGACGGCAACCTGAAGGCCCGAGTCATGACCTCAGAGCCAGACAACGCAGAGGGGCTGCACAACTTTGCTCCTTTAGGTTCTTTCTCTTGTTTTTTCCACTTAATATCTTTATCTTTTTTTTGCCACAAGACAAACATAGCATAACACAGATATACATGCAAACATAACAGTATAGAATCTTGACAATTACATAAGAAATTATATTTAAAAAAAGAAGTATTTTCTAGTTTGCTTTTTCAAATCAGAACAACAGTATTAAACAATGGATTATGATCCTGAAAGCTTATTATATAAAATGGTGATACATGTATAAACGTCCAATCAATACTGTACATTTTCTTTTCGACACTATTTTTTCCCAATAATCAAACTTGCGGCCTCTACGGCTCTTTCCTGTTTTGTAAGGCTTTGTTTTGCTGTGTGTGTTGCCAGGCACCATCACGTCCAGCAGCCCCACAGCGCAGCCTGCAGAGGTGCTGCTGCAGGCCACCCCCCCTCACCGCCGCGCCCGCTCTGCAGCCTGGTCCTACATCTTCCTGCCAGAGGAGGCCTGGTGTGACCTCACCATCCACCTGCCTGCTGCTGTGCTGCTCAAGGAGCTCCACATCCAGCCACACCTCGCCTCGCTGGCCAGTGAGTGGCACACAGCTTTCAAAAAAATTAAAGGGCTGGCAACCCATTCAAATATTTAATCGCATGATTAACATAACATAGGTAACACTTTTTTGAATCTGTTCTAAAGGTACCTTAATAGGATAGTTTTTCAAGTTTGAAATGCTCATATCAACACGTGAGTGGACAAATATGTTGCTTTATACAACTGTATTTTTTATATATTACTGCAACAGTCCAAAACAAGTACAAATACAAAACCAGAATTACCTCAAAGGAAGTCTACTGCACATTATAAAACAACAACTTTGTTGTTGTCTAAATACCACATACAGAATCATATTATCAAGTGCAATCGGCCGATACTTTTAATTACCGCGGGAACTCCAGCTGTCCGGCGCTGGCCGTGCCCGGTTTATAAACGGAGCAGGTGAGTGTT